>WIQG01000069.1:0-686341 GCA_014925785.1 Mycena galopus ATCC 62051
GGAGGGTGAGTGGGACAATGAGGACGATGAGGATGATATGGATGATGAGGATGATGCGGACTACGTGGATGAGGGGGATGCTGACGATGATGAATATGAAGATTTGGATGTGGTCCTGGAAGCTGAAATGGAGAGCCAGCCCGCCTATCTCCCTCGGTTTATAAAGGCCAAACCTATTGTCCCGGCATTACCCAAGGAAGAAGACTTGCTTCAACCCGACATTCCGACTGATCAACTCCCTGCGTTTTGGGCTGGTCACATTGAGGTTTTTTTCTTCGATACTGTGGTAAGTGTTCCAATTATCTTAGAAGGTGCCTCAAGTAAATATGTCCTGGTGTCTAGGTTGGCCCACGGAATCGGAAACCTGTAGTTCATGATCTCGTAGCGATGAGAAAATTGAAAAAGAAACAGTACCGGACCCCGGCCTTTCTAAATGCGTTAGAGGTTAGTGTTGTATGATCTATTGAGGCTAGCCACTCAACAAATGTTTGGCCAGACATCGGGATTATTCCACTTGATGCGCAAAGTTGCTCGACCTGGAAATCTGCTAGAGACTTCCAACCCAGACATTGAGGAATCGTTTCGCTGGCATGACTGGAAGCTCAACTACGCCGAATTGATCTGCAGGTGGGTTTTGCCCACGGAACCAGATAATATGCAAGGCGACACGGTAAGCACCTAAATATTTATCTGTATGTGCTTCTCACATATGCAGGGCCATCTCAATTAGGAATCCGAATATGGATTCAGCGCCGTGGATGCACGTGGACTGCTTACCTTCATTGCTGAGCATCCTAGGATGCAGCCCTGGGGTTTCAACCCTATGGCGGTGTATCTGTTTTTATCTTTGTCGTGTTTCAAGACCAATTGTGACCTGTGGTTGGTGCCATGCTTGAGAGAACTCAAATATCCGGTAAGAAATTCCAGGTGCCATGTAAGGTCAGGCTAATCCTGCGCTATAGAAACTCAAGGGCTGGGATGCTGCAAAAGTCTATCGGCGTCTCATGGATTTGTCTTGTTTCAAAAAACCGTCTCAGCCACTTGAGCGTTTGTCGGAAAACTCGGATATGCGTCTCGAGGTCATAATCCACGAGACAGCTGAGTACCGAGTTTTTGTGAAGAAGGTGCGGCGGGAGCTATACAGGCCTCCTTCTGGTGTGGGAACTCAACCAAGGGATGTGAATGCCGGGAGTAGCAGCTCTTCAGATTTAGACAAATTACAATCTGAGGAGACATTCTCCGACATTCAGCCCAGCGCCACATCCTCGCACGTTCGGCGGCCTACCCCCCGACGCCAAGGCCCATCGAGCAAGAACATCACCCGGAAGCAGCGTCGGCGAATTAACTCTAAGAAGGCGAAGTCTGAGCAAGACCCACAAGAGGAGGAGACCGAGGAAGTGCAAACTCCACCACAGCCTGGGGTACCAGCAGCCTGCCCACGATGTGCTCATCTACCACCACACCTACACTGCATACACATTATATATGTAAAACCTCGGCCATGCAAGGATCTTATTGGTGCGGCTCTTACCTGTGCACCGGAGAACAAAAGGCTCCACCCTAAATCAAAGGCACAGTCCAGTTATTCATTCTATAAAAATCTGACTGACTGGAACAACCTTCTAGCCCAAACCCAGGGACGGGTCTCCTCCAGAGCCACCTCCAAAGATCAAATATCTTCATCCATTTGCGGATCTGAAAATGCGTCGGGTCAAATTCCGTAAAAATGTGTACAAACGGTGCGGCAAAGACATTGTACGTTTTATTTGGAAAAAGCGAGACGGAACAGAGAAGATTGTAAGTGGCGGGCTCATCAGTGATACTATCTAACTGATGTTACAGGTTGGTGGTGTACGTTACAAACCTTTCAGCAAAACAACATTGCAGCGCATGCTTCATAACCACCGGCTTGCGGTTGTGCATGCAATTCGGCGGCGTGGCCTGCTTCAATACTGGGCCTATGGTATGATGAGTGGGTCTGGGTCAAGACAGCCTGCGGGAGGCAAGGAGGGGGACGGATATGCTGCCTATGCGTGGCATCGGGGAGATACTGAGGACGATATCAAGTCAACCATGAGAGAGGGACTGGTAGGTGTATTCCAATACTATCTTATTTCAACCTTGCTCCATCTTATAATATCCTGATCTAGGATGCAGACCTAGCACTCAAGGCGGCTGACACCATTTGTCCTGGATTGAAGAGGGAGGTTTTGGATCTAACTGAGCAGTCGGGCGTAAACCGTCTTGGTGGTTCTGGACTGACCAACTTTAATTGCACCAACTACATCAGCTGCGTTCATGAAGACCCCGACTTGGGCCTGGAAGATGTCCTTGCAGGGCGCCGCAAGAAGGATGGTATGGGAGGTCTTTGTCCTTGTGTCAAAGTCAGCAAAACGGGATGTGGAAAGAACGATTTTAATTTCGCATTTGTTTATTGGGGAATTGTTGTGGAGACAATGTCTAACACCGTCTGGTATGTTCTGAAGTGTGTGTACTATTGCATCTGATTTATTCTTCAAGGGTTTTTAATGCGCGCGAAGCTCATGGTACGGTTATGCCTTCTAGTGATGTACTTCACAAGGCAAAGTCAATTGGTCGGCATCCAACCACACCTGCTGTTAACGTGCTTCGTGGAGAACTTATTCGTGATGTTCGTCTTGGGTATGATTTACGTACACATGTTCAATAGACAATTCTCGAAAGCAAAGGCCATGGCAACAACACAAATTTTAAAAAGGCTGTGTTTCTGATACAGATGAGATAAAAGGTGAACCTCCACGCAACAGAGATTCAGACTGGATGTGAGGGGCGTGGCCCTGAGACTGTAGGTCTGCCACAGTCAACTCGTTGTGAATAGAAATCATTTCATCGAGGAAGAAATTGAATCTAGAGACAGTGTGATTCATTGAGTAGGGTAAAAACTGGCAAAATGGACTGACTTGAGTACGGGCATGTCTTGTACAATGTTTTGGAATTTTCCAAACCAGACGTTGGCTTGTTCCGCTGCGGATGAGTTGAAAACCCATTTGCCGTCTGCGTCAATAAGTTCACGAAAACGAGCAGGATTGCAATGAAGTTGACAGAACGCGTCTGTCTCTTGGTGTTTGCATTTGAAATGAAAAATGTCAACTGGAAGTCCAACGTTGTCGAAATATGTGTCTTTGCATGCGCGGAGATGCTTCAAAAAGGAGCAGTTGTTGTCGTAAAAAATGTAGGAAGGCAGGGCACCCGGGAATTGAGAAGGGAAAGTGGCCTTTAGAAAGTCCTGTAGCAACATAAACATTTGATGACCGCACTGAGATTGAGTTTATCACCTTGACTCCTGTAATGCCTTCTGACCCAAAGAAGGTGGCTCTAGAGATAATGACGCCACAACACCGTACGAACAATTGTTCATTGTGGGTCCAACTCCTACCAAGTTTGCCTTTGAGCTTTGGTCCAGTAGAGTCGTTTGTGCTGGAGGTGGGTGCGGTTGCGGTAGAGGGAGTAGATGACTGGGGAGTAGATGCACCAGCGAGTGGGACATCTGGTATAGCGGAGCGATTAAGACGAGCACGCAACTGAAACATTGCATGGTTTTTCTCATCTGCATTTTTTTGGAATGCACGATGAGTCTCAAGTTGACACATGCGAAAACCGGCCTGGGCAGGGGACTCGCAATCAACAATGCAGCACTTTTTAATCAAATGTGCATGAGTTAGGCAAAAATGCTGCCTTTGTGTCGGTAGTGCTTCTTGACAGTTGTGCACACTACAGGCCAAATGACGAACATGAACACCGTCATGTACACCGGCGGTCATACAGTCTAAGATTGGTGAGTTAAAGATTCAATTGTAAAACTTGATCTTACACCAATTACCGTCTTCGCCTTGGTAGAGTTTCATGCATTTATTGCATGCATGGGCCCACATTGGTTGGCCAGTGCCTGCCATCCGGTAATTTCTCTCTGCTAGTGCTTCGTTAAAGCGGTGGTCTTGGTGACCATGGTGCGGCAAAGATAGGATCTCTTGACGACCTTTTTTTATCATGCAGAATAGCATAGAGAAGGAACGAGTCCAGAACGAGATCACCGTTGAGTTGCGTGGTGAGATGGGATCCGTTGGAAATGTCTGACAAGCCTAGTGCTCTGTTATACACTCGAGAAATTCCTTGACATGTACCGCTACAGAAGATAAGAAAATAGGAAACAGAAAAGAAGGCAAACATACTGGGACTGTGCCATCTGGAGGGTAAAATACCGACAGAGCTCAGGTTCAACATACACTGATTCCGCAACTTGGAGCAGAGTTGGCAGCTCCAATGAATAATACTCGCGGCGAGCGTTGGGTTCTATCGCGTTGCGAACAAAGTAGTTGTTGTAATAACGGATATGACAGGCTGTTTGTATTATAAGGCGCTGGATTGCAATATTTATCAGAGGAGGAACACACCTCGACAGTACAATGACCTTGAAAAGACCGGAAGAACACCACGCCGGAGAGTGAACAAACGCCCTTCAACCACGCTTTCCTCACCCAGTGGATTGGTGGAGTTGCATTTGAGACAGAAAGAGATCGGCGGAAGGAGGGGCTCAGCGCCTGGGATTTGATTTAGATTGCGGTGATAACATGAAAAAATAAGAAGAACCGATTTTATAGGGGTGAGCATGAATACGGAAAGAGTCATCCAAAGTAGGCTGGCGGGGCCCAAGGTGAAAGGTTTCTGCAAGATCGCCAAATGCATGCCAAATGAGCTCAATGATATTGACATCGAGACTCAGAACCGAGGCCATAAATTCAGTTACTAAACGCGGTAGCATGAGGGGACGCTGTCGACCTGGGGACACAATTTCTGGCCATATCCTACTGGCCAGATCAAAGAACCTTTGAATGTGGAAAAATTGCAGATGTTGTCTGAGAGAGTCATGCTGGAGGAGGCGGTCGAGGATTTGCACTGCCGATGTGGTGGAAGTCATGAATCAATACTCGTCTTGTAACGTGGTCTCTCATTAGTAGGCATGGGCGCGGAGGCATGTGCACGGGCCCATCTTGCAGATGTTGTGTACCCATGGGCCTCTGTCCACGGACCAATTGCCACAGCCGACCATCCAAGGAGAAAGGCTTGTGGATATCTGACCGGAGAGAAAGCCCTGCGAGGATCTGACCATAGGGAGGGGCGCGCAGAAGTTTGGCCGGAGGGAAAAGCACAGAAACGTTCAGTCGGATAGATATACACGCGGCCATTTCACGGGAGGGAGATGCTCGCAGGTGTTTGACTGCATGGAAGGACCCACAGGCATTTTACTGGTGTGAAATGTCCACAGACGTTTGACTGTACAAATACTGCCACTCCCTCAGATACTTATAAGTTTGGTTTACTAGAGTTCCCATTTATTCCATTCTCAAGGTAATGTGGTCGGCATATTCAATAAAGAGGGTTTACTGCATGTCGGTGCCGAGTCTGAAGGGGAAATGTAGGGGGCACAGGCACTAGGGAGGGCTGAATGAAAACACTGTCTGCACACACACAGGCAAATGGCTGGGGGGGAATGCGAGTGGCAACATTGCTGTGAAGAAACGTCCGCGGATGGTTGTCCCGTGGGAGTATGATGGGAGTCCCGCGGGAGTCCCGCATCACAATTGATCCCTATAACTCCGACCTATTGTGATAATCAGTCACGCTGCAGGTAAAATGTGAACAGTATTCGAAGAGACTAGTGCTACAACTGTTATAGAGAATAGTTCGAAATGATGCTGTGTTGAAATATCTTGTTGTAAAATATCCAAAAAATCATTGGCGCTGGGGGTGAGCCGATGTTGGGTCAAGAGCTGATAGTTTGGTTTTGTAAACCAGGATACCACGAGAATACCACAATTCTTCCGTCTCCGAGGATGAGCCGAGAGTTCAATACGTTCCGGCGGGTGGGTCCGACAGCGGAGTTGGCGGGGTTTGAAGGCGTGAGGGTGATATTATCGTTTAGCAGGGAATGACGACACCGGCCAAAGCGTCAGCTCTCACTTCATCCCGAACCACAATGTCTACATCTCAAGTCTGCGGCTTCATTTAATTAACCTCTTGTAAATAACACCGACCTGCAGGACAAGTCCTGGAAAGCGCGCGAACAGGCCGAGGAGGCCGCGTATGTCCAGCAAAAGGCTCGATCTCCAACCTCCGAGTCGGCCCAACATCCAAACTCACCACATTCTCCTTGTAGGAACAATCGCAGCTTGCCGCCCTGCGCGCCGAAAAGGACACGAAAGCCACGACGGCGGACGAAGCAAAGACTGCGGCCGACGCGCGGGGGCGTGATTTTGAGGGCGGGTTCGGCGGGCAGGAGGATCTCGAGGATCGGTATGCAACGACGAGCGGGGAGCACTAATGCGACGCGACTGCTCCGAGGCTGAACACGATATTTCTTGCTGTATTGTACTTCCACCAACTCCATGCATATTACCCAAATTTAAACCCGCCTGCATTCATGTACGCGTATATCTATAACTGTAAAGATAAATACAGCTCTTGGTCTCGTCTCTGGTATATGTGTACGTGCAAGTGTCTGCCGTCAAGCTAAGGTAAGCTGAATGGCCATGGATGCGATACATATGTCTGTATGTGCTAAGTAGTAGGTAGGCGAGATAAAATAGAAGCAATACCGGGGCGGTAATCAATGAATCGTCGGTGAGATGAGCGGAATGCGGGATGAGATGTAGGCGGGTACGCTCGTGGAGCGCGGGGGTGGGGGACGATGCACTACTATACTATGCATACGATAAAATGAAGGAATGTGAGCAAGTCCGGTCTGAATCCAACCTCAAAGTCCTATCATGCACAAAGAGCGGAACGGCTGCGGCGGGAATGCTAGCCGCGGCACAAATACATCACCGCGCGGGGCGGGGAACACGACTGACGCCGCACTACCGCGCCCTCGGCGTCGGCGCCTCTGTAACCACGGCCTCCACTGCCTCCGCCCTCCGTGCTGCCCCCGTACATAACGGCGACGGCGGACTCACGTCGGACCCTGTCCAGGGGTTGTAGTAGCTGCAGCCTGGCACCGGCCCCATCATCCCGACGTTGTCCGCCGTATTCATCCACCCGGTCCCTTCGCTCACGGTCGTCGTCGCGGTCGGCTGCCCGCTCGCTGGCGAAAATGTCGGGCCCGGAAGCGTGATCGGGGTCCCCGAGGGCGTGTATGTGGGGAGCAAGCTGGCGGGCGAAGTGGCACTGGCGAACACGATCGAGGCCGGCGGCCATGAGAGGGAGGCGATCGTGGCGGCAGGGATCGATCCTGCACCCGAGCCGCCCGTCTGCCACGCAGAGAGCGGTCCCTGCCAGGGATTGGAGTTGCCGCACGCTCCGACGGCCGAGCGCGGGTCGGTCGGCATCCAGCCTTGTTGGAGGCCGAGCGAGTAGGACCACTGCGGCGACTGGACGTACCCCGCAGTGGAATTGCCGATCTTCCATGTCCAAAAGAACCAGTTCTGCACCATATGCTGTCAGTACCCATCGCCATTGTAATATGAGGGAGACCGCACCTGCAGCGCATCCATACTGCTCTGCGCAAACGACATATATGCCTGCTTCGTCGTGTTATCCCAAGTCTGCCAGTCCAACCAATCCGTCGTGCAGTTCCCTAGCGGCGTGGTAAAGCCGGGGAACGTCCCTTCGTATCTTGTACCCTGCCCAACCCCGTTAACATACAACCCGCAATCCGTCACGGCATTGCTCCACTCCCCCGCGACGATGAAACCAAAGTCCGACATGGTGTCGTTGAAGAGCTGGCCCCACGAGCTGCATGGCTGCGCTATGACCGAGGCGTCGGTGATAGGGTCCGCGGATTGGCCTGCGAAGCATAGATATGGGTGCATATCGAGCGAGGCGCGGTCCGCGTTCGGGAGGAAGCCTGCCCACTTTGCGGGGCCAAAGAAGCCGTCATGGAAGGAGACGTAGGGGCCGTTGCCCGCCCCGATGCCAGATGCCAAACGCACATTGTTGTACGCTTGCAGATAGCTAGGCGTCATGGTCAGGCGAATCAGCCGTGCAAAAGAGAAATGACGCACTAGCTCGACAAGATTGGCTGTGTGATGGCGTTCCCCTGTGGCTCGTTCGTGACGCCGAACATGGTGATGACGTTCACATATTCGGGCTGGCTTATAAACTCGGCCAGGATGCGGACGTAGTCGAGCGACCGCTATTCGAGCGGCCTTAGCGCAAGTAGCATGTAAGGACAAGGATTCGCAAACCTGTGCATTGGCAATGCCCATAGGCCCATAAAGGACGTTATAGCTGCCCAAGCGTCCCGAATGATTCCATCCGTTCTGGCTTCCGGGCAGGGCGTGAAAGTCGAGGTTTACCCGCAGACCGTATTTACGAGCCCATTGAACGGCCTTGAGGAAATAGGTCCACGAGATGTTGGCCAAAAAGCCCTCGCCCGGGAGGACCTCGATCGCCCAGTAGGCGACGGGGATGCGGACAAAGTTGAGCCCGGCGGCAGCGATCTCCATAAAGTCCTGCTCAGTGATAAAGGTGGCGTAGTGGTCCTCGAGAGCTTGCTGGCCGCCGGCCTGCAGCAAGGTGTACTCGTCTATAACCACGATACCGCTCGCGGCTGCGGACGCCTGTACGGTTTGATAGAGCGATGGGACAATAAACTGCGGAGAAAAATAAGTATCTGGACAGACAGGGGGCAGGTACGACGGACCGGTTCAGTGACGAGCCAGCCACCAATGTTGACACTGAGCACGATGAGTTAGAATCCTATTAGTGTAATAAGCTTTTGGGGAACGCACCCCCTAACGTGATCGACGCCGAACTCAAAGGTCTCGTTGAGGGCGGGGGTCCATGACTGAGCGCGCGCGCCGTTGTTGAAGGGGTCGTTAATGTCCCAGTACCAGTTCCCGCCGAAGGAGTTTGAGTAGGTGAAGGTGGAGCCATCGTCGGCGGTGATGGTGCTGCCGTCTGTGCCAGTGACAATGGCAACCTGAGGTTTGGAGCCCGACGAGCCTGACGACGATGATGAGGTATCAGAGTTGGTTGAGCCGGATCCTGAGGAGCTACTAGACTTCTTCTTAAAGACGGTAAAGTAGAGAACGGCAACGACGATAGCGAGGACGACCACGAGGGCAAGGAGACCAAGCAGGATGGGCTTTTTCCGGCGAGTTTTAGGGCTAGCGTATGCTGCACGCTTTTCGCCACGGCGTATTGGTTGGTCAGCATTGAAGAAGCCCGGCTCGTCATGGTAGGCGCCATCGGTGTATGGCTTTGGTGCTGGGCTGAGACCGTAGACGCTCTCTGTGGTGTACTCAGATGCGCGGTCGGACGAGGGGTACGTCTGGTGAGAAGCAACAGAATGACGTATTCCTGCTCCTCCGCCATCGTCGTAAAGAGCTCTGCCTAGGAATCTAGGCTGGGCTGCACCCATGGGGATGCCCATGTCGTCGGTGTAGGGCATACCATCCTGGTCCACGCTGGGGACATAGAACTGGCCATGGGCACCGGGTTCTGGAGACGGGGGGGCATTGTAGAGTCGAGTAGGCTCGTCGTGCGTAAGAGGAAGCGGGGCATAGTCGGGGCCCTGCGACGGTTGGGCCATGGTGGTGGAGTGGAAAGAAAGAGAGCAAAGGGGGTCCCTGATTTCGCCTGTCAAAAATACCGCCGTGAGACATGCACAGCGCTCTCTACTCCGAGTTACTCGATCCTCATTCAAATGCCGACTCGGATGATCCTTGTCCCTGCCACACTACTCGCATCCGCCACACAAGACAGACACGAAAGCAGAGAAACAAGAGCCTTATAGCCAGAGGTATACATCTAGTGAACACCGGACACGAGGGCTCCGACCTCACCGCAACATGCCCTCTCCGTGCTAACTATATCCCTGCTGCACATCACGGTTGGTCCATCTCCGTGATCGGGCGTTTTCGAGGCCACGAAAGCTGGCCTTTCTCCAGATTTTCAAATTCTGTTGCGCACTGATTCCGTCCCGGAATGCCAGTGGCGTTTACGAACGACAATCTCTTTCGACACCCTAAATTACTCCGACCCTGGCGCCAAGTTTTTTCACGTCTTCCATTTTCCCCACTCCTGTCTCGTTCATTTAACCTTTCCATTCTGCTCGCTGTTTCTGCAGATTTTTCACTTCGAATTCGAAGGTATGGTCAAGGTATTTGGTGCAAAGATATTTTCAGCTTCCTCGCTAAATACAGCCTCCATGACGCTCGCTGTGATTGACAATGTTGTCGTTGACATCTCATCTTCTCCATCACGCTGTGCCTGATCCACTCGTGCTTATTTCGACTTGACCTGCAGCTTGAACCCGAACGTGAATTTTCACTCTGGAAAACAACAAAGTCTTGTCCAGTTACCCCACACCCGCCCACTGCATTCACTGTCAACTTAAACGCCGCCTGTTCGGCAGATCACGCCAGTGACGTTGAAACGCACAATCAGGGAGGAAAAAAATTGCGGCACAGTTATTACGCAAGAACGATGGGCCACGTTTTCCGCGCAACACTTGCCAGTGAAATTCGACCATGGCAAGACGCGGCATGCTCTCCTCGCGGCTGTTGCCGTTGCACGTCGTACCCGACCGCCCCGATCTACTCCGCCGGAGACCAGTTCCTTCATACAATTGTCAATCAATAATAATAAGGCCACGGCGAGGCTTCGCCGTCTCGACTCGACCTTCACACCAAGGCTTGAGGGGCCAGAGGTTGGCAACTTGAAGATTAAATTTTCTACCTTGTTTAACCCTGGTTTGTGCCCGTGATTTGGTTGAAATCCCTCTGCAGGTCTTTCTTGCAGCTGGTTTTTCCAATTGTGGTATAATTTATGGTCCAGAGTAAGTGCTCCACATCATACAGTTTTTTTTGGCTGCCACTGATATTGTTAGAACACTGAGCTTCTTTCTATACTTAACCCCTTCCACCAAAATGTAACCCCTTGTTTCTCGCCGTTGCTTTTACCGCCAATCAGTTCACATCCACCCACAAGTTGCCACAACACACACGCTTCGCACAGCCCCGCCATTCAAGTTCGCCCCATTGACCTCGGGCCGAACGACGCCCGCAAGTCAAGTTTCAACCACCCCACCAACGGCTGCTGATCGGAGGTAAGTTATTGTTTACAAGTTCACAGACGGCAGAAAGCTTCAGCCATCTGTGGGAAAGGTGATAAATAAAGCAGGGCGACGGCTCCCCGACCCCGTCCCCAGCCTCCCTACCCAATGCGGACCGCGGTTAATAACCCAGCCGCAAAGTCCACAAAGGTATCCCCACGCATACTGGAAGTTTTGACACCGGCAAAAAACTCGTGAACGAAGCATGAAGCCGCCTCGCCATCCCGATTCCCAGCGCCGCGCACAAATCCGGGAGGGAATATTAATGAATCCGTGTTAATTTCACCTGGCAGCTCCTCTGCGTCCGCAAAGACTTGCTCTACTTACGCGCTCAACTTTCTCAAGTGCTATCCCGCCTGCAATCTGTATGTACCAGTTCACCGCTTCGAATTCAAAAATGAAACTAGCCGGGCGCTCTTGCACGGCTTCCGAGGGAGCGAGTTTCGGCAGCGGTGATTGAGCCGTAAATACGGTCATTTCCTGCCGTGTTCTGTCTTCTTCTTGTCAGTTGCAATGCAACGTTAACGCGGCGCTCTAAGTATGTGAAGTAGTATTGTCCGTAACCACCGCGGAAGAGACTCGCCGTGGACCTTGTGTCGCCAAGCCCTTCAAGTTCCTTCCCTCTTCGACAGCTCGACTGGAAAAACAGTCAAGCCAAGAACACGATACACTGACACTCACTGCATTTTGACAGGTTCTGGACCCACTTTAGCCCAGGTATGCCGAGGCTTTGCCGAGCTGCCAAGCGGCTGTGTCGAGGTTAGCCGAGACACGCTGAGCCACCTCGGCAAAGGCTCGGCATACCTAGACTGATGGGTTCCAGGCTAGGTCCCAGGAACCATCAAAATGTAGTGACTGACAGATCCTGTTGGTTCAACCAAGCCGGCGGTTGGCCTTCAAGCGCTTGCTCGGTGGTCTGGTTTTATTTTCTGCTTGGTAACTGAACGGCAAACTGGAACAATGAAGTGTTCAGAAATTGCTCTACCCTCCGAGTTCTTGAACCCCAGTGATTCATACTTCCTGCCCCACGGCGTTCCTAAAAGGGGGGCCGTGCCGTGTAATCCTACCTACCTAGTGGGTCTCTTCTTATGCTTTGCGGCTCCTTTCCTGAGCTGGATAAAATAAGATGCGCCAGTTTCCTGAGCTAGATAAAATAAGATACGCCAGAATTAGTACTATGGCCGTTGGGTTGCCGAACATTGCAACAGCCGCCTGCCGAAGTCCCACGGTTGAATGTTCCCAACCCCCTTGTTCCCGACGCGATCATCAGCAGAGGATACTTTTATACTCATCAACACCACCGCCGTAATTTGTTCAAAAGCCGCGCGACGGCATGCCGTCGAGATTTCATACAGCGGGAGCTGGAAGGAGGAGGGAGAAGGTTAGATGGAATGTGACTAAGAACAATCATGGCGAAGACTTAGCAATTGCGCCGCAGCGAGGAGAAGCAGCCCGGAGGATGATTACGATAGTCGGTGAGGGGCCACGTTACTAGTGTTGGATTTCGCAGATTCGCGCAGAAGTGGTCCAACTGGGGGCGAAGTGGATTGGTAAGAGAGAGAGAACGGAATGGAGTAGGACAAGAGTGAATGTGGCCGACATGCACGCGTGGCTGTGAGATTAGATCACAATTCTTCGTGACGCGTTTGTTTGGCCAACTTTGGCGGCCCCGGACATGGTTGACCGCACGAACTTTTTACTCAAGTATACTCGGTCCTCGCTCTCACTTAGTACGAAATTAGTCATGATTTTTTTCGACGCATTGCAGAATACTAATTTTCGCGATGAACTTGGTAGGTCCTTTAATGAGTTTTTTTGTCGCATCACGTCGCGTCGCAATCACGAGATGTGTGACTCGTTCGTCACACCGCGTTTCCTCCTTTCTTCGAGCGCCACTCAGCGGTTTCGGCCTTATCGCTTACAAGTACCGGAAAGGCTCTACAAGAAAACGGGTTGTGATTGCGGGACTTGTAACCTTGACGTAGAGAATTTCCGATATTTTCACTTTCAAATCGTGGTAATGCCACGCGCAACAACACGCTCCCAAAAGCCTGCGCGGGGGTCCCAGGCGCAGCCCAGTCAGCCAGCACGCTCCCAGAAACGACGCGCTGAAGAGGAGGAGGAGGAAGAAGAGGAGGAGGAAGAGAGAGACGACGCAAACATGGACGTTGACGACGAGGACGACGAAGATCGAGAGGGCAAAAGTGTAGGCAATAAATTGGGGGAAAGGAAGAAACTTATTCCATTTTCTCTGCAGGAACTCGACCGTGCGGCGTCCGCTCTTGTCCGGCTGGCCATATTCACGGAACACAAACGCGTACCCCTCCGCCGGGATGAGATCTCAAAGAAAGGTCAGTAGCGATGTAAAAAAAGACAATGCGAAGAAACCGACACGCACACCGGCAGCACTGGGATCCAACACCCGCGCCTTCAACCGTGTCTTTGCAATGGCACAAGACGTCCTGCGTAACACTTTCGGAATGGAGCTCGTCGAACTCCGCTCGCGCGCAGAGCTCGACAAGGATACTACGGGGCCCGGCACTCAAAACCAGGACGACCTGGAAGAGGCGCGCAAAGCCACCGGCGTCAAGAAGAAATGTCTGTCCTTCCCATCTTAGACATGGCCGACTATTTGACGGTTCGCAGCGGCCGCCGCCGGGTCCAAAACGTATATATTGCGCTCGACGCTGGACGACCGCATCATCGCGGAAGCCGCCCTCACCCGCGAGGAGATTCTCGAAGAGGAAGCTGCGGATGCGCCATCGGATGACGAGGACGACGAAATTGCGAGCGGGGCCGCTACATACGGCAGCATCATCTCCTGGAGCAACGCGGACCAAGTCGGTGCCCTCGGCGTACTTTACGTCGTCCTTGCGCTCATTCTAGTCAGCGGGCGCGTCATGGGCGACCGTGAGTAGTGCGCTCTCATGCTCACTTTTAATACTTACATGAGGCCAGAGGACCTGCGTGCGACCCTCAAGCGCCTGCACCTGCCAAACACCGGCTCCGTCGCTTTCTCCGCCACCTCGACGCACCGCGCGCTTTCGCTCGACGCATACCTCACGCTCCTCCTGCGCCAGGGCTTCCTCGACCGCCAGCAGGTCGGCGGCGACGCGGCCGCCAAGAAGGCCGCCAATAAAGGGAAGCGCGCGCGTGTTCAAGCGGCGGATGACGAGGGACAGACGACCTTCGAGTGGCGTTGGGGCGCACGTGCGCAGAGCGAGGTGGGGGAGAAGGCCATCGCGGAGTTCGTGGCCGAGTTTATGGTGCAGGAGGAACGTCAGGGCCAGGATGAGGGTGATGAAGAGGAGGAAGGAAACGGTGCGGGAAGAGCGAGGGCGAACAAGCGCCGCGTGGACGCAGCCAGTAAGTTGGAAAAGATGACCAAGGGCATTGAGCGCGCGGCTGGGGGTCAGCTGGCGGACATTATGTGAAGGCGTATTCTTCTCAGGCTTGAGTCTGTTTTTTTTTTTTGATTTTGTACGAGTAGGAGGATGGTAAGACGTGCTATACATACTCTACACCGTAAAATACATAAATACCATATATATATGCTCACTTCAAGAATTCCTATGGCGTTTGGCCGGCTGAGCAATGAGACGCAACGCTGTTGTTGGTTGGATTACAATAATTTGAGTGCCGATCCCGCTTGATTCGAAGGAGTTCGCAAGCTTCTCTGTTCAAATATTCAGCCTTGGGTGCAATATTTTTCCTCTGTATGAGTATAAGCCAAAGTCAACTTGGAAGCACATTGGGTCCGTATTTACACGTGCGGACCGACCACTGCAATCCATTTCTCCTTCCTCACGGATGAAAGTTCCAATATTTGGGCCCGTAGTCAAGGGTTAGTTCAGCCCCCTTTTTAATTCGCTTCACTACAATGTGAATCAATTCATGAGCAAAATTACTCGACTTCTTGAAAGTCTATCGAGACACTCACATGCGTGAATCACGATGCGGTGCTCGCCGTTAACCACCGCGTCTGAGCAGCGCTTCAGCACAGAGGAGTAAAAAAAGCATGGAAAGAGGCCGGGGCCGCACCGTATGCTTGGCAATTCGGGGGATCCGGCTTCGAGTCGTTAAGAAACCGCGTTGGATTCCCGAGCCACTGTGCGTCGACGACTGTTGTCGTTCCCTCAATCCCGAAACACTGCGTGAAACATATTAAACTTTGGGACAGCGGAAGAGAGACAGACACACGTAATTCAGCTTGTTGTGATTGTGGATAACCTCACTATCAAGCAATAGTCGTGGGCTGCATACACCGATGAAGAATAGGTGACGCACCGATGGCCCAAGATTTCCGCCCCTTCGTCTACCACTTCCCCGACATATTCTGCATTCAGTAAGCTCGGACATTAAAGTTCTTGCAAGAGAGGCTCAGACGCACCGCCAATGAGATCTCCTTTGCCTATCGCCTCCACCGCGAATGCACCGAGGCCGTATTTGGAATTCTTCACCTCAAACCGCTGCATCAAGGCACCAACTTGAGCAGTTAATGAATACAACCGGAATCATCGACTCGCCTTGAATCTCCCCAGCTGAAGTGGAACGTTTGTGCACCGTGTATGTATGTTCCTGGACAAATTAATTATTTTGTAGTAGAAGCGAGGGCAGAAACGTACCGCGCATTGCAATTGGTACATTTTTCTGGGTCACATTCGCGCTCCTCCATGCGGCACCTGCACTTCAGTTTGTCGCGGCAGTGCGAATTCCCCTTACAGGTCTCGTTGCAACCCGGCCAGCGGCGTATGCCTATTTTTGCGTGAGCAAACGGTTGATTATTTGTATATGTCATAGGAGAACAAAAACGTACAGCTATCCTCACAGCGGCAGTTCCGTTCACAGTATCTTTTCAGCTTGAAGCAATCACAGCCCTGTGCGCCAGAGCATGGCCCCATGTGCGTGCATGGTTCGGGTCTATATTTACGCATCAGAAAACGGAAACGCGCACAAAGGGACACATCCTTACGGTGGGATTTCCCCCGCTGCAAAGATGATTAATGAACGCTTCTATTCGAAAAGGACGGAGACAGCACGCACAGACATCGACTGTGCCTTTCCTCTTCCTAGTCGTCCGGTACTTGGACTTTCGTCGCTTCTTCTCAGGCACCTCCTCCGAGTCCACCACGTCCTTATCGTTGATGAACTGGCTCCTACGCAAGAAGGCCTACAGAAGACGAGCAAAAGAGATTATTTCCCGGGATCCAATTAAAAAGCAGCGCACAATTTGGCAGGTCATCCTACAAATTACGGCCAGATGGCACGGCAGAATGTCTGGTTCAATTTTGAGTGTGCCTTCCAGTACGGTCTGATCACCGCTGTCGTCGTCCTATGAACAAAGGAATAAAATTATGAATGAAAATACACCAGTTCGCCTGCAGACGCACCATGGCGTCTCCAGAAGCGTTCAGGAAACAATCAATTCCGCACGGAACCTCAGCCAGCGCGCGCAGGCCTTCGCTTGTGCGACGCGGCGGTTTCGGGGCCTCAAGACGCCGTGTCAGAAACTCCCAGCTGTAGTCAACTAAAGAACCGTTAGCTACGATGCGTAGGAACGCAGCTCACATACCATGCAAATGGCAGTTGTGTTGTATGCAGTTAAGATTTGGGCAGAACTTTTCAAGGCCTCGGTTCAATTGTTCAAAAAAATCAGGCTGAGGATCCTTTTGTCCAAAAAATGGTGGGAGCGGGGTCCGCGCTTTGCTTGAGGACGCCCAGATGATCTCTGGGAGGTCCCTGTAGATAAACAAATAATAAATTTTGGCGCCTTCCAGATTTTGGAACACTCGCCTTTGACTTACATCCCAAAGTAGTCCACTTTCATTCGAGATTCGTAGGAGTCGGAAACCGTAGGCCTTCAGCACGGCGTCGACGTCCTCTGCCGTAAAGTGGTGGTCGATGTGCAGTCGGCGCACAGTCTCATATCGTATTACCTCGTCTACGAAAAGGAAAAGAAATCAGGCATGTCCACCCTTGGCGAGAAAATTTAATCGCCATCTGGATCGTGTTGGTCTTGGTCGTCTATCCACTGTAATTTGTCGAAACAGGAGAGATATTCGAGCCAAGGGAATGTTGGGTCATCAGGGAAGGGCACAAAGGGCGCATTTTGGTTATCGATCATGCGTGCGTTCTCGCTACGCGAGGCGGGCGTGCAATACTGGTAGGGAGGGTGGGGGGCAAAGGATTTCACAATGGGATACACAGTCATAGACACCTCGGACTTGACGACATTCCCGTCCGAGTCGTAGTTGTGGATGTACATCACATTGGAGTCGGGAGGGGGACTTGAAACGGGCTCAAAACAAGTGGGAGGCACGTAGAATTGTTTAGAAGGAGGGCTGGCAGGATTAGCCAGTGCGTCGAGTATCTTGACGACGTGCTTCTCCTTCCAAGCAAAAAAATCTTCATAGACAGTTTGGTACACTGTCGCGGCCGTTTCGAAATGCCACTTTGTGACTTGTGGGTCTTTAGGTTCCTCCTGGTTAGTCATTGAAGGCAGTTCCAACAAGTAAGGTGGCGGATTAGAGGATAGAGCCTGTGGAGAGTTGTGGGGATCGTAGAAAGGAAGCCGTACTAATGCAAACCAGGACAAACTTCTCGCAGTTGAAAGCACAGGCCGTTTCGGGAGTGAAGCTAGTGAAGCTCAGAGCTGATGTAGCAAGCGAAAGCAAGTTAAACAAGTTGAAAACAATAGTAGTACATCCTACTATTACAACACCAATAAATACAACTGTAAAATTACGGCCCTAAGCTTCGGGAGCCTCGCAAAGGGTCTCCAGGAACACCTTCAGATCCTCCTGGTTAATCTCAAGGACGCTGGTATCGAACGAACCATGTCGTGTCCGTGCATTACACCGCTCCTTCGCGTCGAGAAACGCAAGCCCAAACTCGCTGTGGGACTAATAAGCAACGCGGTCGAAAACAAGAACCGAGACGCACTTTTTCCGCACGTCGCCGAAATCCAGCGCAGCCATCACACCGACGACGAGGTACGACTGGGTGCTCTCGTTGAGGCACGCCACGACAAAGGGCAGACTTTTCCGCTTTGACCGCGTGCTGACGTTCGTCCCGGGTAATCGGTCGCGTAATGCTTCGACAAGCCATAATGCGAGCCTCGAGAGCGCCCCCGGGTGCGAGAAAAGAGCGAGATGCGGGCCCTGCGTGATGACTACGACACGGTGGTTCCGCATGGTGCGGATATCCTGCTTGTCGATGATGGAAGTGCCCTGGTCGATAATCTTCCGGTGCACAGTCATTGAAAGAGTAAGCGCGTGTCGCAAGTCCTCGATCCTAGAAAAACTGTGAGACGGAGGCATCGAATGAGATGTACGCCCACTTACTTTCCGAGGGAATCGAATGCCTTCCAAAAATTATCGACCCACCACTGCACAGGTTTCGACTCTCCGGCTATTTCATCGCCCTCGCCAATATTTTTTGCCTTGGGTACTCCGGCGCTGTTGGCCTGTCCTCCAGGTGGGATGTTCTCTCTTTCTTCTCGTTTTCTCCGGCTATTGTCGCGAGTAGTGTTGGTAGCTTCCCAAACCTTGCCCCCTCCAAACCACTCTCCCCCATTCCGCGCGCCTTCGACTTCGACCTCCAGTTTTATACCTCCAGCGACATCCAAGAGAGCACCGACGCCCTCTACAGCATCTGCCGCTGATAGTGGTTGAGATCGGTACCCAAAACACCGTATGAAGGACGGATACGCGAGTTCGATGAGACCGTATTCAGGTGCGATGTCGTTCAGCTTCTGAACCAGCGTTTTCTTCAAGTCCATGTCCATGTGCGAATACGGCTGTTGTGTTTGTAGTATCGAAAACCTGAGAAAGAGTAAGCTGTAAGAAAGAAAGTGAAAGAAACGAAATACCCCATCTTCGCCAAAAGACCAGTCAGTTTTTTCCGCCCGCGCTCCTTCCATATGCCCAGTTTACCCGCGACATAACTTGAGTGTAACATCGCGTCGTAGAGCGTCCAATGACGGAACAACATGAATCGTAGCTCTTCCGTGGCACGGACGCTGAGATCGTCGGGATTTGACGAGATCATCGCATTTTCACCGGCGGGAGGCTGGGGATTGAGCCGAAAAACCTCGTCGCGGTAGGCCGAATGATAAGTGTCGTAGGTATCGCGTGATATTCGTGAGGTCGTATATTGAAACGTGAGTCCCAGAATCGCGAGCCTATCAATCTAGGTGAATGAAAGTAGGTGAGGTGCAGACAAGATATCAGTACCATAATAGCTCGTTATCGACGCGCTCGAGGACAGTGGCAAGGACATATATTGTGCTTGCCGCACTTTGACCGTGCCATGTGCCTCCCATGTAGTGTTTTTCTAGTCGGGCAGAGTATGTCTCATGTTCATCGCGTGTCATTCGCCGCGGCCGCTTGATTAGCTGGTTATGAGCTGCAAAAACACGTTAAAACTGGCGAGCGCACCTCTTTGTCGACGCGCTGTCTTTTCCCCGGTGTCCGATCACCATCACCCAGTGACCTCCGCTTGCCGGCGTTCTGCTCGTATTCCTCCTCGTCTTCATCGTCGTCGTCTCTTGGGCGCTCTTCCTCGTCCGAATCTGAATCATCGTCCGAGTCGGGGAGAGGTTCATACTAGAATGTCAATATTAGTTTGGACTCGAATCGAACTAATGAGTACGCGCCGTCAAAGCTTCCCAAGCCTTGCGCTCCTCGTCGAGTTTGTCCGCTGAGCCATCGTCCCACACCACTATTCGATCTCCAGCCTCACCCCCGCCGAACAGACTCGATAAATTCTGCGGTCGTGCAGAGTCTATGACATGAACGGACATCTTGGTGCTGAAGCCACCGAACCATTCCTCAGATGGGAGATCCAGAATCGCACCCATGTTGATGAGAATGAGTGTACGAAGCTAGACACGAATTTAATCACGCCCAAACATGTTCGAGCGGTAACAACATACCTCGGAATCCATGACCAGCGCGTCCCTGACTTCCTCCAGCTCTGAGACACCAGAAACGGGGGTTATTCGGTAACTAATGTCGTCCTGCTTGAATAGACCGACGAGCATCCGGGCTGCACAAAGGGCGTCGACGTCGGGAGCAACAAGCATGGTAACGGAGGTGGCAGATGTGAGGGGTGACTGCCTGTGCGCCTTGAGAATATTTGCATAGGCCTCCCCATACGATGGCCTCGACGCGGATGCTTGCTCGGGCAGAGGGAGATATACCATGTCCCGCGCCGTGGAGGTGTAAACAGACGGGTGTGGCCGTGACCACACAACACGTGCTTGCGTCACATACGCGTCTCTCCTGTCCATCAAAAAACCGCCTTCCACGACCCGGCGTTTTCCAGTAAATCGCAGCTAGTTTCTGCCAGAATTCAGGCTGACCCCGTTTACTGCGGCAAGGCTCATCCCCCCCGTGTCCGCTCTTGCCACTACTACTTGGTACATTGTACCTTTGCATTTTTTTGCCTTTACTGACTATGATTTGCGAAATTTCCCTAAACCCCGCAATGCATTGCGTTGACTGCACCAAGACGCATCCTCCGCGCGTCAACCTTATTCCATCCCCGTTTCGATCCATTATTACTCAGGAAATAATGCCTGATGCGTCAGAAATGTCTGCCATCCGTGAATTTGTTCAGAACACCAATGCACAAATTGCGTTGAGGGAGCACACTATCGATCGCCTCCGTTGCGAAGTCGTGGAACTTCGTCACCGTTCAGAGCACCACGAGGCCATCCTTGCCCCCATTCGACGTGTCCCGCGAGAAATCATGGCAGAGATTTTTCTTCAGCTCGCTGCAATTAAAACAAGAAGACGAAGGAATCAGCCGTACTGCAACGATCAGAATCTCTTCGGAAAAGAGTATATGGTCGATCCTGCCCCTCATAGAGCTCCGCTGATTTTCGGGGAAATCTCCCGCGAATGGAGAGCCGTCGCGTTATCAATACCGAATTTATGGAAATGCAGGGACAGCAAAATGAAAGCTAATATTTCCCTCTGTAATACTTGGCTGAAGAGATCCGGCTCTCTCCCGTTGTTCATTCACCTCATGCTCCATACATTCTTTCCGACGACTTCATCGACAATTGCCAGGATCTTGAAGATCTTCTAAGGACGATCTTGCTTTACGCTGAGCGATGGCGTTCGTTGGACCTGAAAGATCTTCCAGCTCGCTGCTACGAGGTTTTCCGTGGCCTCGGACCGAATTCTGTTCCCATCCTCGAAACTTTTTCCGTCAGTCATCACACATAATCTCCGTCGGTGCACTCCGCAGCAGTACTTTGGGGGGACTACGCATCTCTCCAGAGCTTCGCTTTTTATATTTCGACAACGCCGTACTCGGAGAGGAACCATCACCATTTCCGTGGTCACGATTGACGCACATTGATATCGGGAACTGCTCAGCATGCGACTGTCTTCAGATTTTGCATGAAGCCTGGGCAGCAATCGCCTGCAGGTTCGTCGTGGAGGGGTCCTCGACCTTAACACATCCTCCAGTATTTCATTCTGGATTACTTACTCTCAAATTCGAAGTCAGCGACTGCCTCATCCATGTGTGGAACTCGCTCACCTCTCGACTTTGTCCATCGAGGCTTGAGTTACACGCGCGTCGCCCTACTTGCAAGGCTTCCCGTCCTTCGTCGCACGATCCAGTCCAACTATCGAACACTTCAGACTGGAAGCAGCCGGTCTCGAAGAAGACGACATCATGTTGTGCCTCGCCAATATGCCTCAGCTGCGATGCCTCGATGTTGCGGGGGGTGAATTTGTAAGTCCATTCAGCGATCAGGTCTGGGAATCTCTTGCCTGGTCAGCGGCCGATTCACGAGCTCCACTCGTCGAGAACCTCAAATCGCTATATCTGAAAAGCCGCTGCGACTTCAGCCATAAATCTGTAGTCCGTATGCTGAAGTCGCGAGTTCAAACAGCAGACAGCCCAGCAGGTTTTACCCCCAAGCTGAAAACGGTAAACCTCTCCTTGTGGGGGAACATAACCGCATCAGCTCAGCAGAAATTGCTTGGATTTCGAAAGCTGGGATTGGATATGGTCGTTGACATCATGGGAAACGGCGATGATGATTCGGATTAGGCTAGGATTTGATGGGGGGTATGTCTGAGGGTCGACAAGATCAGATGAGAATCATGATTTCGAGCTGATCCGAGGCATTGCCGCGTGTCCGCTTTTGGACGACGCGAGTCATAAGACTTCACGCGTCCACCGTCGCGTCGTCCGCAATGTCAGAGGGCTCAGATCTCTCGGGAGACGGACCAAACGAAAACCAAAACGGCTATAACCCACCTCCTATGTTCTGTTCTCACCTGCTGCTCCACAAGTACTTTTGTCGGCACGACAATGAGACCTATTGCAGTTTCTCCCCGAGCATCTGCTGCAATAGGCCCAGCTTGCAACACCACAGTTTTGCCCATCCCAGTTGCAACAATACAGAAAACATCTTTATTTTGATTGATCTGAATTGCCAGCTCCAGCTGATGCGGCCACAGCTTCGAGATTTTGCACCGGCTTCTGAGGAGGGTGTCCATCCATTCGCGCGAGTCCACGGCCGGCAAGGGGTCGGAAATCGCGTCGAACGCGTTCGGTTCGTTCATTATAGCTTCGGTAAATTATATCATAGAGTTTCTTATGAATTAGAGGCGTATTGGTAGCAGGAGAGAAAGAGTCGCGCGCGTCGTCCGCAAAGGGAAGCACCCAAAACAACGGCGACATCACTGTCATCACTGGCATCATCTGATCTTGTCGACCCTCAGACATACCCCCCATCAAACTCCAGACTCTCCTTCCCCCCTTGAGAACGACTGTCTTCTCAACGTGAGGAAGAGAGTTTGGTTACGAGACTAGATTCGGATGAAGCAAGAAGTGAGGCATCCGATGCAGAAGATGAAGCGGGATGACTTTCAAGTGGCTCCAGCCAAGTCTTAGACATATAGATATACTGTACTATTTCGACCATTTGTTCAGGTGACGGGTGACGGAGGGTCGTGAAGTGAACAAATTTGGTACCGGTGACGGTGACATCTGGATTTTGAGGCCTAATTAGGCTCAAAAACGGTCAAAATTTCCGGTCCGGCATCCGCCGGACTGCCATATATGGTAATTTCGTGTGATTGCCGAGGAATGAATACCTTATCCAGTCAAGAGGTGCCGAAGATAAGGATTCGAGGAACTGATGGACACACGTGACTCGTTCCATATCGGGTCGACTCCCCTTTTGGAAGCCCTTCGGCTTTTCGTTCGACACGTCTCTGAGGTATCTCCTCAGCCTCTTTCCAGCCCGTGAACTCGAATATGAGAGTAGTTTGAACTTTGGTGCATTCTAGCAGTTAAATTCCGCAGAATCCAGATCGGCATCAAAAGATTGTTTGGCTCAGTTGTTTAGATGTATATTATTTAACAGGTTTCATTTGCACTGGATATATCAAAATTGGCAGCAAGGCTATCATGTAGATATTGGGAGGCTTCAGTGGGCTTTGAATACTTGTGCAACGAAAAGCGGACGGGCTTCCAAAAGGGGGTCAACCCGATATGGAACGAGTCACGTGTGTCCATCAGTCCCTCGGATCCTTATCTTCGGCACCTCTTGTATCCACTGGATTATCCAGTGAACTTTTGAGGTGACGGGTGACATGGCGTGAACAAATGGTCGAAATAGTACAGTATTGGTACTATGTCTGACCGGGTAGTTGGCTACCTGGGTATTTTGGGCCCTCCAAAACACCGTTTGGTTCATTTCGTACCATCCTGAGTAAAGTGTATATATCGAGAATGAACCTCACTGCTTGAGCAGGGGCACAGTGGAAGTAAGTACTTACTTTAGGTTTTCAAGTGGCTTCTGCTTAACATTAACAGCCGCGTCCATCCGTACTGAAACGGCTCTCTGCTTCAGCTTGAACAATAATTTCCTCTGAGTTTGTGAGCCACATGCTCCTCCCACGAAGTCCCACCGGCCACCGCGAAAGATTTATTGAACTATTGACAGGCTTCGGGGACCCTCGGCCGACTTGGTCCGATGTCGGGCTTACGAATCGGCTGCTTGTTGCTTCATGACCTCGAACAGGAATGGCGTCTATGGACGAATGGACAAGTAGTATCCTTCAAAATGACCCAATGCGCATGTACCGTGCAAAACGGGATGCTACGCGCCGCTCAGTGTCGTCCAAGTATTCCATTCTCGGATTCATCTCTTCCGGAACATATGGGCGCGTATACAAGGCGCAGAGCCTCGGGGAGGATGGCAAAATCCACGCCATCAAGAAATTCAAGCCCGACAAGGAGGGCGATGTGATCACCTACACTGGAATTAGCCAGAGCGCGATACGCGAAATTGCGGTAGGTTTGGCTTACATCTTGCACAAATCGCAAATGACATGGCCAGGCTTTTCGCTAGCTCAATCGCGAGATCGACCACGAGAACATCGTGGCCCTCAAGGAGGTCATTCTTGAAGACAAGTCGATATACATGGTCTTTGAATTTGCGGAACACGATTTCCTTGCAAGTCCTTTTTTGAATCCGTCTGATATATGGGGCTCTAACACCTCTCAGCAAGTAATTCAACACCACGCCACGACTTTGCGCACCCCGATTACTCCTCCTGTTCTCAAATCTCTCATTTACCAGCTCTTCAATGGACTCATATACCTCCACTCCTGCCACATCCTTCACCGCGACCTCAAGCCTGCAAATATCCTCATCAATGCCCAAGGTGTCGTAAAAATCGGCGACCTGGGTCTTGCGCGCTTAATCTACCAGCCGCTTCAACCGCTGTTTGCCGGTGACAAAGTCGTGGTGACAATCTGGTACCGTGCGCCTGAACTACTCTTGGGGGCCAAGCACTACAACAAGGCGATTGACTGCTGGGCTGTGGGGTGTGTGATGGCGGAGCTCGCGAGCTTGCGCCCGATATTCAAGGGAGAAGAGGCAAAGCTGGATTCCAAGAAAAACGTACCGTTCCAACGGGATCAGCTTTTGAAGATTTTTGAAGTGCTGGGCACGCCAAACGGTTCGTACTTGCACCTTTTGTGCTCGAATCCCTGACTGACTGTTTGACATAGAACAGGACTGGCCGGGCGTAAAAGACATGATTGAATACCAGAACATGAAACGCCTCGATCCGTTAGTGCTCTCCGTTTTTCTGAAATATCATAAAACAATGTTTTTTAGCTACACTAACCACCTGTACGAGTGGTGCCAGACGCGTGTGCGCACGCCAAACGGTTACGATCTTCTTCGCAAGCTGTTCGCCTACGACCCGGACGACAGGCTCACCGCAAAGCAGGCCGTGAAACACGAGTGGTTTAACGAAGATCCCAAACCGACTTGGAAGTGCGTGATTTTGCCTGGTATTTTCTTTGTTATTTATTCACTTGCTCCCTCTAGCGCATTTCAAGCATCGCCACAGCAGATACCGCCGCATCGGCGAATCACGCAGGACGAGGCGCCGTCGATGGTCCCGCTTCCTGCTGCCCCGTTCAACTCGCACACGCAGTCGAAGCCTGGGAGTTCCGCGAGCTTGAGCGGGGGCGGGCCGTACGTCGTTCAGAGTGGGGGAAACGGAGGAAATGGACAACGCAAAAAGCAAAGGATGGGTTGATGTGCTTTTCCGAAATTCTGGGCTCACGATACATGTATATAGTTTTACGACGTTTTGCACATTCAGGGCGGGACGGAAAGTTTGATATCTGATGATTCTGAAAACCGTTACTTACAGACAGAAGACATCGGGCTCAGTGACTTTCCTCTCAACCCCGGCAAACGCGAGGTACAGGCGTTATGTGGCCCTTTTCTCCTGTAACATGCACGCCTAGAGACTGAATGTGAGAATGGAGAAACAGGTGGGTGCATTGAATAAGTTGGATTGGTCACAGGGTCCAGGTTGTAGCAGACATTTATGGTGCAAGTATCACTTGGAGACAAGACCGTACGTTGCCCAAGCCCCCTTGAAAAACTCCATTTGTATTTTCACCACCTTCTCGTCGTCTACGGGGATGAGCTGAGTCCCGAACACTAGAGCGACTCCGCGCTCGCGGTGCATCGCCCACACGACATTAGGCATCCCGTTCCATGTCACAGTCCCCGGCGGCATCCCCAGCGGTAGTCCATGCGTCCCTTCGACCAGCAGTCCAGCCAAAGTCCAGTTCAGTGCGAGCCCCTTGCCCTCCAAGTCCCAAACTGGGAGTGTCGGCACGCCGTCCACTTCCACGGGCGCAGGCAGCTGCAGCGGCGGGGCATAAGTCGCGCCTTGCTTCTCGCCCCTCAAATCCGCAAGTGCCTTGCTGCCCTCGCTAAGTTGCGGAGCGAACAAAAGGTCGACGCTCTCCGCGTTCAGAATCTTAGATGCAGGCCCGATAAGGTCCGCGAAAAGCACACCGAGGTCGCGCACGCTGACAGTCACATCCCGCGTCTCCTCGTCAAAGGCGACCAGGCCGTCGGGGGTGCGTTCTACCTTCTGCAGCAGCTTCTCGCAGACGTCCTTGCGCGACTGGGGTAAAAAAGTCGAGTTTTCCATCCCGAGGGGCGTGAAGATGTTGGTTTGGACGTACTCGCCCATCCTCTGGTTCGTGATGCGCGCGACAAGCAGCTGTGTGAAGTAGATGCTCCCGCCGTATCGGTACCCTGAACCGGGCTCGAAGAGGAGCGGGTGAGAGAAGAGCTTAACGATCACGGGCGCGTCGGCAGTGGCGGTAGCGTGCACAGCACCGGCGGGAGACGCGCGCCAGCGGTCCACAAGGGGCTCATCACCTCCGCCGAGTCCGCTGGTATGTGTGAGCAGGTGGCGGAGGGTGATCTTGCTTGTTCGAGGGCGGAGCACGAAACCAGGATCGGAGTCGAGGGGTTCAATTATTTGGAGCGTATCGAGTTCGGGAAGCCACGGTGAGAGAGGTTCATCCAGACTGAGCAGTTTACGGTCGACACATTGCAGCGCCGCAATGTGGGTGATGAATTTACCTAGCACACGGGCAGAGTCGTTTATAACGCGTCGATCTTAGGGAGACGGGAACTTACCCGCGGATCCAAGCGTCATAGTGCTGTCAACATTCACCGGCGTCGCTGAGGGCGAGAGGGATTGGTTGCCTGCGGCATATTCATACAGCACTTTCCCAGCGTTGTCTATGACTAGACCAACTGCGCCCAGGACCTCACGATTTGCAGAATTCGTGACATTGGTGAGAGCTTTTTCGAAGGAGTCCATCGCTGTGCCGTAGTGCGCAATGCAATTCTTATAAAGTCAACCGCTTGCGTCTTCCAGGCTAGATAACAGTTTTCGACAAGTTGATCTGCTTTGAATGTGACACGAAGCTGAAGCAATTATCAGCGCCGTAGAACTGGGCGACGCGTCCACGAAGGTTGAACGATGGGCCGAAGGACGAGGCTAACCTGGGCGGCGACAAGTTACAACCAAAGCCATGGATTTGTAAACCGGACCGCGTCCCGACCTTTAAATATAGCCTCTAGTCCCCATGATGCCTTCCGCATGTACTCTAGAAATATCTCTTCATTCCGTTGGCTCGTCCTTATATATCGAGTCGCATGGAGGAGTAGGCCTGCATTCGGACTCGGAGCCCAAGTCCGACCATGACAGCCGAGGCCCGACATCAATTTTGAATTTAGGGCATTCTGTGTCTTACTCCACTTTTACTGGTCCTGAGATAGACTGACTCCAGCCAACGTGGTCGCATCTTGGGTGGTGAAATTGACCCCGAGCAAGGCAACGCCGAGAACACCCGGAAAGATAGAAAGGATTCCTTTCTGCAACTGACCCTGGCATTTTATGACATCACTGGGAACGGATAAGACTCGGGATGAATTTGGATATCTCAGTCTTCAGCAGGTTTTCTGTCAAGCCGTTTCTTCGGACTGGCCAGAGGCAAATGCGTGTGCGAAAATGCCGCTGAATTCTAATTCTGTTCAAAAACCTCCTCCTCCTCAAGCTACGGGACAACGAGCGGTGCTTTCCATGTGGATGCAGGAATAGTTGTCAGGGTAGGAAAAGATTCGCGGGTATTGCAAAATAGCACCCTATTGCATGCACCCGACCATCGGCACGGTCCATGGCATCCACGGACTTTTCCCACCCGCATTATCACGCTCAAGTTCCCAATCGTCGTCATTGCCTTCGCGACCGCCGACAACCAGCGTCTTCTGACCTCTCCTTCCATTTGCCAATGGATTTTCCGGCGGATGCGGTCCTCGTGGTTTCGGAACGCGATCGGACGCGTTTTCATCGCGCAACGCTATCACGCATATGGTGGTCGGTATGCGCGTTCACAAACCCAAGGCCATGCGCATTTCGACATATAAAGACGACGTGGATGTATCAGTCTCTTCATAATGCTACCCACACTCTTTTTAACAGCCATCGGCGTGGCCCTGGGCTCTGTAGCCCCTGTGTCCTCTCTGGGAACGTCATGCACGACGCCGCTCACGACTGGAAAGTACGTCTAGTTGATTAGATTGACTAGATTGAATATTCACCTCAACTTGCTTTTTTTTCAGTGCCGCAGCAGGAGATCCGTTCTGGATGCAGAACATTAAGCACCAAGGGATTGCTGCCTTCAACCCTGACCCAACGACATATCAAGTGTTCAGGAACGTCATGGATTTCGGAGCCAAGGTGAGCGAACAAGACCTCCAAAGAGCCTCCCGATTAATCCATGTTCATTAAAGGGCGATGGAGTCACAGACGATACCGCTGGTATGTTTCTCCTGCTCCCTTTATCAACCGGTCCGCTGACGACTTGCAGCTATCAAGTATTTCGCTCATCCTCTGGAATGTATGTATGTTCATCCGACTTCTCTAACAGCTCAGCCATTACTTTGGGTAACCGATGCGAAGGAGGCGCCGCCTCCTGTAACTCCTCGACGTACGTGTTTTTAATCCAGCCAGGTCCAAACATTAATCATCTTTACAGAATCACTCCCGCCGTTGTATTTTTCCCTTCAGGGTGCGTGCAACTACGACTCTTGCAGTTGATTTTCCAACCAAGCAATACACTCGTAGAACATACCTCGTTTCAGATTCCATCGTCTCCTTGTATTACACGCAGTACGTGCTTTTGACTTGTTTCGAGTTTTCTCAGTTGAAAGAAACCCAAAAGACTTATCGGCGATGCGGTTAATCCCCCGACTTTGCTTGCTGCACCCAGTTTCAACGCTCTCGCAGTGATAGGTTTGTGCACCATATTTGGAAGGTAATGGTTGCTCATCCCCTTTTAGACGCTGATCCCTATATCCCTGGCGGAGCCGGGGCTGAATACTACACCAACCAGAACAACTTGTAAGCGTCCTTCGTATGTGACTTTCAGCGTTTGAACGGGTTTGCAGTTTCCGCAGCGTGCGCAACTTCATCATCGACACCACTCAGGTCCCTGCAGACCTAGCGCAGGGGACGGGTATCCACTGGCAGGTTTCTCAGGTATGCACTCCGCTACTTGAATAAATAAATCGGAGGCTCTAAACCAACTTTCAGAGCACGTCGTTAATGAATATCGTGATCAACCTGTCGGCCGCCGCCGGCACTCAGCATCAAGGTATTTGGATGGAGAATGGTAGTGGCGGATTTTTGGGTGATCTTATCATCAACGGAGGTGCGTGTTTTGTTAGTTCATGGAAAAGGGAGCTGAAGATTCACGACGACAGGGAAATATGGCATGTGGGTCGGGAACCAACAGTAATGCTTGCCCTCGAATCAAGTTCATTGCACTGACTCTGACCAGATTCACGGTTCGTAACGTGTCGGTCAACAACGCTGTGACCGCCGTCTTCCAGTCCTGGAATTGGGGTTGGACATATCAAGGTTTGGATTTTCTGCTTTGTTTCCCTGCATGTACGCGTACTCATCATCCGACCTCACTAAGGCGTGACCATTAACAATTGCGGAGTATGTACAAGATAGATTTGGGCGAGTTGCGCTCATATCAGACGATAGGTTGGATTCGATCTGGCTACCAGCTACGTGAATGATGCTCAGGTTTGGATTTTCTGCTTTGTTTTCCTGCATGTACGCGTACTCATCATCCGACCCCACTAGCTTACCGGCGCAGAAGTGATCATCGATGCAACTGTGACCAACACCCCGATTTTCGTCCGCACGTCGACCCCCAGCGACGGGGTCTTGATCAACGCTGGCTCTTTGGTTTTGAACAACATCGTGCTGAATAACGTCCCGACCGCTGTTGGAGTCGTCGGCGGCGCTGTTGTCCTCGCTGGCGGAACGACCACCATTGCTTCCTGGGCTCAAGGAAACGTTTACTCCGGCACGAGCGGTACCGGGACATTTACCCAGGGTACCATCGCAACTCCCCCCAAGCCCGCCGTTTTGCTCGACAGCGCTGGGAAGATCTTTGGGAGAGGCCACCCACAATACGCAACCTACGCCGTCACCGACTTTGTCAGTGTTCGCGACCAGGGTGCCACTGGAAATGGAAAAACCGATGACACCGCCGCTCTCCAAGCTGTCTTTGACACCGTGCGTCCATAATATACGTCTTTCTGGTATTTTCTTGCTTAAAACTTGCACAGTATTCTGGCTGCAAGATCATTTTCTTCGATGCTGGCACATACATTGTGACAAGCACCCTGAAGATCCCTGCAGGAACACAAATGGTCGGAGAAGGCTGGTCGGTTATATCCGGCTCGGGTGCCGCTTTCCAGGACGCCAGTAGCCCGCAGGTCGTCGTTCAAGTTGGGGCGGCAGGCTCCACCGGTACCATGGAGATCACCGATATTATCTTCTCCACCGTCGGGCCCAGTTCGTCGATTTCTTTTTCCAAATTACCTTCTCCCGTTGACTTTACTTTTGCTACAGCGCCTGGCGCGATCGTAGTCGAATGGAACATCGCACAGACCACAGCCGGTGGGGCAGGGATGTGGGATTCACACATTCGCCTTGGTGGAGGTATGCTGCTTCAATACCTACGCGTGCTCGAAAACTGATGTCCATGACAAGCTGCTGGCACCGATCTCGAAACTAACTGCCCGAGTGACGGAAGCGGCGGAATCCCCAACTGTTACGCTGCCTTCCTCGCTCTTCACCTCACTGCTTCATCCACCGCGTACCTTGAGGTCTGTTTCCATCATACTAACACTTTACACGCCCCCGCTGACTACATTCATTCAGGGTACCTGGGTCTGGCTTGCGGATCACGATTTAGACGGAAATGGGGACACTCAGATTTCGCTCTACTCCGGCCGTGGTATTCTTTCAGAATCAGCTGGGCCAGTTTGGCTGATCGGCACTGCTGCTGAGCACCATACTTTGTACCAGTACAATTTGGTCGGTGCTCAAAACCACTACATTGGCTTGATGCAGACGGAGATTGTAACTATCTTTCCGTTCCGTTGGTCACAGACCATTGACACGCTTTGGATAGCCTTATTATCAACCCACCCCCGTCGCCCCCAGTCCATTCACTGTCGAGAGCGCTTACAGTGATCCGTCGTTCGATGGTGTTACTAACGCTTGGGGTCTCAATATCGCCACCTCTTCGAATATCCTGATTTTCGGAGCTGGGTTGTACAGTTTCTACAGCGTATGTTCCACTCCGTCCATTTTGAATCTTGACCTGATGTATTCGGTCTTCATAGGATTACGATCAGACTTGCCTGACTGCTGAAAACTGCCAGGTACGCAGACGGTTTAGATTGTGCTCGTGAGCTGGACGCTGATAAGTTGAACCACAGAGCCAAATTCTCAACATTGATTCAACTTCCTCAGTCTACATCTACAGTCTCCAGACTGTTGGGACGACCTTCCAGCTCAGCGTCAATCAGGCTGGGGTCGTTAACCAGGCCAGCAACCAGAACGGATTCGCAGCAACCCTCACCTCCTGGACGCAGTAAACCACGCTCTTTCCTCGTATCAGATTATACTACCAATGGTATATCATCCAACTTGTAATACCACGTGTAGTAACAGGGAGAGAAACTCTCTTCCAGTACATATTAATTTAATCAAAAGAATGCTCTAAAACTTAGAGTTTGAACACGAACTTGCTTCACGGACTCACAGCTACTTACAGGGACTTCACCGACCGGGCTCAGCGGTAGAATTCCGCAACGTCTGACGCATCACCCGGCCTGATTCGGTCATAACCTTATATTACGTTCATCACCGCGGTTCTATCGCTGCTTACTTTTGTTCGTATCCAAAATCTCTGCGTGCGCAATGCTTCTTTTGCGTCATCTGTTATGTTCAGCCCCTTGGCCTATATTCTTGCCGCAGCCTGTCGCCTCACACGAAACGGGGAACTCGGCATTTGGTCCATAGTTCTCATTGCTCACAGTATGCTCGCCTGCTCAGGTGGTACTATTCATCAACAGTACCATCACCGGCCGGGCTCAGCGGACTGACTAGCATATCGTCCGACGTCATCGTCTTTCGCCTGTTCAAGGCGACTACCCTCTGAAACTAGGGAATTCAGTCATCGGGGGAAAACCAAGGGAAAACCGCTAATAATATCAGTGTAACCGGACACCGGGTTCAGCTCTCCAGTAATTTCCTAGTGGCAGCTGATTGTGCGCATCCTACTTCGTTCAGAGGCAGACCGTTTTTACCTTCAGCTGACTCTGCGCGGATCTTATGATGCTCACAAGATGAGCCTGCTGGCCTCGTCCTCGCGCGACGCGCTGTACAATCGTTTTCCCGAGCGGTACAATACAAATCACAAGGAATGAGCAACGAGTCCCATCCGCCAAGAATTCTGTAGGCTATAAAGTGTCCATAATTCGTTCACGTCGACTGAACTTCCACCGCGAGTCGAAGCACCATGCTTTTCTCCTCTTTCGCGACGACGATAGTCGCCATTATCAGCTCTGCCACCTTGGCCCACTCCCTGGGAACGACATGCACGACGCCCCTAGGGGCGGGCACGTATGTCCAGCTCTTACCGCTTCTCAATGCTGTCTTTGACATTTTTTCTAGCGCCGCTTCAACAGACCCTTTCTGGATGCAAAATATCAAACATCAGGGCATTTCCGCGTTCAACCCGAACCCGAGTACTTATCAGGTTTTCCGCAACGTGAAAAATTTTGGCGCCGTGGTACTTTTTTCACCACATCGCTTTAGAGCTCCTCGATGATGTCCTTATGTTTAGGGTGACGGAGTTACGGACGACACCGCAGCTATCAAGTACGTTGGCGTCGTCTCAGAGAAATCGCATAATCTGACTATTTTGTCAGTGCTGCAATCTCGTCGGGGAATAGATGTGGAGGGGGAACCTGCGGGTCTTCGACGTAAGCATCTTTTTTAACTTAAAAAAATTCGTCTCATTCTGTTGCAGAGTGACTCCAGCCGTTGTATTCTTCCCCAGCGGGTAAGTCACCGGATATGGACGCCAAAAAAAAAAAAACCTAACACAACGAAAAGAACATATCTGGTTTCCGCATCCATCATCGCTTACTACTACACGCAGTACGTGCCTTGGACTTCTTTCAAATTTCCCCTTGTTGAAAGAGAACGAGACTTATAGGCGACGCGAGGAAGCCCCCGACTCTGCTAGCTGCAGCTAGCTTCTCAGATATTGCTGTTATCGGTGAGCTCCAGCCAAGTATTTTAAAAGCTCCTTTGTTAAATCATGGCACTCAGACGTCGACCCCTATACTCCTGGCGGAGGTGGTGCCCAGTGGTACACCAATCAGAACAACTTGTAAGCTTCTTTCGAATAATGTGTCCAGCGCTGGGCTAACTTTGCGTTTTTAGCTTCAGAAGCATACGCAACTTCGTTATCGATGTTACTCGGTGCGCAGATCCTTCAAGAGCCAGAATAATACTCATAATTCTTGTAGTGTACCCGCTACCTTGTCGCAGGGAACTGGAATCCACTGGCAAGTCGCCCAAGTATGGACCCAGTTATTTGACCGTCCAAATCGCACTGAAAAAAAAAACAGGCGACATCCTTGATGAATATCGTTTTCAACATGAGTCCTGCGGCCAACACTGCCCACCAAGGTATGCAATCTTCAATGATCAGACCTCCGATTCATGATTTCACGTTCAGGCATTTGGATGGAGAACGGAAGGTAATAATAGACTGTCCACTTGCTGTCAAGGCATGGTTACTGAAATGGACTTCCTCAAGTGGGGGATTCATGGGAGATTTGGTGTTCAACGGAGGTACGTTTTCGTTCTATTAATTTGGTCGCAATCTGACGATCGACTCCAGGGAAATTCGGGATGTGGGTTGGAAACCAACAGTAATTAAAAAAAAAAACCTTCCAGTCCGTTGCGCTGATTCCGCGCAAGGTTCACATCAAGAAATTTGACCTTCAACAATGCTCAAACTGGTGTATTCTCGAACTGGAACTGGGTAATAGGCTTCCTCAGCGAACACTTTCATCTCCGTTGAACCAACAGTTTAGGGTTGGACGTTCCAAGGAGTACAAATTAACAATTGCCAAGTAAGTCTCTCGGTGTCCAAAATGCCACGTGTTTTATTCACAACTACTAGGTTGGTTTTGACGTCGCTACTGGTGGAGGTTCGGCCACCCAGACCACTGGTGGCTTAGCAATTATTGATGCTACGGTGTCGAATACCCCGATTTTCGTGCGGACATCAGTTGCCAGCAAAGGAGTACTCGGCGGATCCATCGTCCTCAACAACGCCAAACTCACCAACGTCCCGACCGCAGTCGGAGTGGTTGGCGGTGCTGTTGTCCTCACCGGTGGAACCACAACGATCGCCTCCTGGGGCCAAGGGGATGTTTTCACCGGCTCGAGTGGCAGTCGTACATTTACGCAAGGCAATATTGCAGTTGCGAGCAAACCCGCAGCTCTACTCGACAGCTCCGGCCGGATTTTCGGGAGAACACACCCCCAGTACGCCGCATATGCTGTCACGCAGTTTGTTAGCGTCCGAGACCAAGGTGCCAAGGGAGATGGGGTGACCGACGACACCGCCGCCCTCCAGGCTGTCTTCAACGCCGTATGTTCACAATATACGACTTCTGGTTATTCTTTCTTTCTTACAATCTGGCACAGTATTCTGGTTGCAAGATCATTTTCGTCGACGCAGGAACCTATGTCGTGACGAGTACGCTGAAGATTCCTGCAGGTACCCAGATGGTCGGGGAAGCTTGGTCTGTGATAGCAGGTGCGCACGAAATATTGGTTCGCGACGCTACAACCGAGTTTGATTGGTTCTCTCTGGTTCTCAGGCAAAGGTGCAACTTTCGAGAATATCAACAGCCCCGTGCCTGTTGTCCAAATTGGAACATCGGGCTCCACCGGTATCCTCGAAATCACGGACATCATCTTCTCAACGATTGGTCCTACACCAGGCGCGATTGTCGTCGAATGGAACGTTAAGCAGTCAAGCCAGGGATCAGCTGGGATGTGGGATTCGCACATCCGCCTCGGAGGAGCCGCCGGAACAAATCTGCAGGCCTCACAATGCCCTTCCTCCGGCAGCGGTGGTACCACCAACTGCATGGCTGCTTACGCTGGGCTGCATTTAACCGCCTCCTCGAGTGCTTATATTGAGGTGTGTTGATTACACTCTGGCATCGAATCCGCTGCTGAAATGGATGAAAGGGCATGTGGGTTTGGCTCGCAGACCATGATCTGGATTCGAGTGGCCAAACGCAAATATCTCTTTACTCTGGACGTGGTATCTTGTCACAGTCAGCAGGACCCGTCTGGATGATTGGAACAGGTGAGTTGCTTTCTTTTGGCAAATCCCAGGACTTAAATGTTCCGCAGCGTCTGAACATCACACTCTATATCAATATAATTTGGTCAATGCCGCGAATCATTATCTCGGACTTATCCAAACAGAAACAGTGAGTTCTTACGAATGTTATGTGACCTTTGAATCACTCATCGTCTTTGTTAGCCGTATTACCAACCTGTTCCAGTCCCCCCCGCACCTTTCACCGTTAGCACGGCATTTGCGGACCCTGCCACATGGACAGGCATTTCGGCTGCTTGGGCCCTCAGAGTAACGACCTCGACAAATATCATCGTGTTCGGCGCTGGTCACTATAGCTTCTTCCAAGTGAGCACTTTGAACGGTGTTGAATAACGCGGTTGACTGAATTCTCTGTAGAACTACGCCACAACTTGCGAGACATCAAATACCTGCCAATCGCAGATTGTAAACGTTGATACGACCTCTTCAGTCAACATCTACAGTTTATCCACTGTTGGTACCACCTTCCAACTTTCGGTGAACCAAGTCGGGGTGATCAATCAATCGTCTAATCCAAACGGCTTTGCCGAAACCATCACCTCATGGAGCCAGTGAGGCGGAGACTTGACCCTGTATTTTGCATTATTTCACGAATCTCATGGATCGAAATTTTTCATACATAATAGTCGGTACGGTACATAGGTAACCACTGCAAAACGATTTTCCTTTTGTTCAGTTTCTCGTAATTCGGCAAAACTCCGATAAGCAGAGATCATAGAAATTTGATGGCGGACCTTCAAAACATTTCACACGTGTTCGATGTTCAAATTTGTGTGCTCTTCAACTGGAGCTCAAGTGTCCCCGCAATTGGCCCCTTCGGCCGTGCTATCCATACCAGGGCAAAACAGTTGTGTCTCGCGATTTCAAGGAACTGAACTGGTTGTTTCGCCTAAAGTTCCAGGCTGCGGCTGTCTACCAGGTGTTTGGCTTCTTTCCTGCATCTTTCACTGCGGGCTGACCCAAATATAGTCGTGCTAGCAATCGCCAATTCCCTCAAAGCGCACATACCTCAAAAATAGACCCTTCGGTTCGAAATTAACGGTTCGCCCTTGACAATTATTTCTCAACCACTCCCCGTATACGCATAGCAGAGCAAAATGGCTCCTGGTACGGGAAATCCGACCGTCTGGAATTCAACAGTGTACGCCTTGCAGAAAGCACTCGCCCTTGAGAATCGAGCGGAAGAATATGAAGAAATCAAAGTACGTAGCGAAGGTCCAGACGTCTGCTTCTAATCTTCGGGTGAACCAGACAAAGCTGCAAAAGCTTGCGGACGAAACTTTCAAATTTACCACGCCAATTTTCCCTCAAAAATCCGCACTTGATTTTTTTGTTAAACGGGTAAGTTTAGAGCTTTGAGCAGTTCGAACAGGAAGGAATGAATTATCCAGAGCATAGAGGACTTTCCTGATTTTTTTTGTGCTTGCGGAGAAAACATTGAGCTCCTCCATCATCTGCAGCGTTATGCTGCGTGCTATGTCGCCTACAAAGCGGGCTATTTCTCTGAAGGAGGGAAGACGGTAAGCTGACAGTGTCAGTGCTTTTCGTAACACAAATATTTCAACCGTCGTCCAGACGAAAAGTCCACGGATTAAAATCTTGCCACCAAAATTGAGAACACAGTCAGAAACCGGCGCCTCAGGAGAAAGCGCTCGACACCTTAGTTCTCCAAGTGCCTTGCCTGATCACGGGCGAACGGTCATCCAGACCTTTCTCGCAGGATGCCAGCCACCGATGTCCCATCTCTTTGAGAGCTTTCAAAGGCAACACATTACAGGAGAGCTCTATCTCGAAGGCATGGCTCGTTGGTCTGAAGGCGATCTTCGAAAGTATGTGTCGAGCCAAATCGCGCAAACGGCGCTGGAGGCAGAAGCGATTGTGCAAGCGTTACTTGGAAAGAAATCCCGAGTGTAATAGTTCTCCGATGTTGAGGTATCCTGTTTGTCTAATTGGCGAACGTGAATTCTAGTTGTAACATTGTGGCTACTGGCACACCAGTTCGTTAATTTAACCGAATCGTTTGCTAAGCCCGTCATAAATCAGAAAGATAATCGCACTACTTGGTCCAGATCTGGCTACAGTCACGCCACACCCAGCATAGAGGCCCTGGCAAAAGAATGAGCTGTCAAAGTCGAAACCTATTTGAAGCTGCTCCTACCTTGATTCCCTGCGCTCTGTACATCGCTTTGAAGGTGGCGAAAAAAGACGGTCTCGCGGTCTTCCCAAGAGATTTGGCTACGGGCCGAAGTTCCTCTTCTGTCTGCATGGCACTTTTAACTGTGTCGGCCGGAAATAACGCGAAATTGAAGGCCGCGCCGGCGCAGGCACCAGAGAGCGCGGATTCCCATGGCCGAAGTTCCTTCGCAGAGGCGGATGTGAGGCCACCAGCGTCGTTGGGCTTGGCGTGTCGTCTTGCGACTAGGAGCGAGGCAACGAATTCCTTGGTGCTGAACCAAGCCGCGGTGCCGCCGGTCTCTGCGAACGCGTCAAGATGCGCTTGGCTCTCAAACGGGTCACCCCCTACCCCGGATAAAAGTCCCAGTGTGCCCTAACCACCTATGAACCAACTTCAACACACTTTCTGATGCCAAAGACAGGAAACCATCGTACAGACCGCGGATGCCCGTGTTACGTATCACGGACATTAAAACGGCGAGTGGACCAGGAAGTTTCTGCGGCTGCAACGACACAGAGGGAGAAATCACGGGCGCTACGAGCATCTGAACTTGCATTTTGCATTTTACAAGTTCGATTGGGGTCCTAAAACCCAGGTCAGTCGCCGTACTAGGTGGCAAAGGGAAAACGAACAGCAGAAAGCTCGTGATAGCTCCGGCGCCTGCAGCGGCCATCGCAATTTGCGACATGGATGAGGGCTCTTCAAGATGTTGGTGGTTGATGTGCTTTATTAAATCTTGCAGTTCTCTATATGATAGGAAGAGCGACGCATTTTCAGCCATGGCACCGACGATTGGAGCGGGAAGGCCCTAAACAGAATTCAAAACAGAAACGACAAGATTACGACGAGAGACCAACGCGATAGAGTCCGCGAATTCCTTCATTGCGCCATGTCTTGGTGAGGCAATCGATGGGTCCAGTGAAACGAGCTTCAGCATCTAGGACCTGAGCTTGGAGGGTTCAATGCGACAAGTGCGCGACACTCGAAAAACGCGTTACTTTGCAGCCGGACCTCGTAGACAACTCAGCGACAACTTGGCCAAGTTACAGCCGAAAGGTTACCTTGGCAAGATCGAATGGATGCTCGAAAATCTTGGAAGCAATTCCAGCGACCTATATTTCAATCTGTGAGATTTGCCCTTGCACGACTTCGCACTGGAGCCTCGTTCCAATGAGGCATGAAAGAATACGCACTATTCCATAACCAATGTCTTTGGCTGCGCGGAGAGCACTTGGTTGGGCCCGGTCATGGAGAGGTTTGTCCATTGTGGGAGGGACGAGCCTGTGGAATAGCAAGTGTCGGTCGCCGCATTATGCGCCAAGAGTTCATGGCAGTCGTGCGTTCGGCGATGTCGGAAAAAAGCCGAACGCCGAAAACGATGACGAGCCGCTGATTGGTAACGTCACAAGAGGAATTTTCCCAGGAATCCAACCTCCTTAACCGCGGACGGCCTGGACGTCAGTGAGCTGGGTGCCGAACTCGGAGGCGAGTAATAGATTCATTAGAAGCAATGGGGCCCACTCTGCTGTTCAGCTACTTACCACCATGAGGGTAGTGCAATTTCTGCTGCACCTCTTCACTGGCCTTGCCTCCAACAGAATGGCGCAGACCCCTGGATCCTTATCCTTCAGTCTCGACTCTGGTTTAGCTACTTCCACTGATGCTTTCTGGCTTGAGGCCATCAACCACCAGGGAAAAGCGGCGTACAACGCGGATGCCTCTTATCAAGTCTTCAGAAACGTCAAAGACTTTGGTGCTAAAGGCGATGGTTTGTTGCGCCGGGCTGCTCAGTCTCCTTTTATTGACCATTCAACGTTCAGGTATCACTGACGACACTGTCGCGATAAAGTAACTCAGCGGTGTTTTCCCCGGAGCATTATCTGAACCTTTTCTCCTCAGTAACGCTACTTCTTGGGGGAATCGCTGCGGGCAAGGATGCAATTCATCGACGCAAGTTTTGAACAGCGCGTTTGTTTACTTAAAAATTCTCAAACCTACATAGAACAACCCCGGCCATCGTGTATTTTCCAAGCGGGTAAGTAGACATTCACTGAACTATGAACAAAAAATCATAGCAAATCCTCATTTGAAAGAACATACCTGGTATCTAAAGCCATCATCGGGTATTATTATACTCAGTTTATTGGCAATCCAAAAAACCGTCCGACCCTCCTCGCGGCCCCCACGTTCACTGATATGGCCGTAATCGGTGAGTCCGGACCGGATGTAATACGAAAGGAACTGACGAAACACGTCCGTAGACGCCGACCCTTATATTCCAGGTGGAAACGGTGCACAGTGGTATCAAAATCAGAACAATTTGTATGACTCTCTTCCCTGCATTTGGCTTTAACCGATCTTTTCTTCGACAGTTTCCGTTCCGTGTCCGTGACGCCCAAGTTCTCTCGAAATTGTCGTTTAACGAGAATCACAGGCGAAACTTCATCATTGACGTTACACTGTGAGTAGTCGTTTTGACTTGTAGGTGATTTTGACCTCGATTAAATCATAAGGGTGCCCCCGACCGCTTACGGAACCGGGATCCACTGGCAAGTTGCCCAGGTAGAAGCCACGCTCTAGTCTTCTGCAGTTGGTATACGCCTAACGTCCAAACCAGGCCACCTCACTCATGAATATTGAATTTCGCATGTCGGACGCTCCGGGATCTTTGCATCAAGGTAAATATTGGACTTCCAACCCATATCGTGAATGTCGCTTTAGCTCTTTGTTGTCAGGAATTTACATGGAGAACGGGAGGTGTGATTGTTGGATCTGACTTTGGACGCATTCCAATTATCTCAATTCAGCGGCGGATTCATGGGTGATTTGGTTTTCATCGGTGGTGATTCTTCTTCACGCATCGCTTTGTGCATCACCCAAGATTTCAATAGGTAAATTCGGAATGTGGGTCGGAAACCAACAGTAAGTGGTTCGAAATGGTATTCCGAAACCCTGATGAGTCCACGCAAGATTCGCCGTTCGGAATATCAGCATATCCAACGCTCAGATAGCAGTCCAGGGTGTCTGGGCGTGGGGTGCCACATTTCCTTCTTGAATTGCTCGATTTGGAAGTTGAACCCCCTATTTAGGTTGGTCGTATCAAGGCGTGGTTATACATAATTGCTCGGTTTGTTCATTTCCACTCGAGTGATTCACTGCTCACAACTATAATTCAGGTTGGGTTTGACTTGCTCGGTGTGAGTGTCGATGCTCAGGGATCCATTTTTCCTTTTCATGTATCGCTTCTTAGGGGGTCGGCGCGGAGGCGATTATCGACGCGGTGGTGACCGACACACCCATTTTCATTCGCTCTGCTACGCCTAGCAATAACGCATTGGTTGGTTCGCTGGTCCTCACCAATATTGAATTGAACAACGTTTCTACGGCTGTCGGCATCGTCGGCGGCGGGGAAGTTTTAGCCGGGGCACCCAACAGCACAATGACCATCGAGTCCTGGGTCCAAGGGAACATTTACTCGGGTTCCAACTCCACGGGCGTCTTCGGCCAAACCAATATAGCCCCCCCTCCCATCGATAGTTCACTGCTGAACGCAAACGGTCAAATATTCGGGAAAATGCATCCTCAATACGCCGACTACCATGTTACTCAGTTCGTTAGCGTGAGGGACCACGGAGCCACAGGGGATGGAAAGACCGACGACACTGAAGCCATCAAAGCGATATTCTTTGAGGTGAGCAACTTGAATGTCATCCAATTAATTCAACCACTAATCCCTCGCTTCAGTACGGTACTTCCAAAATTATTTTCTTCGATGCGGGGACATACATAGTCACATCCACGATTACCATACCCTGTGGGGCTCGTGTAGTCGGCGAAGCCTGGTCGGTGATCTCGGGCGCGGGAACGGCATTCCAAGATCAGGATAATCCGCAAGTCGTGGTGCGAGTGGGGGAGCCTGGTTCACAAGGAGTCGTAGAAATTACAGATATTATATTCTCGACCGTTGGTCCAGGTGCGTGATTCTCCCCTTGAATTAACCTAGCTTTTATACAACTCAGCACCCGGTGCCATCGTGGTGGAATGGAATGTGAAGGAAAGCAAACAAGGTATTCCGTTCAATCTCTTATGAACGCGAAAATTTACATCGTGTGCTGTAGGCTCTGCTGGTGTTTGGGACACCCATATTCGTCTTGGCGGAGGTAACGTCACTCGTCTGCTCTTGGGTTCTTGCCTCAGAGAGAATAGCGGCGGGAACGAATTTAGAGACAGAGCAATGCCTTCCCGGGAATGATGAATCAGGCTGCATGGCTGCATTCATGGCATTGCATCTTACCCAACATTCTAGTGCATACCTTGAGGTTCGCGTATTTGATTGTCAGTTGATTATTGATTTGAACGTCTGGCAGGGCATGTGGGTGTGGTTGGCGGACCATACGTTGGATGAAGACGGCATTTCGATGCTAACAATCTTCTCCGGCCGCGGTATTCTATCCGAATCGCAGGGACCGGTGTGGATGATTGGGACAGGTGAGTCATCATTTCTCGTTTGAACATCTGGTGAAACTCAACCAATTTTAGCGTGTAAGATAAGATATAGACAAAGGAAGACTTGTTTAACTCGAAATTCACAGCGGAACATCACACAGTTTACCAGTATCAGCTACTCAACGCGCAAAAACACTATATAGCTTTGATGCAAACCGAAACGGTGAGTCATTGTAGCAAAAAAATCAAAACAACCGGGTTGAAATTTTTCGTAGCCTTATTTTCAGCCGTATTCCATTGCTTTACCGCATCCATTCAAGACATGCAGCAAATATGGCGACCCCAAGTACCCGCCTGCTGTAAAATCAGCCTGGGCCGTCATAGTTCAGTCATCGACTGAGGTCGTAATATTTGGTACGATTGTTGCGGCGTCCTGGAAAAATCGTGTTCACATTTCGTTCCAGGCGCCAACCTCTACAGCTTCTACTCGAATTACTCCCAAACATGTTTGGACACGCGGAACTGCCAGGACCAAATTTTGAACATCAGCAGTGACTCGTCGGTTTACATTTACAGCCTTGCCACCGTCGCAAGCACCTTCCAGATCAGCGTGGACGGCAAGGGAGTGGTGAATCAGCAGGATAACAATAATGGATTTGCGTCTACTCTTACTGTATGGCGGCCCCAGGGAAGCCCTGGGAAGCCCCGGCACCATGTAAATCAGCCCAGGACTTGGTTCTGAAATGTTGCCCATGGTTTACTGTATCTGGAGTTGCTAAAGATACATTTTACATACCTTCTCCCACTTATTTGGTGTTGAATAACTTGGATTTGTAGTCCGTGGACCAAAGATAGAAGGCCTGACCGCATTTGGATAGGGGACTTTCGGAACGCGTCAACGAGAGTCAACAACACGTGTCTATATTTAGCACCTGTTGATTGTGTACGCCCACAATGTCTTCGACTCTCAAACGCACGTATTCGCGTTCCAATCGCACGTCTTTACCGTCCTTGCCTCCTTCGTCCCCGCCCTCGACCCTCTCTTCCTCCCCTGTCCCCAGCCAGAAGCGCAAACGACCCCTCGAGGAGCGTCTCGAAAACCTTCTTTCACCACGCGTGCTTAAACAGCCGCGAACCTCCCTCGAGAGCTTCTTCGAGAAGCCAAAGCTCAAGGCTAAACAGACTGTGAAACCCAAGCCAAAAGCAAAGACATTCACCCAGCTCCACTTTGTTACCGACCAGACTACTCTGCGCACATGCCCTCTCTGTGCATTGTCGTACATCAAGGGCGCACCGGACGATGAAGCGCTTCACAAAGCCCACTGTGCGAGGGTGCAGAAGGGTATGGAATGGGGGAGAGAGGAGGAAAAGGAGATTCTCAAAGCGGGCGTGGTCGAGGTGGCATCGGGAGTCAAGCTCAAAAATGGGACCAAAGGCAGAATCATCTGTTTCAAAGCGGATGCCGGTGGCAAGATTGGGTCAAAGGTACATTCATCTATCCATTTCACTTCTGTCGCAACAAGTCCTGATTATCGTACAGTTATCCATCCTTCTCAGCACCATCAACCTCGCTCTATCTGCTCCAGCGCTTACGCCTTCCACTCTCCCAGTGTCCAAAGCGTACTTGTTCCTCACCCCATCGCTCACGACGAGCTTGCGGGAGAAGATTGTGGGGTGTGTTATTGCACAACAAATCTCGACCGCCATGGTCATTGCAACGCCCGCGGAATGTAGTTCAGCCTGCGAACCAGATCCCTCATCCTCCGACGCTCCATCCCCCAGCCCAACAGCGAAACTTGTTTCCGTTGACACCAGCTCCGGCATTTTCTGCCACCCGGCTCCCCTCCCCACGCCGCTCGGCATCCCGCGGCTATTTGTTTCGTCAACGCACCGGCGCCAAGGCGTGGCGAGCAAATTGCTTTCAGCGGCGGCGGAGACGTTCATATACGGATGCCCATTGGATCCGCGCAAAGGCGAGGTCGCGTTTACGCAGCCAACAGGCGACGGGAGTGCTGTGATGCATCGATGGGGTGGAGGGGGCGTGCGAATATACGAAGAGTAGGGTGTCGGCGTCGTGTCGCTTCATGCTTCATTTCAGTTTCCACAACTTGTGTCCGTGTGGTATGTGCGTGTCAATATGGATCGTCAATGTACCAGAATATTTCGAGCGCAATGGGGCGCATTGCCACAATTAGTAGACAAGCGAGGACGAAGCAGAGGGCCATTATTAGGAAGAAATCGCGGGCTGTGGGAAGAATGAGCGTGGTATGTGCCACGAATGAGCGGTACACACAGATCCCGTTTTCGTTGACGATGCGCCGCCTCTTTTTGCGCCGTACACGCACAAAGCGCACCCGTCTCACCCGTCTTTCGCCTTCGGGGATATGGTTCGCGCGCCAATTTGTGTGCCCAAGATATGGGACGACGATTCTGCGGGGGGGTGGGGTATCGGCTGCGGTCCTCCATGGGACTATGGGCGGCGAATCCGACTCTGTATCATCCCCAGATGCCCACAGAGCTTCATCGACGATGTTCGTCGACGTTGAAGCGGTCGGCGCAAGTAAATAGGACGACGACGAGCTGGTTGTCTCTGTCGACATGAATGGTATGGGTCAAGGCCCGCCTCCAGCAGGCCTCAAGCAACCCTCGAGCTGGCGACTGTGTGGCGACTCGTGTGAGAGTGAGTTCGGTGGCGGTGTTGCAAGTGCATCAATTCGCCTACATTAGGGCTGCTCAATTCTCACGTCGGCTAAATATATTTAATACTTTCACGTCGGCTAAGTAAAATATTATTTTAAGCGAAGGGGCGGGTAGCGAGCTTTCGTCGCTCATCGTCTTCATCGTCCCGTTGTCCGTCATGTGGGGTCCAATTCATCCTCGAGAGTGGGTGAGAGTGGGTAGAACGTCCTTGCACTGTGATTTGTGTCTTCACGAAGACATCCGACTGCTCTAGGAACTTGCTAAGTCCAAGTAATGCGCGTGCGGTCGCCGGATGCTGCCTGCCGGTAGGGTCGCTTGCATACCGGTTTTTTTGCACCTAAATGGAGGGGAGGGGAAGCTGGAGGTCGGGCAAGCCAAAATAAATGAGAAGGACGAGGGCAAGATGAAGCAAACGGTGAGCGACGAAAGGCCGCTACACGCCCTTCGCTTAGTCGGAGTTCAAACAATATTTTATTTAGCCGAAGTGAAAATATTTAGCCGACGTGAGAATTGAGCAGCCCTATTTGCACCGCGCAAATATTTTATGAGATGTTTTTGCTATTTCATCCTTTACAGTACTCCAGGTAGCTCTATCGTCTCGTACGTTTGTATAACATCATCCACTTCAAGCCCATCGAAACCTGTCAAGTTCAGCCCACACTCGGTGCCCTTCCGTAGCTCCGTCACATCCTTCTTGAAATGCCGCATGGTTTCAAAGGTTCCTGCAGGATGGCATAAACAAACCGTTGAACGGTGAAGTCTGACGGAACATGCCTTCAAATATAACATCGCCATTCCTCACAACTCTAGCCAGCTTGTTTTTCTCTACCAGTCCGTTTGTGACACGAGCTCCGGCGATCGTCTTCTGTTTCTTGCCTTTGACCGTGATCTGGAACAGCTGGAGGACTTTTGCTTCGGCAATGACCCGATGCTCAGTACTAGTGGGAAGCAAGCCGATGACCCCAGTCTTAACGTCCTCCATCAAGCGGTATATAATATCGCTCCTGATGATGGGCACGTCGTTTTGGGCCGCAAGTAGCTCAACTGCGCGGGCACAGGAGACGGAAAATCCCACAATCGTACCTAAGACGAACGCAAGTCAGCGATGCGACAGAGAAGCAACAGTCTTTCTTTACCTCCAACGGCTTTAGCCATCATCACGTCCGACTCCATAATCGCGCCAACGCTCGACGAGATGACCTTGCTGATAGCCAAATGGTTGCCAATCCCCTGCAAAGCGCCCTCGACTGCCTCAGCACTGCCACTGACATCTGCTTTAATTAACAGGCGCAGTTCCTTTGGCCCGGTAGGTTCCTCTTCCTTGGGCTTGACTGCCTCCGCTCCAGCAGCCTCAGCATCAACCTCTGCCTGCCGGCGGTCTCGCTCCAGCTGTCTATTGGCATTGATAGCTTCGACGTCCACCAAAGAAGCCTCAATGTCCGCCTGGCGCTGACGATTGACAATGGCCCGCTTGATTTCCGACTCAGTACCTTGAAGAACCTCGTCTCCAGCGTTCGGGAGTGACTTCCATCCCGACACCGTTACAGCCATACCGGGGGACGCACTCTTGACCGTCTGGCCATTGGAATCATGCATTAGTCGGACTTTGGCGTGGTGCAGGCCGCTGAGAATGTGAGAGCCTGGCTTTAAGCAGCCGCGCAGAACGAGGACGGTCGCGATCGACCTACGCGAAAAAAAAGAATGAATACCGTGCGATACCCAGTGTAATTAAACTCCTTACCCGAGACCTTTGACGACTTTAGATTCAAGAACATAACCAAACACATTCCCCTCCGGTTCTGCACGCAGATCTTGAATCTCAGAGATCAGAGAGATCGTATCCACAAGGTCAGATAGACCCTTCCCAGTCAAGCCGGAGACTTCTACGGAAGGAATATCGCCTCCGAACTCTTCGAGATGGATGTCTTCCACCAGCAAGGCCTTCTGTAGTGCATCCTACAGGGTATTTCAGCGCTGGATAGAAGGGAGAGGGAACGACGTACGACATCGCAGCCTGGCTTATCGATTTTATTGATCGCCACGACTACCCCGACCTTCTCGCGGTCTTTCTTGATCAGGTCTATGACCTCGCGTGTCTGCGGCATAATCCCATCGTCTGCCGCAACGACGAGGACGATGATATCGGTCACTTGAGCACCACGCGCGCGCATGGCGGAGAATGCAGCATGTCCTGGTGTGTCGAGGAATGTGATGGACTGCGGACCACTCATTGAAGGGACAGGAACGGAGAAAGCACCAATGTGCTGGGTAATACCACCGACTTCGCCTGCAGCTACGGAGGAAGACCGGAGTGTATCAAGGAGCGTCGTTTTTCCGTGATCGACGTGACCCATGATAGTGACAACTGGCGGCCGGTTTGGCAGTGTATCTTGGTTCGGATGAGGAGGGCTGTCGGGCAGCGTCAGTCAAGATACGGAAAATCAAAAATGCAGATGAGCGCACGGAGGAAATAAGTCAAATGCAGCCTCGTCATTCACAATCGGCGTACGGCCAAATTCTTCAGCCAGAAGGACGGCGTAGTCGGAAGTCAAGACTGGCGAGGAGACTCGTTAACAGGATAAAAGAAGGAAATCCCTTAACGGACCATAATCAAAAGACGCTTGCGCTCCCATGCCAGCCTGGAACATTTTATCCTGCAAGTCCTCTGTAATTTGGATGAGGTAATAATCAATGGACACAAGGAAATTTTTCATACCTAGTCGGACGCCAAGTAGTCTTCCGAGATGTCCTACTGAGACGGTGCTCGGTATGTAAACGTCTCTATCGATGCGTTTTTCTACGTAAGCTCGGACTTTCTTGACTTTAGGCGCGTTTGTTTTAATGTCCATGACCGGCGTAGATGGTGTATCGACGGTCAATAACGAGCCACGCTCCTTGAAGACATTCCTGGAACGCTGCTGTTTTCCGGTGGACTCGATTTCGGGCGTTGTAGCAATTTCGGGGATCGCAGCAATGAGAATCTCCTCGGGTATCGAAACTTCTCCCGCGGCTGGAGGGCGATTAGGAAGCTCGGCCCGGAAAGAGGCGGGAGGTGCCGTCGTACTTTGTCTCTCTGTTTGAGGGCGGCTCTGTCTCTCTGTTTGCGTCTGCGTCTGCGGTCGCGACCACGCTTGATTCAGGTTCAGGTCGCCTCCCACCTTTTCGTCAAAAAGGCGGCGTGAATCAAGGTGCGGGGCTAGGTCACGTTGAAGTCGAGGATCGGGGGAATTAGCGTTGGATGCACTAAGGTGCGGCGGGGAGGGACGAGGGGCGGGAGGTTTGTGGTCGGAATTGATGGGAAGTTTAGGGAGCAAGTTGTCTATGGTGTTGATAACCGAGGCGGAGTCTATAAGACGTGTGGTACGAGAAGGAGCGGTCTGCGGCGCTGACCACCGGAGATGAGGAGGGAGCTCATTGGACTCAGGTGCTTGTGGCATCGACCACGGCTTGGCCGATGCACGCGACGTCTGGGCTGGTAATGGACTATTACGGGCGTGCCCACTCGCTGAAGAGTCAGCGAGACGGGAGCTGCTGGAATCAGACCACACAGCCCATTTCGGTCGAACATCGTTGTTCTCAGGATTCCGAGCATCATGAGTGTTGGTGTCCTCGATAGGCTGCTGAGATCGAAGAGATGGCCATCGAGAGCGCGCAGGAGTCGGAGGAGGTGGTCTGCTTTTGGACAATGGTTCCGCTGTGGATTTTGGTGACTGCGCGAAAGGTTTTGTCGCTGGGGAGGATCCGGGCGGGCTCTGTGATAAGGCGAGAGGGTCTGGTGCCGGAGTTCGCGCCCATTTGCTGTTCGCTGACAATCTAGTTTCCCATTTTGTTTCCGGCGTCGGACTAGAGGAATTCGATGGATGCGCTGCTGGCGAATATCCGGAAGAAGACGTATAAGAACTAGGGCCGGCCTGTGAGAAGCCCTCCAGCTTGGGTTTTGGGGCCCATTTACTGCGAGCTAGAGCAGCAGCACGGTCCGCCTGCGGAAGTTCAATGGGAGATTCGACGGGCTATTCCGGGTTAACAGACATAGACCGTGGAACGAACTTGAACTGCTGACCTTTCGCTTGGCTGCGGTTGCTGCAGAACGAACTGAGCATCTACGCGGGACGGTGGACCGAACCAAGAGCATCGACCGACTTTCTTGCGACTTGCCGAATTCAGTCCCAAAAATCCGGCACCCATAACCTCCGAAAATAACAAGGCCAATGCAGCGGTAACAAGGAAATTTCGATGAAAACTTAAAGTGCTCTAAATTATTCAGAATCGGATTACAGGTTACAACGACTTGGCCTTGTTGGCGTGGTCTAAAATAATTTCTTTGCCACCAATTGTGCCCGTTCTTCCGCCAACCCCGAATGTTAGACTGACATTGCCGAGGTCCTGCGTGGCTCTTTCTAGGATCGTCCAGCTCCGATTGTCCTGTTTTTTCAAGTTTAATTCGACCTACGACCTGGGTCAGCACAGATCAATAATCTCGAGAGGAGCGTATACCTTGGTGCCGAAGAAGGTGAAGGACGAAGCGACAGGGTCGATGGGCCCAAATAATTCGACAGTCTTGGCGAATCTCTTCGATTCGGGTAGATAGAGGTCGAAAGATATCTATCACTCCGTGTCAGCAAATATAATTTATCGAACCAAAGGTGAGGCAGTACTTGAGATTCTTCAAATTTGACCTGACTTCGCTCCTTGTCTGCTTTCTTTGCAAAAATCGATACATGAACCCGATCTATTGTCTGGTAGTGGTCAATTCGGCATGTTGTCATCTGCTCCGTCTAAAGAAATAGTAGGCATAATTCGTGGCAGAAACGATCGGGGAACATACCTCGGGCTTCGCGTCCTTAACCGCGAAGAGATGACGGCCTTGCTTGCATCCCTCTATTTTCATAAACTCATCGAATTCCAAAACACGGCGTTTACAACAAAGGTATCCCTGATATTCCGCATTAAATAAATCAATCAAGGAAATGAGCGACAAACACGTACTTTGCTCCCTTCTCGGAAGATAGGCTGAACACGCTGAGTAAAAAACTTGGGCTCGAAAGAGGAGGGCTCACCGGTTGTGGATGATAGGTACATACAGTACTCTCGCCGTCACCTATCCGGTTGACTTCGTCGCTAACAAACGCGACGCCACAGCTTGTATGTTTGCATGGGGTCCCAACACTAACAGAGATACTTAAATCATCTTCTTCCTCTTGAACTAAGGTCGGCCGTGGGGGCACAGCGACAGCTTTTATCGGTTGGTTCTGTGGAGGTGTTGCGTTGCTTGCGCTGCCCCCTGAAGAATAAACCTCTTGGCCGTCAGATTCCCCGGCTGTCATCGTGAGGTTTGTGGACGGAGGTGGTTTTGGCGCCTCCACCCGGGGAGCCTCAGCAGTATGTCGTTCTGTTTGCGTGCATCCCTACACGCCCATGCTTATAGACGAACGGCAATGATCTCGAGGCTGCTCACCGGAATTTTCAGGAACTCGTCGAATTCCAAGACAGGTTTATAGACCTGTGATCCGTCAGAGCCAGGACCTGACCTATGAAGCCACACATCACCTCCGAACAACATGACCACGATTTGAGACCCTCGTGAAACACCTAAAGCGAATAAGTTATGTTTTCTTCCTCAATTGCGTTGCCTACCGCAGAGCCGGGATGAAAGGTGCAGGCCTCTGAGGCATCGCCAGATTCAGAGAATTCACGACCGCAACCTTTACGAGTACAACTAGGCATGATCAAGAGGACAAGATCGATTCGGATGTTTCTGGAAACTAGTGGAAAGTGCGCGATCACGTGGGCTGGCGTAAAGGCTCGGCGATCAACTTCACATACATGGTACTTCCCAATTTAAGCCCCAATAAATCAACGGAAATTTCGTTCCGAGGCCCGTTTAAAAAAAATCCAGAAACCTCAGTGGCCGGTTTTTGGCTCTCCGTCTAATCGTCACTCGGGCGTGTCCGTGCTAATATAATTGCTATTGCCTTGTAAGAACGCGAAGATCCAGCAGGTAGCTGACCTGCCAGTGGGTATGCAGGGGCCTGGAAAGATTTTTCCGTTTGCCTTGTCTAGGACAATAATATTCGAACCCTCCCGCATACCGACGTGGGATTTTATTCGGGGACTGAATGGGAAGCCGACAGTGACCTGTCCGATTCTTCAAGTTTGCAAATTTTCTGGGATGAGTTTACTTGTTGTTCTCCCGACGTGAAATTACCAGTAAGCCCGTATAGCAAAAACCTCTAAAATCTCTTACCGTGATTGTGTCAATTCTTGTTCAGTCGTCACGAGTCTTATCAAAATGTACTCCGCACTCCGCCAATGACATGTAATTTTTGTACCCCTCATTTGATATCTCCAAACCAAATGCTCGGTTCAAACCCCGGACAACTTGGGTACGCCCCGAAAGCGAAAAGCTCTGCGGAATACCAACGGAAAACATTCCAATACAACGGCATTAAAACCCTAAGTGCAAGGTTCACATGATATTCATCGTGAAGCTGCTTGCTCGACACCCCATGGACGTTCTTCGGACCCTAGTACGAGGGTGATGCACAACGAGGGTTTGTCCCACTTGGTTGGATAGACGTCTGTCGAAATCGTGTGCATCTCCACAGCTGGTCGACTCTTGAGCCAAACTACAGCTGTTTCGAGAAAATTGTCCGGTTTTTGATCAAGTGGTGCTGCTCGATTTTTGTTTACCTCCGATTGCTCTTGATTTACCTCAGCTCCACATAATACGAGCAACAACACACATGTCTCGGGCAAGAAAAAGCATCTAGTACTTTGCCTGTTCCACAATTGTGACCCAAATCAACATGACATGCACTCAACCTCGGAATCTGCACCAGTACAGTTGAAATAGTTGTGGCATAGTCAAGGCATAGTTGGGTAAATATAGAGAGTGGAGCCCAATGACGACTCGGCAAGCACTCGAGAGCACTCAGAGGTAAACAAAATCGAGCAGCACCACTTGATCAAAAACCGGACAATTTTCTCGAAACAGCTGTATCGTTGCGGTGGCTTCGCCGTAACAATATGGAGGGTCCGAAGCAGCCACTTTCTGTAACTGTTAGAGATCAGAGGCGTTTTTAATAGCTGTGAGGATTATTATCTCCGTTCAACTTTCTATCCCTCGTTTTGGGCTTCAGGAGTGAAGCTCAGACCGGATAGACAGGAGGATGAAGTAGGTCCGCGAAGGGGTTTAACGAAGTGAATCGGACATCGGTGCACAGTTCTTACGATAACGATACAACTTACGGAAAGCCACAGGGCCAAGGTGATACCATGATAGGGCAGCGCTCAACCTGAGCCACGGTCAGGTTCGGGGACTACCGGTCGAATGATTCCTCAAGTTGGAAGGGACCTGCCTAACGTCAAATTCAACGTCGGCCTGAGATCACCGAGAATGAAAGAAAGCCCCAAATAGTTTTTTTGCTCGCACTCTGCGGCGCGTTCGGTAATATTTCCCTGATATTAAGCAGAGTCAAAAGGCCACGAGCAGACTTGGTATTTGATTTCATAGTCTGGAGAGAGAACAGGCACAGTACCTTCCAAAAAATCGTGTATGACGCGTCCAATGAACAAATGAGGAGGCGGTTGCATTTTCTGAAAAATAAATAAACCCAAGTGCCACGCTGCTGGTTTAATTACCGAATATTAAGCGGCTCAATGTCGGGCTCCAATTGCAGTAGTGGGGCGGACTTGCACGATTCTCCACAAGGATGTGTTTGGCAGGGAAGGTTGACCATACGCCTCAAGTAAGGAAGACACATTGGGCGACTTCTTGGAAAATGGAAGCGTCCAGACAAACGAAGGGCTTAGTTTTATTTAGTGCCAGGGTCCAAGTCGATTGACGTTTGCGATATAACCTTCCAGAAGATGAGGGTGGAAAATGAAAGTGAGATAAGAGTGGGAGTGAAGTTTGAAGGTGCTTCGAGCCTTGCTTGAAATGGCCGTGTCGAACAGAGGAAGCTAGCTGCACCTTCATTTGCCTGGAATGGAGGCATAAAGCACGTTTTTATCGCCGGCCTGGATCAAGTTTTGTCTATGTTTTGCAGCCCAAGCCACAGTAAGACCAGCTACAAATGACAGTGAAAAAAAACGAAGGGTATCTTGGGCGTCTAGGTATATCCGCGATATCCCAAATTCAAGTTTGCAAGGGAGGCAAAGGAGATATGCAAAGGAGATACGGAGGCGTTCTCTTTGGAATTATACAAAGCCTCCAGACTGGACTGGTGATCGAACTCTTCGGCAGTCATGGCTGTTTGAGCGCAGGAGCCTGCATGCAAGTGTGAGTCAGGGGTCCGTGAGCAGTATACAAATAAAGACAGATCTCAACTGTTAACTGAGCCCCGAATCGTATGCTTGGTAAACCAAGAAGCCGACCCCCCACGGACCAACACGAGCCAATGTTCTCAGAACGCTATATATTCTTGATCTAGCGGTAGACGAACTGACGACACCCACAGTAGCAGGATTGCGAAACAGAGAGAGGAAACCGTCTCGCTGTATCTTCTGCGTAACAAGAACCAACGGCGAGTGGTATTCTCGATCAGAGAGGAGATTTACACGTGCAGCGTGTCTGGCAACATCCCAGGGCCTTCCGATTATCTCGTACGACAGTCCTGCGATGACCTATTGTACCAGTCAGAGAAGTTGGTGGGGATTCAGCGGGTAACTTACTCCGCCAGTGACGAGGGTAACTCCATGCACAAGTTGCGGAAGATGCTTATTCTGAGAAGAATTGCCAGTCGTGGATTTACCGAATCGAGTCGCGTCTTGAACTGCACTTCGGACATGGAGAGCGATTCGACGAGTGATGTCAAATATTGCAAAGAACGCAGCAAAGCCTATGAGAGAGACTCAATTGCGATGGCATCCTGCGAGCGAGAACGCGTGCCTGTTATGTCCTTGCACAGAGGTCAGCTTTTCTGCGGGCGGGCGAGGTGAGGAAAGGCATACTTTGCCCAGAGTGTAACCGAGGCCATGCCACCCTCTCCCAGCCATGTCGCCAACCTCCCTCATCCAGATTCTTACCTGGCGAATTTCCTGAACGGCGTCATGCCTTGAAGAGGATGGGGGCGGCGGCGAGCCTCGGAATACTTCTCTCCACGCGTGGGACCATGAATTGTGGCTGGTACCGCCCTCAACGAGGAGCCGGACGTTTTCTGCGGGTGCAGACACCAAAGCTGTATTGAACATTAATGCACAGTTCGCAAATGCAAATATCAGAGGCCACCTTGTGTTCCCCCAGCGAAAGCTCCAGCCACCGCCGCCATTGCGGTAGGATGTGATCCAATATGTGGCTGCAGAACATTGGATGCTTCCGCATAGCTAGCCCAGAGGATGGTGCCAAGGAGAGCTGGGCGATTATGAGCGGTTGCAAATAATCCTCGCGTAAGGAAAATAACCATTGACGACCATTGGTGGGACGAAATGTTTCCCTATCACGGCGAACTACGAGAATAAGGAGAGTAAGATCAATTTGAATGACACTGACCCCCTGGCTTTTGACGAGGGACGATAAATAAGCGGGAGTTAGTGATAAACCATCCTGAGCCGCCAATCCTCTGAGGGAGTGCCAACCGCTGACTAGTTCGGTTATTGAGAGCTCCGGCGTTGGGGCTGGATTACCTTTGGACGGACGAAAAAGGCGGACTGGGCGCGAAAAATACAAAGCAAGAGCCCGCGTTGCAGTACGTGCAAAAGCTGCTCGGAAGCTGCCTTGAGGTTCTGTGGGTGAAAAGTCACTAGTCTGAGCGTACGAGCCTAGTCACAAACCTGAGGAGAGTTCTTCAGTTGACGCGTCGGTTTTCGGCATCCAGACTTGATCCAGACCAGGGTTCCAGTCACGCACCAGAGAGATTACATCAAATGCCAAAGAAGACCATATACCCAAACCTACACTCAACTCAGAACTGCCGTCGGTACGTGCTCACTCGCAATCGCTCGGTCAACTGTACTGAATCTAAAAATTGTTTAGGTCACGGATACTCGATGTTAAAAAGAGCAATTCAAGTCGGGGCTTTTCATCGAGACTTCACTTTTCTGCCGGGCTTTTTCTCTCTCGCGGAACAGCGCGTTCTTCTTACAACCGCTCTTCAAAAATTAGATGCCATGGAGAGCATACAATGTCGCCGTCGAAGAAAGGCTTTACTCCGGACGGGTCTGCCTACATTTCATCCCACCACATCAAATCCGTTACAAGATTATTTTCTGCCCGACGAGTGCTATGAATTTGAGGAGGTACTGAATTCTACTAACGTCCGCTGGATTCGGTCTTCTCAAGTTCATTTAATGTCGAATTCACCACAGGGACATTATGATGGAGTAATCAAACATTTCCGCGAAATGCACCTCACTTCATGGCCATCGGACGTTCTAGAGCTGCCACCGATTTTGAAACGTCTTCATTCATTATTCCCTCCTCAAGATATTCAAACCCATTTGCTTCATCTTGCTTCGAATGGAGAAATACACCCACATATAGATAATTTATCGGCCAGTGGGTCCTGGATTCTAGGGGTGAGCTTGGGTGCAGAAAGACTGCTGCATCTGGAATCCGAAGGTGGAAACGGCGACTCATTTCAAGTCTTGTTGCCTTCGGGAAGTGTCTATATTCAACGGCATGCCAGTTTTGTCGTTGGTCCCCTCCACTTGATTTAATTCTTTCCCAGCGATAGTCTCCGATACGACTACAAACATTCAATCGGTCGCGGAGATGGACAAGGCCAGCGAGTAAGCATAATGATCCGAGTGCGTACCCTTTAAATTTAAAATCCGAATGATCCTAATGTTTGATTTGCAAATTTCGAAGGATCGGCAGCCGGACTCAAAGAATCAATCTCAGAACTAAGATGAGCTATAGACTGTAATACGTCAACTTCAACAATGACATCGTTTGCACCAAAAGCACCGTGTCTCACACTGTGTCAACCGATACGGAGGTAAATCGTTCTTCGATCATGATCAAATTCCATCCCAGTGCAATTTTTCGGACCGGTAAGTTCATAGGACTCATTGGGCATTGGACAAGGACACAGTTGCTTTCCAAGAAGCAGATAATTTTCCGACGAAAAGACTGGTATTAATATTGGCGGCCAGCGGCGCCCTGGTTGATGAAAATCTGATTTGGAGTTTGGATCACAGCAAAATTTGCTTCGGTGCCGCGGCAGACCAGATTCTTGATGTTCGCTTACATGTAATTTTCTCTTCAGTGACTTAGTTTCCTAAACCTAAAGCCGAGAACTGGGGGCGCTCATACCCGCTGAAAGGTTCGTCACCAAGATTTCTGCCCGAGAACGTTCTGGCATTGGAAGTTTAAGAAGCTCGCGCGAGGGAATCCCGAGCCCACAACTTGGCGCCTCGGAGGAAATGGCAGGTCAGCTCTTGCCCATTCTGATCGTTCGGTAAATCTGTGGCCTCGACATGAGATCGTCTCTAAGTTTTAGGGTACAAATTTTCAGGCACAAATCATATGCATGTAGCTACAATCTAATTTGGTCTTACGTCCAAAAAGTTCAAGACGCCAGAGTAATACATCCAATAAAATACAGCATAGTTCAGGTATCAGAGGTCGAATACGGAGGCGCAGAATCTGAGCCTTCTAAGCTTTGTTCACGCTGGCTGCCCTGAAAATTTCGAGTTAGTGAAAAAAGCTCTATTTTGAATTGAAGAGGATGACGTACGGCAAAGAAATTTGCGTGCCAGCGTCAGTCTGAATCGCCACAATAAGCGTCCCCTGCCAAATGTGAGCGCGATGGAAGGTGACGAAGGTTTGTCTCACGTCATTAGCACGCTGCACATTCTGTACGGTCCCATACACTGTGGCCCCGGAACCGCTCCAGAAAAAAACTCGTGTCCCAGCCTATGCATCGAAAATCATTAGCACCATTGACTAAGTCGAAGAGAACTCACTGCGAACATTCATAGACAAAATAATAGGATAATGGCAAAGGCTGCAATTGCAGCTGGAGCGAGAGTGTCGCCTTTGCTTCGGAGGCTGAGATTTGAAGACCAACCAACCTTCTTGACCAGTTTATAAGGGTTGAAGAAAGACTCTGCAGACATAGAGAGAAAGTTGTCGATCGAATACGACACCACTGAGACTCCTTCGCACACGCAAATCGGTGATAGAATGGGGTATCTATGTGGGCAAGGGAGCAGATTCGGTTCATTGCTTCGATTCAGTAACGGATACCTTCCACACAAGGACGTAGAAGCATCGCCAACCGCAGAATTAAAGGGGGGCCGATCCAACGTCAAGACATCGGTTCTCCAGAAATGATACGCGAAGCTATACCATGCCTCTTCAGTGAGCAATCGATCTTGCAGGAACCGAGTCTTGGTGTGAAGGTAGAGGTTGGGTAAGGTCGAACGTGAAATCAGAGCGTCAAAGATAAGTCGCTGAGAAGGCCAGAGAACACGAGTTGATGGAGAATGTCGACGTAATCACCACAAATGTGCCCGAGAATTAAACCCACGGATTTTGAGAACACATGTTCCCAAACACAACCGCCGGCACCAACCCATATTTAATCCTACGTAGATCCCAGATCGACTGAAACATTCCGATTTTAGCTCAAACTTGGCTTCGCGCTGAACTCCGCGAAGTTGGGGTCCAGGTTGGCGCCAAGCCACAGGGTTGTGATGAATCCATGGAATAAAGTGGGTGAAATTGCAAGCCCCATGTTCGGTGACGAAGGTGAAGCTGGAATGTGAAACCGTCAGTGGCAGCAACGCTGGAAATAGAAGGAGATGGGTCTGCCCCAAGAGCCTGGATTTTGGTGCGAATAAACTCCGCGCGATTTTTCTTTCTTGCAATGGAGTAGTGGCCAGACCGGATCCAGCAATGGAATGGGAGCAATTTTGCCACGACTGCAAAATCTGCAAAAGGCACGCGAGTGAGTCGGAGTAGGAAGTTGAGTGCCAACTTTGAATTGCACAGCATTTCCTTCTTTGGCGAAACTCCGGTTTTGTAATCTGCTGCTTCACGGTGCTTGCTTGACTTCATTTGCCATGCCCGCGCAAACTCTGGTGTCCAAGGGTAGCCCAGCGGCGCGACATGATATGTCGGTTATCCTCGTTACTGGTTCTTACGACCATGAAATAAGATTCTGGGAAGCTTGGAGCGGCATATGCTCGCGGACAATAGCCAGGACTGGCGAGGCAGGAGTGAGGAGGCTGTTTCCCATGCTTTCTAACGTTCACACTGACCCTCCTTCCCTTCCAGCAAGTCAATCGCCTTGCCATATCGCCCGAGTAAGTACTGTATTTTTGCGAGACATGCATCTCGAACTTTATACAGCAAACGACTGCTTGCAGCCGCTATTCACAAAAAAGTGAACATCTATGAAATTGGAAGTGCCTCATCCGACCCCGTATGTTCCCGTTTTCTACACCTCAGCTTGCAATAACGCAAACAGATTGTAACTTTAGAAGGGCATATTCTCAATGTGACCTCCGTCTCCTTCCACAGTGAAGGGAAATGGCTAGTGACTGGAAGTGAAGATGGAACTATCAAAATTTGGGATCTTCGGTGCGCGACTCACACTATTCGTGATCTGTTGAATGAAATTTATTCGTTCCACAGAACTTCTCACTTGCATCGAACCTATGACAACTCTGCGCCAGGTATTGCAGTCCACCCTCAACTACATCCGACTCATCTCTTGTAGTCAATGACGTCTGTGTCCACCCGAACCAAGGTGAACTTATATCCTGCGATCAAGCGGGAAGCATCAAGCAATGGGATTTGTCCGAAAATGTTTGTTCCCATGAACTTGTGAGCTTCTTTTTCCACTTGTAACCACGATGTATTGATTGGGGTGCGAAGACACCAGTAGGCGACGTCCCGATTCGATCAGTGAGTCTTGCTGCCGATGGGTCTTTTCTTGTGGCGGGGAACAACAAAGTACGTTCGGTTACTGAACTATTTGCTGGCCAACGTGCTTAGCAACTTCAGGGAAATTGCTATGTATGGAAGGTCAACGACGAAAGTTCTGGTCTTCCGCGCTTCCAAGCCGTAACGAAGTTTCACGCCCACAATAAATATTTGACTCGATGCCTGTTGAGCCCAGACGCCAAGTGAGGAACCCTTCGATTCATTTTGCGGTTGCTAATGCTTGTGCAGGTACCTCGCTACATGCTCAGCGGACACCACCGTCAAAGTGTGGTCTATATCTCAGAACTACGAATTCAAGCAGGAGAAGGTTCTTGTTGGTCACCAGCGATGGGTATGGGACTGTGCGTTCAGTGCCGACTCCGCATACCTCGTAACTGGTGCGGCTCTACCATGCATACCAATATGTTGCTGAACATGATATAGCATCGTCTGACCACACAGCTCGGCTTTGGGAGATGGCGTCGGGTGAGAGTGTACGACAATACAATGGTCACCATAAAGGTGCGCACTGTTATTTTTTTGTACGCCACCGCCGCAGCTAACTTTGGTTTATAAAGCCGCCGTGTGTTGTGCACTGCACGATGGGGCCAGTTGATCATTTCAGATCCCCCACAATATTTTACACATGTATTATTATTATCTTCCGAATTCAATACCCCGGGAGACTGTCCAGTATACTTTTAACCGTGTCTTCCAAAGATATTTATGCTGGCCAATCAAGGTGAGAATCCGATAGGCTTAACAGGCTGAGAATTTGTCGGAGTTGATAGCAGAAATAGGCGCTCAAGCATGCGCACTTCTATAAGGAAACCAGAGCTTCGCAGAAGACCGAGTGGACAGGAGTGGACCCATGACTCGGCTTTGTGTGGGAAGGGCGGGGCTCAATTGGGAGCGGAAGTTTGAAGTGCTTTATCTCGAATTTTAGAAAGAGGCGGTAATATCGACCTGAAGTTGAAGAGGTCGAAGTCCATTTCTCCGAGACGAAATAAATGAGGGGCTAGCAATTGGAGGAGGCGGCGGAGTTTATTTTAGTGAATGGCTGGAGATGCAAAGATGCAAAGAGGCGAACGAATCCACAAAACATCCGCAACTCTGGGCTCGTGCGCCACGCCTTGGATGATCCTCGGAAAAGGCAACATTCTTTTTAGGCGGAAGAACGGAATCCCGCCGCAGTCCTGAGTCTCTAGAAAGGGTCATTATCAAGCGAGTTCTGACTGTCAAATTGTTACCCTCCTTTTGCCTGAACTTCCAGAACCAAATGGTTGCGGGCGAGGGCAGCAACTACTGTCGAAATGACATGCGCCAGCCACCATCCTACATATCGCCGACTCGGAGTACCGAGGGGCTCATGTTATTCTGTCATTTGTTGCAGGCGTGTTTCGCTGAAAGCATCCTTGTGCAGCATCCCGTGAATGGATATTTATTTCCGTCAAAAATGAGTTGACTAGGACTTAGCGAAAAACCGAGACAGGGGCTGGAAGAAGAAGCCGGGTTCCGGCCCGCTTTCGCCGGCCATTATATGTAAATGCCGATCCCCAACATTTGATCTACAATCTATGAATCCGCCTTTTAGGCTCTGTTGCTCGGCCCTCAGTACTCAGTGCACTCAGCAATTGCCATCGGGAAAACTAGGGCAGTTTCAGCCCCGCCTCTTCGCATCCGATAGACGCATCGCTCCATATGCTTTAGGGAGCCATGCGGCATTCCGTGTCCAATCAGGTGCGTTGGTTTGCATCTAATTTTTCGGCCTAATGACCCGAAATTGCCCGAAATCATAAGCCCGCGCGGACGAACCTTGGCGTCGGAAAAACTTCTCCTCTTTCCACGACTTTCATGGCCAACGTCCCCCTCGTTGACCAGCCTCTACCAGATGCCTTTCCCCTAGTCTCAGAGACTGCATCTCCAGAAAGTATCAGAAGCTTCAATGCCGTCGAGCGTGATCCCTTATCTTGGGCTGGGGCACTTCCGGCCAACCAGGGATTGTATTTGAACGACAACGAAAAAGACTCTTGTGGTGTAGGCTTCATCTGCCATGTCAAAGGCCGCCCAAGCCACAAGATTGTCTCCGACGCCCGCCAACTGCTCTGTGCCATGACTCACAGAGGTGCGACTGGTGCGGACAGCCGCGACGGTGATGGTGCCGGGGTCATGACAGCGATTCCACATGCGTTCTTCAAGCGAGAAGCTGAAAGAGACATCGGCTGCACTCTTCCTGAGGCTGGGGAGTACGCCAGTGGTAACGTTTTCTTCAAGCCCAACGATCCTGTCCAGCTTCAAAGCTACCAGGCCGTTTTCGCCAAGATCGCTGCTGATTTAGGTCTTCGTGTTCTCGGCTGGAGAGAAGTGCCCACCGACGGAACCATTCTCGGTCCCGCTGCAAGTAGCAAGGAACCTGCCATCTACCAACCCTTCGTTGTCCTCAGAGCCCATTACGGTGACGGCAACGTGAGCCAAAGCGGAACTTTCGACGCGACACATTTTGAGCGCGAGCTCTATGTTCTCCGCAAGCACGCAACCCACAGCATGTTTGTGACTTTGCTCTTTCACGTTCTACAATCGAAGCTCAAATCTTTTCAACTTGTTATAAAAGTACACTCGCTAAAGGGTTTTACGTTTGTTCCTTGTCCTCCAAGAATATTGTTTACAAGGGCCAGCTTACTCCGCCCCAAGTATACAATTACTACCACGATCTCAATCATGTCCTATATCAGTCGCACTTCACTTTGGTCCATTCCCGTTTTTCGACCAACACCTTCCCGAGCTGGGACCGTGCGCAGCCCATGAGATGGGCCGCACACAATGGTTCGTTCCTATCGTATCCCTTGTAACCACAGTGGTGAATTTTCATTTCTAGGCGAGATCAACACTGTCCGGGGGAACAAGAACTGGATGCGTGCCCGTGAGGGCGTTCTCTCATCCACACATTTCGGCGACCAGCTTGATCTCCTTTATCCCATCATTGAGACTGGGGGGTCCGACTCCGCTGCTTTCGATAACGTCCTCGAACTCCTTGTCGTCAATGGCGTAGTTACTTTGCCTGAGGCCGTGATGATGTTGATCCCGGAAGCCTGGCAGGGAAACGAAAATATGGAGCCCGAGAAGAGGGCGTTTTATAATTGGGCTGCGTGCCTGCAGGAGCCCTGGGACGGTCCTGCATTGTTCGCGTTCAGCGACGGGCGTTACTGCGGTGCCAACCTCGACCGGAATGGACTTCGACCCTGCCGGTTCATCGTAACCAACGAGGACATTATGATATGCGCCTCCGAGGTCGGTGCTCTCTACGTGGCGCCGGAGAAGGTTGTACAGAAGGGTCGCCTCAAACCCGGTCGTATGCTTCTGGTGGATACTGTGGAGGGGAGAATAGTCGATGACAAGGAGCTGAAGCGTAATACTGCGGCCAAGCAAAACTTCGCGTCGTGGGTCGAGGCTCACGTTTTGCACGTCCCCAACATCATCAAGCGCGTGAAGCGGAGCAACCTCCGCCTTGATATCGTCCTCGATGATTCCACCCTCAGCACAGATCCGAAATTGTTGGCGTTCGGGTTTACCGTTGAGCAGCTCAGCCTGCTCGTCCTGCCCATGGTCTCCGATGGCAAAGAGGCGCTCGGCTCCATGGGCAATGACGCTCCCCTCGCAGCTATGGCCACCCAACCCCGCATAATCTACGACTATTTCCGCCAACTCTTTGCTCAAGTCACAAATCCTCCCATCGACCCGATCCGAGAGAGCATCGTCATGTCGTTGGAGGCTTATGTTGGTCCCGAGGGAAATTTACTTGAGATGAAGCCAGAGCAATGTCATCGCATTCTTCTTCCGTCCCCCCTCATTTCTATCGAGGAAATGAATGCGATGAAAAATCTCAAGGTCGCATACGACAGCTGGCCCTCGCGCACGATCGACATCACTTTCCCCAAGGAGGAAGGACTTCCCGGTTATCAGCTTGCTCTCGAGCGAGTCTGCAGCGAAGCAACGCAAGCCATCGACGATGGAATTAAGGTCGTGATTCTGTCGGATCGCGCTACCGGACCCTCTCGGGTTCCACTCTCGGCGTTGGTGGCTTGCGGTGGGGTTCACCACCACCTCGTCTTGCAGAAGAAGCGGGCCAAAATAGCGCTCATGATAGAGACCGGCGAGGCTCGTGAAGTTCACCATCTTTGTGTCCTTGTTGGCTATGGCGCAGACGCCGTGTGTCCGTGGTTGATGATGGAGACTATTCACAAAGTAGCGCGGGAGAAGCTGTACGTCAACATTCCCTTCTTTTGATATCAGTATTGACGGCTTCCATTGCAGCGTGAAGGGCACTCAGACCGTGCACGAACTCATGGACAACTACCGGCACTCTGTGGACAATGGTATACTCAAAGTGATGTCGAAAATGGGTATCTCGACGCTCCAGTCCTACAAGGGAGCCCAGATCTTCGAAATCCTTGGACTGCATAGCCAGGTCGTCGATCGCTGCTTCATTGGTACCGCCAGCCGCGTGCAGGGAGCTACCTTTGATTTACTCGCCATGGACGCATTTGAGCTCCACGAGCGCGGCTGGCCGTCTCGCGAAACCATAATTCCACCTGGAATGCCCGAGTCCGGCGAATACCATTGGCGTGATGGTGGTGAGGCCCACATAAATGACCCGTCGGGCATCGCCAACCTCCAGGACGCGGTGAGGGAGAAAAATCAGGGTGCTTACGACGCGTATTCCCGGAACGCCAATGAGCAGACCAAGAGCGTCCAGCTTCGTGGTCTTTTGGAATTCCGTTACGAGAACGCCACGCCCATTCCCATCGAGCAAGTAGAACCATGGAATGAGATTGTGCGGCGGTTCGTTACTGGTGCCATGTCGTATGGGTCGATCTCTATGGAGGCACATTCTACACTCGCTGTCGCCATGAATAGACTTGGAGGCAAGTCGAACACGGGCGAGGGTGGCGAAGACGCGGAGCGCTCCATCGTTTTGAACAACGGGGACACCATGAGGTCCGCGATCAAGCAAGTCGCTTCCGGCCGTTTTGGCGTGACTTCGAACTACCTCGCTGATGCTGACGAGCTTCAAATCAAGATGGCGCAAGGAGCGAAGCCCGGTGAGGGCGGCGAGCTTCCTGGCCACAAAGTCTCTGGATCCATCGCACGAACCCGACACTCTACTGCTGGCGTTGGTCTCATCTCCCCTCCCCCTCATCACGACATCTACTCTATCGAGGACCTGAAGCAACTCATTTACGATCTCAAGTGCTCCAATCCTCGCGCCCGGATATCCGTCAAGCTTGTATCTGAAGTCGGCGTCGGGATCGTCGCCAGCGGTGTCGCTAAAGCCAAGGCGGACCATATCTTGATATCTGGTCACGACGGTGGTACGGGCGCGTCGCGTTGGACTGGTATCAAGTATGCTGGTCTTCCTTGGGAGCTGGGCCTGGCCGAAACTCATCAGACTCTCGTTTTGAATGATTTACGAGGTCGAGTAACTGTCCAGACCGATGGGCAAATCAGAACCGGTCGTGATATTGCCATTGCTTGTTTACTTGGAGCTGAAGAATGGGGGTTCGCCACAACGCCTTTGATCGCTATGGGTTGCATCATGATGAGGAAATGTCATCGTACGTATGCATTCTACGGGTCTTCAGACTTAATCTCATTCCTCCTTCAGTGAACACTTGCCCGGTCGGCATTGCCACGCAAGACCCTCAACTGCGCGCAAAATTCGCTGGCCAACCCGAGCAAGTCATCAACTTCTTCTATTATCTTGCCGAAGAGCTTCGCGGCTATATGGCCAAACTCGGATTCCGTACAATCAACGAGATGGTCGGGAGGGCCGATATGCTGAAGGTCGACGAAAAGCTTCGCACCGTCAAAACCGCCCACCTGGATTTGTCCGCGGTCCTCAAACCCGCATGGCAAATGCGACCTGGGGCTGCTACCTACCGTGTACGCCAACAGGACCACAAGCTCTACATCCGCCTCGACAACAAGTTCATCGATGAGTCGGAGCCAGCTCTCACCAAGGGGCTCCCAGTTCGTATTGACTGCGACGTCACCAACACGGATCGTGCGCTTGGAACAACCCTGTCTTACCGCTTATCCAAGCTTTACGGCGAAGAGGGCCTTCCCAAAGACACGATCCACATTCGCATGAAGGGTTCTGCTGGGCAGTCATGCGGCGCGTTCCTCGCGCCTGGTATCACGCTTGAGCTGGAAGGTGACGCCAACGACTACGTCGGCAAGGGCTTGTCCGGCGGTCGCTTGGTTGTTTATCCTCCGAAGGAATCGACCTTCAAGGCTGAGGAAAACATCATCATCGGAAACGTATGCTTGTACGGTGCTACGTCCGGCGAGGCTTTCATACGTGGTATCGCGGCGGAACGCTTCGCCGTCCGAAACTCCGGGGCGAACGCTGTCGTTGAAGGCACCGGAGATCATGGGTGTGAGTACATGACAGGTGGCCGCGTCGTGGTTCTGGGGACGACTGGTCGTAACTTTGCCGCTGGAATGAGTGGCGGAATTGCGTATGTCCTCGACACTGCGCACACTTTCGCATCCAAGGTCAACATGGAAATGGTCGAGCTTGGCAAGGTCACCGATCCTCGCGAAATAGCCGCCCTCCGCAGCCTCATTGAGGACCATCGTCACTATACCGGTTCCGAAGTTGCCGACCGCGTTCTCCACGACTTCCATCATCTCCTCCCACTTTTCGTTCGTGTCATGCCCTCTGATTACAAAAGAGTATTGGATGAGCAGGCGGCGAGGGAAAAGGAGGAGAAAATGCGCCAAAACGTCATCGACTTGGTGCCCTCCCGCACAGCCAGTCAGGTGGATCTTGCGTCTGAGGGCCTTGAAGACATTCTCCTTCCTCGACCGACACTTTCCGCCCAATCCAGTAGTTCATTCTCTTCCCGCTCTCGACACGAACCGGCCGTTGTCGATTTGGAAGATTCTCTTGTAGACGACTCCACAACTAAACAACGGCTGAACAAGCTCGACAAGACTCGGGGCTTCATGAAGTACAAACGCCTCGGCGAGGCTTACCGCCCTCCTCGCAAACGCGTCAGAGATTGGAAAGAAATTTCGGCACGACTCAACGAAAGTGAGCTCAAGTACCAGTCTGCTCGCTGCATGGACTGCGGTGTTCCTTTCTGTCAGTCAGAGTCTGGTTGCCCCATCTCCAACGTCATTCCCAAGTGGAATGATCTCGTATTCAAGGGCCAATGGCAAGACGCACTCAACCGTCTTCTCCTGACGAACAACTTTCCAGAATTCACCGGACGCGTTTGTCCTGCTCCTTGTGAAGGAGCTTGTGTTTTGGGCATCAACGAGCAGCCCGTTGGTATCAAGAGCATCGAATGCGCCATTATTGACAAGGTTCGTTATTCGTATCCTCCCAAACGCAAACTGTCTGCTTATTTTGTCTCAGGGCTTCGAAATGGGCTGGATGGCCCCCAATCCCCCCGCATTCAGAACTGGGAAGAAAATCGCCATCATCGGCTCTGGACCTGCCGGCCTTTCCTGTGCTGACCAGCTGAACAAGGCAGGGCACATGGTGACTGTATACGACCGTAACGACCGTATGGGTGGTCTTCTTATGTACGGGATTCCGAAGTAAGCACCTTTCATCTGTGGTCGCCGGTCCAGTCGAATTGATGTCCGGCAGCATGAAGCTTGAGAAGACTGTGGTCCAGCGTCGTCTTGATTTAATGGCGGCTGAGGGCGTCGTAAGTACCTTTTCAGTGCATCCTGCCTGGCAACTAACTAACCCATGCTAGGAATTCGTCTCTAATGCGAACGTTGGGGTCGACGTTGACGCGAGCCAGCTCCAGCACGAAAATGACGCCGTCGTAGTCTGCACTGGCGCTACCTGGCCCCGCGATCTTAAGATCCCCAATCGCGACGTCGCCGGCATTCACTTTGCTATGGAGTTTTTGCAGGTAAGCGTGCCCGCTTTCATCGCGCCATCGCATCAATCCAACAAAATACACAGATGAACACCAAGTCGCTTCTCGATTCGGACCTACAAAATGGCAACTACATTAACGCCAAAGGCAAGGATGTAATCGTCATAGGCGGTGGTGACACTGGGAACGATTGTATCGGAACTTCGATGAGACACGGTGCCAAGTCCGTCACCAACTTTGAGCTGCTCCCTCAGCCACCTGTCGCCCGTGGTAGAGACAATCCGTGGCCCCAGTGGCCCAGGTCAGTGCCCATTTCTGCACATACCATGGCAGATCTTAATTAGGCAATTAGAATCTTCCGAACCGACTATGGGCATACGGAGGTAGCGGCTCACTTTGGCAACGGTGCGTCCTTTAATGTTGTATATTGAGCTCACTCAAAGAGCATAATAGATCCGAGGGAGTACTGCATCTCGACGAAGGAGTTCGTTGTGGATGACGAGGGGAACCTCAAAGGCCTCAATACAGGTGAGTGCCCGCGCGCTGATCAATCTTTAATCGCTAAACATCTTGCAGTTCGCGTTGAATGGACCAAGGACAGTGGAGGTCGGTGGAAGATGGAAGAGGTACCAGGATCTCAAAAGTTCTTCCCGGCGCAATTGGTCTTCCTCGCCCTCGGCTTCCTTGGGCCCCAAGTTGAAGTTATCAAAGCACTCGGGGTCAAACAGGACGCCCGGTCTAATATCCAGACCCCAAATAAAGTCAGTCTAGCTACCGGTGATGACATGCTCTGCCTTACGTTTCCTCCGTCAGAAATACAGCACTAATGTGGAGGGTGTATTCGCCGCTGGTGATTGCAGGCGCGGCCAGTCGCTCATTGTCTGGGGAATCAAGTACGTTTCAGTGATTCTGGTGCGCTTCCATGGGTAACCTTCAATTTAGCGAGGGCCGAGGTGCAGCAGCCGAAGTGGATGCGTGGCTCAGCGGAGCCACGAGACTTCCATCTGCTGGCGGAATCAAGACTAGAGTCGGTTAATTTCGGTTTTTCTAGATCCAATCGCTGACCAAATTTACAGGTCTTTGTTCCCCCTCCGAGCAAACTCGCCGGTGAAGTCGCAGCCTAGTAGGGATATGTCGTCCGTCCGTTCATCTCTTTTTAAGCACTCCATGTACATAGGATCTGATCCGGAATGTATCGATCGTTGGCGCGTTTTCAACAAACGAGACCGGCTCATTCTCGCAGTCACCTCCCCACAGCTTCCAGCCATTTTCTCCCTCTATATATAACACTACCGCTCATCACCTAAATGGGGCTGGCCATAACTTGCTCCCCTTCCCCGTTTGGCTTGTCGGATCGCCGGTTTCAAACCTACCCGAATCCACCTCTTTCTTCAATTCGGCTCATATATCTATACGCTAAGGCGCTTCAAATTCTCCTGATTGAACCTCAGCTAGGACCTTTTCCGACATTCATGCATCGCATGAAAGTTGGAGCGATAGTGTTTTAAGACTCAGACAAAACTTCAACTCCCTGTTAACCATCACGATGTTTCTTGTAGGTGCTTTCTGGACTTCAGGTTCAACTATCCTGTCCGGGCGCCATGTAGAACTGTGGGCCGGGACCATGACCACTTCTTGGACGAATCTAACCCCCCATATGTCGGCGTCTCGATGGTGTACCTTTGCTTGCTTCCACGACTCTTCGCTGTTAGGTTTCCATCTTTATGGCTGCTGTGCTTCAGTGTGTCGTCAGTATAGTGCACTTTGAGTCCGAGGCTCTAGCTTCAAGCTAGGAGAGTTCCTTCAAGCTTGACTCCCTCTACAAGCTCTGCTGGCTCACTGAGCCGCAGCAATGAGCTGACGATGGACTAGACGAACAGGAACTCTTGCAGGCTCGCGCTCAATCGTCGTCGCTCACCCTTTCTCATTATGTGCAAATTAAGAGACGGCCATCACCACCACAAGCTTGTCCGAAAAGACCGAGGTTCGTGGTCGTCAGCATTCCAGAAACGCGTGTAGACTGGTGTGAAGTACCCCCTTCTCACTGCATTCATACACGTGCGGTGATTAACGCTGAGCTTTGTTTGCCTGTTATATTGGGGTCCAATTGAGGTAGCGGGCATGAACGATTCTGGAGCTCACGGTGACCGCGAATGTAATCCTTGGTGAACCGTGAACCGCGAATATATTCGCCCTGGAGTGCAGAACACGGATCATGATCTGCACTCCCAAAATCTCCTAAGCATCGCCTGTTTAAGCTTGGAGGGCGGTGGTGAAACTAGAATGTGGTCTGAGTCTTGCATTCAGCGTGTACAAATCAGAGGAAACGGTGTTACAACCGAAATACAAAGAGACGGTAAGCATACAAGTAATACACGTCCGAGATGGCGAAAAAGTACAGCGAAATTAACGTTGCATGGAGCGGTTGGTGGGTAGATAATGGTGGTGGGCCGCGGCTGGTTTACATAGCGTGCTTGTAACCCTGCTGCATCGGGAAGCCCCCATACGCGATCGCAGGTTCCCATTGGCTGTAGGTCGTGTCAACAAGTCAAGGAAGGGGAAGGCGACTGGGATTTTGGCAGACCCTGCAACGTGTAGTGCCATCCAATGGCAAATCTGGCAGAGCCAGACGTGCTTTCTGGAGAAGGGCACAAGGGGGATGAAGAAGAACTCAAACCACGTCGTGCTCTTGGCTGAGAACAAGGAAGCTGGGCAGGCCGAGGTTAGAGGACCCGTGGACAGCAGGTAAAGGCCTGCACAGACCATTGTGGCAATTGGGGCAGATTCGGGGAGTTGAATCGCCCTCGGGTTTAAGCTTTTGCTGGCAGCCAACTTGCGTTGAATGCAGCTTTGGCAAGCGATGTTGCGCACAAGCGATTAGGACTTACTGAGAATAGGCACGCAAACTAAATGGACGATATAAAGCATTCATCGAGGTGAAAACGCGGAGACTCACAAAAAAACATTGAATGTGAAGGCTCTCGACAAGAACTGGGCGGAGGCTGTTCAGCGCCGGCATCCAAAGAAAGGCCGGTCAATGGTGACTTAAACCATAACCGAAAGTATGAACGAAAAGATGCTAAAAATTCCTGGCTAGTGGAAGAGTAACTGACTGGAGAACGCCTCAAGCTTTTTTCAATTGCTTTAAACGAGCGGGGTCCTTTCAAATTCAAGTTAGTGGCTTACAATGGCGCGATCGTTGGCCTCCTAACTGGCCTTTCTGCGTCGGATGTACGGTTTAATCGGGATTCATCAGGGAGGGAAACTGTCAGAACTACGGGGACATCCTGACCGTCCTGACCTGACCCTGCGCCACTGCCCAATGTTGATCCACGGACATTTCATGTAGCGGAGCGAAGCGTTTTTGCCTGTTCTTGCTCTCTTGTTCCGCAGTCATTTGCTCCGTGTCAATGCAAGTCGGTGATGTTTACCCAATACCTTTAACCTCCGTCGAACCTGCGCTCGAGCTGTCTCGGGTGCGGCGTAAATTTGAACTGGCCGCATGATCTCCGCCTGCTTTTTACGCTTCCGCACTCGACAAAATTCCACTTCCAAAAAACCCACGATTCTGCAGGACCGCTCGCCGACTTCTTCCTGCCAAAGCTGACCGACTTCACATGTGCGTTGTATGTCATCGTGGCCTTCTCTGCTCTCCGTGGTATCAGTTCAAAGTATAGTTCCCTCCGAATCTTGACGCCGCAGGAGAACCCTCGCGGTGCCATTACTAAAATACCACCTCCCCGCTCACCAATATGTTGGACCCAAATTCCTGATCGAATAACTGGCGCGGATATCGCTACGGATGGAGGCGTCTACAAATGTATTAGAGCGGCTTCTGACATTGATACATACATGGTAAATTATGCGGGGAGATATATGCAAAATGAATCGTCGTTGTCCGTCCGAGACTCCGAATCTCGTCAAGAGTTGGTATGGGAGCAAGTATACTATGGAGACCAGATAAAACAGCAAGCAATAGCAGAGAGATAAGTTTACGAGGTCAAATAAATGCTTTTGTCAGTCCAATAGTCGATAAGTTAGCGGTAAAAGTCTGTACAGCCCTCGCTGAACTGTGGGCAGCCGTCCATGTCATCGCGCTCGCTCCGCGACAGGACGCCCGAGTCGACAGAGAAGACGGTGTTGGCGGGATTGAGGAAGCCCGTGGGGCTGTAGTGTGGCGAGCAGTCGGCGTCGCGAACGATGACGCTCGACGAGTTGAAACTGAAATGATCAAGTTCGCGTGTGACGTTGAAGAACGGGTTGCTCTCGTTATCCGGCGACTTGAACCCGCCGATCGATTCTGAGCTGCCCCCGCCGCCGAGGTGGGCGAACACAGGGGAGCCGCCGGAGCTCACCCCGGTGCCTGTGCTAGTGCCAGAGGTCGCGGTGCTCGGTGGGGTGTAGGTCGGCCACCCGTTCGCCCCGGCGCCGTCGACGCTGTACCCGGTATTCGGCCGGGAGTCGATGAGGTGCCGTGGCGGCGAATCGTGGTGCAGGAGATTAAGCGGTGGGAGAATGGGCCGTTCGACAAGGAGGTTGAGCGGCAGATGTGCGTGCGCATCGACTTCGTGAACCCATTTGGACGGGAAAGACGAGTAGGATGTCGGCGGCGGCGGCGGCGGCGGCTCGGGATACGGCTGCGAGTGGTAATCGACATCGTACGGCGCCGGAAGACTATGGTGGTGCGAATCGAGCTTGCGCTTCTTTTTGTCCTCCCAGATGCGTCGGACAGTGTCCTCTCGCTCCTCGCTCCGGGAGAAGGCCCAGTTGATCTCTTGCAGAGCGGAGAGGCACAGGCGGATACCTTCTTCTGTGTCCAGCCCGTTGCGTACGCTGTCCATGTCCGGGTGCTTGAACTCGCGGTTCTCCACCGCAAACTCAGGCGCGTCGTTGTCGATGCTGGCGCAGAGAAACCCAGCGAAGAAACAGCCGTCGCGCACGAGACCCGCGTCCCAAGTGAAGAGTTCGCTCCCGCTGCCCGACAAGTGCGAACGCATGATCCCCATGACGGGCGGGAGGAGACGGAGACATTTCCGACTCGCGATCGCGTGGAGTTGCTGGGGCGGCAGATACGTTGCGCCATGGGAAGCCGAGCGTGGCGACGCTGCGGCAGAAAATAACGCAGAGGTATCAGCGCCCGTGGACTGCAGCGAGTATTGTTTCAGAGTCTCGCGGATGATGTTGTCTAAATTGAACAAACAGTCCACCAATTAGTTGGGACGAAGATCTACACGCGTGAACATAAACGTACGGCATTCGAAGATGTACAACTGAGCCAAGAATAAAATGCATCAGTGGCTGAAACTACGGCATAGATAAAGTTGGAAACTTACCTGCCAGGCGCTGATAAACATATAGAAATCTTCGGGGAGGTTGGGCCGACAACGAAAGGCCTCGAAATCTTCCCAGCATTGCTCAAGCCCGTCCCAGACGTTGCGCATCCCTTCCGCATCAACACCGCCGCCGTCTTGGGCGCGACGCGCGGCGCGCGTGCCAGTGAGAACGACGTAGACGCGCCGACACACGGCACTGAGATGCAAAGGGATGGCGAACGAGTCGGCGGTGTTCGTATATGCGTGGAGCGGCGTGGCGAGCTGCGGGTGCGGGCTCTGTGGGTGGATAAGCCGCTGCGGGATCGAGAGCGGTCCGTGTCCGGCCCCCTGGAGGAAGGATGATGAGACTGGCGATGGGTGTGGGGAGTTGTTGTTGAAACCAAAAGTCGGAATGCTGTTGTGGAACGCGTCGATATCGTCGTCGGAGCTGAATAAGTTACGTGTGAGTGGGCGAAATATCTTTCTGAGGAACAAGCTAGAGCGTACAGAACGAATCGGCCACCCCTCATGCCGGTCGTCATACCCTCGTTCATATGCGCGTACCAAAGTATTCTTGCGCGAATGATCGTGTCGTCGGACGCGTGTGGAAACGAATGCATCGACGGAGATGCAGCGGGAGAAACACACGACGCGGCCTGCGAGAGCGTAGCTTCGTACATGTAACGGCGGTCAGCGGACGAAATTGAGATATCTATAACCATTAAACTTTAACCGAATCCTCAGCAAAAATGGAACGAAACTTACCCTCCATTAGGGGCAAAATTAGCAATAATACGCGAATTCCATCCCAGGAAGGCCGGCGCATAATTGCGTGCGCGTCGATGAGGACAAGGATTTCCTGGACCATCGACTCTGTGCGATTTTTGCGTTCGGCTCTCCTGCGTTCTGTCATGGGCGCGCCATTGGTTTTTTGTGAACCGGGGCGAACGTTTTTTGAAGCATTTTCTTCTGCCGCCGACGCCGAAGAAGGCTCTTCGTTCTCAGGGAGGCCGTGTTCGTCAATACCAAAAGAAGCGGCCCAAACGACTAGAAGGTGGACGAGGATTTTACCCTCGTTGCCAAGAGAGTGAGTGCCCTTGGTGTGGGCGAAGAAGCGTGCGGGAAATTCAGTGGGGTCTAGGATAGGTCCTAGACGATCGGATAAGCGAGTAGGGGCGGGAAGGGAATTGTGGCGGCGTACTTTGCAAACTGAACCAATTCCAAAAAGGGGAAGAAAAGAATTCGGGCTTGAGCTGAGGAATGATACTAGGGAGACGCGCCACCAATGGCAGAGGTATGGAAGAGGATTCATCGGGCGAGCCCTTGCCATAGATTGCCCTTCAAGTACGCGCGTTACAATGGAATGGGAAAAAAAGGGGACAGAAAGAACGAACTCGACCTGCTGTAGACGCCGCCCGCGTCGAAGTAGTTTTACCGCCTTCACGTCGGCAAATTCGTCGCTGAAAAACATTGGGATCGGCTGGGTCGCCCACGACGCGATAAAAAAGACCTACACGCATTTGAGCCCACGTTCTTGGCAATTAGAGCAGGCTGGATGGGGACCGCTGGCAACTGGAAGGTCTTTCAAATCACATCGTACCCTAGAGAATATTTCGGTCATTTATCTGCAAGGATGCCGGGAATTGATGGAAACGAGCCTCCTCATCCGACACGCGCCACAAGCCGAGTACTGCTGACGCGAGGATTTTGGTTGGCCGGTCGGACGACGGTACGGTGCCGAGACACTGCGCGAGCCGGCAGTGCGAACAGAGGAAGGGGTGGTGGAAGTAGCAGGACTACTTCTTGGGGCCATGGGATGGGCGTGCGGCGAGTGGGGAACCGTGGACGGGGGAAATGCTTATAAGGTGCCAGTTTGGGCGTATTACGAAAAAAATGGAGGCGGATCTGCAAAGCTAGGGATTTTTTTTACATTGGAATTGCTGTCAAAATCGCAGGGAAGCGTTTGGCCGACGTTAGTCACAACACGACGGCGAAGCATTCGAGTACCTGATGGAATCATTGCAGACCAACTATGCCGCGCAAATCGCCTCTCGTAAATTCCCTACGCCGCATTCACGGTGCACAAAGTTTCCTATCATTTCTTGTCCTATATATGGACATCACAAAACAACCTTCCGGATCCTATATCAGGCAATTATGTCATGATCGAGCAAAGCCACATCGCTTTAGGCTCCTTGTTAACTGCCCCACGGTCCTCTGTTCCGGGTTCAGCTAGTGAATGTTAGAACAGGTTGCACGCAAGAACACCCCCTCACCTTTCTATCCCTTGCCATCTGCTCCACGTCACTGCCATACTTGTCCACCAGCCGCTGCAAATACGCCACTTCCCCACCCGAAGCATGACGCGGACCCGCACCTGAATTAGATATCGATAACGTGTTCGGCGTGTTATGCGTGCTCGAAGCTATGCGTTCGAGTTCTGCAAACACAACAATTATGCCGTAACCCTCGTCAGCGTGAATGCAACAAGTGAAAGCCAAATGAAAAAAGGAAGCAATGCCAATGCTCAAGCGCTTCTTCCCGAGCCCGCAAAAATCGCATACTCTGGGGATCGAGCGTCGATAGGAACCCCGAGAACACCGTTTAGGTCCCGCAAAACAGAGGTTAATTTCCCTCCCGTCTTGGACCCCGATTCAGACGCAGAAAAAATATTGTGCTGTCCTGAAACATCGGACACCCACTAGAAGCGAGTCCTCGATGAATCAACACCAATACGCGATTGCCCAAGTATTAACGGATGACCACAATGTCCACCGAGTCCACCGAACCGCGGACGGGAAGGCTTGCACGCTCAAGAACGCGGAAGCATGATAGTGGTGTGATCCGGCTCACCTTGCACGACACCTTTCCCCTTCTTTCCACCTCCAAGCCCGGTCACCCATTTTGAGAGGAGATGCGGCTCCACCTCTGGCGCAAGCTCCTCCATGTTTTTGTCTCGGTCATCGACCTGAGGCATCTCTTCGTCCTCTTCCGCCAATTCTACACGTAAAATATTCCCATCCTCGTCCCTCACAATCAGCCCGTGTCCTTTCGGTATCGGAGGCGCGGTATCAAGTGGGGAAGACGTGGAAGCAGCCATCAAGTTCCCTGGCGCGTCTTCGGTGGTTTCCGTAGGTTCCACGCCTCCGGACGCGGATGGATTTAGTGTATGGATAAGCCCGAGGGCTGCATAACTGAATCAACATAATGAGCACCGGAACATAGACACAATGAAATATGCCGGCAGAGGTTCCCAAGGCGAGCAACGTCCCGAACGGTTTAGATCGAGGAGACATTCATGATCGCCCGAGAACCTGATGCGGGAGTAGAACTGGAACACCGGGCCAGCGAACCAGAAGACTGGCGCGCCAACGGTCCGAACGAACAGGAACTTACTTTTGGCGGACAGTTTTTCGCTTGTCCCAGCGTTCGGACAGGATCGCGGGCCCGCGTATGGCTAGGTCGGGATGTTCAATACGACAGATGCAGTCCAGACAGATGACGCCAAGACGTACGGGGCGCTTTTTTGAGATTACGCTTCGCGTTGCGCGCATGCGAGACGGGTCTATGGGACGAGGAACGGGCTTTTCGTCGTTGGCGCGGGTTGGCCATAGCGTAAAAGGTTTGGTTGGATGCGGAGCCGGAGTATTAAGGGTAAAGCCACACAGGAGGAAACCAGCAGTAATTAGTTGGTCAAGGAAGACGCGAAGGAAAAAGATTATGAGTGTCACATGTCACGTCACTCTCAACAACCGCCTTTTCCCGAACCTTTAGACTTAGAAATGGCCAACACTCGCCTGAGATACTCCTCCCAGAATTTCGTGGCGCAGCAGCTGAATGTAAACCCGCTCAATGTCCCGCTTGTCCTCGACTCAACTCACTCGAAACAGGTGACGAGACGCATCGCGTCAGGCTTCGGTATTTGGGCATTCGGAGCAGGCTCTGCTGTATTCCTTGTACGCCCTTTCTCCGCGGTTCAATGCGCAACTAATGTTCTTCGGATCACTCCAGTTGCTCTCCGTAACTCCCCTCGTACGACGCGAAGTGCTACTCAAGGTCCCTCTAGTGAGTCGCTGACAGGCTCGTCCCTGCCTGGGGTCACTCACAGTCTGGGGTACAGCTCAAAAACTACTACGAGGACAAGACGCCCGCGTCCGACAAACCCTTCTAAGCTTTGTCGAACCATAATTACCCCAGCCGCGGCTGTAACGCATTTTGCATTTGATTCGACGCAAAGAAACAACAACTATTCCGAAGCCAAGCAATGATTATTCCGCCGGCCCTATCGCCTTGGGTGTAAGTATTCTCTGATGCATCGAAGAGCTGTCCAATATCATCACAACTTCGCCATTACGACTTCCTCTTCCGTTGGGTGACTGGTGAGATCAATGCTTAGCTTGGCTTCTAGTTTTTTGGTCGCTGCCAAAGTGCCTCCTATGGGTACGTCTACCGCGGCACTCAGCAGTACCCAGAAGGGGAACGTCAACGACTTACGGATTGTCTCCATTCCCAGCTCCTTCGCTGCTTTGAGATTTCTGAGCCATTCGAGTTCTCGTCAACATCCACCGATACTGACAATACATGGCCTTACATTCCGATGTCGTCCAAAAAAATCACTTCCTCCGCACGAAGGCCATTTCGGTCTAGGGCCATCCGATAGAACCGTTTCTCGGGTTTCCTGGCACAGATGAAATGATCAGCCAGCCCAGGCAACACTTGGAGCCCTTTTCGGGAGGCAGCCTTACCGCGATCCTAACTCGCTGCTGTCGCAAAAATCGTCGAACAGTCCGCGGAGCGTGCTTGGCGTCGCGCCTTCCCGATCCCACCCGAGAAACGCCAGTTCAGACGTAGGGATCGGATTCTCGGTCGACGTGCGGGCGAAATTGTTCGTGAGGGCGATTATTTTGTGCTTTCCGGCGGCTGTTAAGGGGAAAGCGCAAGCGCGGGTTCAGTATCGTGCGACGTTGGAAATGTGAAAATATAAGTGACCTCGTATTCTGCGGATAGCCCTCAGGATATGCTCGTCAAAGATGCCCGATTCGCGCATCATCGACCCGAACAGCTGTAGTTGAAGATATGCTCTCATTCACAGCTCGCCTGGAAGGAAGATCACAGAGAGGAAACCACTTACTTCTCTGCCATCGACGTTCAGCTTTTGTGGCAGTTCGGGACACTCTGGGCCACGAATAAGGTCCCCCTGTAATTGGAACGTGAGAGACAGAGACGCACCGATGCCCTTTCTTTTGCAGTAAGCCGCGTACCAGATGTTTCCACGCGAAGTGTCGGATAGGTCGCGGCTGAACTCTTCGTAAAATGGAAATAGAGGCAGCTCTCCTCGCTCGAATTTCTGCCATGCACCATCCGCACCACGTTCTACACTGCGTGTGACAAAAATGAACTCAGGGAAAGCTGTCGAGATGTGGGGGATTCGTTTACATGGAGCAGTTGAGATAATTCTCTGGAATGCCGAGTTCACGTTCGTACGCAGCAATTGCTATGAACGGGCTTCGCATGACTACACCACCAATCTAAAAGGGTTTCGGTGTCAGTACCATGAGAATTTCGCGTTCGAGAAGTGCTACAAACATCGAAGATTACAGCTTTAATGCGCGACATGCTGTTGGAGATTTGCAAGCAAAGAATGTCTCAATCGCAGATTCATCCGGCTCGGCGGTTCTGATCACCGAGCACAGCCGTTGTTCGGGAATCAGCGGTGACGTGAATGGTTCTTTTCTTTTTGCCTTTTGACCGGCTGGACATAAGTAACGGTCTATAACGGTCCGCCTCTTTCGCATCGAGCTCTGTGATTGATTGTCATGGCCCAGCATATTCGGGCGACTTACAGTCAACTTGCAATCAACGAATTTAGAACAAGTTTCAGCTTTAACACTCTCGAAATTCTTTGGTTGAAATCTCTCGGAAATTCTATCCTTGGTTCGACTCCGGTTCATTCCGAACCTCATGGACGCGCTGTATGTTCATTAACCTCAATACATATTTCGCCTTCACGCGGCCGCAACATTCCGTGGCGGTGACGTTTTATCGACGCCCGGCGCAAGTACGACGTCAGCTCCCGAGAGACTGAGCGCGAGCACATGATTGTAACCGACTCGGAGTGGGTGCCGCACCGGAAGGTGCGAATGGCGTTCACCTCAGCCCTGCATGCCAAAATCTTATGTTTCTTGATTTGCAGCGGACGGGCTGAATCACCGTGAAAGGCCGCCGCCCGCCGCAGAACATCGATCTCTTCGCACACTTTGGTCGGTGCGCACGAGGACCGCGGTCGCAAGATCCAAATTTTTGTCTCCCGCGAGCTCAACGCCTTCGCTGACATCTGGTTACGCGCGCAGCTGCCGGACGCTCTATCGAGCACACTTAATCCCAGGCTCGAGCTAAACTCATAGCATACGCATACAGAATCTGAAATCGGTTCCCGCAGTTCAGGGTACAGTTCAGTATGCTTATCTTCTCAAGAAATCAAATTTTGCGAGCCTTGTAATTAAACCCACAGTCGACGAAACGAAAATCTCATCAGTTCGCTAATGTATTTTAGGAGTGGCGGTTCATGGGCTATGTCAACGCGTTTTTTATGCCGTTGGAGGCATTCCATCGATGAATATACCGTTTTACACTTAGTGTTCCTGCTTGAACATTTTGAGAAAGAAAAAAAAACTGTCTTTGATCGCCGAACGCCGCCACTATTCGGACATCACGATGACGTGAACGCTTTGACTTTCTGCTCCCTCACTGAGGCTCACTCTCTGGGAGCTCACTGAATATTGCTCTAATTCCTGCTATCGACGCGGCCAAATTCAAGAACAACTCACATCACAATAACTTGGACGACAAGCATAAAGAGATTTCCTGATCCGGAATACTTCCAAGTCCAGATTCTTACTATCGTGGTCAGGCGCGCTGTATCTTCATGGAGCTTAACGAGGACAATGTTTTGATTTGACTGCTGTTGCATCTGCCAACCGCCACACCTTGTTTTCATGGTGTTCATTGCCGGCAGAGTGAATTCTGCCACGAGAACCGTTCGAGCCTCGAGGTCTCGAGGACTGCGGAGGAGCTCGACTAATCAGACGTGTGTTTCGACTTTCTCGTTGACTCCCCCAGGCAGTGTTCTGCGGAGACGCCAGTGTGGCTGTGCCTCCACTGCCACCATTGTATAAAGGGACAGATCCGAGTTCTCCCTTCGATCTTTGTCAATCCCCGTTCTTGTCAGACTCACAGCAAACCTCACAGTCATGTACGCCCAGCAAAATTACCCCCAGAATCTACGTCCCCATCCTTCCCAAAGCCGTCCACAGTCGACGGGGCCGCCCATCTATGCCAATTCGAGTGCAAGACCCAGTCACCGCCAAAGCTACCAAGCGCCCCCCGCTGCGGACGCACAACTGTACCAGTACTTCTCTGCGGTCGACCAGTACGCGATATCCGCTTGTCGCACCTCGTAGCCTGCTGAATCGAATTCTCAGAGACAGATCCGGCTCAATCAGTGTCCCAGAACTGCAATCAGCACTAGTTAATGTGAGCTACACATCCGAGCCTTATGACGTTCGTTCAATGGACTGATGGACTTGCCAGGGAAACTGGACTCGTGCGTAACGCCATTCAATGGATCCCATCGCGATTTCGGCTCACCCAGAAACTATCTAGGATTCGATCTTGACACCGTGAAGATGCTGATGGGCATATTCGTGCGTTTGCTTGTGATTTTGGTGTCGATTTGGCTCAAGTTAGCGCAGGACACCGATCGCAGTGGCACAATTGATTTCAAGGGTACAATCATTGATTTTTCTTGTGAGAATGTCTTGGCTTACTCTAAAACAGAGTTCGTGGGGCTGTGGAAATATATATCAGACTGGCAGAATGTGTTCCGTCATTTCGATGCGGATGGATCTGGGTCGATAGAAGGGCGCGAGCTAGCAGAAGTAATATGCATCAGACTCGCCTTTCAACTGCAAACTAACCACTGAGCAGGCAATGCGGAGTTTCGGATACAACCTGTCGCCCGCTATTTTGACTTTGGTGGAACGGAAATACGGTGAGTCTTGCCGCCGCTTGTTAACCCTTCTATATTCTCACTACAGTAGTAGCGTCGGCACCAGTCGCCGGGTATGGTCCGCCTCCCGGAATCACATTTGACCGCTTCGTCCGGGCCTGTGTCGTGGTGAAGACTTTGACCGAGTCTTTCCAGCGGTATGTACGATCCATACGCGATCGCTCCTTCTTTCTCATGGGTTCCAGCTCGGATACGGATCGTGACGGTTGGGTTCAGCTCAGCTACGAGCAATTTATGAGTGTCAGTGTTGTCTTTTGCATTCTGTGTTCGCTCGACTCAAAATTCTCCCAGATGACGCTCTCAGCGCCATGATGATGTCCAAGTGATATGTAGTTAGTTTTCCATCCGCACTTCGAGTATTGTACGCTTCGATCTAGTCTCGCATGTTGTAGCACTATGGGGTCCTTGTAGTTGGACAATGAATGAAATTTCCCCTTTTCCACTTTACTCTGGCAACTTTGAAAGTACGGTAAACGATAAAAATAATCTCATCCAATAAAACCATTACTCGCTTCAATATTGGTATGTATCCGTTCCCTTTGAATTAAAGCTTGGCGTCACCCAGCAGATACAGAGCATCGAGCTCCTTCTTGAACTTGTTGTACGCATCCTTCCGCCGGATCTTCATCGTCGGGGTCATTGTATTGTCCGCTGTGCTGAAGGGATCAAGAGAGACGTGAATCCGTTTGAGGCTTTCGAATCTACAAACAATGAGAACCGCACAATGGGTAGGGACAGTTCAGTCTCACCCTTTCAACTGAGCCTTCTTGCTCTCTTGAGTCAACATACTCAGGATGTGTCGGTTCACACGCGGGTCGCTGCACGCCGCCGCCAACGCCGCCGTATCCTCTGGGGCCACCTTCTTTCCATAGAGCGTAGACACGAGATTCGCCAGCTGCACCGGGTCGGGAACGACGACGCCGACGAGGAAGGACTGCAGCGAGTCGCCGTGGACGTATATTTGCATCACGACGGGGCAGGTGCTATACGTGTTCTCAATCTTCTCGAGCGCGACGTATTCGCCTTGCGCCAGCTTCATGATGTTCTAGGGCGCGCAGTGGTATCAGTAGCTGGCATGGTGAGCAGGGAAAATACGACGAACCTTTACGCGATCAATGATCTTGAACCTGCCGCACGAGTCGATCTCTGCCACGTCCCCTGTGCGGACCCATCCTTCCTCGTCAATGGTCTCCTTGGTGTTTTTCTCATCTGCGCGGGGTCAACCAACGTGCCAAGGTACGCAAAGAGGTGCCGACCTTTGTAATACCTGGAGAAGCAGTTGGCGCCACGGACATAGAGCTCGCCTCGTGGGTTCGGGAGATCTTCCGAGGTGTATCCCATAGCGGGAACATCCACGAGTTTCATCTCATTAGATGACTGGGGCGGTCCGACGGAAGCGCCGGCATCCGCGTCGGACTTCCAGGTTTTGTTACCAACGGCACAAGTCTCGGTCATTCCGTATCTAGAACTTCGTCAGAAGAACCGTTGAAGTGGACGCAAGTGTCTTCTTACCCTGGGAAAGACGGCTTGAGCTATGAAAGTCATAAAAAGCATAATCGCGTACCTTCACTGACGTAGCATGCAAAAGCAACGTTCAGGAAATCTGCAACATCGCGGCTGATTGGCGCTGATCCACTTGTCATGAGAAGGATATTTCCGCCAAGAACGGCACGAATCTGGATTGCGTGGGTGAGGGAAAGCAACAGACTTTTGACCTTTTTACTCACCTTGCGGAAGACCAATTTATCCCAGAACCAGTGCGTGTTGTCGCCAGTGGCGCGGAATTTCTCCAACTTGGCCTGGTAAGCCTTCCTGAATAGGTCACCCTTGAAACCTGGCACGTCAGCGGCGGCCATTGCGGCTTGGTAGATCCTATTCAGCACGCGAGGGACTCCGGGGAAGAACGAAGGCTTGAGAAGCTGGCAATCCTCGATCAAACGAAGCGGGTCTCCCGTATAGAAACCGATTCTCGCGCCGACGGCGTACGAACACATTTCGTTTATGCGCTGGATGCAGCGATGGTCAGACGAGTGCGGTTTGCAACGAGAGTTGAATGGATACCCCATAAATGTGCGCCAGCGGAAGGTAAGAAAACGCAGAAGTATCTTCAGGCAGCTCGAGCCCAAATAGGTTGGTAACAACGCCGCTGGCAAATTGCCCGTGTGTAAGCACGACACCTGAAGCAAACGGTTCTTTCACTGCCATTGATTTTTAGGACTTTAACTAACCTTTGGGCATATTGGTGGTACCCTTGAGGACCAATCCCAGTCATGCGTGTTCGAGTACATGTGATTTTGCTCACCGAAGTATAGCATATTGAGGCAATGTCCGACCGGAGGACGGGAATAGGCTCAGTAAGATTGGCCTGGCCTAACGCCTCAACTGCAACACCATAAATGATCTGCGAAAGAATGTATGCGAATACTGACTTTCCAACAGATCTTTCACGAGGATGTTGTGCAGTTGTCCCCACTCGGTGAAGACTTTGCTGATCTCCGGGGAGAGAGCATCTATGCTGACAATCATCTTGAGAAGGGGAGTTTTAGAGGCCATCTTCAATAGAGCCGGTATATGATCCATAGTCGCAAAGATGATAGTCAGTTCTGCGTGGTTGATTCTGCAAGACGCTTGGTCAGGACGAGCAAACACAAATAACGAGTGCTAAGCTACATGTGTTCTGAGAGAGGAATCAGCGCGCGTCCGAGAGTAACAAGGAAAGCTCACCAACGGACTCTCCGCCAAGGGTATCATACAAGCTGACTCCGATTTTTTTGTAACTCAGGAGGGCAATGTCGATAATTTGCCATTCTGCAGCATTCGATTAATATAACGCATGGTGATATAGAATGGACTTGCCGGGTCTATTTATCGACCAAAGGCCGACCGTCTCGAGATCTCCGCCGCCGATCACGCCGGTTTTCCACAAGTGGACGAGGGCACTGCCAATATGGCGGCGCCGAACGTCGACCTGGCCGTAAGTCTCCCATTGGTAATGGTTTGCAAACTTGAGAGGTTGTTTGGAAACGACTGGTCGATGGCCGAGGAACGGCCTGTCCTTGCCCTTGGAGAGGCCGCTCAAAAAGATGTCTGGCAGAGTCTGGATGCTGTATTTCGTGTGGTCGAAAGCGCCCCACAACCCTAGTGATCGTTGAGACCCATATCCAAGGCGGGGGTGAGCCTTACTCACCGTTAATGTAGTGCGCTGGTCGACGTGTCAGTGGTTTTTCGGTACGCGATCCGAGTGGAACTGCGCACCAGTCTGGCCTGGGCGTTTGGTGCCTGGGACGGGAACTGCCTGCGCATTGTACGGGAGTTGGGCGGGAAAGGGGCGGAGAGCGTCTTGTGCGAGGAAAGTAGACATGGTGAAACGGACAGAGTAGACGCGTTAAACCGTGTTTGGATGTGTCGGTCAATGCTGATCCCGAGTCCCGCACACGTGAAATCGATACTACACAAATCGGTATTACGCCCGCCTTTCCGCACACCCGAGTCCCGACACAATCGACTGGCTGCCAATTAATATTTTCTCTCCGAAACATTTCTCGTTACGACGCGGCTCAAAATAGGCTCCATATGTACCCAATGAGTGCTTCGGGATCTCACACGGCCATCGTCGAAATTTCCGGCCTCTCAGTTTCGCCGGTTCCGACACTATAGCTTTATCCGGACTGCTGCCAGCTTCAATTAACAAGATGTCAAGCATATATCCGCTGCTCCAGAAAACCTCGGATATCTCATTACACCTCGGGTACGGTATTGACGATGAGCAAACCTCGGCCACGTACCGCAAATTTTCTGACCCTTCATTCTGGCACTTGGCCAAGTGCTATTTTCTCATCGTTTGCATTATCTGAACTCGCGTGGTTCGGGTTAAACCGCTTGCCTCTGGAGCGGACCTTTCCTCCATTGGCGGTCGTGTGTCTTACCGAGGCGACATCTACTAGAAAGAACCACGAGATGGTCTGCGGCGATTGGACCTGTAAATCCTCGGACTCGTCGGATATTGGGCATTAATTTTGCGTTCAGGTACCCGGTTCCCCGATTTTGAAAAGGCTTTTGGTTATCTCACTCTGGCTGAGGTAGGAAGAGAGGTCGAGAAAATCGAATTAAAAACCTCAATGCTAGTGACTTTGTTTACATGAACCGATTACTCGCAGTAGGTATATCACGCTTTTCCTGTCAGATATATCAGCCACCCACCCCATACATATGTACAAATACCAGAACGCTGTGTTCCGTTTAAGGCAATATTACAAAGACTGTGGCCTAAAGGCTCATTCATATTCTCCTAGGACAAGGTGGAAGAAACCACGTGAGGGAAACCCCCGCCAAGAAAATGGACGCCATGACGCCAACCCAGAAGTAACCTCCGACGAGTTTATTCTTCATAGACAGCGCAAACAACGAGCTGATGAAAGCGGGACTGATGGCCCGAGCGACACACATCGCGAATTGAATGAGCGGGGACAGGCGTATGTTGTCGGACTAGAATCATGCTTACTCTGGAAATTGTTAGCGAACTTCCATCAAAATCGTGAGCGCATACGAAAACGCCATATATCCAAATCTAGAACCGATGAAAGCAGTCAGAACTCTGCACCACAACCACACAGCCGTTAGGCTGCTTCGAGCGAGTAAATGAAGAAGTGGGAGCGACACGAAGGCCAGAAACCATGAAAACATGCACAGGTTGTATAGCTTTGTTGCCGCAATCCTGCGGAGTCAATTTGGCAGTAGGATGATTTGCATTGCGCAAGAAATGGCTCCAGGTATGGCCAGGGCGAGCCCGATCTGCGATGCCTGGTGAGATACGGTCAGTGGAAATCACACTAAATAATCCCAAGCCTCCCATTTCCACCGGCGTGTACGCATACAAAACAAACACGACATCGAATGCAGTTGTAATAAAATTCAAAGCATGTCCGGAAAGAGTTAAGGCGCGAATGACAGGGATAGTCAGGAGCTCCGCAAACGTTGGTGGCGGACGCGATGAAACGGCAGAAGAGTAAAGTGCGTGTTTCCGCTTTTTACTGGGAAGCGTCTATTAAAATTGATTTAGATGGTCCTTGTCTCTGAAAATCCTCACCTCTTCGAGACGAATAAAAAAACAAGGAAGGTGATGCATGATGAGAAGAAACTAGGCACGAAATAAGGAGGTCATTTGATAAATTCGTTTCCAAAGGAAGCCGGATATCGAGTGTCGAGATTCGAAAACAAGCCTCCAATGAGAGGCCTGTGACAGGAGAAACTATGAGGCCATAGTGAGTTTGCAGGAAAATGAACAGTGACCCAATGATGGTACCACAGGGCCTAGTATAAAACTTTGTTCACACATGATATCAAGCGTGAATCGCAAGGCGACACACCACATAAAACCATAGGCCGGATATGCGAGATATTGGTTGGTCGAGTCAGTGAGTTCGGCGAGAATAGCGAGGGTCACAGCAGTATCCCCGGCGAAAATGCCACCTTGTTAAATAGAATGAGCAGAAGCGAGAAAGTAACATACACTGAAGCCACGTAGAGCAACCACGCCAAAAATAGATTCAGAAAGACGGAAAGCCAGCGTCATGCCAAGCGTTCCAGCAAGAACAACTGGTCGAGTGTCTGAAAAAATATGAGATTCCAGAGGCCAAATTGCGCAACACGATCCTCCTGATAATTTTGACCATTTGTAAATCGCCAAAATTTGGGTGATCATTTGGGTATACCCGCGAACGAAATCGCCTCACGGAGTCGGTATGCAATGAGGTCGATTAGACTGTTCAAGTTGGTGGGTCGTCAGTTACTCTAAGTTGCATTGCGAGAGCGAGTGAATGGCCCCGCGTATATAAGGACGTTGAACCATCCTTCGCCCCCGCGTCAATTCAAGCTAGGCCAGAGCAGCGGCCATGAACGGGTTTCAGTTATGGAACATGCGCCGCTCATTGCGCTAGAGAAGGTCATCACGATGGACAACTGAAAGGATAATCGAAAGAAATCGAACCGGAAGCTCCTAACAAGTAGGCCAGAATTTAGAGAACTCATCTGGTAGAACCCCCTGTAAATCAAGCAAAGCACGAGCTAGTACTGATTCTACAGCGTCTGTCAAGAAAGACTAGAACCCCCCACCTCCCAAGTCTGAGTGGACACGGTCGGCAACTCTGCGTGGATTCCAAAAGAACCCTCGTTTTGACGCACGTGGGAAGCAGTCAAAATAAACAGTACCCGAATCGGAAAGAATCCCTTGAACTTCGAAGTTGCTTCGAAGGATCTTCGACCCTTTTTGAGGAAGTCATGTGGGGGCTGACAATGACATTGACAAGCCTCCATTATGATTATGTACGCCAAAGTTTGCGAGGAAGAGCCAATAGCATATAGTGCCAGCCGCACCATGTCTAGTTCCGACCACATCCAAACCACATCCCTTGGCGCAGACTATTCTCGTCGCTGGCTCAAGGATGGGCGAAATATGGCGATGAAAAACTCATATTTCGCTCACACTATGGAGAATTCTCCCGTCACCCTGTCTTGCCAACTGCTTCGTTTGACGAGCTCCCAGACGACGATCGCACTCATGGACACGTTCCCGAGTTCAGGAACATATTACCAGGTCGTCGTTTCCCGCCCTCCGGGCCAAAGCCGACATCTCAAGTAGTGCAAGGAAGATGCCTTGGGCCCAAATCGCAGTTCCGTTCACAAAAACTGGCCTGGATGGATGTCTACGGAGATTTGGCGATCCCTTCCGACTCATATTCGCACCTTCCGTTCATGTTCATCTGGCCCCAGGTCCTTTCCCGTTTTCGTCAGAGGTATGGGGTCGTGGACATGTATTAAACCGTTTCAATGACTGTATTATGAAGGTCACCTATGTCGACATACAGGGCGCATCCTCCGTGCATCGCCGATCAGCTACCACCGGTCCTCTTCCTTCCTTCTTCATGTCGAGCAGTTGCCAAAAGTTGCATCCCTTGCCTTCGTTCTGTGCGCCAGCCGAACAGGACCACCAATACCGATCTGTTTTACCGTCGACCCTATTCTTCATATCAGGTCTCAATATCGTTGGGATGCCACATTTGCACCGTGGTATACTGAATCGGTGCAGTTCAATCAGACCGCCAATGAATTAGATGGATCAACATACCCAGCGGCACGGAAATCGGGTCGGTAGAACCGAAATGTTATATTTATGCGGCAATTCGAGCTCTCCAATGCGCCACCCGGCGACTTTGGGTACGATGGTCGATACATATCGAGTGCTAGCTGCGGCGGGACTGAATGTTTATATCGTTCTTGACAGGAAGCGTGCATTATAGTCAAGGAATTATGAGGTAGGGGCACGTTGAATGTTCTAGCCCGACGAGACTTGGCTTCTTCCGAAGGAATCACCTCTCTCAAACTAAACACCCTTCGGGTGCCTATAAATTATCGGTCAGTCCAGATGTTCAACGAGAAAAGTGGAAAAGCCTACCGAGACTCAATGATGCTGCCGCGGATTGTTAGCAATATATCATCACCGTCAAGCAAGATGTGATTCACCGATGGTTGGGTACGGTCCAAGATGGGTCAATTGATCAGAATGAAACCTAAGAGACTCAGCCTCCGACATAAAATTCAAGCGAAACACACCAACCCGACACTTTCCTTGCCTCCCTCGTAGCAGTTGGACGCAGCAACGTTAGCGCGCCAACCAGGGTCGTTTTCAGAGCCACCATCCCACTCAAGCGGAAAACGAGCTCTTTTCTGCATCTCTTCGTTTACGACGCCTTCGATTATGCGACACGCCTCTTCCATCTCAGGCGGAAAGACAGGCGGGACTTCGGTCATTCGACCGTTGTACCTAGTAACTTTACTGTGAACACTTCAACTCTGCAAAGCAACACACAACTCGCCAGAATCGAGCAGCTTCTTGCCACTCAGAAGAGTCGCCATCTATACCATCCGATTTCTTGGCCCCGCCATCGCTGGCCGTTGCACCCCGCGCGAAGAAGGAAGTACGATGCGGAGATTCAACCCTGGAGGAGGTTATTAGAAAACGTAAAGGAATGGACGGTGTAGTTCACAAGCGGTCAAAAAGCCACCATTTGTTTCTGTCCCATTCTCGAGACGCATCAATCATTTTGTAAAATAGCCGACACGCAAGCTCCGGAGGGAGGACAGAAGGATGGAGAGTGCATGGTGTATGCTCTGCCACGAGAGCAGGCGTCGAGAGCATCAGTGGAGGAAGCCTTGGTACGACTTGTTCGGTCTTTGGAGGTTGCTTCAATACAGTCATCAAGTCTACGACAGGCTTTGCGCCTTGACCATGGGATCTCTGAGTTGGACGCGACGTGGACGCGACAGTTTCAGACCGAGGACCGTGCGTTTTGGGCTTTTTAGTTAACCATCCATCGAGTAGATCCACGCGCCGACGTTTCTTTTCAGATGGCTTTTTCTTCGAATTCAGATATTGAGCGGTAATTTCTGGATTACCCTCGTGTTCTATGAGAGCATCTAGGATGACCTCACTGGCGTGAGGGGCGTCCAAAAGTGTTTCCACAATGGTCAGAAGTGTTTCCGTGTCCGGTGCGTCCATTGAAGGTTTCGCTTGGAGCTTGGAGTCACGTCGGACACTAAATATATTTCGGTCTTGCTTCGGTCTTGGTAAGCGCCAACAAAAGAGAGAAACCTCCAAGGCTCAAACTATATATATAGCGAGTGGGGCGACCGACTCTGTCGGCCCGGACGTGTATGGACGCGCGAAAACGAGACAGCACGAACGGGAAGCATCGCGGCTGAAATCGCGATGTTTTCCAACCCCACTATCTAATTTAACGCTCCGCCCAAAAAAAAAAAAGGGGAAACGGCGAACACGGAGACACGATCAGTCACACATTGTGACCGGGCTCGCGGAACGCCATCATTGCGACGCGACCCCAGATAAGGACGGGACATATCTCTGCTCCGCTCTCATCTGACATGGACAAGGGCACAGACAAAACACTTTGGGGACCCAGGCCAAAAAGTCCACAAACTTCTCGACTAGTTGAGACTCGGAATCAACTCTCCGTTCCTTGCTTGCCGCTGAAATTGCGCATCTTAGGCTACTTTATTATTCACTGTGACTTGCATCGCGCTCGTCTGCTATCTTAATGTTGGGTTTGAAACCGAACCCACAATTCCTCTCATTTCCAGGCACTGCGACCACCTTGGTCCTATCGGTGCAGCAGAATTCCAGGCTTGCAATCATTATCTGTGGAGGTGCTTGAGCCTAACTCCACCCCCAGGCCCGCCAAAATTCGCTCGCAAAGATCTTGGTGGACCTCAATGCATCTGCGTATATAGCTGAACCTGGATCCAGCTCCCTCTTCTACGGAAACATTTCACAGTCAAATTGGAAGCTCAGCGAACGCCCACTGTTACTCATAGTGACGCCGGAGCGGATCGGAGAAAGCATCGAGGCAAAAGTCTCTATTCTCACTCCGGTTTTCGAGGCACCGCGGGCGAAAATGCTACCAATTTCATCATCCAAAGGTCGCGAATTTCCCAGAACTCCCGGCCATCTGCTCACCCAAATTGCAGATATTAAATTTATTGAATGGGCGGAAGAGTCCAATCCATACGAGCACGCAATGTCCATCCTCTCTGAACGCCCGGGATCTGTGTTTGTCGATGGGCAGATAAGGAACTTTATCGTAGATGGTTTGCAAGCCGCTCGCCCTCTCGCGACACTTGCGTCAGCCCCCTACGAAATCAGACGTCTACGCGAGCGCAAATCTCCCGCTGAAATCGAACTCATGAAATGTGTCAACGAAGTTTGTGACTTGACGAATGGTTTACTCTCTTCCCTCACCCTCCAGCGCAGGCAACAGTTTTGTCTATCCGGACCGTCCGCAAAAACCTCTACTTTGGAATCCGCGAATCTACTGCTAGTGCTATGATGCGGGCTGCTTTTACCTCGGCGGGGTTGACAGACGGTTCTTGCTTGGTGCTCTTTGGAGGTGTGTGCGCTCTTAGTATTCTGCGTGTGCCCTCGACCCTGAGTCTGTTTCAAGAAAACGCTGCCCTTCCTCACGGATCAGGTACAGACCGCGCGTTGGGGAAGAACGACTTTGGTTTGTTTGATTGCACGGCAAGTCTCCACGGCTATAAATCGGATGTCACCCGGGTACGAGACATCTTCTAAAATGGAGGCTGTCCCTCTCTCTCAATGTACGTATTTCAGACATTCGCCCTCTCTGGCGCCGACATCCCTGCGGAGCATCTGCAGCTATGGCGCGACGTCCGTGCTGCACAGAGTGCTGCGATCACGACCGCTCACGAGGGTGTAATAGCAGCCCAGGTCGACAAGGCCGCTCGTACATCGCTGAACAACAGCAAGTACTTTACCCATCGGCTCGGCCACGGTTTGTGTCTACAAGAGAGTTTAAATGTCCTCTCATCTGCTGATTTGGCAAATATAGGAATCGGACTGGAGGTCCACGAGGATCCGTACTTGAATGGGGGTAGCAAGACCGTTCTTGAAACGGGTCATGCATTCTCGGACGAGCCTGGTCAGTCTTAACAATCGTGTCGCACGTGCAGCTTGATGACTGTATTTTGCAGGGATTTACAAACTGGGCAAGGTACGCACCTGAATAACTCTTCAAAACATATTCCGACTCTTTGACAGGTCGGGGTGCGACTTGAGGACTGTTTTTACATCCATGAAAACGGGACCGCCGTCTTCCTGACCGCCGGGGTTGGGGGCCAGGCCAAGTCCCCATGGAGCCCTTAAGTAACTAGCACAACATTTGTAAATTTGCTAGAGTTCGTCGTCAACCCTCATCTAGTACGAATGATACCTCTCCCAGCTCAGGAGGCTTCCATTTCCCTTTCCATCGCCATCATATTTTGTGAATTGTAGCCGCCCACTAAACAAACCAAGAGCATCGCGACAACCCAGAGCGGATATCCCCCGAGTAGATTGTTGCCGACCGAAAGTGCAAACACGGAACTAATGCGGGATTGATCACCCATGAGTTGATTACCCCAGAGAGCATACGCACCTGATGAATGCAGGACTGACACATCGAGAGACGCACATGGCCATCTGCACAAGTCCGCTGCAAGCACCCAGGTACAATGGACTGGGTGAATGGTTTCGAATCAGAATCATATTTGTTCTGTTCAATGCTATCAGTGCAGGAAGAACGAAAAAGACGGGTCATGCAGACGTAAATGCCAAAGCAGCAACCCGCGAACAAATTGAAACCAAGAAGATTCCGATCCACAGTACGACGGTAGTGGTGAAACCCACAGTCTCGTCGTCCGCGTAACCAGTTTGCACGATGAAATTCAGAAAGGGCGTTAGGAAGAAGGTGAGCGGCCAGCAGCACATTGAGGTATGGTAGAGCGTCGAGGTGCGGTAGGTGCGCAGCAAGGTGGGCATGATGAAAAGCTGGACAAAGGCGAGAATGACGCCGTTCAATGCGAGGGCGTAGCCAATCTCGGTTACCTGTAGTGATTAGTTCAGCACTGATTCTAAACGGTTATGACCTATGTGCGGACTTGCCGAAAATGAAAGCCCCCCTCGGTCGATGGGGGTGTAGCAGAATAGAACCCACACCACATCGTACGCGGTACTGATGAAAGCCAGGGTGAACCCTGAGAGTGTCAGGGACCTCATCATGGGTACCTTGAAAAGGTCCATAGCGCCGAGGCGTGGCGACCGGAGATCAACGTGGTCGCCGGTGCGGCTCTCGCGACATTTACTCGGAAGAGTCTGGAAGTGCATTTAGGCATTGTTCACTTGAAAAGAACAAACAGAACAAACCTCTTGCAGGTAAATGTACGCCAAGGAAAGACCGATTACCACAAGTAAGGCGCATACCAGATTGGGCATCAAGTACGGATGGGACAGTATAAAATCGTATCCCCAATACTCTGGGTATTTCGTGCCGAGTTTGGAGAATGAACCACCTTGTGTGCCGACATTGAAGAGGTTTGTTGACGAACCACTTTCTCACTCACCGATGAGAGGGCCAATTGTGCTGCCCAATGGCCCTGCGTCGATTCAGAGAATTGTTTAGGGAGACGTGAAGGAAACTCGCAAGTGAATGCGTATAGGGAATACGCTCTGGGACTATTACTTGCGTCGGTGATTTCTCCAAGGATAGCGTGATAGACTGCAACATTGCCAGCAAAAATTCCGGCTAGACGTCTCTTGAGTTGAACATAATCGTGCAGAAAGAAGAGAGTGCCACCTAACGCCCGAACGAGTAAAATTTCTGTCAGGGACGTGCAGAAACCTAGGAGAAAAGTGACAACCGCGAGACCGACTGCACCAGCGAGCACGATGGGGCGACGGCCGATGATATCTACGGCACTTTTAAGTTCAATTTTATGAACATAGAAATTCGGTACCAGACGCTTTGGCCCAGTGATAGGTGGTCAGGGTTTGCGATACAGCAAAGATCGATTCCTCAGGTACGAGACTAAGATTCTGCAAACGAGGCATGAGAGCAACCTACGATCAAACCAGAATAGAAGCCTATTCTTGAGATGTCTTGAGTGACTTCGAGATCCCACAGCATTTGATTTATGTATGGAAATAATTGCGAATAAGCAATCGGGTCTGAAAGTCTTGACACGACGAGCGCTGCTAGTTGGCCCGTCGGAAGCGGCGTCTTTCGTTTGGTGGCCTCAAGATCGACATGTTCAGATAATAGAGGCGTCGACTCGTCGGAGGACTGGGGCTGTGGGGGGGTAGAGTGCATTGGGAGCTCAAGCTGAGCCAGCAAAGAATTTTCGATTTATAAGATCGGAACTTCAGCATGAGTCTGATGAGGCTTTTACATTTCCTTTACATGCATATCGTAAACTGACGGAAGTCGGAGGTAGGGACGAAAGCCGGGAGTCATGAGGTGTGAGTGTGAGGGAATGTAGTGACTGGTCAGGATAAGCGAAGAAGGAGAGAATGGTAATCTCGGCTCCAGATGTTGGGGCGGAGATCAGGCAGAAAATGATGGGAAAACAGCAGCGGGATCACCGCCCTAACAGAGAATGAGCAAAGTCTAGTACGGAGTCGAGGTGATCGAGAAGGTGGCATGGAGAAGTCGTAGCCAAACACAACCACGTTTTGTTCATTCTCTTTCCTCCTATATCCATTCCAATGCCGCCCTCAAACGACATCCTCGTTGCCCCTCGTCCTGTCAGACTTAACACCGCCTTCTTCACCCGTCGAATGGTTTCTGGGCCGGATCATTTGGAGCGAGTTCGGTTCGACGAAAACGCTGAGATCGACGACCGCAAGATCCCCGAACTCTCTGATAAAGATATCCCATCTCAGCGATCCTCTCCGAGGTCAGTACTTGCATTAAGTTATCTTGGCCTCATTGCCCCCTTATCCATCCTGTTTATCGATGCTGAATCCCATCTTCTTACGTTTCAGGTCCGGTCTTCCTACCGAAGCCCTCGAAGAGTTTCTTTCTATCCTGCGACCATCATTCTTCCCGCCTCCCTCGCCCGTCCTCCTTACCCTTCGCCAGCGCTCGGTCTCAGTTCAGCATGAGCGTTCGTACTCGCTGAAGGGGCGTGGATTGCAGCAAAAGAACGAGCTGGTTGAAGAGTTGGAGGTCGCGCGCTCCACTCAGCCCAGTAGAAACACCCAGACACCGGACGCAGAAAGCGACGATTTTGACGGCAGCACCCTTCCCGTTCGCTGGTTTACGAATGTCCTCTGTTTGTGCCTTCCATCGAGTTCTTACGGACGTTACTTGACTTTTAATTATCTTCGACAGCTTCCCCGATTTCTCGCATGCACACTCGGAACCCTTTCCAACGTCACTCTTCCTATCCTGGCCTCGTATCCCCTGGCCCAGTGTCGCCCATCGCTCTTTCCCCTGCCGCCGTCCCTCTCCCTCTGCCCACTCCAGACGAAATGATCGAAATCTCATAAACTGGCTCATGCCCGTCTTGCTTTGTATGTTACATAGTCCTTGCTCCATTTACCATTCATGTATCGAACTTCTCCAATTGTTCCGGGACGTACCCTTTCGTGCTTATATACACCATCTATCTATCGGTCCGTAGACCTTTTGTAGTTTGTACCTTAGTTCATACTAGTGGTTTCCTGGGTTTCTTCCCTTCTCCCTTGGTATTTATTGTAGCATCTTCCTAAAAGCCTCGATGCTTGTTGCGGTATATTGTACTAGTCTTGATAAATGTGGATTCATTGGGTTTTATTCAGTTTGTTTTCTTTCAGCGGCAATGCAGGTTCGTTGCGAAAACGTCCCACTACGTCATTCATGAATCGCAACACGGTTAGCCACGTTGGAGCCGGGCTATGCAACTTTGTTATGTGCTCCGTAGGAATATCATCCTCGGATGGGCCTTCGTGCGGTCACCATAGGAATCGAGGAATTGGGCATACCAACATTGTAGGCTCGCCAAACTCTGAGCCATCAATATTGATCACGTCATATTGCCAAAAATGGCCTGAGGCGGTTGTTTTGACAGGCTTGGAATAGCTTCCGAGCTCTGATAAGAAACTTGACGCAACGTTGGACCTGGACGCCTACCTCAAGGCGTCATCTTATTTAATCCTGCACCACCCTTATAGGGCGTGTGCATTGTCTCCATAACCATGTCTCGGGTCCCACGACAGTCGACTGAGCAAGGCAAGTCTTTGCTTACAGATTTGGATCCAACTTACACGACCTGGTTAGAAGAGGCGCCTTTGCTTCGAGATTCGGAATACGATCCAGAAGCAGACGAATTTCGCAACGAAAATGCCGAGCCCGCTGGCTTGTTGGGGCGCATCAATGCTATTGCGCAGGAGCCGCTTACTCCCCTGACACAAGTCCTTCTTGTGGTCGCTCTTGCCCTGTTGCTCCTCAGCTCGGTATTCATCGGTCTCTTCGCTGGGGAATATACCAAATTGAAACAACGCGAACGCGATGGAGACCGTCCTTCTCCCACCATTACTGTTACAGCTACTGCGATCATTACTACCACCGCTGCACCCCCGGGTCCGACCTCTCCCCCTGTCGAGCAAGCTTGCCTTACTTCCGAATGCATAATTCTTTCGGCATCCATTCTCTCCTCCCTGGACGAGTCTCAGGACCCTTGCGAGAACTTCTTTGACTTCGCTAGTTCGTGGCCAACTTTTTATCTGCCAATTATTCTCACTTATGACGGTAACATCTAGACGGTGGTTGGATTGCCGCACATCCGTTACCAGCAGACAAGGGCAGCTTTGGGCAGTTTGAGGCCCTTTCGCAAACCAATAAGCGCGTTATACAACACTTCCTTGAGACCCCTTCCGCAACCTCCTCGTTCACCACTTCTTACGATGAGATCCTCCTTCAGAAGTTGCGCAGCTTCTACTCGTCGTGTTTGAATGAGAACAGACTGGACGAAATTGGCACGGAACCTTTGATCCACTTTGTCAAAACACTGCAAAGGCTGTTCAGAGGGAAAGGACTTGGGATTGAAGACGAGAAGACTGTCCTAACTGTCAAGGGCCTCACTGCTGCTTTGGCTTTCCTCCATTCTCGAGGTGAGCGTTTCGTCCATTTGATCGCAAATTATTGACCATACTAGGCGTCGATGCATTGTTCACCTTCAGTGTCGAGGGTGACGTTGGTGTAGACCCCAACTATATGGCCCTCTGGTTCGATCAAGCGACCCTAGGTCTCCCCTCGAAAGAATATTATGAAGAAGACTCCATTGTGCAAATATACCAGGATGTCGTGGAACGACTTCTTTTCACCCTTTCCGAGGAAGAAGAAAAGCTGCAGCAACATCCTACTTCGACATTTAGGGAGAACACTCAAGCATGGCCTTCGTGGCCTTGGCCCCCGTGGGATAGCCCTGAGGACGATGGCGAGGAGAAGCCTAACCGTACAGAAGGTGCGCGCAAGCTGGCGAAACAAGTCGTCGAATTCGAAACTCGTATCGCAAATGCCACCCTCGATGCGTGAGTTTTGCCATCGTTCAGGTTGGATTGAATTTTAAAATGGTTCCCAGTGATGTGTACCAAGACCCGTTCGCGACCTACAACCGTCTTCCCCTCTCGAATCTCACGGAATCGATTCCCGAAATCAATTTCCCAGAGTATTTCGCTACCTTTGCGCCACGTGCGTTCCCGGAGCATGTTATCATCACCTACCCGGCGTACCCTCTTTCAGTGTCGGAGATCCTCAGCGACACGTCGTCGGAGGTGGTCGAGGCGTATTTGGTTGTCCGGGCTGCACTGGCGCTTTCGCCGAATTTAGGAATGGCCACAGAGGCCTGGCAAGCGCAACGCGCCTTGCTTGAGACCTTGACGGGGATCAAGAAGGGTGCCGTAGGCGATCGCGCGGAGTACTGTGTAGGAAAAGTCGAGCAGACTCTTGGCTTTGCAGCTGGCCGGTACTTCGTGAACCAGACATTCGGAGGAGATTCTCGGGAGAAGGGAACAAAAGTTATCACTGGTGGATATTTTTGCTTTCTTATTGCGCCCAAATCTGACCAGTATTAGACATTGTTGAGGCCTTTAAAGCCTCTCTTCCAAATGTTCCTTGGTTAGATAAGACTTCGGCCGATGCTGCCGCTGAAAAGGTCGGTCCTTCAGACTCGTTTGGGAACTGTCCTCATTGCCATTCAATAGGCCGATGCCATTCGGGTGAAGGTTGGATACCCAATCTCCCCCGACACCCTAGACCCGGCTTCGATCTTGAGGTACTACCGGACGGTGAATGTGAACGATGACACCTACTTTGAAAACATCCTCTCGGCCGCGTAAGCATAATCCTGTGAGTAACTGCGTGGCGCTCATGCGGACATTTCAACAGTGCGAGCGACTCTTTCAAGACTTGGTTGAAGCTCGGCGCGCGGCGAAACCCTGACGAATGGGAAATGTGGCCCTCAATGGTCAACGCTTATTTCAATCCTCCTTCAAACGAAATCGTCTTTCCTGCGGGGATATTGGAGCCACCGTTCTTCTCGCATGATTGGTAGGCGGATGGCCGGTCGCATAAGCTCCTCTACTTACGTCTTTTTAGGCCGTCTTACCTCTCTTATGGCGCTTTCGGGCAGGTTGCTGCGCATGAGCTGACTGTGGGTGGTTTGCGCCGTACTCCGTATTCGACATCGGACAATCATTGATTCCCGTTGCAGCATGCATTCGACTCCGCGGGACGCCTGTACAACCAAGAGGGGAAACTCGAAAATTGGTGGACAAACGTCAGCAATGCTGGATTCCAAATCAAACAGGAGTGTATTGAGGCTCAATATTCTGGTGGGTGCACAGGATCGTTCGTTTAACCCAACTCTCAACTTTGGTTTAGCGTACACCGTGGACGATGGCAAAGGCGGTGTAATTCATGTCAATGTACGCATCTCCTTCTCATCTATGTAATAAACACGAGACTGATGCTCTTTCCAGGGCAATCTGTACGTTTTGTCGATCCACCTACCGCTGTTAATCTGATATTTATTTGGCAGGACGTCGGGCGAAAACATCGGAGACACGGGTCTGATCCAGGCCTACCGTGCATGGAAGGCCCAATATTCCGACTCGTTCCAAGGCGGCAACGAGTTCCTTCTGCCCGGCATGAACTATACACGGTAAGAGCCCTTTCTTCCTGGAGATGACATAGCTGATTTATTGTGACAGCGAGCAACTGTTCTTCATTTCGTTCGGCCGCATCTGGGGGAACACCATGAAGACCGCTGCCCAGGTTCAACGCGTCAGGACAGATCCCCACTCGCCTAATATCTACAGAGTGGACGGCACGGTCTCAAACATACCCGAATTTGCGGCCGCGTTCAACTGCCCCAAGGGCGCAAAGCTGAATCCTCCGCCCGAAAAACAATGTTTGTTCTGGTCGTAGTGTGTGTTATTTGTGTACAGAGAAGGTCGTGTGGAGCAATATATTATTTTCGCGATATCTTGAGGCGGTTTATAGTACACCTTTGGTGCTTGGGACATCATTGCCTCCCGTTTTCTCGATGGCCTGGCGAATGGCCAGTGCGAGGGCTTTGAACGCTGATTCGGAGCTGAAGGTTGTTGAAATGCTTGAATATCTCAAACGGCCGGAGAACGCACCGGTGGTGGTCGTTTTCACCGCGAAGGACGTCGACGTGGAGCGTTACTCCAGAGGCAATCGCGAAGGAGTAGAAAATGTGGGGTATCATCTCCGTCGATAAATCACCTATTTTTTCGCGCTTCAAGCCGAGGTCTGTAACGCAGTACGGCCGAGAGCAAATGTCAATAACTGCGCGTGAAAGAGCCTTTGCAGAATGAGTCACGGCTGAGGTGGTAGGAAGACGGCATAATTAAAATAACCTCATCGAGCGGGGCAAACCCAGTGCCATACCGACGTATCCCCCGGACCTCACCCAGAGCTTCCTTGAAAGCTGTACCAAGAGCAATCGCGCTATCCTGTGGACATGCGTAGAATGTATTAGCCAACACGCCGGCGGCAGGTGCAGCGAAGACTTATCTGCGGTGTGGTGGTCATCAATCCACAAATCGCCCTTGCACTTCATAGTGAGAGACATTCCGCCGTGCTTCGCCAGCGCGGTGTACATCTTGAAGGGTTAATTCGCCGTTAACCTTGAGTTCTGCACCAGACATACATGGTCGAGAAAGCCGATTCCAGTGGAAACATCGATAGTTTGGGTTACCCCTGAGCCTGGAGCACAGTCCAAGTTGAGATTCACTTCGATCTCGGTCTCATTTGTCTTGCGGGAGACTGTGGCCTGACGGGCCATCGTGGTTATCGGCAAAAGGCGTTTGGTCACGCAGGTCACGACACCGTCTTATGGCTTCCTGCGTCCGCCAGAGAGCCGCGGCGCGCCTCCATGTCGCGCTTCGCCCCCGCGCCCCTTGCGTGCCGTCGCCATGTCCCTCCTCCCGCCGATACTTTTTCTCCTTTTTTCGCAAACCCAAGGCCGCCCCGAAAAAGCCCGAACCAGTTCCGGTGTTGACACAGGACAACCTTTTCCATCCGTTCTCCAAGTCCCCATTCCCCATGCTTCAAGCACGGGGGGAGGCGATCAAAAGAATAGCACCCTGTCCAGTGTGCGCCACCTCACATGAATACGGAATTCCTCATGAACACCTGGAACCTCAAAATGTTCAGTTCGAGTGTCCGGACTGCGGCTGGCCCACACATTGTTCGGAGGAACACTGGAAAGAAGATGAAGAGCATAAAAAATACTGCCTGCGTCTACGAGAGGCCAACGAGGACGAGCATGATCTCCGGAGCGGCCGCAGAATGTTCGAGTTCGAATTACCAGGTATGTCGCGTTTCCGGCCTCAAATACGCATTATATCCAATGCGTTTTCGCTCTTCAGGACCTCAGGGATACGAAGAAGCAATATCCTTTGCTAATTGGGATGTTTTCTGGTACACGCGTGGGTTCATGTCAATGGACATGGAGCGGTCGCGTCGGCATGCCAGTAAACTCCTCACCTACCCAATCACCATAGGTGGTGCTCTCCACCAATTCAGTCCTTTGATGTTGAGCAATCAGCGCCTCACACCAGAGGGGAGCCGGTCTTTGGCTGGTGCGTAGCGGCTTCTAAACTTTCTGCCCTTAATTAACTTTCAATCCATGGATAGCGATTAGATCGACTCTGCATGTTCCACTAGGAGCACCAGAGACGGCCGAGGCTCAGGTCGGCAAGCCTCAAGTCAGAATTTTCATTCTGGGCGCCCGCGCCGAGTCCTCTCTGCCAGTCCACGTTTGGGAGCAATTGTGCTTGCTTTTCCCCGCAGCCCAATTGCACATCTTTTTTATTGGGCCGCAGGTCTCCTTACCTACGCCAGAGACTCCCAAGTCTCCAGCGCAGTTCCAGCCAGCAAGCCCTGTTGCTGATGCAACTTCCGACGCGATTCCACCCGCGTCCACATCTCCTCCTGCCTCCGACGCGTCTATATCTCTGGCCGCCGAGGCAACTGTTCCGGCGAAACTTTCGCCAGACGCAGTTCACCAAAACAAGGTCGCAGAGCTCCAAAATAGGAAAGAGTATCTTCCGAATGTATTCAAACCTCCGCCCCCCATGCCCATCGACCACCAGAAGTACACCCGAAATGCGATCAACCGCTACGGTGTACCTTCCTACACCACTCCTTATACAAAAGAGTTAACCGTCACTGGTCTTCGAACGAACTATCTCGACGTTCACCGCCATTTTTCGGAATCGCTGGACCCGTATAGCGACGCGTTTTTCTTCTTTTCCCCCGGGTTCGGATTCCCTTCCGAAAATTCATTCGCGGAAGACGGTGTTACGCCTCTACCACAAATCGCTTCTCCGACTGAATGGGGCTCGGTGCTTCCTCTCCTGCTGGAATCCAAATGCCCTATATTCGTCACAGGGTTCTCCCCAGCGGACGTTGAGCGAGATGTGCGATCGCTGTCGGAGGCGCCGGACGTTGCGGGTCAGTTCGAGTGGGTAGTCATGCCGGGTCCGAACACCTTTAGCAGCGAAAAGTGGGAGATTTCTGACTTTGATCCACGAGTCATGATAAAGGCCAACTGGGGCATCTGGGCGATTAGAGGAAGGAGTAAAGATATACAGGAGCGGAGCATGCTCGATGGTATACTCCCATGGCGGCAATAGTCACACTCACTCATAGAAATAAATTGTTTCCACGGTTCAACTGCGCCGAAAGATCACATATTGGGACTACAAGCACATGTTCATATTGTTCTACTCTGCTTGGCGTTCTCGACAATTTGATTTCAACTGATTCCAATGTATCCCTTCTTCTCATTCATCCATCCCACTAGTGTAGTCATTGAAGCGGATCAAAAGCGCCTGCAGCGCGATCTTTTTCTCATCCACACTTCCGTCCTCTTTTATATCGAAGTTCCGAGCGAGAAATGCATACAGGTACGACTTGGGCCAGTCCTGCATGGTCCAGAGCCAGCCACGCTCGTCGATACCGGCCTCGAGAAAGAAGGGAAAGAGGTAGGCCAGCGGAGGATTGCAGCCTTCCAAGAAGGCGAGGATGTCCGGGGCGTGGCGCGTGTTGAACCTCTGCAGAAATTCGGGCTCGGCCTCCTGGATAGCAACACCGGAAGGAGTGGGCAAGTCGGGAGAGTTCGGAGATGCGTTAGATGCGTTAGATTTCAAGTTTGCTCCCTGAAAGGAGTTTTTTAGCACAATACCAACATGAATTGAGAGTCTCACCTTGGCACTTTCTTGTGTCGTTGCTAGACGGGGTCCCTCTTTTGCAGCCCGGGGTCGCATGCGCCTGATATCCTTCTTGGCAAAAAATTTGGCGGATTCGAGGCGTTCAGCGCCTCTTTTGTCGTCGCGAAATAAAGGAAAACGGCGCTCGAGCTAGGAGGAGATGAACTTCCGTTTTAGATGCGAAGACCCTCATTACCTCGGATTTGAAAGCGAGCCAAGATTCGGGTTTCTGAGAGCCCACTGGAAGCTCAACATCCAGATATTGAACTGCAACGTCTTTGACGACTTTCTATCATGATAATTCCGTAAGCACAAAAGCCGTTGACATTACTGGAGGGATAAACTCGCTCTGAGTCTCTCGTACGCAAGCTCATCACCCACCATTCCCATTTGAGTCTGGAATAGCGTTTTGTTGACCTTCGAAGGCATTCGAGTTGAGAAAGTGGACCGGGGCAGGAGGTTGGGGGGGCTCCCAGGCACAACATTTTATACCGCAGCAATGAATTCCCAGGGGTTTGAAACAAGCTCTGTGCTTCCTTTTGGCGAGCGAAGCGTCTGCCGAAACTGCCCGATTCGAAAATTAAATTAATCGCGATCGTCACATACACGTGAAAAAGTGACACCGTGACTCTTGAACCTCAACCCAAATCACAACACAGGGTGCTACTGGACAAGGTTTTACATTCGATGTTCGAATCACAGACACAATTTGGATTCTACCAGGTATCTGCGACTGGGTTAGGCGAGTTTGATGCTGGTGATACGAAGAAAATCCGCTAACTCATCGGACTGAACTTGAGGCCAAGCCTGAGGACTTCGACGACCACTGTCATCAACTTCTCGCGACCAGTACTGCCTGTGATACCTTCGAAAAATTCGGCTAGCTGGGGCCGCGGCCAACGAGCAATCGCATCGAGTGGGGCCTGGTCGACGATTGCAATGTCGAGGAACGTGCAGTGGAGTAAAGTAGCGACGGATTGAACGATTCCAGGAACCTGTTGATCGCTGGCGCTGGCAAATTCAAGGCATCCTGGGTCATACAAGCGGAATCGTCTTCTGTGTTTTCTTCTCTGAACTGGAGATTATTCGTCTGATTTATGTTGACGTGCCACCGGGTTGAAGGCAATCACAAACCTCATTCTTCATTTTTCTCCGCAGCCATCTTTTATCTGAAAAACATAATAATGTACTCGAGGACGAGCTTGAGTCTTTTAGGACCGAGGTTCTGATCTCCGAACTTCTCTGCGAGCTGGTGAAGACGGCAATTAGCTCGGCGTGGATATAAAATAATCGGTACGGATACCTCTTGTTCAATCCTTTTGAACGTGTCTTCCTTTTGTTGATCGAGGGTAACAGAACACCCAAGATGTTTTATTGCGACGTCTCGGAACTCTGCTTGGTCAAGGAGCTAGCCAACGGTTATTACGATGTACATCGAAGATCGCCTTCAATTTGCGCGTCGGGGCCTTTCCAAGATGGAAAGCAGTCGAAAGACGTTCCTCAATAGTCTGCGAGGAAATCCTCAGTGATATATCGTAGCAGCGCTGACTACCGCTTACGCCCTCGGTGTTCTTCTTTGGCTTTCCGACTTATCTGCGCAGACCTGGGAGCCATTTGCAGTCATCGTTTATCCTGCTCATCGCTTCCGTGTATTGTGCTGCAGACTTGCAGTCATCCAGAATCGAGCAGCGCCGATGATAGTACAACTTGAATCGCAACAGCTTCTGCGTGCAGTGCCAGCCGTAAAATCGACTTTGCAAAGAAAGAGCATGCTGAGGCTGGCGAAAACGTGCCCTCGGTCGAATATCTCTTGGCCTTTACTTGGATTTCGCAGGTAAGTTTTTAAAAAAATGAATGCGTTAATGTTTGCTAAAGAGCAGTCAGCATTTGCTGGTTCAAACATTCCCACGGTTGTACTTTTTTTTTTTTTTGGGACGTTGGCGTACGGTTTTTTCAGTTCCGAGTCGTATCTTGAAGCCGAAGCAGCGGAAAAATCGCACGGTCGTAGGATTCCGCAGCACTTATCGCGACGGCCGTCCGCCATTCCATCGGCGTCATCGCCAATCGACGTCATCGTGCAAGGAAGACCACGCCGCGCTTCTCGATGTCAACGCGGAAACAAAAAGATTCGCTGTCAAAAACTGCGGGTTCGAACTTACTAGGCCGGATGGGTCTGAGGTCGCTCTCAGCGGTGAAGTTGCCGCGGCCCGGCCTGGTTGTACGGAAATATTGGCTGCGGGTGTGCGAATTCGAACCATTATTTTGTTTTCGACGCTTCACCTCGTGGTTATGAACCTGAAATTATCGACAACCTGTCTTCCTGGTTCCAGAATCCAGAATCATACATGTCCGAATTTATGGCACGTCCACAACTACGGGCCGCGGGAGAAGTAAAGCCAACAAACTTATCATATCCGATGTCGACGTCTGCGTCGGCCGACTCGGAGGCATTTTCTTCCCAACTAAGTATGAATGAAATCGTATGTATGTAGTCCGCGGCGCGCGTACAATCCGTTTGAGGGTGGAGAAATTTCGGACGAGCGAGCTATGGGGCAAGAGACGTCCCAGCCAGCTCAGGCGACCCTGCATTCATGAAAAGATTCAGCTGCAGATTTCAGAATCGACTCGGAATCCGACGTCCGTAATTTTTAACGGAGATTCAGGTTCAGATCTCTGCGAAAACTCGATGAGACAAGATGAGATGAGACAAGCTGAGATGAAAGTCCGAGCGCCAGTATGTCGTTTAGCACACTAATACGAATCTGGTGTGGCAGACTTCAAGTGAGATTACGACGAGAAAACCAGATGAAGTTGTAAACTGGAACGAATCCAAGAAACGGGAATGAACATTCCCTGCGGTGGGTGGGTGCGCAGAAGAACATTCTCAACTTTGGCCATGGCGGATAGGGGCCGTTGAGTTCCAGTGAGCATGCCCGCGTGAGTCTTCCTCGAAAATAGGATGAGAAAATAGAGGCCGCCAGCCACTCTCAGGATGTTCTTTCTTCCTCCAGAACCCCAGACCCCAGAATTGCCATTGCGGGAAATCAAGATTAGTGCGCAGGTCCGAAAATGTCCGCGGCCCGCCCAGAATTTCGATGTTCACAATGAGTCACTGAGCGAGAACATGAGGCCCGTAGCCCGCGGAGTGTGAGGTGGAAGCGGTAGAGCGAGAGTTGAGGTGAGAATGAGAATTTCCACACACACACGACGTCGCATTTCCAAAAATGTCTAAGAATAGGTCCACTCTTCGTCGAAGCTTCCATCATCGGCGACACGCGAGTGAGAGTTGAGTGACTGTGAGAATTTTCCACACACGTCGCATTTCCTAAAATGAAAGAACGATTAGCGTTCGACGTCTTCTGAAATCAGAATTCATCTCCAGCGGCGCACCTGTCAACGTTCCGCAAAACGTAAGTATAATCCTCCAATCGACGTCGTCCAATCCCAAATTTATGCAGCGCCGAGTTCTAAAGTACTTCGACACTTCATGAGACTTGATGTTTTATTCGGGCGCAGTCCATTCGAATGGACGGCGACCTCTTCCCCGAATTATGCCGAGGAACTAGTGCCTAGTGCCCCCCAGACCCAAGACCCTGTTCACACCGCTCGACGTTGGACGCCTTCATATCCATATCGTCCGAAATTACGGAGAGCTCAGATCTCAGACCTAGCGCGAACAGGGTCCAGACACGATGCGCGACGCGAAGCGATTGTGGGTCCCAAAATGCAATGCACAGTGTTCACACCGCTCGACGTTGGACGCCTTCATATCCATATCGTCCGAAATTACGGAGAGCTCAGATCTCAGACCTAGCGCGAACAGGGTCCAGACACGATGCGCGACGCGAAGCGATTGTGGGTCCCCAAATGCAATGCACAGTGTTCACACCGCTCGACGTTGGACGCCTTCATATCCATATCGTCCGAAATTACGGAGAGCTCAGATCTCAGACCTAGCGCGAACAGGGTCCAGACACGATGCGCGACGCGAAGCGATTGTGGGTCCCAAAATGCAATGCACAGTGTTCACGCCGCTCGCAGTCGACGTCGACGTCTTCATAGTGTCCGAAATCACAAAGAGGCCAGACGCGGTTGTGGGTCCCTCAAACAAAAAAACATACAACGTCCGACTGCGTCTCGTTTCGGACGACGGAGAGGACCCTTAATTCGCGTGTAGTCCAATCGAGTTGCATGGTGGCGCGAAATCCACAATCGAGGTCCAATCACAAAGTACTCTGTGCAGAGTCCAGGCTGCCAACACGCGGGCGATCCCAAAAGTTCCGAAAAAAACGTACTCTTGTTTCGGAGACCCTTATTCGCAGCCCACGTCGACGTCTTCATTCCACCCAAACGACAGAGAGCCCGACCCAGCGTGGATTGGGAGATATTCCAGAGTTTACACATGCGAGAAGCGATTGAGGGTCTCTCGAACCAAAAACACAAACGTGCAACACGAAACTGGGTCTTGTTTCGGAGCGGCATCCGTATTCGCGCAGTGCAATCGCGTTGGTCCAATGCCAAAGTACGCAGGGTCGCCAACGTGCGAGGCGAATTCAAAGTCCAAGAGGCCTATGACAAAAGGGTTCGTTTCGGAAGATCCTTCAAGTTATTTGCAGAGTCCAATCCAGTTCAATCCCAAAGTATGTCCAGGCCCACTCGCGGTCCTCAAGTCCGCCCCCAAAAACGTAGGACATTGCGGGAGGTCCACGTCTTCACTTGCTCCTCCCCCAGCTATGTTTCATCCACGCCACCTCCACTCCCATTCTCCCTCTCCTCCAACCACCGCCTCACCTCTTTTTTCCCCACCATCCCCACCACGCGCCCCCTCTCTTCCTCGCTCCTTTCTCTATACAAGCGCATGACGAAACCGCAGACGGACCACACGTCTTCGTAGGCGGCGTCGAAGAGTTCCCACCAGCAATCTGGGGGTGCGGACGGCAGGGGGATGGCGAGGGCGCGAGAGGCAAGGAGGATGGCGGCGGCGACGATGGTGGGGACGGGGTAGAGCGCGTAGACGGGGGTTTGGAGGCTAGCGTGCGTGTTAGCGTCAAGCGTTTACGAAAAGATATCAAAATAAAGGAAAAATAACGGGGATTGGAAGTCAAGATAAGAGGAGGAAGGGGAGGAGGGAACGAAGCGCCGGGCACTAGAAAGTCCATCGTGCGACCTTCGACGTCAAGGTCGCCGAGGTACAGGGTACGGCCACGTAGGTGGGCGGGCGACCCGAACGAGGTGCAGAGTCTGCGCCGTGTCCTCACTTGTCAACCGTGCCGCGCCCGCGTCACCTCCCGACCGCACACGTCGAAGCGAATGCAGGGCACCTCGAGGCTGCGGGACGCGCCAAGTCTCGCTGCTGATGCCCCGGTGATCGTCCCGAGCAAAACGGAAACAAAAAAGGAAAAGAAAGGAAGGATGGAGAGAACGACACGCACGCATCATTGAGATATCCCCACGCCTTCGTGCACGCCTCCTCCTCGCTCGTCAGGCCGAGCACGCGGAGGTAGTTGATGAGGGTGCCGTACGGGAGTACGACGTGCACGTTGAAGCCGAGGCGCTTGAGGATCTGCATCTCGGACACGACGAGCGCGTCCTTGAACTCGTAGAAAGTCGTGCCGAAGTAGGACATCGGGGCGTATTTGAACTCCGCGTGTGAGGTGGGATTATTCTTGGACGCGTCGAGTGCGTGTGCGGCGCGCTGAAGGAGTAGGTCGTACACGTTTATCAAATCGCGCATGCGGATGGGGCATTCTTCGAGTTTTGAGGCGAGGTACATGGCGCCCATGCCGACGTCGCCGATGCCAAAGTGCTTCATGCTGGTGACGAACCAGAAGCGCTGAAACAAAATCTGGGCGGTCGCGACAGCTACCTGTTTCCTGTTCTCAGCTGCAGCGCCGTTGATACTGGAGAGGAAAAAACATACTGCCTGAGGAGGATGCCGGCCTGGTGGATCAGCTTGCAGCCATATGCCCGCAGATCTTCTTCCAGCTCATGCGGAATGCCGTCCTCGCGTGAGGGCGTGCGCTCGATCTGCGCCAATGTTGCGAGCGGATACAACGCGGAGGACATGAGAGAGACGCGTTTGTTTAGTTTTCTGCGTGCAGCCAAACAATAGTTGAAGTTTCTGCTAGTTGTATTATATAGTAACTTAGATTATAAGGTGCCTATTACTCTACGGGACTCTCAGTGTACTTATTTAAGACGTGTAGTGTCCCCAATCTACCTTGGCATCCGCAGACCTACGAAGTCGACTGGATAGTGCAACTATGTACACGGGAGTGTAAGTAAATCTTGAGCATAAAACATTGACGACCCACTGCCGACGGATCCATGTGCTGTCCGGACCTTACACCACCTTCTCAATGAGGTCGACAATGTCGCCGCGGTGGAGAGATATTTAGTTTGGATCGCTCCGGAGCGGCGTTGACTGGGAATGATATGTAAGGCCAAGTAGGATAATGGATAGACACCAATGCATATACAGTACAACTTCATAGTGTTCTTCTACCCAGACCGATTCGCTTTCATTTTCTGGGCGAGCGAAGCCTCTGACGAAGATGGATCCGTCGGTACTAGTGAGCGTGAAGGCAACGCTTTGTCGTCAGCATTCGCATTATCAAGCCGCAAACCGGGTGGCCGCAGCGTGCCCTTCCACGCAATAATGCTGATGAGCGCATCCTCTTCGTCCGGATCTTGGCCGTAGCGTCTTATAGAGAGGAGGTAGGGAGGCCCCCCGCGGGGAGGATGCGGGACACTAAACATCAGGTCTTCTGGGCGATCCGTGGGCAGGGCGTAGAACAGGTTGTCTACTGGACTGACAAGAGGGGCTGCTTCGGGCTGAGCGTCTGGCGACATAAAGAGCGTCTCAGTGTCGACGCGCGTCAGTCCCAATGCCGCTGCCGTCGGCGGGGAGGGCGGGAAGGGAACGACGGCGGCGAGGGGGCGGGACGTGGGCTTCTGAAAACAACCGATCTTCTTCGGGCGCCTCGTCTGGGAGTGGAACGAGTGGTGCATTGCGCGGGATCGGTGGCTTATTTGCCACTACAGATTGGTCGAAGTCAAAGTTTCCTGGACCGTTTTCAAAGGCGCGTGTAAGGCGCGTGTCAGGAAGGAAACATGCATTTTCTTCTGGGGGCAGGGACGGTGCAAGTGATTCGTCTGTGTCCGCCAAGGACGGTGTCAATGGTTCATGCGCTGGGATTGTAGTCTCTTGTGCTGCGGAGACGAGAACGTTGGTCTGCGGTGGAGTCGAGCCGAAAGCGTTTCCAGCAGGTGTGAGTGGTGCAGAAGGCGTGTCAGGAAGGAGAGGTGTTTGTGGGCCTGGAATCAGCCCCGCTAGATCCTGTACCAGAATTTTGGCTGAAGGCCGCGTAGTGGGACCTTCTGCCCAGAAATCGGTTACATGCTTCCAGAGTACGTCCGACATGGATGGCGGTCGAAGTGGTCTCTCTGGCCGTTGACCGTTGAGGACCATCAGCAAAGCCGTGGTGTCGGATAGGCTTGCGAACGGAGGCCGCCCCGTGTACAACTAGACAGATTTAGGACACATGGGGACTGTTACATACCTTGAAGCACACACCCGAACGCACACATCCGGGGTTCGAGCGAACTCGAACTCGAAACGGACTGGATCCAGTAATTCTGGTGCCATCCAATGAGGATTACCTCCTCGATTCATGGAAGTGGCGTCCGTGAAGGCGCAGAGTCCGAAATCAGCCAAGCACGCACTCCAGCCTTCCTTGATCAGAATATTCGCCTGGGATAGTTGCCCGATGGATGGCTAGGAAATATGTACCCTCGTAAGTCGCCGTGGACAATGTCGTGAGAATGGAGGTATTCAAGGCCTTGCGCAATTTCGTAGAGCTGGATACCCATGTTATGCAAATGAAGCGCCGAGAGACCACCACTTTATGCACGTTTGCATAGCCATGCGTTTTGAGATAGTTTATCACTGTACCGTGCTCCATCGAAGAGGAAACCATGTAAAGAAATGAAGGGAAACTATCTCTGTCAATTCCTAGAAAGCGCAGGATATGCGGGTGGTGCAATTCTTTTCACAAGAGAGCCTCTCGGCAGAATTTCTATTTGCGTTGGTATGAAACTGGGTTTTTGTAGCGGACCGAATACGGCGCAAGTTGGAACTATGGAGGAATTCAAAGCGACGCGCTGGATAAATGTCGGGAGGGGTGATACTTATATCAAAAGCTTCGTCGGTGGCGTGTCCGCATCCATTGTCGCGCTGCGTTGAGCGTTGTTCGCGTGGAAACATAGGAAAACATACGCGCTTTTGTTTGATCCACTCGTTCAAACCAAACAACCATGTCCCGCTCACCGCGACGACGGCCAATGGGCGAACCGCGGCGGCTCGTCGACCGCCTGGATCCTCCGCCGCGGGGATCACGTGGAGGGCCACCTGCAATGGACTCGTATGTGGCGGGATACGACTCTCGGCGGGAAAGCTTTGGCAGGAGACCCGAGTTTAGAGAACGCTGGGGCCGGGAACGCAGCAGGGAACGCGGCCCGCCACCCCGCTCGCCCGACAGACGCCCCCCGCCGCCGCATTTCGAGATGAGAGACAGGGAGCGGGTGGACAGATACCGCCCGGAGCCACAGCGCTGGGAGCCTCCAGGTATTTAATCCGTACTTTTATCACAGCGCGTCTCATTGTCGCAGACAGATTCCCCCGCCGAAACTCGCGCTCGCCCCCGCCATTCCGCCGCTCCAGATCTCCTCCCCGACGCCGCCCCTCGCCCCCGCGCCGCCCCGTAAGTCCCCTCCCGTACTCGCCCAACAAACGCCTCAAACTCGGAAACCACTCCATCGGTGCCCGCTCGCCCTCCCCGCCCCGCCGCCCCCTCCCGCCTTCCCGCCCACGCAGCCGCCGTCCCAGCCCCCTGCCCCGCAAATCCCCACTCAAGCCCGACGAGGACGGCGCAGTCGAAGAAGGCGAGGTGTCCCGAGCACCCACCCCGACCCGCCCCCGTACCCCGCCTCGTCCTGAGCCCCCGCCTGTCATCAAAAACGACCCCGAGCCAGTCGCAGTTGCTCCCAGAATTCAAGACGTAAAACCCGTCAAAGAGGAGGCACCAATAGACGAAAAGCCAGACGTCCAAATGCGCGCCGTGTCCCCACCGCGCGGTCCCCGCGAGCGCGACGAGAAACCGGACGTACAGATGCGTGCTCCGTCCCCACCACGGCACCCGCGCGACTGGGACCGTGACCCACAACCGCGGACGGCGGCTTCTCCACCCCGACACCCGCGCGACTGGGACCGTGACACACAACCTCGGACGGCTTCACCACCACGACAGCCGCGCGAGTGGGCCGCGTCGCCAAACGTCCCAACACGGACCGGCTCCCCGCCGCGCCAACCTCGAGACTGGGGCCCGGACATCTCCACGCGAAACGCTTCCCCGCCCCCGCCTCGTCAACCGCGTGGCTGGGGCCCCGAGCTCACAACGCGAAATGCATCCCCTCCCCCGCCGCGTGAGTGGGGCTCGTCGCCCACCGTCCCACGAGCCGCCTCCCCGCCGCCACCTCGCCAGCCACGCGACTGGGGCTCGTCGCCCGACGTACAGATGCGCGCTGCCTCCCCGCCTCGACAGCCCCGCAGCCGCGGCGGTGCTGCCACACGCGGGGCGATGTACCAGCGCCGCGCCGCCTCGCGCTCGCCCCCCCGTGGGCCGCGAGGTGACCGCGACCAATCCCAATCCTCATCACGCGAAGCGCGCGGATTCCCCCCGCGCGGCGGCCGCGGGAGGAGGGGGCTGCCGTCGCAGGCCGCGTCGTTCTCTGCGGGGCCGAGTGGTACAAATGCGTCGACCTATCCCACTGGCCCCGGCGCGTCGACGTATCCAAGTGGGGGCGCATCGACGTACCCCTCGGGAGGCGCGTCGACCTACCCAACCGGTCCAGGCGCGTCCACGTATCCCTCGGGCGCAGCCGCGTCGCCGTATCCCACGGCCTCCCCTGCCATCGGCGCCCCACCAACGCCCACGCCCACAGCCTCAACATCAACACCGACCGCAACGCCCGTCTTGGACCCGCTGCCCCCGCCGCGCGCCCTCGCGCCTGCGCCCACCGCCGCGTCCGACTTTGTCCCTGGGAACTCTAAAGCGAAAGCTAAAGACGACAAGGCGACAGCGGCGGGAAAGCTCAAAGACGACAAGGACAAGGCGGCTGGGAAGCTCAAAGAAGATGCTAATAATGCCAATAAAGCAGAGTCGACGTCGCAGCCCCCGCCCGGCCCCAAGCCCAAGCTGCCGCCGATCCCCGCGTGGGACGTGCGTGATGTGGAGAGGGCGGAGGTGTGTTTTGTTTTGCTCGCTCGCTTTAATTTTTTCTTTTCTGTTTTATCTCTTTCATTTATTTTGGCTCTGCCTTTATTTTTTTGCTTCCGGGATGGGTGCGACGCGACGCGAGGCATGAGTCTCGTAGGATCTGCAGAGCGAGGAGCGGTGCGAGCTCGACTCGTACTCTGCCCTCGTTTTTTTGGTCTTCGAATGTGTGTAGTGGAGTCGGTTTGCGCGTCTGCGCTCGTCTTTGAGCTGACGTGGCCGAGACGACGTGTAGAGCCGTTTTGGTCCTGCTCGTCGCTTCCTTCTCTTCTCTTCTTCCAAATAATTTAAAACCAATTCGCTCATTTTCCCAATATCGAACCCAACTCAACCCGCCAACTCATACTCACTACTCCTACGCAGCTCGCCTCCGCCCTACGCGCCTCCCGCGCACACCGCGCCGCCCTGCGCACCGCCCACCTCACGCACGTTGCCCTCGACCTCCGCGCGCTTGCGGAGCTCGAGCTCAGCGGGCTGGAGCTCCGCGCCGCGGAGGGACGGAGGCGCGTCGCAGATGGTCATTTCGAAAAGGCGCGAGGGGGGGTGTTGGGGATTGGATATGTGCCGCCGTTGGTGGATGTTCCGCCGTTGATTTGAGGGTGGGGTTTGAGGGCGTGGTTGATGGGTGGGTGGGTGTGTGACGAGATGTAGGGGTTGGGGGTGCGCGGTGTACATTATGCATTGGTATAGATAGAGACATTATTCCGACGAGTATGCATGATTCATTAGTAAATGGCTGGACCGCTTGTACAGTAGAGTCACTTCGGCATTAAGTATGCACAGGCAACGTGCAATCGTGTTTAGAGTCATCGGGCTCAAATTTCTATTCCAACGCCAGAATTTTTTTTTTTTGGCGTGCAAGAAAATTCATGTATGAGGCAATAACTCAGGCCTCAGGCTCGTGCCTTGGAGGGAAAGTGGCGAAAAAACCCGTAGGTTAAGCAGGGTTGCGCAATACTTGGCGCCGTCGCGCAAGACAGATCGCCGCGCTTGTGAATCTTATTGCATTGGTAGTACTGCCAGTGAACGAAATGACGCGCAGCGGAAATAGTCTGGCTCCGAGTCTGGGACACACCCAGAAATAAATTTAAACCCTTTGTCACTACGGGCCGCGGCAAGCGTTCGAAAAAAGAAAAGAAAAAACTTCGGCGATCTCAAACACAGTCAAGTTCCTTTACCTAGCCGAGACGAGATGAAAGCCAAGTCCGAGTTGACGCCAGTATGCTCGTTTATTTGGCACAGCACAACGAGGAACCAGACGAGAAGATTTTGGTGTCAGGTTCAACTGGACCTCGCGACTTGAGGAAATGGCGATGAATTGAATTGCCATTTCCTGCGATGGGTGGGTGCGCAAGAGATCTGTATCGGTGGAGGACAGCGAACTGGTCAGTGTCGCAGTATGGCCAGTATGACACGCGAAACGCAGACAGTCGTCAAGACCAAGCATCAGCCGATGAGTAATTCTAACAGAATGCCCGCTGCATCCAAGAAAATAAGATGGAAGTTACGGGCTCTCAAGAGCTTCCTCCAAACCCGAAACTTCCAAATGAGAACCATTCCGATTGTAATGAGCGATGAGCAGTGAAAATATGGACCAAAGATTGCGAAGTGGAAGCACAAGAATCATTTTCAATTTCGGGCGAGTGAGAGTGGAGTGAGAGTGAGAACCACACACAGCGCGAGGGCGTGGTAGGGTACGGCGGGTGTTTTGAGGGCGTGGTGAGGAGCGCGAATGGGTTGAAGTGTACATTATGGTAGATGGAAACATTATTCCGACGAGTAGCTGGTTATTTTGGTATCGGCGTGCACTCCATATGCGTCCGTTTAGGATCCATGGGCAGAGCGCAGAAGAAGCCGAGGTTCTGCGCGCGGTACATAATAGTATGTTAGTTGCCAAGTTCCACTCCCTACCCAGAGTTGAGTACAGCATGAGCGCACCTGCATGGCCTCGAACAGGCGTTTGGAGTGCATCTGAAGCTGTACGCCCAAGTCCAGATTAAATTTAGGTTTTAATGATGTGTCGAATGAATGCGTTGGACGCGTCGCGACTTACGACGATGCATTCCTTCGCGCCTGCGCCATCTTGTTCGCGACAGATCTCGGACTGTGGTGCATTGCGCTCGCTGTCGAAGGTGTAGCGCGACGTCGGGGCGCGCTGCGAACGCCGAAAGTGAACGAAAGCACGCCAAAAGCAAACGCAAAGCGAAAACAAATGGGATGTACGATGCTTCAATAATCTATGGCGCGTAAAGGAGGAGTGGGGACGCACCGCAACGAAGGCCTTGAGCACATCGTCCGCGTTTTGAGGTTTCGGCGCCATCGCGGTTCTTGTCGCAGGCGTTTGGTAGAGAAGGGATTTATGGTGACGTCATACGACGTTGGATCAGAACTCAGCTCCGAACCGGCAGATGCCGAATGCTCTTCAACGTTACCACGTTCGTCTGCTACGATTAGACACGTCGCAGGCCTCAGCATGCTCTTTTTTTATAGCCAACTTTACGGCCAGCGCTGCACAAAGATGCTACTCGGATTGTGCTGTCCCTCGGCGCTGTTTGACTCAAGTTTCAAGAGTCAAGATGACTGCTCAACAATTACCGCTCTTGGTAGTACTAGGGCTCCGACCCGCTTCCGTCTGAGACGGGTCGATGGACCGTCGATATTCTTTCCGTTCCGTCCGTCGAGGGCATTTCCTTACCCTTTTTTTTTCAAAAAAAACGGATAGAAACGGGTTTCAAAGCATCAAACCAGATCAAACCACGAATTAACACAGCTCTTACTTTTAGTCACCCACCTCGAGGCATAATGCACCCGTAGAAAACGGGTAGATGGACGGGAACAGGTCAAACGGACCTGTCCGTTTCCAACTATTTTGTCCTAGAAACAACCGTTGTTTCGACGGCCGTTCCGTTTACGGACGGTTCGGAACCCTACTTGGTACAAACGAAACTACGCCAATGGGCGGCTGGACAGCAATCTAACTCGGATCCCGGCTGCGACGACTGCAACTGACTCCCACTCAATGCATTCACAAACACTCCCCTGGTCCGTGCGCCGTCTCCTCCCTACAAATACTGGCCCAATCCCTCCTGGAGCCCCACCACTCTAGCCAAATGGCTTAGATCAAGTGTAGTATCTGTTCTTTATAGTCTAACCGCTATAATGGGGGTCCATCTCCCCGAGGTTTTACTATTTTTGGCTACCCTAATGGGTCCTGGCGGTAACTCTGCTTGCAGAGCCAGCTCAGGATCCAGTTGATGACCCTGCCGCTGCACTATCGGCCTGCGTTGTCTGGGGATTCGTTTCCTTCCCGAATTTCTCTTTGCGGGTGTGCAGATGTGCGCGTTCCTTTGACGCGTACGGTGTACTTCGCAAACGGATTTTTTTCGGTCGCAATTTTCCCGCACGACCCTCCCCATGGAATTCAAAACACCATGACAAAGTTGGGAGAACTCGGGTTCGTCTCCTTCACCGCTGGCCAACGCTATCACAAGGACCTCCTTCGACCTCGGTTGTACATTTAGTCTTCCGCAGCTACGATTGAATACAACGCTCGAAGGACCCGTTTCCAGGGCCGCAGCAGACAAGGTTCTGAGAACTCGGATGTAGACAAAAAAATAACTTATTCAATTGACTCCGAAAGTCCAGGGGTTGTTGGAAATCGGCCCGATGCACAGTGACCCTCTGCAAAACCGCAGAGGTCTCGATAGAATAAACGTGGTACTTATACAAAAGAGCGACTAATAAGAACGAACGGGGATAGTGCGAGGATTTAACAGCAGTGTGAGATGGATGATCTGGATGAGGAGGGAGAGCTGTTGAGGGAGCAAGAGCTGTAGACAGAGCTGTAATACAGCATTGGGTGTCACAGAACTGAGGCTCTGCATCAGTGTGCATACAGCTCTTTGGCAGTGCGTGGGTGTTTCGATTGTACTTCCAACACACCCCCACAAGCGATAGCACCAAGGCACCCCCACAAACTGGACAAGACATTCACCAGACACCGTCGTAGTCCGAGTCGGAATCGTACTCGGCGGCGGCGGCAGTCTCGGTGGAATTCTTCTTCGACTGTTCCCAGCGCAGACGGTCGGGGCAATCCGACTTGAAGTGGCCCTTCTTGTCGCAGAAGTAGCAAGTCTGTGATGATGCCGCAAGGCGTCGAGCAACGAAGGCAACATTGTTGGGATCATGATCTGTGTCGGTAGGGGAAGTGATTGCCGTGCTCTCGTTGGACTGCTGGCGTGTTTCTTCATTGAGCAACCGGCTGATAACGTGCTCAACGGTGAGGTCGGTAGAAGAAGTGGCGTCAAAGTTAATGACGATGGCCTCGTAGGAGGCAGGGAGTCCCATCGTGAGCGCAAGAATTCTGTCTTGGTCTGTGACCACAACCCCGGTGTACTCCATGCGAAGAACCATGGATTGGATGCGACCGATCCATGCTTCCATCGTCTCGGAGTCAAGCTTCCTCGCCGTGAGGAACTGGCGGCGGAGGGCGAGACTAGTCGCAAAGCCAGCGGCGCGGTGCACGCGTTCGAGAGTCTGCCAGATAATCATTGGGTCGCGGGATGTCATGTGGGAGAGCTGGCTCGGCTCCACACATAAGACGAGTTCTGCACGCGCCTCTGCCATCTTCACCACATCTCGTGCAGCAATCAGCCCATTTCGTTCCGCCACCATCTCCACCTCTGTCTTGGCGGTCCCGTCAGATTTGGTTTTGCTCACCAAAACCTGAACCACACCCCATAGTTGCTTTCGCACAAGCACGGCCTCCATACGTAGGTCCCAGTCGTTGGCATAGTTCTTGTTTCCGAGGCGGGCAAAGGTAACACGGTTCGAGTCGGACATGGCGAAAGTGAATCAGAATGGAAAATGTAAAAAGGTGGATAAATCGTATCGAATGCCTCGTTGTCGCGAGGACTTTCTCCTTCGTCGGCAATGAAGGGTCTCGGTGCCTTGTTGTCGCAAGGGCTTTCTCCCTCGTCGTCAATGAGGGGTGTCGTCTGCCTAAGTCTTCGTCGTCGTGAAGGACTTCCAGCTGCCGGGGTTCGTCGTACCGGCGGGGTGCACCTCCGTTCGTCGTGGAGGGGAAGGATAAGAATCCGAACTATACGTCAATGGAGTCCAGATAATGGCAGCGAGATCGAGGGTATGAGTGTATGCGGTTTTGTGTTGGAAATCGGCCCGATGCACAGTGACCCTCTGCAAAACCGCAGAGGTCTCGATAGAATAAACGTGGTACTTATACAAAAGAGCGACTAATAAGAACGAACGGGGATAGTGCGAGGATTTAACAGCAGTGTGAGATGGATGATCTGGATGAGGAGGGAGAGCTGTTGAGGGAGCAAGAGCTGTAGACAGAGCTGTAATACAGCATTGGGTGTCACAGAACTGAGGCTCTGCATCAGTGTGCATACAGCTCTTTGGCAGTGCGTGGGTGTTTCGATTGTACTTCCAACAGGGGTCTGGTGCGGAAGAATACATTCTGGGTAGACCGGTAACCGATCTGTCTCGGGAATGCTGTATCGGTTATCGATTTATGACAATCGGTCCGAGACATTTCGACCAATGAGCTCGAGTTGTCCGGTGCAAAATATGCCACCGCAGTGCGCATTATCTCTTCGACTGCAACCCATAACTCCGTGGTGCCAAAATCTGGTACGTGTGCATTCGTCTTGGTTTGCATCCGACCGAATCGCCGCTGGATTGAAAATTCCCAAGAAATAGAGCAGCGAAGGGGCGCCGCCTTTTGTTTTGAAGGCGTTTGAGTAGAGAAGGAATTCGCGGTGACGCCATGATCATGCAGGCTGGAAAGTTATTTGTGGACGGTAATACAGAAACTCTACCGCACAATGTTGAATTTTTTTGCTTCTCTTTACTTTACCCCTCCGTGTAAGTAGGTATAATGTACTCATTAACATACCCTCGCCTTTAACATTTACCACCCGCGGCTCGCAAGACGGCCGCCCTTGAGGCTGTCGTCGCTGTAACACCATTAGAATTTTGAACAAGAAAAGCAGGGGGAAAGAGGGAAAGACGCGTACATCGTTAGCCCAACCATTGCGGGGCCCAGGTTTTCGGAAACCTGTGTGCGCGTCAATGGTGCACTAATGTAACGAAATAAAATAACGCACCTCAGCGAGGACCTTCGGGTTGTTGTAGTGCGTTACGGCCTGCACAATTGCCCTTGCGCGCTTCGCCGCATGTTCCCCCGCCTGTCCACCCACCCGTCCTCGTCAGCAAGAATACTCATATACTCACAATTCCGCGAGCGATTCCCACACATACCTTGAAAATGCCCGATCCGACAAATACTGCGTGGATGAAACAAAAGATTGAGCCGTACGGAATTATTATTTTGGAACAAGGTACGCACCTCCGTCGCACCCGAGCTGCATCATCATCGCAGCATCAGCTAGTTTTGGAGAGACGTCGGTTAGCGATAGTGAGACGCGTTGCAAGAATTGCGCGAAAGGGAAAGAAAGGACGAACCCGGAGTCGCGATACCGCCCGCGGCGAAGTTGACGACCGGAAGGCGTTTCAGGCGCGCCGTCTCTTTGAGCAAGTGGAACGGGGCTCCGAGTATGGGTTGATTTAATTAGCGCGGTGAGGCGAACCCGCGCCAGAATCAGAACTGACCTTGGATCTCCTTCGCGTAGAGGTAGAGCTCGTCTTCCGTCATTATGCTTGCCTTGCGGATCTCCATGTTGACTGCGCGCTCGTGGCGTACGGCCTCGACGACGTTCCCCGTGCCCGCCTCGCCCTTGGTGCGGATGAACGCCGCGCCCTCGGAGATGCGCCGGAGGGCCTCGCCGAGGTTCCGCGCGCCGCACACGAACGGCACCTTGAAGTTGTGCTTGTTGATGTGGTGCTCGTCGTCCGCGGGCGTGAGCACCTCGCTCTCGTCGATGTAGTCCACGCCGATCGCCTGCAGGATCTGCGCCTCGACAAAGTGCCCAATGCGCACTTTGGCCATGACCGGGATCGTCACCGCCGCAATGATTTCTTTGATCATCGACGGGTCGCTCTACGCGTTCGTTTGGGTTATTTCTTTGCTTTTCATTTGCAAAGAAGAAACGAAAAACTAACCATCCGCGCAACGCCTCCATCTGCGCGAATGTCCGCGGGGACGCGCTCCAGAGCCATGACCGCGCACGCGCCTATATGAATACGTCAATCAGAACCGATTAACCTTTCAAAGGACCGCAACGCGCCCGCTTCCTCGGCAATGCGAGCCTGTTCAGCATTCACAACGTCCATAATCACGCCGCCCTTGAGCATCTGTGCGAGCCCGGATTTGACGCCAAAGGTGCCGAGACTGCTGCCGCCGCCCTCGCGCTGCGCAGAGCGCGTGGGGGCCGCTCCGTTGGCGGGATTGGCGGCGATGGCGGGAGTAGCGGGAGTCGTCATTGCGAAACGGAGAAAAATCGATTAGGAGTCAATTAGGCGGGTGGCGGTGCGCTTACGTTCAACTTCTGCTTTCAGCCGTCTGCTCTGTGGTAACTGGGAGCGAGGCTATTGTACCAATGGCAAGAGCCTCTAGCGTAACACGCGCCCACACGCCTCGGCGTCTTTGTCTAGCGGGTCTCCCGGTCCTTACTGGTCGACACAAATATCCTTGCGGGCACTGGGCACCGTTTGACCCACTTTAGTGTACTGCCGGCAAGGTGAATGCGTGACAGGTCGGGTCGCACATGTTCAGCGCGATGAATGCTGCACCGACACACGAGCCGAGACCAGCAAAAACAGACGGCGCGGCTAGAAGTGGTAAGAATCAAGAAACGTCTTGGAGCGCCAAGGGCGCCTCAGAAAAGCTCTGCAAACGGACAGGCGTGTACATATCCGTGGGCGAGCTCGCGGCCCTTAACTGAACACAGCAAAGCAATTTCAATATCTGCTGTTCGTGATAAATAATATATATGGCAGCGCCTACCTAGACTAGCAGGCAACGAAACGCTCAAGAAGATTAACAGCTGCAATAATTACCCCGGCCCAAGTACAACAGCCCACGAATCAGGTACTGCCGCTTGAGCATCGGACAGAAAAGATGCTACATCTTGGCCACACGACACTCGTCTCTCCGTCCGCTGATTCGAAACCTCCGCCTTTCCTCCTGGGTCGGAATTAGAAGGACGTATGTTTTATGGAATGGAATGTAATGTTTGTCTTTACATTTCACTCGGGGATGCGAGTGACTGTTCGGTGTCGGTTGTAGGAACTCCATGATGCCCGCCCCGGGATATCGCTTGGTATGTACCCAGTTGCCATTATGACGGGCGGACTACTACCTGTTCGATTTGAAAGCTAGCGGAATATGTTATTGTTTCAGCGAAACCAAGGACCCAACCAAGTCCATGATGCCCGCGATGCTTGAACTCCTCAACAATAGATAGACGGATATGAAATCGTGGGAGGGGAGATAATCGTTTTGTAAACGCGGCGTTGAACGGCCAGACGGTAATCCGTAGCACTGTTGAATTTGTGCCATATGCATCTTCGGCTTCTTGGCACGGTTAATCAGGCTAAGTGGGACGCGGAGACAGCACACAAGTAATATTTCGAAATTTCTGGTCGCAAAGGGGACGAGTACATGCTGCAATGGCATGCTAGTTGACGTTGGTGGAGCTCCGCGCGCTACGGCGCGTTAGGACGCGTCGAGTCGCGTCGAGTCGCGCCCTGTTCGGCAGGTTCGCTCCGTTTCCCGATCGGGCTTTCCACGACGCCTCCACTTCCACTTTCACCGGGACAATTGACATCGCAGTCACCGGAGGTCAGCGATTCTTCCACCTGATCCACATATTTGGTATCAGAGCGAATTACACCCACCCTGTTGCAATTAGGACCATCATTCACGCAATTATCGTCCCGAAATATAATTCCTTGGAGACGCCCATCCCGCGCGCGCGCATGCAAAGGGGAAGGTGAGGTGGATACAGGCCATACAGCAGCTGTGGATCGCACGCTCCACACATTACTGACACATGCAATGCAGCCAGAAGTTGAGATGGAGGCGCAAGATCGGAAAAGTAGTGTTTCCCTTCATTCAAGATGAAGCTTTATGTGCGGTTCTCACCAGAATTGAATTGCAACGAATGATATGTGTATCATAGCGCGAGAAAGATAGATACATGAAGAATAAGTGTCAGGGATCCAAACCAGCCAATGTCCGCAAATGTATGTGCCAAACCGGAAACACGTAGATGCGTGGCGCGCGAATCAGACGACCGCGGGAGCAAAGTTCGAAATGTGCCCGGACGCCGTGTGCTTTCCGTGTGGCCTGCCGGCGGACGTGCGTGCGGGGCGGCGATAGTGGTGACACAGGCTCAGCCCTGCGCAAGGCAGGACAGGCACAGACACGATACGGCGCGGCGAAAGACATCGCGATCATATGTACATGTACAACTTCTTCTGAAAGATCCGAATTAGGCAGAAATGGGGGCAGACAGGGATGAATACATACCGATTCGGGAAGCGTAGGGCTCTATCGTCGGAGCTGGTATCGATACGGCACTGCGGCGCGGGTGGAGCTGCGGGTACGTGGGCCCGCATGCAATGGAGCAGATTGCACCACGGGGGCGGTGAGCCGGCGCTTCTGCGGCCGCGCAGAGTCATCCTCGCGGTCAGCAGTGCGTTTGCGCTTGACCGCGGCCTGACGTCGGGTGTATGGGGGATGCGACAGGTCCTCGTCGATGTCTGGCAGCTCGAATTGGAGGAAGGTGGGGCTGTGATATGGCAGCGGGATTGGTGCCACCAGTGGTGCATTGCAGACGACATGAGTAGTCCGGGGAGGGGGTGTGCCCGACGACGAGGCAAATGAGTAGCAAGTCTCTGTCGGCGAGGGGGGTTCTAGAAATGGAATAAGAAAGGAATTGAGCTCGGAGAGCAAGAGAGACTGACGGTCCGGGTAAAAGGGGACGTAAGGGCCTAAGAGGGAGTGCCAGGGCTCGAGAGCAGGGCGGGATTGTGGCCAGCACGGATAGGAACTATCGGGGGACTCAAACGAGCGCAGGGAGAGGTCTGCGAGGGACAGATAGTCTGGGGAAGGGAGGGAGTAGTTCATGGTTGTGGAAGAGAAGAAGCGAGAAAGCAGTAGGGCTGGGATGCTTTATATGTCCGCATGTGTGTGTGTCGGCAACTGGTAATTCCTAGTCCTGTTACAGGAATCGGCAATGAGATCTTGATGGTGATGCGATCAATGTCAGTCACCGTCCCTGTTTGGGTTTCCAAACTGCGACTCCCAGTCTTCTATTATGTCCATTCGCCAGTACTTCGTCCCCCGAAATCTGCGCAATCATCTGCCTGTGTTCACAGAATACAGAACGCGCGGGGCCCAGTGCTTCATTCTCATTAAGAATATCCAAGGCAATACCCCGGTTTGTCTTTTCTCCTACACAGACTTTCTGTGATGGATCCTGGGCTTATCATGATCCATGTCAGGCCCTTGCAAGGGATCTCTCAGACTCCTTGTTCGATTCCGCAGACCCCTCGGCCTCCCGCATGCGCGTCGAACAGCACTCCAACCGCCTCGTCATCAAGGGCGCCCGGCCAGATTGGAAAGACCGTGTCGTGTCTTGGCTACGCGAACGCGGCTTCTAGGGAACGAATATGAAAAAAGTGCATTCGCACAAGCCCGCCGTATCATCTCCGCGTGCGCAATGACAATGACAGACAGTCGCCGAAGCATGTCGCATCGCGCATGACTGCAGTCCCCAGATGTCCCTATCTATATCCAGGCTGTAATGGATGATGCGGATTGATGTATGTTCAATGATAAAAATATCATATGTCGCTCCATCACTGTGCAATCCAGATGTGCGGCCTCTCCGTGCAAATATCTTTTGATATGGCACGGCGGCGGAAACGGAAACCGTTTATTGGCGGAAACGCCGATTTCACGGGAGCTGGAAACCACGATTTATTTCGAATCCCCGCAGCACCCGGTCGCCCGCAGGTCGAATGCTCTTTCCGAACATCGGTTTTTTCCGCGACTCGACGCTCCGCAGCGCCCACAGTCAGAAAAGCGCTGTACGCCTGACCCTAGCGAGTACGGAATTCACAGGAGCCCGGGATTTTCTCCCCGTTTGCCCGCGAGCCCGCATCTGAGAATTCGCGGCATTTGCGAGCAGCGAAACAAAGGGTACTGCCATATTACTGCCCGTCGCAGCCCGTTGCTGTCTCCATAAACTCGAAATCACAGAGAATCACGTCAATCAAGTGGCTGCGTGAGGGGCGAAGATCATCGGTATGGGAGACGCCCGCGGCTAGCTGTCTACCCATGTGAAAGCATCAATGCTATCTTCCACCAAGGAATGGTGTAAATACTTCAACGGCGCTGGAGTCGCAACAGCTATCCAAATTCTTCAAAGACATTGCTGTTTGTCCAACATGAACCGGGTATGGCGGCTAAGCCTGTTGCGCGCGATGTCCGACGGACATAATACATATGTCGCAGGAGATCATAACCAGTTTTGAATCCAGCGGAACTGACGGGACCGCCGCTTATTTTTTCTATAGCCCGTCTCCACACGGTTTCCTGCGAATGTTTCTTCTGTTACCGAGCAACTCACGCATCCGCAGATTCTCCTGGATTTACAGCAACTTTCTCAATAAAACAAGAGTAGTAGGGGTGCAACTCTTTGAACGTCTTCGCGCTCAGACGCCCGCGGTCAAGTTCGCATGTTTCGGTCATTACCCGAACCCGAAAATCACAGCGGCAGCCGCAGGAGTAGTTAGAAAAGGAAAGTGGGATCGATCGCATCATGATATCACGGACACTCCTGTCCTTCCCGTCCTAATCACTGCCGTTCTTAAGTCAAGTCAAAGGATCCAAGCTGACGGACGGTCGTGCCCTATGTCAGACACCTTCCGCAAAGGCACGGCCGCGTCGCAACTTCCGCGTCGAACCTTTCAAACATTGACAACGAATGATTGAAGATTACAATTCATACTTAATTGCTCAGAATGATGTGGCCATGGCACTACAAATGGCACAGGGATGCTACCGATGCTTGGGGTCGGGTCGGGTGGTCGCTGTCGACAGCAACTTGAAATCCTCAGCTTCCGACGGATATTTTTCTCAACGACTAGATCGCGTCACCTTTCAAGCGAGGCGGGCACAGATAATAAGCAAAATATGTTCAACGCTCAATATCTTGCTCCTCTCCTCCTCTCTTCTGTCGGTTGCAGCACATTGTCCGAGGCACAGGCACCAAAATAATACCAGCATGATCCCACTCTCCCAGGAACATGACGCCCAACTTTTATGGTCTGATGCGCGCAGATGCGCGTCCTGGGACCTGTTCGCACTGACCCATGTGTATAATTTGCAAATCCTGACGTTAAGGCACTATCCAAGTTTTTGGCGGCCGGGCCTCGGTCAATTATTGAGTGGCATACATTAATTCCGAGTCTTATCCTTCAATAACCTGGCCCTGTCCAAAAAAACTCTCCCGAGGTACTTAATGAGGACCCGCACTAGCGAGCTGGGTTTCGCCAGTCGCACTGGCAACTACCATGATCGTCTCCACGTACGCTTCAACAATCAAGAGTTGTATTCACTGGCATGAACGCTGAATTAGTCCAAAGTCTTCTCCTGGGCCCGCGCACGAACCCAAAATTACTTCGAGAAATCTTGCCTCCGAATACGAGCGAAGCTGCCATTCAAGACACAAGATAGCTTCCCGCTAGGCAGGTGATGACTATCGGCACCAAATCATTCAGTCCATCGAATAGAGATGGATGGCATCTATGTGGTGAACTTCTCTCGAATCCGCTTCTCAGATCCAGTTCATGATTTGTGGCGCTTTTGTCAACTTCCTCGAGTACACGGTTCCAAGTATTCGTGAGCATTGATTGTTATTGGTGCGTATTCAACAAAAAAAAGCGGGCAGAAAGGCGAATTACTCGTTAGTTGTTACTCCGATGAATGAAATCTGTGGCGCGCTACAAAAAGAACATAGAGCCCTTCACGTTGTCGTTGATTGGCTTGAAGGCTTTCTCCCAGGGGTCCAAGGTGAAGACGCCGCCTCCCCCGCTCGTGGTCGACCCCTCGATATCCATGTCCAAGGTGGGGTCAAAATGAAATTTGCCCCGTGCACAGGCGAGGTCCGCGTCTGCACAAACGGTCAGTGATCAAAATGAGGGAACCAGTATCGACACATACAGTAGACGGGGGCGGGGATCGACACGGAGCGAGTAGCTTTCGCGTATATATGACAAAGAGAAAAGGCGAGCTCTTGTAGCCTAATTAATGGTCAAGGTACATCAGACTAAGCCGCAGATGAGACGCCAAAAAAGACGCACTTAACCATGTTGCCCTTGAAAACCTCGTCTTGGAGGACAGTATAGTGCGCGGAACGTGACGCTGACCACCACCAAATGAATTGAATAAAATGAGGGAACACTGGTCGACGTACTTCCTTGGATGGCTGAGTGAGATTGAAGGTAGAAGTCCGGGAACTGAGGATTCGCGAGTTCCGCGTCGACGGTAAGCCCAGCCCTACAGTTGCCCGTCTTATCCCCGACTGAGCCTCTGCAAGGGAGTTAGATATGATTTGTCGCTGAACGGCGTGCATACGCGTTTTGTTGAGGCGGGAAGAAAGAGACGTGGTGGCGTTTTCCGACGACGACAAACGTCAGATTCGGCTTCGGCCCCTTGAGTTGGACGTCGTTCCAAATGCGATCAAACGCCTCTGCGCCAGCGTCAGTAGTTCTGCCCAGAACATATCCAAGTTGCTCACTGTTTATCTGGCTAATTTCTTCTTTCTTCACAATGGCGAACTCGCCCTCCGAGACGCCGTCACGGAAGAAAAACACATTAGCAGGCGGCACCTTGTGCTTTACCCCAAACATCTTGACCGCCGCCTCAAACATCTGGCCGAGGTCCGTGATGCACTCCGAGCGCGGGAGCTGGACGAGCGTCGTGGCACAGTACGATGCACCGTGCATGTCATGGGACCAGACGAGGCTGGCCACAGAGGGGCGGTTCGCACCCGGCCCAGGGTGCGCGACGTCAGCCCCGAAACACATGAACGGCTTTGACTTGAGCTCCTTCAACACAGGGGACTCCACGAGGGAGTTCGAGCCACCGAGGCGCGCGTTCAGCCTAATGTTGATATCAACTAGGATGAATCAGAATCAGGATCAATCTCACTTGAGGCCAACATCTGTGTAACAACGCTTAGAACAAATGATAGACTCGTAGCGGAATTGGGTTGCTACTCACTGTTGAAGTATTGGTTGTTGGCGCGTTGGAGCTTGGACTCTCGCAGACATTGGGAGCGTACTCCTGCAGAATATGAGGGAGAGGAACTCAAGACAAGGGGTCACGTACCTATCTCTACATCACACAGGTATTTAACACGAGTGCGAAGGTCGTCTGCCTTCGCTGGGAGCAGGACGATCACCATGTTGATCTTCTTTGCATCTCCTCCTAGGTCTCTGCAGAGACCTTCGATGCTCTATTCATTCCTTTAGTCGCGTCTTCATATGTAAACAATACACTTACGCCTTTGACATTTTGCGAGTTGCCGTTTCGCACGGCCACTGGCGCCGCGACATCTATTCATCTGTGAGTACGAGGAAAGACGAGGAGGGTCGACCTACTCATCCCTGGAGCAAACGGTAAATACTGGAGAGCGGAAAAGGAGGAGTGGCCTACCCAGTTGGGAACAACAATTCATGAGCTCACGAATGGTCTTCTGAACCAGTTGGTCGTTGATACGATGCGAGTCGAAATTAATCACCCCCCAATTAACCATCTCGCGAGGGGCGTAAAAGCGGGCGCCGACGACGTTCCACGCGCCATTAGAAACTGTCTATCGACACCGTTAGCACCAATACAACAAAGCAGGTGTAACTACTCACGACTTGCCTTCCCTGGTACACGACCGGTGGGGGAGGGAGCAGGCGGCCGCGAATGGTCATGGGGTTCTGATCGATCTGCATCCCTGCGTCAACTAGATACTCGGAGTGTTGATAGTCTTGAACGGGGGAGCGCTGCTGGCCACCATTGCCCGAAGTTATTGTACGGAGGCGCCTGTCGGGCTTCAGAGCCGCAAATGAGACGACAGAGGCGGTCGCATCCGGTGGCAGTTTCTTCTTGTAGAGTTGACCGGGGATCATCGCGCACAGCTCGAGCGGGACAACAACCTTGAAGGGCGCACCCTTACCGGACGTGACGATACCGATTGTCCCGGGGTAAGTCAACGTAACGTTATGCGCGGACTGGTAGTGCTCCTACAGCGCCCTAAGCATATTGACAACAACCAGGAGGTGGGAAAGGCGTACCCCAACGGTGGTCTTTGGGCCACTCTCGCTTGGATGGAACTCGTAGCCACCCACGGGTGCGGGGACGAGGCCGTGCACAGTCTTCGTGCGCGGCGGCTGGCCCGCGCGGGTCTTGACAAGAATCAAACGCTTTTTGAGGTGGCGTTCGAGCTTTTTGAAGTTTTCCTCGTTGGAGTGCAGGGCCAATCTACGGACCTCGCGGACGTCGAGCACTGCCATGCAGACCTCGATGAGTGGACCTGGCATGTAGAACGCAGCGACGGTCGTGTCGACCGTGACGAGGAGGCGATCGACGCTCGGGCGCACGGCCTGGTAGAAGCCGCGCCAAAGCTCGACGGCCATGCCACGCAGCGGCTGCTTGTCTTCCGGAGTGTAGAACGCGCGGCCTGTGTTGGGGGAGGACTGATTTTTTTGTTGGCAGAGAAGAAGTTGTAGGAGATTCGTTGCGGTCGTGGTCTCCGCCGTCGCTTCTCCGCGTTGCACGAGCTTGTTGACGTCCCTGTGGGAAGTGTAAGACCAAGAAAGAGAAATGGAGGCGCTACTGACGAGGGAACAATCGGTTTACCAGCGGTGCGGCTGATGGTGATGTCGTACCACCCCGCTGCGTCTCGCGGGGCCTGTTGGTTGGACCCGTGCACGCGGTACTTGATCCCCAAGTCAGCGCGTACGTTAGCTGAAGAGGAAAAGTACTTACGACCGCAGTCTCGATAACCTTGGACGAATACAACAGATGGTTGCCGTCGTAGACAGCCTTCGGAGTGAACACTTGAGGGTAGACGTTGATTTGGAGGTCATGTATGAGGCGCTGCCTCTTTTGAGGCTTGGGATCAGCGGGGTTGAAGACTGGGGTGCGGTGAGTGCGATGTCGGAACACGACGCGAATAGTACTTACCAACTGTTTACAAAGGAAGGGACGAGACAATTGAGTGGCTATATCGAGACCATGAGTGTGCGTACCATCATATTGATAATAGGTGCGTGTCGGGAGACTATGATACCGATGTTAGTATATATCCAGGACGCGAAGAAGGACAAAGAGCGCGGCATATGGTATCAAGACTACACGGCAGGGGAATGACACGCGAAGAAGGGGAAGGACGAGAGTGGCAGTCGAAATACGCGTCGACACACGATGGGGACGGGGAGGAAGACGCGACGGCGTAAAGGGACGTACCTTTTGACCACGAACGAGTTGGTGACGACTTGGACGGGTGTGCCCGCCATACTTGGAAACGTAGTGGGTTAGTGGGTTGACTGAGAGACGATGGAGGATGGTAAGTATTGAAAACAGGAAAATCCACGGTGGAAATTGGGTGGAAAGACTTTATATCCCAGCCCATCACCCATGCGGCAAGAAAGATTGTTTCAGGACGTGCTTCTTTCTTGGAGAATGGAATCGAATTCAGTAGAGTCCAAGATTGTAACATTTAACCTTATTGCGGCCCTGAGGCGCGAGGCGGGCACTATTATTAGCAGGTCCGAGACCAGAGCGCTGGCGCCCACCATAACCGTCGCGCGTCGAGCACATGAAATAAACGGCACACACTGAAATTGCATACAACACGCACGCTGTATCATAATAAAAAGAAATGCATTCAACATGTAAAAAGCCGGGGTGGCGGTGTATACGGGCGCTGTACGCTATATGTAGAGTGAGAGCAAAGGAGGAGAAGAGCCAGTCCAGTCCGTCGAGGTCCGTCAAGGCGGGAGTAAACCTGAACACGTGGCCTAGCGGGGCGGCCCATGTCACTGTGCTGCTCCGCCACGCGCCGACGTTTACGTTTAACAACAACCCGACGATTGCTGCTGCTGCACAGTCTGGCCGGGTGTAATCGTCGACGACTTGCCTGCGGCACCAGCGGGTGTGGACGTGGAGCCCATCCTAAACAAGTCTAGTCAGCGACGAGTTCGGCCGGATGACGCGGCCAGACGCACCGGTCCTTGATCTGCTTTGCCATGGTCAAGAACGCCTGCTCGACGTTTGTGGCATTCTTGGCCGACGTCTCGAGGAAAGGGATGGTCAGTTGGTCGGCGAATTCCTAAAGAGGGAAAACATTGATGAGTCGACCGCAGGCAGTGCGTCTGCAGGCCACGAGGCGAACCTTTGCGACGGAGTACTCGACGACCTTCTTCCCCGTGAGGTCGGACTTGTTGCCGACGAGCAGTTTGTTGACGCCCTCGGATGCATACCGGTCAATCTCCTGCAGCCACTGCTTGACATTCGTGAAGGTGTCTGGGGGAAACGTAAGGGGGCGGCGACGGCTCTCAAAAGCTGCGCACCGTTATCCGTAACGTCATATACAACGATAATGCCGTGGGCGCCACGATAGTACGAAGAAGTAATCGTGCGGAACCGTTCCTGGCCGGCAGTGTCCCACTGGAAAGCGAAACGGAGTCAGTAGGCGCTCAAAGACAAGAATGAGGTCGTTTTGCGCACAATTTGGAGCTTGACGGTCTTCCCCTCCAGCTCAATTGTCCTAATCTTGAAGTCAACGCCAATGGTGCTGATGTAGCTCTCCGTGTATGTGTCGTCGGCGAATCGGAGAAGAAGACAAGACTTGGGGGTATTAGCTGGCAGAAAATACAGTCTGTGGCGGATTATACCTTCCCGACACCAGAGTCGCCGATGAGGAGGAGCTTGAAGAGGTAGTCGTACTCGGAAGTATGCATTTGTGGTGAGGGAGGTATAGGGAGAGACTCAAGAGGCTGGGGCGGTGTTCCTGCGTTGCGACTGTTTGTCCATTGATCCATGTCTTCCCACCTGCGCGTTTTGGTCCGTCTCGCCCAGCTTGCTACCGCGGCTGCTCAGCTGCAGCTGCTTCCTCTCCTTCGCATCCCTCACGCAAGCCTAACCCCGCGCTTTGGACAGGCGTTGAGTAACGATATCCCTTTGAAAAGTATCCAGGACTAGTAAGGACAAAATTTCGCCTTCATTCATGCCTATTCAATTGTTTCAGCGTATACGTCCTCCAAGTCAACATCGGAGACCAACCTTTCGATTTTTTATTCGACACCGGCAGTAGTGATACCTGGGTGGTCACGAATCGCTGTCAAGGAGATTGCCAGGCCGTGCCCCAGTACTCACCAGAGGCCTCGAATACGCTCACATCAACGGTCCTGCCTTTCCGACTCGATTACCTCACAGGCAGCGCTGAGGGTCAAATTTCTTATGATGAGGTTGCTTTAGGCCCGTACAAAGTGGAACACCAAGCTTTCGGCGCAGTGGACCGAACGGCTGACCTCGATCTGGCGTCAACGGCTACTTCTGGGATACTTGGGTTCTGCTTCCCTGACGTTGCCGCAATTCCTCGCACCGCTGGCCAAACCCTCCTCGAGAATGTTATGTCTGCCCTGGGCGATGAAGATCAATATTACGCCTTCCATCTTTCCCGTGATTACAACTCGACCAACCCTGGGTCTTTGACTTTGGGTACTGTCGACCCTGCGTTTGTCGATGACCCCACGCTCATCAACCATTCCCCCGTTCTGCGCACCGGCCCTGAATATGACTACTGGAAGCTCCCAATACTCGGTCTCATCGTTGACGGCGAGGACTTTGCCATCTCCTCTTCTCGCGTTCCCGGCGCTCCAAGCCCAATCTGCGTCCTCGACACCGGCACGACTCTCTTCCTCGGCCCCTCTGATGACGTCCGCGCCTTCTACGCACTCCTCGGCACCGCCGCCCGCTACGACTCCGCATACGGCTACCAAATTCTCTGCACGCTCGCCGTCCTCGTTTGGATCGTGCTCGGTAACCCCCCACAAGCGTATCCCCTGCATCCCGCGGACATCACCTGGGCCGAGGGCGCGCAGGGTGAATGGTGTACTGGCGGGATACAGGCGAACGACAACGTCGTCTCTGGCGACTGGCTCTGCGGCGACGTTTGCCTCCGCAACTTCTACACGGTGCACTATTTCTCCATGCCGCAGCCATCGATTGGACTACTCAGCGTCACCAACATGTCCTCCGCGATGGATGAGTTTCGGAAGGAGCGGAAGCTGGGCGAGGACGATGCCGACGACTCGGACGTGACATCGGATGGCACCGCAGGGTGGGACACCGCGGTGGGGTTCGTCAAGCGCTGGGAACACGACCCGAGCGGGGCAGCGGCGCGGATGATGGGTGGTGTCGCAGGCGGTATTGGTGTTGTGGTTGGAGGAACCGGTGTCGCCGGCTGGAGATTCTGGCGTGGGGTCTAGGATGTTGTACCTTGCATTTTGGCCATTCAAACTATATTCGATATATGGACGAGGGATCTGTACAATAAGCAACTGTGTATGTGTAAATCTATACAAGTAGAATTGAATTTAGACCCCTTGGTTGGCTAACAGTCTCTCCGGCAATTCTCTAGTTGATTATCGAAGTGCACACTAAAACTTCGCGCTCGCCAGTGTGACCTTTGCGGCGAAGTAATGCTCGTCGATATACTTTCAATCGGTGTGTTCAACAGCCCAAAAGCTGGAGACGCTCATCTCGAGAATGGGAAAAGGCAACAAATCCTTTTTGTGAGAGCTGTATGTATTCCTATGAGTCGGAGCAAGACAGTTCTTGTCGCGTTTCATCCTACTCATGCGAGTCAAATTGTCGTGGCGAGGCTGTAGAGCTCAACGTTGGGGTTGCATTGGGGGGACCGAAAACTTATGAAAGCTTTAATTTCGCTTTGTTTCTTCTCGAAAGGTCGCAGTAGAATGTACCTACGATCGCAGACGAAAATCAGTCGCGCTTTTGGAGCGCTGCACAAACCCATGATCTATCCAGTAAAGATTATCTGTGGGCTCATTAGCACCTCTCCATGAAGTAGAGGAAGACAACAAGTACGGTCAATGAGCCCACCACGCTTCTGAGCTACAAAATTGTCCCCTACCGTCCACAAAGTGGGGAGGCCTGGGCACCGTTCTTCCAGTCAACCCAATAGTCGTCATACGCGGTACACGCAAAACGCACATCGCGGATGGGAGTACCGTTCATCCATTTCACGGCGCGGGAGGCCCCATTGACTCCCCAAAGAATCATGAGAAGCTCGATCCGGGGGCAGTCCTCGAGTAAGCTCTGTATGGTGTCCCATTGTACACCACCGGTCAAGGACAAGTGGGTGAGGGCGGGCAGTGTTGGGATGTGAGAGCATAACTTGCTTCCCCGTGCTCGATGGGGTCGAAAATATCCAAGTGGGTGATAGAGTTGAATGCTCGATGACCGAGATCAGCACACCCATAGCTGAGGCACAAGGCCATTCGCTCAATTTTCATTTCGGCGAGGATAGGGAACAGCGCAGGGTTGTAATGCTTCCCGCTAATGGCAAAGTTCACAACACTCTTGCATAGGGTCAAGAGTTCTCTCGCCTCTTCTTGCCAAGTTGCACTTTGGTCCAAAAGCAGGTGACGGACCGCGGTGTGCAAAAAGGCCGGTGAATTTGATTTTTTGGCACTCAGACCCGCTGGAGGGTCACTGGAAGAGATAAATCGGTACAAAAATGGTTCGACCCTGCTTCAGACTCAGCAAAGAATCCGCAATGGAATCGAGATACCAAACGAGAACACGGCGCGCAACTCGAATAAGCGTGGGGATCACACTTGGGTGCAGAATGGCTGCAGTTTCGAAGATTTCGCGCTCAAAAGCTCAGCTGGAAACGAAGGATGGCTCGACATTGGTAATCTCCGCTGGGATGCCCAATGGAGGAGAAAGCAAATAGTCGTTGATGGTGGCTGTCCTGTTCTGTCTTGCTTCTTGCCCTCCATGCTCGATCACTGCTCAATATCTCACAAAGGTCCGCCAAGCGGTCAGTTTCTCGCCTTCTGTTCATAGTTTTGCAGGCGGCATCGTCCTTTGGTCCCGCTCCTTTACCCCGGATGCATCCCATCTCGCGGCGTCTTCGGCATCGCCAGTCAACTCCCTCATCCGCGAGGCTCTGATTGAGGGTAGAACCGCCGACGAAAAATACGAAAAGGACGGCTATGCCGTCAAGTGGACGTTTGTCAACGACCTTGAACTCATTTTCGTGGTATGTATGCTGCTCGCGCTGCGCTTCATAAAGATTTATTCGCTCCGGCGCCCAGGTGGCTTACCAGCGAATCCTGCAACTGACATACGTGGACGACCTGCTAGCGGCTCTCAAAACTCTGTTTGTCAAAATGTTCCAGCCATTCCTGGCGACGTTCGTCGCGTCGTTGCACGCCATCAATAGCGGTAAGGCAACCGTTGTAGAGGCTGCGAGCGCCTTCAGCTTCGCGGACGCTTTCGACGGATGGGACAAGATGTTCGACAAGCTGCTCCGGAGCCTGGAGGACAAGGCCGCGCAGGTACTGCGCTCAATTTCTGCTTCCGCAGCTACGGTGTTGATTTCAACTAGGACCGAAAATCACGGCTGCGCCCGGTGGTGCGGCCTCTCGTCGAGGAGTCTAGCACTCCTCCTTCAGAAGAGTCGGAGACACGTGAGCCGCTAACCCGCTTCCCAGATATCTGAAATTCATTTCATTTCTGCAGTTCCGACCCAATCGTCTGATGCCCCGCAAGACGAGCAGCAGATCGCGCGGAACGTGCAAGCGCTAAAGAATCGGCTCCGGGGACGAGGTGGGAAGCGAGGGGGGAGAGGGGGAGGGCGGTCGGACGCGGGGAGCGGTCGGGACAGTGTCCCCAACTCCGAGTACGCGTTTCTGATGCATATTGTTTGTCTGGCCCTGGTCTAACGACTAGCACACCAGCTCCGAATCCACCACACCGAAACGCAAGGCGAAACCAACAAAAGTCCAGCGCAAATGGGGCGATGAGGCCCCGACCGAGACGGACATGGCGTCGCTCGACTTTAGCTCCGATATACCGTCCTCGGGCGGGGGCCCCGGCGTGTCGCACGACCTCCAGGCGCTGGTCGATAAGGCGTCCCTGGGCACGCGGACGCGCGATGGAATGTACGAGGTGAAGGACTGGGAGTTCTCGAAAGACGACGACAGCGCGATCGCGAGCGCACTGAAGCCTTCCGACGCGAACAAGGATAAGGCCGCGCCCGTGTCCCTGGGGGCCCTAGGATCGCTCTTCTCCCGCTTGACGGGCAGCAAGGTCCTCACGGAGCAAGATCTCAAGCCGGTGCTTGACGGGATGAAGCAACACCTCATGAAGAAGAACGTCGCGATGGAGATCGCGGACAAGGTGTGCGAGGGCGTCGGGGAGAGTCTAGTGGGCAAGAAGGTCGGCGGGTTCCAGAGTAAGACCTTTCCTTTCATGAATCCCGAACAATAGTGCTAATTTAATTCTGGTACAGCGACCAATGCGGCGGTCCGGCTGGCGCTCTCGACGTCCCTAACGCGGATCCTGACGCCAAAGACGTCCACAGATCTCCTGCTCTCGATCCGTACCAAGCTGTCGTCTCCGCTGGCGTCGACGCAGCAGCGGATGCCCTATAGCATCACCTTCGTCGGCGTCAACGGCGTCGGGAAGAGCACGAATCTGTCCAAAGTCTGTTTCTGGCTCATCCAGAACGGGCTCCGCGTCCTCATCGCCGCGTGCGACACCTTCCGGTGCGTCTCACTCTCAACTGAGCATCAAATCAAGTTTATTGATGAATGATATGCAGGAGTGGCGCCGTGGAGCAACTGCGCGTGCATGTGCGCAATCTCGGGATGCTCGGGGTGAACGGCGCGACGGACAGCAAGGGCCGAGTGGAGTTATTCGAGCGCGGGTACGGTAAAGACGCGGCGGGAATTGCTCGGGAAGCGATCGCGTTCGGTACGTCGTGTTTTTCCTCCGCTTTTTTTCCTCATCACTGACCCCGACGCGGCAGCCAAGGACAACGACTTTGACGTTGTCCTCATCGACACAGCGGGCCGTATGCAGGACAACGAGGTGCGCCGTTTCTTTCTGTCTCATAAAGATCCGCGCTGATCTTCCACTTAGCCGTTGATGCGCGCCCTTGCTAAGGTACGCGATGGAGCCTGTGATCGCCGAACAACACTGATGGATGATCCTTTGGTTGCTCCGTTGTTGCTACTTTCCATTCTAGCTCGTCGCAGTGAACACACCCGACAAGATCATCTTCGTGGGCGAGGCGCTGGTGGGGAACGAGGCGGTGGACCAGCTGACCAAATTTGACCGCGCCCTGCGCGACTTTTCGTCCGCCTCGGGCGCGGGCAAGGGCCGTGGGATCGACGGGATGCTGGTCACCAAGTGGGATACCGTTGACGACAAGGTGCGGCTGGCCCGGTCTTGCGTCGCCTCCAGCACCGATTTTATACTTTGCTATACTTACTGACCACTGATGTTCGTAGGTTGGCGCGGCACTGTCAATGACCTACGTGACGGGGCAACCTATCATCTTCGTTGGGTGTGGGCAGGTAAGCATCCGCACGCGGTCCTTCGGACCTTCTTTCATGATGATCTTGGTCGCTGATGTGTACACCCTTTCCATAGACTTACACTGATTTGCGCCAGTTGAGGGTGGGCAACGTCGTGCAAGCTATCCTGGCGGACTGAATTGCTGGAAACGCAACGCCGTCGGGTGCTTCGGACTGATTTTTAAAGGGTGCAAAAGTACACGGACTACATATACAATTTAGTACAATTGTTCTATCATGATACTGACTCAATGCACTGCGCGTGCAGCGTCCGACGGGTATCGCAGTTAAGAGATATAAGTGCACGGCACACAATTGTCTCCATTAAGGAAAGTCTGTGAATTAGAATAGTAGAGTATGCACGGATGCGCAAGCATATGCATGCAGCACTACGGATAATTCATCCTCTGCGGATACTTCTCGGTGGTGAACGCGGAGGGAGAGAAATTCCCTGTCCCGGTGCTGTGCAAAGAGTCCGCACGCGAGAAAGGAGACTCCATACGTGAAAAAGGTGTTTCCGGGGGGTACACCGTGAGGAACTCGGCGGAGGGCGCGGTGCGGTTCCTGCGGCGGCGTACCAAGAACATCGCGCCGAGCGCGATGAGGCCGAGCACGGCGACGGCGCCGATGATGCCTCCTGCGATTGCACCTGCGTTGGAGTGAGCGGGAGTGCTGGTGATGCTGCTCTGGGCGCCGGCCGCAAATGCAGAAGCAGAAGCAGATGGAATCGTGTTCATGGAGATGGGGGGAGTCGAAGCGGCCGACGGCAAAATCGAAGAGGCACCAGAGGGCGATGTGGAAGAGGTCAACGAACTCGATGGCGGCGGACTCGTAGTGGACGAGAGAGGTGCACTGGACGAAGGAGGTGCACTGGACGAGGAAGGTGCTGTGGCGGCTAGAGAAGAAGCAGACGTTGAGGTTGGCGGTGGGGGAGTAGTGTGCTGAGACGCGTCTGGGGCCTGGGCAGAGTCACCGCTCGCACCACCAGTGCTTCCCGTCTGAGCCCCATCCCCTCCGCCATCGTCTGAATCATCCGTACCACCACTACCACCACTGCCATGCTGTTTCTCAGGAGGCAATGTTGTACTTGTACTTTCGTTGCCGCCGTCATTATTCGCCGGTGCGGGGCCAGCCTGTATGGGTGCCGGCTGGGCGGCGGCGGGGGCTGCATTCTCGATATTAAAATCTATAAAATTAAAATCTAAATTCGCGCACCAGCGGTTGGTCCAGGAGCCAAAAAATCTGCCACCTTGGACTTAACATCTGCCACCTTGGACTGAACAGCCTGAACGCCATGGTGGAAGTCGCTCTGCCCAGAATCTGTTAGAACGGAATTTGAGACGCAAAAAAAGCGTACTGCAATGACGCCTAGAGGATTGGGGAGTCCAGCAGGAGGAGTCAGACCAGGGACCAGACCAGGAGGCTTGAGACCAAAGAGTCTACGTGAATGAGTCGGCGGCATGATTCATTTAACAGTGGCCAGCACAAGAAGAAAGAAAAAAAGAAGCGTGGGGTGCGAAGGAGAAAAAGCGCGCAGCATAGCTCCCAAGCAAGACAGCCCTCTTAAAAACGGTCAATTTTGACGGTTGTAAGGTCGAGATGTCCGAGTCACACGCGCTGACATGCGCTGACATCTCATCGGCTCCTATGTGAATCCTGATGCTTTTTCGTGCTATACTCTCACGCAGATCCTGTATCCGCGCGTACAGCATGAAGATCACTCCCGTCCTCGTCAGTAAGGACAACTATGCGTATCTCATCGTCGACGACGCTTCAAAGCAAGCCGCCGTAGTCGACGTATACGATGTACCACCTTTTTTCTTCATTCAACTTAAAGTTGAACAAACCACAGGTTGGCAAAGTAGGTGACATTATAAAGGCCGCCAATGCCGTAGCCGTTGCTGCCAAAGAACCTGAGCTTGAAGTCGTCTGTGCACTCACGACGCACCACCACCACGACCACAGGTTATCTTTGACTTGAATTCCGTGTGCGGTCTCGTTAACAAAGTTATGCCGCAGTGGAGGTAACCAGGTATGCTCATCTGCACCGTCGGTGGCAACTGAACTTGAATGAAATTGATACAGGCCTTTGTAAGTGTCGTTTGTGTTTGCGCAAAGCGACAGACATAGATTCTCTTTCTCAGGCATCGGCGCATCCTAAAGCGACCATCTACGCGGGCTCAGACAAGGCGCCTGCGGCAACCAAGTATGTCAAGGACGGCGATGAATTGACTCTTGGTAAGAATATCCGCATCAAGTAAGTGCGTTCGTTTCATACATGCAGCGATACTTGGGCGCATATGAAGTACATGGACCCAGCGACTCGTGAAACATATCTGGGCGCCCCGGTTTTTTTCGTGTGTCGAGGCTCCAGCCTTGAGTGCAGCTGTACACTTGGTTCAGTCCGGCGTTCACTTTCACTTGTAATTCATTTACTTAACCGACGTGTGTACTAACAAATTCCAGATGTCTCGCCACGCCCTGCCACACCCAAGACTCCATTTGCTACCACGTAACCGACGCCTCCGACCCAAATCACCCCGGTGGCGTTTTCACCGGCGACACCCTCTTCATCGGCGGCTGCGGCCGCTTCTTCGAGGGCACCGGTGCCGAGATGCACGCCGCCCTCTCGAAACTTGGCTCCCTCCCCGACTCCACCATTGCGTACATCGGGCACGAGTACACCGCCTCCAATGCACAGTTCGGCCTGCACGTCGACCCGGAGAACAAGGATCTCGCGCGCCTCGCGCAGCTGGCAAAGGACAACAAGGTCACGACGGGGCTAACGACGATTGGGGACGAGAAGAAGTGGAATGTGTTTATGCGGCTCGGGGACGCCGCTGTCAGGTGCGTGCGCTTTCAAATTTTTTATGTTTCATACTCTAGGCGTATACGTCTACACCCTTGGCGCGTATTCTGATCATTTTCATTTCCATGCATCCTAGGCGCGCAACGCAAGCGAGCGTGGAAACGCCTGATTCAGCGGTGATGGACGCCCTGAGGGACCAGAAGAACAACTACCGCGGGTGAGGATCAGAAAATCCTGCACAGTAATCAAACAATGTACGACCTTTAAGTTCACATACATGCTTAGCTCCACAGTGGCGCATCTGTAAAATCAGTTCAGAATACTACGTACTGGCAATTCCTTTACCATTCCCGTCGCTTCGAAATACATGCGAACGATGATTGTCCACTCGCTTGATCAGCGTCAAAGCCCTAAATGCTATAGGCGCTCGAGTCCAGTAGGGGAAGACACTCAAGACTCGAGTATGACAGTTTTCTCATAATGCCAGACCTCAGGTGAAGTGCGCGAAGGGGTTGAGACACCGGCTTGAAGAGCGAGGTTGGTTGCTACGGAATTTCCGAAAAGCTCGAGGTTAAGTTATGCTTATCATCTGCCTTCAGAAACGAACAATCCACGATGCTGACCAACTCTCATCGCAGTTCATACCCGCCACAGAAGCACAGTGAAGTAGCACGCAAATTCTAGCATTGCAACATCGTGAGCACTCAATAAATTGCAATTCGGATCCTATAATACAAGCCATGATAATAGATAGAAAGAAGCGGACAGACATATAGGGAGGTTTAGAGAACCCACTCGTTTTGCGTTTGCTTCTGGTCCCTGACCATCGCGTCGAGGGTCTTCTGTCCTCCTTCAGCCGAAACCGACAAACTTCTTGACGGCGGTCCGTGCATACGGAATGTACGACAGGCTGTACCAGGTGTACGCCAGGTACTCGATGATGACGAGGACTAGCGGAAGTGGTCAGTATATATTATCAATCATCGCCGGAGTTTCACGGCGAATGTATACGTACTCAGACATAAGATCTGCACAAAAGGGGCAGGAGGGTTAGAACGCAGAGTGAGTAGCGCGAGTCAAGTGAGCGCACCTCGCTACCCAGTACGAAGGCGCCGACGAAGATGAGCCCAATGCAGGCCAAGAGTATAATTGTCGCCACAACACGGACAGGTTTGAACATCTGCGAGCGGAGGATTCACATCGGTGTGATGTAGGTAGCGGAAACACATACCAATTTCAGCTGCGAGAGGAACTGGGTGGTTTACGATGCGTTAATACGTTTGACTCCCGATTCACAGCAAGAGCGCGCACCCCGATCAAGAACCCAGTGCCAACGAGGGAAATTATGGTCCCAAAACCATACAGCACTGCGCAGAACGCATGAACATACCGCACCGAAGCAGCCATTCAGGACACGCAGCCGCTTACCCGCAAAGAGAGTTATGTCCCCGAGGAACAACACAATACTCCCGAGAATGCTCAGTGTGAACCCTACACCTAAACTGCGCGGCGTCAGCGGCCCCTAGCAGAACATCGACGTTACGCAGTGATTCACCATCCAAAAAAGCCGTACATCCGCGTCGTACGCGACAGACCGAGGAACTTGAATGCCGAGTCCCCCTCAAAGTACTGCGTCTCCGGGATAGCAGCACCGGCGGATTCGACTGCAAAGGTGTGAATTCCGGCTCGTAACACTGAAGAAGGTCGCAATTACGATTAAACCATCCCTTGCTGGCCATTTGTGTGTTGTCTGGGTGAGTTGAAGAGGAGAAAGGGTCGGTAACTGCGGTGGGCTGGCCGTGCAGCGGAAGGCGGAATAAACAGAGAGCAACTTTGATTGCGGTCGGCGATTGCCGTGTCCTGTTGCTTTCTCGGCAAAATATTAGCGCCCAACTCGGAGGGTGCAGCGTCACTGCTGGGTGGTACATATGGCAGTCAAAGTGGTTTTTTTGTGCTCGGCAGTCGATAACTGGATTCAAGGGCCATCTGGCCCGTTACTAACAAGTTCTCATAGTACATTAACAAAATATATTTAAGGTGACAAGATATATCGAGCCGCTCCTTTTCAGTGGAAGTACTTGCCGTCGTAATGAAAAACGGTCGCATTGGGAGGGAACGATAAGGGCAACAAAAATGCATTCGTTTCTGGGATTGCCATAGGTGCCGAACCGAGTATACGCGGCCGATGGCAATGGCTGAATGGCCTGCAGCTGAGCCATGGAACGTGGACAGTGCAGGTTGAGGAGAAAAAAGGAGGTTCAATCACGAGAATCACCGCGATGTTGCCTCATTGCGGCGTACAGTGCTTCTCAGTGTCACCAACCGCCGCGCGTCAAGTCTTGGAATGAAAACAACATTCAAAACGTAGGTCACTATATACATAGTTGTGCAACATGTGTTAAATTGGTCGTGAAGGTCATCATGATCATTGGACAGGTCCCATTTTGCGTCGCAGAATTTCCTGAACTTCCGTGATATTTCGTGCAATTTCAAGAGTTGGAGGGCCACCAGGGGCAAGAGGCAGTCGCTGCTTCGTGGCGACCAGGGAGTTCTGAACTCCAGGCAGTACTCGCGGAATGAAATCAGTAATAAGCTTGTCCTGTTGAGATGGTCAGCGGATGGTGCCGGTCCTAAACAAAAAGAAGATACCTCTGGACGAAGCAATGCCGCTGCTCGTTGAAGCCACCAGAGAGCGTTCTTGAACGCCTCGTCATTCGGCGGAGTCTCGGATATGACAGCAGAAAGCTAAGGAGATCGATGAGCTGAGCAAAAAGAAAACAAACGAAGAACCGCGCACCCGGTGGACCAGGGTTAGCATTACCGCCTGCGAAACCAGCGTAGGTCCATTCAATGGCATAATTAAATCAGGATTTGTGTGCGACAAGAGCTCCCTGAGCTTCGACGGATCCTGCGTGTGAAGAACTCCTAGATAAACATCATCCCACTGGTCCGCCTTGATTGGCGGCGTGCGCTCTTGCTGAACTGGCGGAGGCGGGGGTTGCGGGATCGTCGCAGGGTGCGACGCCTGCGGAGCGGCAATCGCAGGCCCATACCATGCCGGATGCATGACGGGCGGCGGCGGTGGCTGTGGGAAATTGTGCGGTCCGGGGTAGTTTTGAGGCTGCTGGGGAGGAGGCATATTTTGCTGTCGTAGATGAGCATTGGTCGCCTGTGGATGCTGCTGTACTGAAGGGCCGGGCGAATTGCGGACCTGCTGCGGTTGCTGGAATTGGTGGAGCGTGCTCGGGGGCGCGGTGGCCGGATTCATGCTCAAGAACTTCACCTGCTCCGCCAACGCGCGCACACTATGCTCAAGCTCCCTGATCGAGTTCTGGAGAATGGTCAGTTGGAATCGGCGAGAATATTCGTGTTTGCATTACCTCTTGACTGCGGAAGGCATCCCCTTGCCAAGTCGTCAATTCGCTTTTGAAACTATGAATCTCGGCGCGGACTTCACGAAGCAATTCTTGATGCATCGCGGACGACTGCTGCGAGAACGTGGGAATGAGGGATTTGTTCACCGCGTCCTTGACATGTCGGTCGATGAGCGGGGTCAGATTGGAAGAAAGCATCTGCGCAAAGTGGGAAGAAACGTCCGGACGGAGAAGCAGTTTCTCAAGCTCGACCGGCAGGCCCTGTAACACGATCAGACCAGACCAGACAGACCTACACTCAAGTACGCACTTGGCTAATGTAATCCACGAGGCCGGCGCCAACCTGATCATTCAAGGCCGCCTTCACCTCAGTCTTGGTGATGTTTTCGAGCGCAGGGAGGACAGAGTTCTGAACTTCACTCTTAACCGCCATCTCGACCACGCGCGTCGTGTTCCGGGTGAGCTCAGTAGAGATAAGCTTGAGAATCTTCTCCTGGCGCGCGAAATCCTCCGACTGATCATGGGCGCGAGCATCCTCCAACCGTTGGTCTACAAAATCGGTTAGACAGAGACCAAACAATGGCGACAAGAACTGACGTTGCTTGTCCATTTCCTTGCCAATGAGACGACCGATACGTGTATGCAGACTCTCCTCCATCTTCCGGATCTCTCGGCTGAGCGCCTGGCCCAGGGCGGAATCGTTGATGAGCGCAGCGTCGCTGTTCTTGAGATTTTTGTCCTTGTCCTTCCCGTTGTCCTCCTTCTCCTTCCAGTTGACGTTCTTCCCCTTTGCGCCCTTGCCCTTCGTCTCGGGAAGACGTCCGTCGTCCCGGCCCGCGTCGGCCTCGCCATCCTCGGACGGGGGCGTCCTCATGCGGGCAGGAGGGTTGACAGGGACTGACGGCACCGTGGAAGCCTGCGCCGGCTGGCGGGCCTTGGGCTCCGCAGGGAGGTGCGACGGAGGGGGGAGAGTATACGGCGGGAACTTGGACGGCGTCGAAGACAGCGCCGTGTCAAACCATTCCTTGCGGATGAGGATCTGGTCTACGCCGCTCGAATGAACGGAGAACGCCACCAGGGCAAGTTCTCCGGGGGGTACCTTCGCGGCAACGCATGCAGCATGCGCTTCGTCCCCGTTCGGATCCGCGTCCGCAGTGAGAATAACGAAATGGATCGTGGGCTTCGGACCAGCGAATTCGACAACCTGGTCGATGTACCCGCGAATCGCCTCCTCTCCGCCTACCATCGACGACTCGAGATGAATCTTGAGGGCGATCATACTCTCGCGACGACAGTTGGCTACCCACAGGGTCTGGATTCGAGAGTCGTAGCTAATGTGTCCGAACATATCTGGATCTTCCTGGTTCCCGTTCACAAACTTGATCGTAGATAGCACGTTTTTGGAGGTCATGGAAAGCAGTTGGAAGATCGTTCCGTTCTTCCGCCCCACGACCATGCCGCCGTCGACATAGGTAAGGGAAGACGGAACATCTTCGCCACGGATTTTGTGCGTCGTGTACGGCAGCTTGTCGTGAATGTTCCAGATGATTAAACTCGAGTCCTCCGAGATAGTGGCGAGGGCATAATGCAAGATATCAAAGTCGAACGCAACCAAAGGCTGTGGCGAACGAATTAGAGATATGGCGGATAGGGGAAATGTTTCCACTTACAGACGGGATAGAGAAAGCCTGCGCCATATGAGGAAGCTCCGACTGGGGGATGGGTTGACCACGCATCGGCTCGACGTTTTGCAATTCAATCAGGTAAACCTTGTTTTGCGAAGCAACGGCGAGCATTTCGGGCTCCTTGGGGTGCCACTTGACGGAATGGAGCGCATCTGAAGCGGAGTCCGCGCCAACTGGAGGTACGCAGAGCAAAAGCACACCACTAATTGACAGGTAAATCGAAGCCGCCGGTCAAGAGATAACGACTTACGGTACGTCGTCTGTGATAACCTCGGGCAACTCCCATACAACAAATCCACCGTCCGAGGTGACCCCGGCCAGGCGATTTCCATAAACAGCCATGTCGCTGACACTGGATGAAGTCGGAAACGTCGCAGTAGGCAGTTGAAGTAAGGTGCGGTCGCCGCTGGACCTCGAAATGACGCGCACGCGACCTCAAAAGGAAAATGAGTACATGCCATGAAGCAAATGCTGAAACGTACCTCTCGTCATCGCGTATGCAACCCAATGAGTTGCCCCAATGGTAGTGCCCGAAAGGAAAACCGGATCTTGCTTCACCAGCGCGATAGCAGTCGACTTGACGGCATCACGAGAAGCTTGGACCTCATCCAGCGGTTGGGAGACGTCAAAAACGATGTTTTGAGCCTGGGGACTGCTGAACAAAATTAATCATCAAAAGAGCTGGGAAGCAGAAAGAAATAGTAGTACCTAGGGCTCTGATTGTTGTTTTTGTTGTTGCCCTTCGCCTGCTGGCCCATTCCCTTCCTATAACCGCCACGCGGCCCAGGGGAGCTTTCCTTGTCCCTACGGTTTCCTCCGTTGCCGCTGCCTTGAGCGACGGCGTGTTGGCTGGAAGGCGAATCCGCCAAACGGCCTGTAACACGCTGAGCCTGTGTCTTGGGAGGCGAGGAACGAGGGGAAGCCGTGCGGACGGGAACCGGCTTCGGTGGAAGCGGGGGCGGAGGGACGCGTGAAGGCTCGGCCTGCGAATAATCACTGTCGCGGTTGCCACTTAAATATGTTTCGTAAGGCGGGGCCCCCGAGATCTGGGAAGCGGTGCCTCGGGTGAGGTGTTCCAGCAGATTGTCGACAGACTGCCGCTTAGGGTCCGAGAGATTCGTCCAGCCCGAGGACTCTTCGGTGCCGCTGGAGACGCTTGGTTGTACGGGCACGGGCTTCTTCTTGATGGCGCCCGTAGAGGTGCCGGACAACGCGTCGAAGGGGGACACGAAATCAAACATCGACTTTCGCGGAGACGGTGGTTGCTGCTGCTGCTGCTGCGGTTGCTGCGGCAGCTGAGTCGGAGGCATCTGCGTTCGTTGAGGGATGTCAGGAGAGGATTCGTGCTGGTACGACCTATATTCCCCTTCACGCTGGGCTGCGGCGTACGGTGGAGATGGGGCGGCGGCAGTGGTAGGTCCGCGTTGTGGGTCTGAATAGTTAGACATTGGGGGGTTTCTGGGGTGGAACAAGAGAGGTCAGCTTCCGCGAGGCGGGGGGGCAGTAAATGAATGGAAAAGTAGGCGATAATCCTCGTGGAATAACATGAGGCGCCTCGCGCGTATTCGGTTACAAGACCGAATACAGCAGGGAAATGAGAGGCTCACCCAGACATGAGCTGCTCCAACAGGATCTTGCCCTGGGTCTCGTTGTGGGTAGGCGAGGCGTTCGATCTTGTGGAAGCGGACGGCGGGGTGGGAACCTGCTGCGGGTTGGAACCAGGACCGCCGCGCGGTGGATTCGCAGGACCACTGAGGAGAGACAAAAGGGCACTCTGCCTGTCGACATTGGAGGTAGATATGGAGGGAGGGAGTTGTTGCTGCGGCTGCTGTTGCTGTTCATCGCTGGAGGTCATGATAGGTGTCTCGGGGGCGGAATTGAGGTATTCGGGCTGGTGCAACTGTTCAGAGGAAGAGCTTAGATGGTGGAACAAAGAGTCAATCTGGTTGGGAGAGGCGTTATGGGAGTTGGAGTACTGCTGTAGAGATGGCTGGGAAGCAATTGGAGGCGTCGAGCCACGAGAGAAAAGGTCACGGTCAGGAATCTGGTTAGTCGCGCGATTGTCCATGGTGGCGAGAGTAAAGCTGCGATACCGATACTTGAGAGTGGGTCCCGAAGGGAAGATCCTGTGGATTTTCTCAACTTGTAAGCTTCCGCCTCGTTGAAGGCACGAGGCCCGGCAATTCCCGGATCAAAACATGAGTCTGTAGGCGCGCAACTCATGTTCGGGATATTGCAATAGCTTTCAGCTCACGAAAAATCATGGCGCTCATGAATTTTGCGCCCATGAATTAAATCCAAACACTTTTGTTTATTCAACGCGATCTACATACACATAGGATCCCGCATAAATGGCTCCTATGAGCCAGAGAAGCAGTTCGATTGAACGAGGTAAACGCAGGATCCGTTGCAACGACTGACCTTCACCTTCATTCACGCGAAGAGAGCGCACAACGAGCACCTGCGGGTTGTAAGCAGTTTCCAGCATTCCTTGTCAGAGCTGGGAGGGTTCGCGCAGCGTGGAACCCGAGTGGTCGCCTTGGCCCAGAATCCTTTGTCCATGGTTCAAGACTTTCGACCAGATGCGGCCGGAATTGAATGTCGTACGGACTAACGAATCATACGCCGATGGGGAAATCCATCGAGGTACATTGAAGCGATAAGGGAGGTCGTCCCGAGGAGCTACTGTAACAGACGCGGGGAAGATCAGCGACGGTTACTATTACTAATATGGAATCTGCGTCTTGAGAGGTTGGCCCAGAGCTACGTCATAGCAGCACGGGACGCGATATCAAGCGCGCGGGGAGTCGGAAGAGCCAAGAAAATCGGGTTACCAAGCACAGTAGAGGGATTTTCTGGAGGCGAGCGATTTAATGGAGAACGGATTTAATCGATGAGGGACTTTGTGGATGGCCAATTGCAATGGCGGTCTTAGCGGATAGGATCAGTGGTTGCAATGCCCGGGCCGAGCGTCCCAACATATGCAAATACGGCTGGGCTTATTTAAGGGGTTCACCATCTGGAAGTGGTTTCCTCAGCACCACATCCACCAACGCTCTAAACCACTTACCACTTTCCCCTCACAATGTTCACCGTGCGTTCCCTACCCTCCCAACGTAGCCACCACCACGCTGATCACCCACTCACCTGCAGACCACCCAGACCCCTGTCTCCCAGGCCGCCTGCGGCAGCAGCAGCTGTAGCTGCGGTACTAGGTACGTCCTCCGGTCCACCCACCAGCTCACTGACCTACTTTCTTCTCCAGCTGCGCCTGCAAGCCCGGCGAGTGCAAGTGCTAAATCCCTCCTCCCGGATCGCACACCCTGAACATTCTGTCCCCAATGTTATTGTATCGTCACGACTTTGAAGAAGAAGAGATTGTACGATAGCTGTTGTTCTCGTTGGCGCTGAAATCAATTATGCCTTTATTGTGACATGCTCATTCTGGACGAAAACGTTTGCGAACGAATGCCGCGGCATGGTTCAACGTTAAACATCAAACTGATTCCACTTTCAATACTTAGGTATCAAAGCTGCTTCTGAAATAGAACGCGGGTGTCGTTAGCTCACGACAGTTAGCCCACCTGGGCCGACGCACCAATCTCTTCATATCTCCGTCGCCGCGCGGGATCGAGAACACAAAGGTCGCTGAGAAGGCGTCGGCAATCGCTTCTCAGACTTGCCGCATCGATAGACGACGCATGGTTCTTCAGCAATAATTGCTTGTAATGGACTAGGGATTCCATGCACCCTGTAAACTCATCAGATGAAATGTGATGCAGAAACTAAACATCTCAACATTTGCTATCGGATTGTTCATCTAACAGCTCTTGGATTATCGTAATTTCTCGGTTTAAAACATCCTTGTCGTCTCCTGTGGCGCAGTTTCAGTAATTGCGCTGAAAAAGATATGGACAAAGTTCTACCGGCGCCCATAAGCCATCGATGATAAATCCATACGCTCTGGTCATTGGGGTCCGTGTACATGGCATTCCTCACTAACTCAAATTCTGGAAATAGCGTGATTATTAACTTTCGCCCAAAGGGACAAAATCCAAACACATGACTTTCCTTTTTCCTTGGATTTGGAGTAGTCCAGCTTTCCGCTGCCCCATAAAGAAGATAAGACCTTCGTGCGTTGATGCCAGGCGCTAAAGTTCGAGAAGTTGGATTCGATTTTGCGTGTAGTGTACGCCAGTTCAGCGGTTTCGAGTCTCGGAACAGGCATCCTTGCCAGGACGTATCGTCTGTAGCTCCAGGCGTGAACTGACCAAAACGGGTTTAGTGCCCTTGCGAACGATCGCGGAAGGAGGAGCTCACAGTTCCGCGAGTCAGCATCGAGCATCTTCTCCACTACGTACATTTCCTTATCCCAGTTAGTCTTCCGCCAGCCGTTTATGTCTCCCTCGGTGCCCGTGCCGGGACCATCTGGTACGTTCTCAAGGCACCACCGGCGGTGATTCCAGATCCAGTACACCTTGGGGTGCATCTTGAGGGCGGTCGTGGTCATGGACAAATCGTCGGTCAGCAAGTCGTTGATTTCCTTGGGTGAACTAAGGAAGGTGAGTTGGTGCAATTTATTTAGTCGGGGCCGCGACGGACCTTGCTGGGAATATTCCTTGCAGGAGGATATCTCTGCGGTAATTCCATGCCGTATAGAACTCTGGATTAATTTGAAGGATGCGGGTGGTCAGATCAAAAGCCTCGCGAGACCAGTCGCTGGAGGCTTTCTGTGCAACAGTCAAGCCAGAGAGCTTCCGGTTACAGCTCTAGGTCGGACCTTGGACAGCACGTCGTCGTTCAAGGCAAGATAATCCCTGATCTTGGACTGTTCTCGTAGTTTCTTCGCCGCTGCCGCCTCCGGAGTTTCGCGAACACGTTTGACGCCGTGCTGAGAGACAGATGAGGTTGGGTGGGTCTGAGAGAGAAGGGAAGCTGCAGACCATAGTGGTAGATAGCAAGAGTGCTCAGAATTGCGCCAACTGACGTGCTAATTTGATTTGTGGTTCAAGACGGTTCCGAGTTCAAATGATCACTGCTGAAAGGGGCTACCAAATACAGAGCAACAACCTGAACTCTTTCTTGAAAATGCCGTCCGTGGCGGCCAAGCTGCCCTCGCTCGAGGAACTGACGGCAGACTTGCCGCTCACATTCCCGGTGCCCACCCCATCCACCCACCCAGATCTTGTTTCAACCGCCAGCGATCTAGCCCGCGAGGAGGACCTTTTGCGCAATCCCTCCTCGTTCCGCGCCTGGTGGTCAGCAATAACCACAACCCGAGACGCTTTTACCGCCCAATTAAAACTCGAGAAACCCCCAGATATCCCTGAAGAGATTGCGGCTCTGCTCGGTCCTCTGGCGACCCCTCTCGCGCGAATATCTCTCCAACGGCTCACATATCTCTATGAGTCTGCTCTGGCCCAGTTCCCCAACTCGTTCAAACTATGGAAGTCATACCTCACTATGCGCATGTCGTTTGTGTTGGGGCGGTTGGTGACGCGGAAGAAAGCAGGCGGCAAGAAAAAGCTTCCGGAAATGAAGGACGCATTGGAGGAGGAGAAAGAAGACCTGGAGCAATGGGAAGGCGGGCTCGACGGTGTCGTCGGATGGGAGGAATGGAAGTCTCTCGTCGCGATATTTGAGCGCGCTTTAATGTGGCTACCAAAAGTGCGTTTGATTCGCTTCGGACCCGAGCGCTTGCTGACTTTTTTGTTAGTTGCCTCGTCTATGGCTCATGTACCTCTCCATATTTTCCCATCCTCTCTGCCCGTCCATTCTGTCCTACACCCATGCACGGCGTACGTACGACCGAGCCTTGCGCACCCTTGTTCCCTCACAACATTCGCGCATATGGGTTCGGTATCTGCTTTGGGCCGAAGCGAAAGGCGGTGCGACCACAGTAGCCGTATACCGCCGCTACCTTGCCGTTGACCCCAGTGTAACGGAGCACTTCACTGCCCTCATTCTCTCTCCCACCAATTCCGCTCCCCGGCCTCTCGAAGCCGCAAAACTCCTGCTTTCCTTGGCAAGAAAAGCCGCACGCGGCGAATACACGAGTCCAGAGGGGAAAAGCCCGTACCAACTGCTCGGCGATTGGCTCGAGGTGGTCGAGAATTTCTCCGAAGAGGTTGGCCTGGACGTCGATGAAACCGTAGAGTCGAATCTGGCCCACGCGAAAGCCGACGCTGAAGCGGCGGCCAACGAAACTCCTGACCCGGTCGCCATCGACGGCAAGCTCATCCGCTTTGCTGGGCCCGCCGTTCCAGTGACATCCGATGGCAAAAACACGCGCCCTTACGACGAAGATGAGGACCCGACCAGCCCGCGGAAGCTCAATATCGAGCGGATCATCCAGACCGACGGTCTCGCCCAATACAAGGACCAGGCCGGACGCCTATGGTCGGGGTTGGCGACGTATTGGATCAAGCGCGGCGAGTTTGACCGTGCGAAGCAGACCTTTGAGCAGGGGATAGCGACGGTGTTGACGATTCGGGACTTTACCCAGATTTTCGACGCGTATGCCGAGTTTGGGGAGTCGCTCATCAGTGCGTTGATGCAGAGTCTGGAGGATGAGGAGGACGACGAGGATGCAGAGGAGACACGGAAGGAGCTCGATGTGCGGATGGTGGACTTCGAGGATCTAATGGATCGAAGACCATTTTTGGTCAACGACGTGCTTATCCGGAGAAATCCACACGATGTGCAGGAGTGGGAGAAGAGGGTCGCGTTGTGGGGCGAGGACGACGAAAAGGTAATTTGACTGGCTTTTTCTCGGGCAATTCACTCAACCGAGTTTCCAGGTAGCGGCTACTTACACGAAGGCTCTCGAAACTGTCATTCCCCGCAAAGCTACAGCCAACCTACACCGATTGTATGTCAACTTTGCTAAGTTTTACGAGGAAGGGGGCACCGCGGGGCAAGCGGAGGTAGACCTGGATAGTGCCCGCAAGATATTGGAGAAGGCCACGAAGGTAAACTTCAAGGCGGTGGAAGATCTTGCGGAGGTGTGGTGTGAGTGGGCTGAGATGGAAATCCGTCACGAGTAAGTTTTTATTTTTCTTGTCTTGAACCACCAACTGACCTGGTTTCAGAAATTACGACGAAGCTATTCGGGTTATGCAGCGCGCTGCTGCAATCCCTAAAAACGTCAAAATCAACTATCATGACCACGTATGTACTCGTGTTCAGGCAAAACATGCAACGACTAACAAGTATTGCAGTCACTTTCTGCCCAGACGCGACTTTTCAAATCGCTGAAATTATGGTCATTCTATGTTGATCTTGAGGAGTCCATAGGGACCGTAGAATCTACAAAGGTGGTGTACGACAAGATTCTCGAGCTCCGGATCGCCAACGCCCAGATCATCATTAACTACGCCGCCTTCCTAGAAGAAAACAAATACTTTGAGGAGAGTTTCAAGGTGTATGAACGCGGCGTAGAACTGTTCACCTTCCCAGTGTCGTTTGAAATTTGGAACATCTATCTTTCCAAGTTCGTGAAGCGATATGTACATATCCATCTTTCCTCTCGGTATTGAAAACGCTAACTCACTTTCAGGGAGGTTCCAAACTCGAACGAGCACGGGATCTGTTCGAGCAGGCGTTGGAGAAGTGCCCCCCGAAGTCATCCAAACCTCTGTTTTTGATGTACGCCAAGCTGGAGGAGGACTTTGGGCTCGCGAAGCGATCCATGTCCATTTTCGACCGCGCGACTCAGGCCGTTGGCGATGAGGACAAGTTCGAGGTATGAGCACGCCTAAGGCACTTTGCGCGAATACCGTTCTGACACTATTGCGCAGATGTTTACCATATACATCGCCAAAGCAACCGCGAATTATGGGCTTCCGGCTACGCGGCCGATCTATGAGCGCGCCCTCGAAGGTGCGTAAAATTAACGGTGCCTTGGCCGACCCAGTAACCACTAACGCAACGACATAGTTCTTCCCGACCGGCAAACGGCCGAGATGTGTCTGCGCTTCGCCGCCCTCGAGCGCAAGCTCGGCGAGATCGACCGCGCGCGCGCGATCTACGCACACGCGTCCCAGTTCTGCGATCCGCGCGTGAATCCGCAGTTCTGGAGCGAGTGGAATACCTTCGAGATCGAGACCGGGTCGGAAGACACGTTCAGGGAGATGCTGCGCATCAAACGGAGTGTCCAAGCGCAGTTCAATACCGAGGCGAGCTACCTCGCCGCACAGACGATTGCGGCGAAGCAGGGGACGCGGGCGGCGGAGCTGGAGGTGGAGGAGAGCGATGCGATGGCGGCGGCGGAGAAAGCGGCTGGAGGGCCGGCGTTTGTTGCTGCGAAGCAGACTGCGCTGCCGAGACCTGAAGGCGAATCCAATGGCAACGACGCTCCTGCGGTGAATGCAGATGAGATTCACATCTCGGACGACGAAGATCCCTGATAGTGTACTTTTGTATCCTGTTGCCGTTGTATTCCTTGCACGTTTTAAATTTTGCGCTTTCTCCCGGAGATGGGGATGATTTGAGTCTCTCGGTACCAAGGTATGTAGTCTCTTTGCGGCCGAGTCGTGACACTTGTGAATTGCTGAGCGCTGAGCCGTGACGCGACGCGACGCGTCGGAAGATCTCGATCAGATTCTCAGCTTATCTTTCGTTGGCATGTCCGCAGCTCAACCCCTCCTCTGATCAATGCTGGGCATACTTCACGCTCTAGGACTTGTAATATTAGCGCTAGGATATCAAGCGCCTTTGGAATCACCGCAAACGACTTTCCAGCTCGGGGATTTGGGTCTCAACTCGACAGCACCCTTCATATTTAACAGCCTCTCTGGTCTCCTTACGCAGTGGTTAGCTTGCCTTCAGAATCCATAGTGATGAACTGCTCAGTGCCCTATCGTCCACAGGCCAAATACGATCCACGGGACAGGGCATTCAATAGTTCCAGGCGTACTGCATCCCTTCACACTCCTATATCATGCGCGACAAGATGCTCAACTGCCGCCACCCTCTCCAGAGTGGCTCGCCTGGGATCCCGAAATGAGCTATGCTATCATGGTCTCTCGAGGGGGTCAAACCCACCTGACCACGTACCGCACAACGCGCCCCGCAAAGGTAGCTTGGCCGCTTTGCATTTCCGCCGTTAGATAATGGTCCGCCCAGGTCATCTACTTGGACGGCATGTCCGCAGCGTGGGGGCCAAGCTGGCTGGACTCGCAGCATATGTTCATCTATGGCATGTCGAAGAACGGGAGCAAGGACATCAGTTTTTGGGACGATTACGGCCGTGCAGACAGGTTGTGCGAGTGGGGAAAATCTCGCAATGTTGAGGGCTTTGTTCGCATGAATGCTGGCTTGTGCGTATTCTTTTATTCGACGCCTGCCATTGAAATTCATTGCTGTGGCTAGTGAAATTATATGGTGCGACTTCCACTCGCCGTCGCTTCAACTGGTGTCCCACCTAAATATTACGCCTCCTGGAACTCCCGAGAAGCCCTCGTCCTGGCCTCCATTCCCTGGCCGGAATCTGTTTCCAATGGATCTCGAATCATCGTCATATAATGTATCTCTGAATGACCCTCCAGAACGTCCCCCACGACAAGGACCTGGTGGCGGTGATCCACCGAGACGAGGGCCTGGCAGGGAAAGAGATCGACCCTGGCGAACTCCAATTTCGGACCTTGCTCGCACAGGAAACCTCGAATGGGTGAGAGCAGCGTCCCATCGGGCGTTTGCTCCGCAGCCTCATCTCACCCTGTTCTACTCGGACATGGTCACATTCTACCATCCTCGTCTCACAAGTCTTGTCTGCGATCGCATCGGGCGCCCCATGAATTCCCACAGGCTTGTTAACATTTCGTCACACGATGCTCAAGCAGTCGTCAACGAAGTGGACGATGTTCTTGCCCGTCGTACTGCGGGCGAACTTGGTAGTGGCTTGGACTGGGGAGCCACAGCACGGGGCATCGTGGAATACTGGGGCGACCGAATATCGCATATGCACGCCTATCTACTCAATGCATCGGACACCAGTGTTAATACGACTGCATCCTTACCCGCCATTAGGACGCTGGCGTACACGCTGGTCAATCCTTACATGCAGCCTGGGATAACACCAAACGCTTCCGGCTGGGATCTTTTCTTTGGGCTGCCCACTTCCTTGATACCAACTGCATTTGCCGCTAACACCAATATTACTGCGCTTGAGCGCTGCACATCACAGGCCACAGGATTCTTATCTCAGACGCAGATCACGCCGCAAGAGAGTCTATTGCGACTCTCTGTAGAATCAGTCCTCGGCCGACTATGCAACGATGTAAGAAAACGACTCTCCATTTTGTTGATAATTTCAAACCTGCGTGCACCAGTTCGGTGTCATCTTTGCACAAAGCTCTGATCTAGTCGCGTCAAGGTCTGAGGTCCGATCGTTGATCCATCAATGGACCCGAAGAATCGAAGACCTCATGCAATGGCTAGATTGGACAGTGTGGTTGAGATGTGAGGACGTATGCCCGCTAGATGTACGACAGTTCCTCCCGTTCCTCCAGCTCCATTGGCTCACTATTCCTCGCAGCATGTGTGTTCTGTGCCGATGTGGCCCATCGCCTGGGCTGGACCCTGGGATTCAAATGGTGTTGACTACCTCAAACCCCGGTGTATGCGTATGGCTGTCTGAAATATTTTGTATCGTCCGTAGACTAGATTGGACGTGTTGATTTCAGGAGTGGAGAAAGTAGAACACGCTAGCAAACGAAGGGAAGGGACGGAATAGGTCCAAGACAAGTCTGGCAAAATGCATCCCCTGGACTTCCGTTCTGCCGCGACAGGGGATAACAAAATAATCATTCAAATCAGTGGTGTGGCTATAATACTATGTAGTCCCAAGTTGCTGCCCGTATGATTTACGGAATTTGCAGATCATGAACGTCCTTGGATCGACGTCCGTAAGTCAGATCCTTGAACTAGAGTTTCTTTTTCCCGGAGGGGGTATCAAATCTGAATTCAAGTGAAATGAAAGAAATGGGACGTACCGTTTAAACCGCTTCGGAACAACTTGGAGGTTGCGGTGCACCTTGTTGACGCTTTTTTAAACCCAGTTTCCGTCATGTGGGCCAACATGGATGCGCACCTCGTCATGTGCGAGCAGCCGCAGAGCCGCGAGGTCAGTGTCCTGAGGGAGGTGTTCCGGGTGGTCGTTGAACTGAAAAGACCGGAGTTGTGCAGTGAGCGCAGCAACTACACTATCATAATCGGGTCGTCATAATGCTATGCACTAATGCAAAGATTGCGGAGATTTGGAAGGAAATCCAGTTCATGCGCCATCAAGTTGAGGCGTAAATGGCTTCGGATATTTGCCCTTGAACTTCAGGGTAAGGTCTCTTACACTCGGGATGAGTCGGATCCATTCGCCCACAGTAGCTGGGTCGTCGTCACCAACAACGATTGCAATGGTGGCGATGAACGGTATAGGAAGGAAGCAAAGTCCTCGTCATAAAGAGGGTTTCAAGGGAGGGGAGCGTCAGATATTCCAGGATATCTGCGCTGCTGTTTTCCCACCCCGAGCCATCGCCTTTCCATCCTCGGTGCTTTTTCCGCAGATGCCGAAGTGATGGATGTGTGAACGGGCGGGGAGACTTCCGGCCGTGAAATCATGACGAAATCGCACTCCACAAGGGCGGGGGCACACAATACTTCCATATAGTGTTGAAAGTATGAACTGCTATATTTGCCTTTTGTACCGACAACCTGGGATTGCTTAAGTGAAGGGAATGGCGTAATTAACTCTCCCAAGAGCTTTGGGCTCTCAACATGGAGCTGCAGGGTCTGAACATGATGAGCATGTTGCTTCACCAAGGCAGTGACGTCCGAGCTCCAGGATCCATGGAGGGAAAGGGAGATTTCCTGCCCGGGTGAGCCATATCCTGAGTTTGCCAGCGTCTGGATGTTCGCAGCCTGAGGTTATGGAGGTCCACCAATACGGGGTGGAAAGAGCGACATCGGTCCATAGGTGGCATATATTGACATAGGTGCCTTCCCAGAATCAGGTTGGGGAGATCTAGGGAGGCCCTGTACCAAAATTTGGGATGAAATTTTGAGTGGTAAGCGCGCCAGTGGGTAGCAGTGGGTCAAGGATGGGAGCCTCGACGTTTCCAAGTCTGGAGAGAATTTTCTGAGAGCGTCTGTTGGTGAAAGCTCCTCCATATGTCTCCGCTTCTTTGCTGTGTCTGAATGACTGAATTTGGGCTGGATAGCGAGAAGGAACTTTTTGATGTGGCTATGCTGCGTATGGACTACTCAACGTCAAGAGCCCAAAAAAGAAGGAATTTCATCCGGAGATACCGCACCGACTATATGGCCAAAAGACGAATGTAAAAAAATCGAGTTACAATGGTATGACGATAATACTAGTACCATAGTTTGTTTGGTACCAGGTATCCATCTTCAGCTTCCAGAATATAGTTTGAGTGTATGTGGCCGGCAGCTTGTGAACGGCACAGTTTGGGCGCGGGAGCGTGAGAGTCTTCGTGTCATTCGAAGACATCGCGGTCACATGATGCTATAGCAGAAAGTGAAAGCGCGGCGAAACACTGGAAGAACAGGCGGCACGATGGGAAAAAAAACTTGTAATGTTACTACAACTAAGGATGGTACCGGAATTATTGTACGAGCTACAGAGCGCAGAGGCAGGGAGTAATGCTACAAGAGGGTCCTGCAAGAGGGCGTAATTTCGTGTGGGAGACGGACCAAGCCGGCCCCGTGAGGGTCGTTTGTAGGGTAGATCGTTTTTAAGAGCGCGTGGCGCGCACGACATGGCGTGCGCCGAGCATGACACCGCCGGTCATGACCCGAGTGACACCGCCCTGGTAGAGGTACGCGGTCGTGTCCTTCTTCGCGCAGCCCACGGGCGCCGCGGAGGGTTTCAGGGTGGGTTTCGAGCGGGCGAAGGGGGGACGGTACTTGCCCACAGCGGGGAGCACCATGGAGGCGGATTTCAGGGGCGTGGCGGGCGGGGAGCCGGCGGAGGTGAGCGAGTCGGTGGAGTAGGACGTGAACTTGGACGAGGTGGAGGAAGATGAGTCGGAGTCATCGCAGTAGTCTGAGTCGGAATCTGAGTCTGAGTCGGATGCGGTTGGGGAGGCGAGGCTAGGGAGGCGAATCGGCTCAGCGGCGGCCTGCTGGCGACGCATGTTGCGCACGCGAGCGGACAAGAGCATTGCGCGGAGGCGCCCACCGGTGCTTTGTTGGAGGAGGGAGCTTGGGCCAACTGTCATCTGCGCCTGGACGCGTGAAATAGGCACTACGCTGCCCTGAGTCTCCTCACTCCAAACATCCTTTACAGCCGCACCGCCGAAGCGGACTTTGACGTAACCGGGGCCATAAAAGAGCAGGATATCATCGCTGCCGAGTGCGGCGAGCCATGCGGCCCACGGAATTCCTGCACCGATGGATGCGGCCAGCAGAGGCGCGGGTGGCGTCGAAGTGGCATTCAGGGTGTAGGTGGCGGTCGACACAGTGACGAGCGACGCGGAGAGAATTAACTGGGCAGAGGACACGGCCGCAGGGGAAAACGCGGAAACCAAAGGGCGGGTAAGGAAGGCAACGACATGGGGGACGGCGGAGGAGGACATGTTGAATCGGCTAGCGACGGAGAAAAATTCGAGTCTGTGGCAAAAGATTAGAAAAAAAGGATGTATAGAGAATAGGAAAGGATCCTACCAAACGTAAAGGTCGTTGAAGGAAGGATAGAGATGCAGAGAGTAATGCAGAGAGTCCGAGAACAGAGGGAACGTGAAACAAACGTAAAGTGGGCTGGTGAGGCTGAGAGAGAGTAGACCGAGAGTCTTAACATTCCAACCATTCCGCGCTGTCTTATATACCCGCTCTCCATACCCGCTCTCCATAAAGCAACAATGCGGACCGCGTCGCTATCGTCGCTTTTGAAAGACAATGAACGGGGGCCACAACAAGGACAAATACCAAACAATGCGGACTGTCGCCATCGTCGCTTTGGACGAGACAATGAGACGACTGCGGACAACAAAGAACAATAGTTCAAAGCCATCGAGCCCGACTTCTAGGCAACCCGGCCTGATTTCTCCGCCTATGTGCGCACCATAGACAAGGTGTTGGCGGGGAGGCTCTTCAAATTGTTCTTTATTTTCGCAATACATTCTTGACTCCTTCCTACCGCCGATGGCCCGCCGCCAACATAGCTTGGCTTCGCTCTGCTCGGTCCTGCCCGGGGTTTGGCCGGAAACTTGACGCCTGACATCTTTTCGACGTCACCCACTAACTGTTGATGTGATTCATACTTCAATTCAGCAAGCATCCGAGGCCAGGCATATGAATGAATCATCTAGCACTCGAGTGGCGTTGAATCTTGTCGTCTCCAGCGTGCTCTTTTTCTCGTCCTATGACTACATTGGGCTCGAGTTTATTCACAACTTTTTATTATCCGACACCTCATGAGCTGAGGTCCTCAAAAAATCCATCATGCTCAATTTAGACTGCTGGAAGTACGTTCAACCTTGGGCGTATCTGAATGATATCACACCTTACTCGGAAATGAACGTGGTTTTTCCGGTGACTTCGAGTACTAGCAATTCAGTTCTACAGCTTTCGCCAACCAACCATTCTTCCTGCTAGTGCCTTCCGAAGATGCCTACTTCTCTTCAGATGACCCGAAGCGTCTTGGAGCTTCACGGTCCGACAACCCTCAACATCACAACTTTACCTTTGGCGGTACTTTATCTCTGAACATGCTTCCATTCAAAAGACACTCGAAGAGATCCGAAGGCTTTAGAGTCTCCGGGATGAACCGTGGGCAACGATGGCTTGCGGGATTATCGATGACGGTGGTTTGTATCGTCAATGAATTCAGCAAAGCGTTCTGCGATCTGTTGAAGTCCTCAAAAACTTTAAAGCTGCAGGATCGAAACAACGCAGCCTTTCGCCACTGTTTTGTATCTGTGCTCGACCCTGGGTAGAAGCCGCTGGAAATACGTTCAACCCTCAAACGTATCTGCATCGGCCGTACTCGGAAATGAGCGTGGTTTTCGCGATGACCGAAGGCTTTCTTTCTCCTCTCTTCCTCTTATATGATGGAACTTGGCGGCATGACAACGGCGAGGAATTCAGCTTTACAGCTTTCGCCAACTAATCCTTCAGAAGATACATCCTTCCTCCGAGAAGCCACCCGCAGGCTCTTGGACATTGGCTCCCAATAACCCCCGGTGAACACTACAGGCATTTAGTTTTACAACCAATCACCCGACTTGACTTTATCCCTGGCAATGGCATGCTTCCATTCACAGGCACCCGAAAAGACCCGAAAGCTCCTCTGGACCAAACGCCAACGACGACCTGAATTATCCAGAGTCCTGGTCCCTCAGGCTTCAGCCCCCTGGAAGTCGAAACCTAAATCATTTGTCGACGAATTCTGCAGTCTCGCGAATTCGGAAATCATACCACTGAGTTCTCAAATTCAATTCAAGGCTACTACCTCTCTCGCTCACCTTTCGCTGGTATATGTACTCGCCCTGGTTGCACTGCTGGAAATACATTCTGCCCTCGAACAGATAACGGATCTATACCTGATCACACCGCTCGGAACTGGCCGTGGCTTTTGCGCAGCTCGCTATTCTTTATGGTACGAGCCATTCAGTTCTACAGCTTTCGTCCTATCCGTTCGTATCGCTTTCCATTCAGAGCATTCCCGCAAGGACCCGCAGCGTCTCCTCGCGACTGATTACGTGAACACGGTCGAATTATCTGGCGGCCGAGTGGCGTCCGTTGATCCTATTGCCACTTCGTGTACGCGCCGAGTCTGCAGCTCGTGTTCCTGGATGTGGTCCCGCAAACAATCACACCATATTCCCGTTCTCGTAACCCAAACCCACGACATCGACCCCTCAATCACACTCTCTTCTGTATCTCGTCATTCATTCTCAAGGCCAAGATCGACCGTACAAACACCGTTGAGGCGACACATGCAATCCCGCGTCGAAGCTACAGGAATCAAGTTCAAACCAAGTTATCTTTGAAGCCATCTCTGAGACCTGTCTCTACTTCGCAGGTCTGAGTTCGGGCCTCACCACGGTGTTGAGCGTGGCTTTCGACCGGGAGCCCAACAGAGACATTTATAGCTCTAATTCCACAGCTTTCTCTGCCGGATTCCAGATTTGTCAAACGTTCGACCTGTGTATCTCCGGAGAGACCGAGGCACTACTGAGGCCTTTTTAGATTTATTGGACGCCGAGCCAAAGCAAGCACACGAGCCACGACGATCATCCAGGTGGAGTGGCGTTGGTGGATCCATAACTACGCCGCCCCCTACCGATCACGCAACCCCCGACCTCCTCAAAGACCGAAGGCCGTTATGGATTCATTGGTTTCAACGCAGGCATTGGATCCGCGCGCACGACCATCATCTAAAATTCCAACTAGAAAGGCGTCCGTGGGTCCCATTGCGCCCGGCACATCCATTTTCCCGCACTGAGATCGCAGCGTGTGGGGGTTTTTTTTTTCAAGGAATGCCGCCCAACGCAACTACGATCTTTTTCGCGGGCCCACAACAAACAATCCATGATGTCTAATGCTCGGTCCTGAGTTGGTCCTGCGTGAAAACTCATGATATCTAATGCAGGTCCCGAGTAAAAGCTTCGAGAATGACCTCCAACCTCGTATACTGTATCTGCGACCGCACCTCAGTCGGAATTGAGCGTGGTTTTCGCGCACCCTCAGTGACTTTCGAGGGAACTTTTTCTTTCGTCTACAGCTTTCGCAAACTCACGTTCGTACCTCTTTCCTTCCATCAAGAAAAAATCCCGGGAAACTAGCTTCACGAAGTTCTTTGAAATTTCATTCAAGGGCTCAATCACTTCGAAGCTGCTGGAACTAGGTCGCGCGTCACTGGGAATAAGCGTGGCTTTCGCGACTTGAATGATGGGCTGGACACTGACAACCCTTGAGTTTATTCACAGCTTTCGCCAACTTTTCAACCTGATATCTTCCCGAGAACTTAATGAGATGCCTGCTTCCCCCCTTCCGAAGTGACCCGGAACTCGAGCGCAAGTACACGACCGAAACTGTGGCTAGTGTGCGTGGAAAGCCGTATCCTCGTTCCATCGCTCTGGACTAAATCGTAGGTCGTGTTTTTTGCCAATAATTCCCAGGATCTCACCAATTGTCTCGCGGGTACCCAACATCGCGATGCTCGACTAGTCTCGTTTGAGTCTAGTCGTTCTTCAAGACTGGTGGAAATGCTCAACCACCTTTTCAAGTACTGGGGCGCGACCAAGACAACTGGATTGCTGAAATGCTTCCCTTGAAGTGGTCACTTCAGGCCTCAAATTGGTACCTTTTATGCCCTTGATTGATACAGTCGAGCGCTCTGTTCCGTCTTTCAATTGGGAATTCGTTCAATATCAACCTCGTTCCCTTTCCCACGCGTCTCCGCAGCCAACTCGATGACGCCGAGGACGGCGTTTCCCATCCAGGCTGATCGAGGTGGGCGCCACACGTCGTGTTTTGACGGCGGACTCGCTCTCCCTTCCTCCAGAGCGTCGTCCGGGTCTCGGGTCTCGGGCCTCTTCCTCAAGCGACGTCAGAGGCGCACATCAACGAGACTAACGGCGTCGAGTTGAGCCCCTCAGGCACTGCACCTTGCCGACTCCGCGAACGTGCGCCTACGTGCGCATGTCTCAGTCTGCGCATAAAACAACCGCCGTCAGCGCCATCGCTCTGTCGATCCCTCGTGTCCCCACGCACGTATCTTGGCAACTTATCAAAACAATCACACACAATAAAATTCGAGCGGAAGATCTAAAAAAATAGCCAAATGCGGGAAATTTTGTAGGATAAACGGAACGGCGTCGATGTGGCCTCAGTCGCGTAGTGCATGTCGGAACGAACCGTGTTTGTGTGAGCGCTCGCCAGTCCTGGGCGCACGCCACTCCGCATCGGGAGCCCGGGGCTGTATTTGCTTTCCCTGGCAGCTTAATCTCAGGCGTCCTGGAAAGGAATAGAAGAGTGTGAGGTAGCGTCATCAAGGCACTGGCACTTCATAGATCTAGACCAAAATATTTATAGTCTGACATTGACTCTATCTGGCTCGACAGCATTTGGGCGTTGTTACATGTGCAACGCGCCAAGTACCGAAATGTGTGACCCTGTCTTGATCTCTTTGCAGGTTAGGATGCTGCCCCCAAGTAAATTCCATCTCAGAGATCGAAGCATTTCCTCCCTCCCGTTTCAGAATCCGTATTTTTTTTTCCACTTTGCATTTTCCTCCGCTTGTGAAACAAAGATCTGACACCGTTTTGGACGATCATTTTGGTACGCATGTCACAGCTTCGAACGTGGGTGGCTGCAATTGAACTTAATCGGCAGCACCGGCGCCGATGTGCTTATTACCTCCCCAGGTTTTCCCTCGCTCTCTCAGCCTTCTTCTGCGATGCCCACCGCCGACGCCTTTGACGATAGCCATCTATCCGCCGTCGAGCGCGAAAGTCAATCGCGCTGGAAGCTCACATGGCCCGAGTTGAAGCTTTTGTTCATTGCCTCAAGTGCGTAGTCCTTCTCGTCTTGCAAGTGGAGATGGTAACGATTCGTAGCTGGTTTCTTCATTGATGCATATGATCTATTCAACATTAACTTGGTTGTCGTCGTTCTCAAGTCAGCAGAGCGATCCTCTTTCCTTTCCTTGTTCTGACTCTGGCCTTCTCCAGCGTTCTCGTTAACGGAAAGTTGTCTGGCACCATTGCCAATGCACCACTACAGGGCGGTGTCTTGAAGGCCGCAGCGAATATTGGATGTGTTATTGGGCAGATTGGATTCGGTCTGGGTGGCGATGTCTTCGGTCGCAAGGCAATCTACGGGATTGAGATGACCGTCACCACGATCGCTACTATCCTCATCATCTCCGGTCCCCTCTCCTTGGGCGTAAACCTCTTTACCTACATCACCGTATTCCGTGTCCTCTTGGGCATCGGTATCGGTGGGGACTACCCCATGTCCGCCTCCGTCGTAGCCGACCGCGCCAACCTCCGTCGTCGTGGTACCATGGTCACGTTCATCTTTGCCATGCAGGGATGGGGTTCTCTCATTGGAGGCATCGTCTTCATCGTTCTGCTCGCCATCTACAAAAAGGGTATCGAGGACCACCACCACACCAGCCAGCTCAACTCTATCTGGCGTATCTACACCGGTGTTATCATCATCCCTGGCATCATCACCATTGTCCAGCGTATGATGATGACCGAGTCGGCTCGCATGAAGGGTGTCCAGGCCATGCGCGAGGACCCCAATCTCATCGCCAAGGGTCAGGTTATCGGCGTTAAGCTTGACAACAACGAGAAGGCCGACGAACACTCCCAGTCTAGCGTGGAAGGCCGAGAGGCTGAGGCCCCCGTTCAGGGTGGTGGACTCGCTGCGACCAAGGCTGCCAAGGCCGCTGCATGGCGCGACGCCCGCGAGTACTTCTCCGAGTGGCGCCATCTCAAAATCCTCATCGGCACCACGGCGTCCTGGTTCCTCCTCGACATCATCTTTTACGGTATCTCGCTCAACCAGTCTATTTTCATCAGCGCCCTCGGCCTCGCCAATTCCAAGGACCCTTGGGAGTACCTCTGGCAGCAGGGTGTTGCGAATATTATCATCGCTGTTGGTGGTTTCCTCCCCGGTTACTACTTCACGCTCTTCACGATCGAGTACCTGGGCCGCAAGAAGATCCAGATGATGGGCCTCATCATGAACGCCATCATCTTCGCCATCATGGCAGGGAAGTACAACACGCTGAAGGCCCACCCCCACGGCCTCATCGCGTGCTTCATTTTCCTGCAATTCTTCTTCAACTTCGGTGCCAACGCAACCACCTTCGTCAGTGCGTACCCTTTGCTTTTCTTCGTCGCGTTCGCCGCTGACTTTGTTTGCGCTCTCCAGTCCCCGCCGAGGTCTTCCCGACGCGTGTGCGCGGTTTCTCGCACGGTCTGTCCGCAGCATGTGGAAAGTGCGGTGCCATCATTGCTTCCCTCGCTGTCTCGATCATGAGTACAAACGTCGGCGCCCAGAATGTGCTCTGGCTGTTCTGCGGCATTGCCATCGTCGCCGTCCCCTTTACGCTGCTCATCCCTGAGACCAAGGACCGCGACGCCGATGTCATCGACCTCGAGGAGCGCCAGGCCGCACTGGGCTACAATGCCAAGCTTTGATCATCTCTCTTTGACTTACTTTGCATTGACTGGTTGCATCGGCTGATTGACTGTTCTTCGCACGCATTGATGACTGGCTGTTGTTCATTGACGCGGATTGCCTGCTAGCCCTACGACACACCCACACCCCATACGACGACGTTACAATGCTGTCCCCCAATCCGAGTTACGACGTTACATGCTGCTTGTCTGCCTGTTAATTCTGTTTCTTATCTCATAATAAAACTATCCTCTGTTCCGTCTTGTCGTCGGAGCACAAAAACCTTGGGATTCATTCGTAATTTATTGCTGTAGATAGAGTTACCTTACGCACAATGGATTCCAACTATTGATTGTGTCGTTGATTTTTGTGCGTGGGACCAAGTGCGAATGACAGGATGCACTGTCTCGTGATGATCACGATGCGGGGGCTCAAAAGTAAACAGCGGGATTACAACTTATTCACAAGGACGAGTTACGAGGAAGAAAATGGATACATTAGAGCTTATTACGAATGTGTGGGGAGAATCAACATGCGCAGCGAATAACACAAGGGGCCCGACTGTATTCAATGCTCGTATTATTAGCATTTAGATGCATGTCACAGAGGCAACGGGGTCATCGAACCCTCCGGAACTTGAAAAAGCGAGAATATGCCAAGGAAGACTACATGCACGCGTAGCAAGCCAAAATTATCAAGAGCCCGCGCCCGAATCCAGTGACAGCAGGTTACAGCGCGTGGGTCGTGGGCTGTGGGCAGGCACGGCACTCGGCAGAGAAACCCGACCGAACGGCAGGACGGGAACTAACAATAGGTGTGAGTGAAAAAAACAGCGAGGGACACCCGGGTGGCGTGGAATATTCAGGAGGACATCAATGACTCGACCGGCGCTGCGGCGCCGTGTTAAACCAAGCATAGAATAAATACTTACAGGATGTCAAATCATGCACTCGTGGTCACCGTCCACTGCGCCGGTTTCAAAGGTGTCCGACGTTGTCCGACGTCCTCCGTCGCCACCCGTCGGAATTCTTTACTCTGTTGACATTAACTCCCCTGAGCTGCTTCCTGACTGCTGTGAGTTCGGCACGGTCCCGCTCACCGTGGTGCGGAAAACTTCGGGAAAGCAGTGCAAAGGCAGTGTCTCTCACTGCTACAAATTATAAATTATAAATGCCGAAAAGTGAGGGCTGACCCCGACGGTGAGCTGAACTTCAATGGGCGGAGTTTCGGTCGACCGTTTGAGGCAGCGATACGAGGTGAGTCAGAGGTACTTAGTATTCTAGCCCCATATGGCATCTAGGAATACCTAAAGGAGAGAATTCCGCGCGCAGCCCGACGGCAACGAGGCTTGGATAAAACATACGTAAAGCCTAGTCACTTTCCAAGCACCAGAGTAGGCGCACCGTCATGGTCGCAATTTCGATCCCCGCTGAATACCAAGACCAGCTCGAGCTCGTCGATGTCGTGGACCCGCGAACCGACGAGGAGATTCTGGAGGCCATCACCCAGTATGTGCCTGTCACCTCAGAGAAGAATATCTGGGCCTTCTGGCACTCGGGTGCGCGCAACATGTCGGGCTGGTGCCAGCGCAACGTTGCAGACTGGGTGAGGATCTGTGGTTCAGACTGGACGGTCCGCATCCTCGACAACGTCCCCGATTCGCCCAACTACGCGTTGAAGCACCTCTCTCGTGACCTTCTTCCGGACGCATTCGTCGAACATAAAATGGATGGACCGTATATCGGCCCCCATAGTGCGGACTTTCTCCGAGGCGCATGTTTGTACGAGCATGGGGGAGCGTACATGGACGTCGGCAACATCTTGTTCAGACACATGGACCGCATCTGCTGGGACCAGATCGCGGACCCCACCAACCCCATTCACGTCGCGGTGCCCTTGATGTACGGGCAAACCATTGCCAACCATTTCGTCGCTGCTCGCAAAGGGGATCCTTTCATCAAGAGATGGTGCGCTGAATCGAACTACTTGCTACTCTTTCCTAACGTTGATGTTGTTTAACAGGCATGACCTCTTCACCCACCTCTGGAAGGGTCACACCAACCATGAAGGCCTGCTCAGTAGTCCCCTCCTTGCCTTTGGCGCGGAGAGTCTTGACCTCGACGAGGCCCGCGCAGGCAACTTTACGTGGGACTTCAGCGTCGACGCCAAAACCATCATGGAGTATATCAGCCAGGTCCTCTGCTGGACACGATTGACGATGCTCGAGGATGCCGGAGACGGTTTCTCGTGCACCGAGTACTGGCAGAACAATGTCCTCTGCATCGACGTGCTGCAGGAGAACTGGGGCGCCGAGACTATCGTCGGTTTCGCGAAGGGCGGGACGGCCATATTCGAGCCGTTGAGCATGAAGCGCGATGACGATAAGAGCTCTGAAAGCTATAAAAAGGCAGAGGAGCTGGTGTGGAGGATGCTGACCAAGTCCAGCATGGAGAAAATCACGCATGGAAAGGGGCTGACGAATACAGTTGCCCTCGGCGTCCTCTGGGACATGAAAGAGAACGAGGGCAAAGATCGCGCGCCGGGGACCTTTGCTGAATTGATGCGGTACGGCTCAGTTCATTTCCGGCAGAAGCGGGAGAGCATTGTAACGATGGCGGCTACGAAACCGCGCACGACGATGAAGAAAGGTGTTCTGGAGCCTTAACGTACCTTAAAGTGCCTCTACGTAGTTTGCGCACAATAGAAATTCCCTTGCAGTTGCTTTTCTTTGTCAAGTTCATCAGGAGATAATAGAACCAGCTAAGAACCTAGTGGGTGTTACTATTCTTGAGACACCCACTGATAGTGGAGACTATTTCAGGAAAAAGAACAGCGTGAGAGACTTGGCTAGGATAAACAATCGAAGGGTGGAGTCAGTTCAATGCTCGTGAGGTTAGGGTTACTCCGGCAGCAGTTTTGGATCTGGTTTTGATGGTGGTTTTGGTTTTGATGCCCTTACGTGATGTAGTCAACAAGATGATCTAAAACCTGAAATGTATTCTAGTTCCCTTGGTTGTAGTCCAATTGTCCTAAAAAGTAGTGGAATTTGAACCAACATATCCAAAGTCGTGGAATATGAAAAAATCTTGAGAGAAAACAGATGGATAATAAATGAGATTCCGTGCCAAACTCATCAAACCACTTGTATATTTCGCTGTACTGCGGTTTTGGTTATGGAACCTGGATGGCTGGATGGTACACTTGAGATGTATATATAGCCATTATTCACAAAAGTCCAGGGGTAAAACCGGGGCGGAAACATCACAGGAGTAGATAAATTATCTGTGTGTCCTGTCCTGCCTCTATTTTTCCTGGTGTTAGGGCTCTGAAGGCCTCTAAATGTATTCCAACCCTTCCCTCCAATTTTCATAAGAAATTGTTCACTGTAAATTGGCGTGAATCAATTTTACACTCACATCAGTGGTTTTCTACCCTCGGGGATGTATCTTGGTCAAATTCACCGGATTTCCCTCAGGGATTTTTCATATTCCAGATTTGCGCCCCTGTGCATTGATTTTCCGTTCTCTCCGAAGACTATTGGACGGGAGGTGAGTGAATGGGGAACAACTTTGCGTTTTAGGATCATGTTGAAGTGCGGCCATCATCAGTCGGCACGCGTCACGTAAGGGCATCAAAACCAAATCCGCCATCAAAACCAGATCCAAAACCGCTGCCGGAGTAACCCTTATGGGATGGGCCTTTTGAGATCTCGGAGTACGCAAGCGGAACACTGGCCATGATCATGACGATGAAGGGCCACCACTTTGAGAAAAGAGGAATTGTACCAAATGAGTGTCGAGGCACATATCTCGGAAATTCCGAGTCAGAGTGCTTGAGGTCAGCAATTTAGAAAAAATACGTCCACGCAACGTCTGGCTCGGATATTACACGTCTTGAAAGCGGAGGGAATGAAAGCGAGCGATGGTCGTTTGAAACGCGAACGTGATGCCATGGTGTGACCTGTGACAAACGACTTCCACTCAGCGGCCAAATATTAACCACAACTCAAGCACGAAAATGTGGCGGGCCTTCGAGAATGCTCAGAACGAATTCACCCTTCGAATGCGTCTTTCTACGCAGGTCGCGCAATGTATCCTTTTCTGCTAATCATGATGTTCATTCTGCCATGCTTCAAAGACTCGGAATTTCCTTCTGGGTCTCCGTATTTGCCTCTGAGCGTCGTTGGGTGTCCGTTGGAGCCGCAATATTTTAGCCGCTCGGAATAGAATGCTTTCGCTCGTGGCCTCTGGATTTTGTCAGCCGCTTCCGCCGCGTTGTCTCAGGTCGGAAGTAGATTTGCTCCTTTCTCGGTCTCGATGAATCTGAGCCTATGACTCTCCTGAATGGCGCTTTTTGCTTTCTACACCCATCTTCTACCTGCTAAAGTTGACCTAAAGCACCTTGTCCGCAATACCTTTGCGTCTTTCAATTCTCTACAACCCACATTCTCGTCTCGTCTTCTCATCACATCATGCGTCCCTCCGCTTCCCAAATGCTACCCGACCTTACAGGAGAGTTCATTCACGATGGCTCCCTCGAGCTGCTGTGCCTCCTTGGATCAGGCGCCTACGGAAAAGTGTACAAGGCGCTCGACACCACCTCCCCGCCGTATGACCTCGCTTACTACGCCGTGAAGTGCATGCCCAGACACGAGCCTGGAACGCGCGAGGCCGAGATTCAGGACAGCGAGCTTTTGGTGCATCGTATGGTCAGCGGCCATCCCCGCGTCATCACGTTCCACCACCACTTCTTCACCGACGCGTTCGTATTTGTTGTTCTGGAGCTCTGCACCGGCGGTGATTTCTATAACGCCATGGTCGACCGGGAGCTCTACCGCGGGAACCCGACCCTGATCAAGCAGGCGTTCGGGCAGCTGCTCGATGCAGTTGATTTTATTCATAGGAATAGTGTATACCACCGCGATATCAAACCGGAGAACATTTTGTGCAACTCCGCTGGTACGGACCTTCGGCTGGTCGACTTTGGACTCTCGACGCAGGCCGCCGTTTCGACACAGTTTGGATGTGGAAGTAGGTTTTATATGAGCCCTGGTACGCTTCCCTTCCGCCTGTGAATTACGAAGCGTGGCTCACTCCTTCGCGCTCAGAATCACTCGACCGGTCGTATTCTTGCTACTCTACGCGGCACAGCGACCTTTGGGCAATTAGCGTCATATTCACAAACATGATCTCTGGGCGGTACCCGTGGCATACCGCAGAGTCGGCCGACCCAGGGTTCGCGGCGTTCCGTGCCGATCCCAATTACCTGCTCAAAGCGCTAAAGATCACCAAGCCGGCGAACGCGCTGCTCAAGCGGTGCTTCCACATAAACCCCCTCCGCCGCCCGACAATCGCCCAGTTCCGGGAGGCTCTCGACGGTATCGATTCCTTTTCGCTCGAGCACGAGCTGTCCACGGCCTCAATCATCCTGCCGGCTCCGCGCATGCCGCTCCCGCAGTTCCCCGTCTCCGCCTCCACGATGGTCGAGTGGGACATCGGCACCCCGTTATCTGCCCCCGGCGATTGTGAAAAGACCCCCAAGCCTGCATTCCCCATCCACATGCCCCAGCCGCTCAAATCCACCATACCCTTCGACCTTGACTCGTCCTCTCTGTCTTCTTTCGTGGCCGGTCCACCCGTATCGCCCCCGCCCCCGCCCCCGCCCTCGCCTACTTCCTCCTCGGACTCTTCCGCCCCAAGCGACGTCAGTGTCGCAGACTCGACCCCTCCAGCTACACCTGCTACGTTCCTTAGCTTGTCCAGTGGCATCCCCTCCCTCCCCGCCTCCACCGTGCTCCTCGCACTCCCCAAACGCGCATACCTAGTCCCCTCCCGCCCCCCGCGCGACGCCGCAGTTCCCCTCGCGAACATGAAGAGCAAGTCGCCAGTGGAGTACCGAACCGTTGCATCCAACGCGCGGCCCACGCTGCCCACGAGACGGCAGTTTTTGACTGCGCGCCGAATTGTTCAAGTGCAGAAGGATTGTTATTAAATGAAGAGATGAACGAAGAATGTATGGACAAAAATGCAGATTCGTTACGAAAATTAGCATCGCTCGTAATTAGACGTAATTACTTGGAGAATGTAAAAAAACCACATAAACATCACATAACCGCTGCTGTATACAAGATGTGCGAGCTCGATCGACGTATGTACATAAAGAGTTGAAAGAATCATACGTCCAACGAACAAGAGTCTCTCGGATACCCACCCCGTTCGAAGATTGGAAACCGGCCTCCAAATTTCGGATAGTATCCCACTGCATTTAATTTCGAAATATACCACCTCTCCACCTCGGCGACAGATAAATCCTCCCAAAGAGCTCCCCAGCCGTCATCCTCCAACCACCCGGGGCAAAGGCGAAAAGTATCGAGCGGGCTGTTCCGCCCACTTTGTGAGCGCATCACGGGGCATCTTCGAATGAGACACAATGGCTCCCGCAGAATACCGACCGGCACGGGGTGGATGTGCAGAGAGCGATGGTATGGGTTCAAGAGGGTTGGGATGAAAGACACTGCACGTTCACACCGCCCCGTCAGCAAGGAAGCGCGCAACATACCGAATTTCTCGAGCGGCCATGTAACCCATAGCGGCTCCTCGCTCACCCATGTCCCTCCCTTAGCCTGGTGCGCCTCAATTAGGAGAACGTCAAGCCGTCGATGACGGTGTCCATGCGCCAGAAATGTTTTCGCTTTTCACATTGTACATTCTTTCATGTTTCATACCTCTGCTCGCGGTCAGAACTTACCAGCTTTACGGTAACCGCGTCTAACCGCGATACGCTTGTTCATGCGCGAGCTTAGGACCAACAAGACGCGTGTGCGGCTGGCCGTCTGGAACTAGCTAGAGGGCATTACTGCGATGCTGCAATGGTCGGTCTTGCGGAGAAATTTACTCTCACAACTTGCATGCACCCGAGGTCCGTGGGCGTGTCGGTGAGGTTGCGGCGTGGCTGTTAGGCCATCGAGGAGCACGAGGTCGTCCCAGGTCCCAGTAATGGCTGTACGCGTTTTGCGGTGGCAGGTCGGTTCAAGGGACTGCGACGGCAAGGTGGGACCAGAAGATTTGATATTTTGCAGCTCCGGGAGGCGACGAAGGTGTGGAGGGTCCTTTGAACGATCGTCCACGGCTCATGATTCCTCACAGGCAGAGCTTGCGGGACGGCCCGAGACAAGGCGCGTGCCAAGCAACCGCACACATAGTCTCGTCATCAAGCTCTCTCTTCCTCCCACACAGTTTTTTTTTGTGCTTCATGCCCACATGCCTAAAATTTGCTCGCGGGCCGCTGGCAGTGCTCGCCTTTTTCACTGGCAGATAGGTTGCAAAGAGTCTCAACACCCATCTCTTCGCACGAAAGACGGGCCAGTCGCCCGTCTATGACTCCTGGTGAGTATCATTCTCTTCATCTGAATGTGATGAAACGCACTGGGCTCTGAGGAATACCTCGATGTAATGCAATACGCTCACTGAGCGGCGGCCTAGAAAACCGTTAACTGAACCTTTCCTTCAATTTCTTTTGGTTTTTTTCAAAGTTATTCACTATGCTGTTACAGATAGACGCTCCGTCGTCTGACGTACTGGACTGGACGGGATTTCGTACCAACTTCGCCGTTGCATGCTACCCCATACGAGGGCTTTTCTGGTTTGATCCTGCAGATCCGAGATTCATCTGGCGATCTATCCTTGACGAAAGACCCGTAGGTGTTCGTCCACACCGGTTTGCGTGCAGCACGCAGGTACCTAGCTGCTGTGTGGGTGTCTTAGCCGGCTCTGAATAGACAGCCTGTTATATCGTATGTCTTTGCATCATATTAGGCCAATGTCGCTCTGCAACACAATCATACCACTTCCGTCGCCATCCTGGCCTTGGCCGTTTTAAGGAATGAAGTGGGAAAGCACCCATGTCTTCAACGTAGCTACGACGCATCGGGGATTGAAGGGCTACAAAAAAGATAAATATCCAATACGTATTCACCATTCATCGGCAACGAAATGGCCACTCGATGGAATCCGTTTTGGAAAATATACTCATTTTGAAATCCTTGTACGTAGATGACCGCAGCCAATCGTGTGAGTGTCGAAGTAGAGTTTGAAAGCTCCGGACACGCGCAATTTTACAGAGGGGGCAATTTTGACGCAACTAAAGCAGTCGAGTACTATGTGGGGCGCTGGATTTGGGGTGGTCTGCTAGTCGCCGCTCTCGGCCAAGCTACGTTTTACGCCATACGAGGCGAAACGGTCGCGCCAAAGTTCTACTGTGGTAAATGGCGGGAAGGAAACCCCATGGGCACTGATGTGGGACATTCAATCTGAGGTAATATACCTCAGGGAAGTTGAACCTGTGATATTGCGGATGTATATCTAAATAAAAGTGCTAGGTATAAAAATCGAGCCTTTTTTGCAGCAATGGCCAGAAGTGCGCCTCACCTCACATCGAACATGATCTCCTCGTTCAAACTCTTAGCTGCGGTTGTCAGCATGGTCACTCACGCCGTCCCAACCGACTTAGGTTATCCCCGGGCCTGGCCTCCCCAGCCTGGCCTCTGTCGGTTTGAGTTCCGCAGACCTGTACACGCGTGTTCTCACTCCTACTATGGCCGTTTTCAGGAATCCGCACGTAACCTTTTACCGCTCGCATGTCAGAGCAAATGAAGAGCATCGAGCGCCGATTTCCACTCATGTGTGGAGAAGTTCCACCCGCCTCTGAAGTCGTCAACGTGGTGGCTTGCTTCAATTTCCTCAATGCATTAGGCACCACGGCTTGTACCGCATTACGCACCATGGTTTGTACCGTCAACGGTGACAACGTCAACTTTTGCGAGTCTGGATCTTGCACCTGGTTCGGGAGCAATGTCTCCGGCAGTCCTTCTGCCTCCTCGTTCTGGTACTTGTTTTCAGTAGATCATCCCCATTACTTTATTGAAAAGAATTCCAGTAGCGACGTCGCGACCGGTGGAAACGTACCTATCAACATTTGCCAAGGAAATGGTTTCGTGGACGGTAAGTTTATGCAGCAATGTCAATCTTATTGTGACAATTTCTGCGGAGTCGACCTGATGGATCGAAAATGTCTATACTGACCGAAAAAAGTCGAAGAGAACCCAATGAAGAATTAAACAAATGTGTAAACAGCTTGTGCTCGCATGGAATTTTTGGCTTTAGGAATTTCGTGGTTCTGAATCCGTGATTGTTCAAGCTATATTTCCTTATTTGGATTCGGGCGTTGAGTCGTGCGGGTGGCCGAGCCTGATACGGTCAAGATTCTCACGCGCGTATCAACCTCTTCAACCTCTCCCTTCTCTTCTGGTTTGCGGGTCCCATGTCCTACCTCTCTGCCTCTACAAGCGCATCCCGTACCTCGCCCAAGTCAGAGAGTGGTTTCTTCGGACCATCCGCGCTGGCTCAGCACGCTCCTTTACGCTCCGGCTTTGAGCATGACTCGCCCGTCACTGCAGAGCCACAACGAGCGCCATCTCGTCGATCGCAGCGGGGCGTCCCAAGCCCTCTCAAGGCTTTAGGGATCCTCGCTGCCTTCCTTCCCCTCCCGCCACTCATGTCTGTAATATATCTGGCGTGTGGCCACGTCGTCTTGCGCGCCGCACACCGTGTGCACTATGGCGCTGTACCTTTAATATCGTCCGTCCGCGCGGCTGCCGTGGGCGGGTCGATCCTGGCGCTTCCCCTCGCCGTGCTGTTGTACCTCTTACTCTTTCCGACGAAACCACCGGACCCGGACGACTTTTTCGACGATGACGAAGACTCAACGCAGTGGGCGACATATGGGACATACGCGGTGTGCACCTTTGGCTCTACTGAGGGTCAGACACGATTCTAATTGGTATTCCAGGTATGCGCCGCACTCATTCTAACCCTGGGCTCCATATCAGGCGCCCTCGGGACTGTGTGCTTATCCCCGAGCCTCATGCTCACTGCCGCAGAGGCTGCGGCGGCGGGAATAGTTGGGGCTATAATAATATGCGCCGGGCTCGCCTGTGTGGCCCTTTTTGCATGTCTTATCTGGCTGGATTATTTCCGGCCCAAAAGCACGACAACCACGACAGAAGAACGATAGACACTGGACAGCCTCTTTTTGACTTGGGGCATACATATCTGTGATCTCTCACTGACTGGACGCCGCACACACTCATTACATTCACGACCACTCGTTTAGCATTGTGTATACCTAATTTATTTCGTATTTCGTAGGGACTGCTGTATTTCTCTGTATCGGTTGTCATTTGGTTGAATCCCTTCTTGCAGCAAGCTCTTCCCCAGAAGCAAGGCCTTCAACAAGGATTCTCACGGGCGTCCAGCCACCATTTAGCTTATATGTCACGATGCCCTGGCAGCCGCAGGAGCAGGTGACTCCGAAGGCCTTGGAGCACATCCCCGCACACTGCTTGGGTCACCAGGGTCTGTATGCCAGTACACATAAGCGAAGTAATGTATTTTCACTCACACGACAACAAGCTGTCTCAGCGGTGAAAGCTCAAACTGTGAGTGGTACCATCAGAACCATCTCGCACATCTTGTATACAGCAGCAGTTATGTGATGTTTGTGTGGTTTTTTTACATTCTCCAAGTAATTACGTCTAATTACGAGCGATGCTAATTTTCGTAATCGAATCTGCATTTTTGTCCATACATTTCTTCCTTCATCTCTTGATTTAATAACAATCCTTCTGCACTTGAACAATTCGGTGCGCAGTCAAAAACTGCCGTCTCGTGGGCAGCGTGGGCCGCGCGTTGGATGCAACGGTTCGGTACTCCACTGGCGACTTGCTCTTCACGTTCGCGAGGGGAACTGCGGCGTCGCGCGGGGGGCGGGAGGGGACCAGGTATGCGCGTTTGGGGAGTGCGAGGAGCACGGTAGAGGCGGGGAGGGAGGGGATGTCACTGGACAAGCTAAGGAACGTAGCGGGTGTAGCTGGAGGGGTCGAGTCTGCGGCACTGACGTCCCTTGGGGCGGAAGAGTCCGAGGAGGAAGTAGGCGATGGCGGGGGCGATACAGGTGGACCGGCCACGAAAGAAGACAGAGAGGACGAGTCAAGGTCGTAGGGTATGGTGAATTTGAGCGGCTGGGGCATGTGGATGGGGAATGCAGGCTTGGGGGTCTTTTCACAATCGCCGGGGGCAGATAACGGGGTGCCGATGTCCCACTCGACCATCGTAGAGGCGGAGACGGGGAACTGCGGGAGCGGCATGCGCGGCGCCGGCAGGACGATTGAAGCCGTGGGCAGCTCGTGCTCGAGCGAAAAGGAATCGATACCGTCGAGAGCCTCCCGGAACTGGGTGATTGTCGGGCGGCGGAGGGGGTTTATGTGGAAGCACCGCTTGAGCAGCGCGTTTGCCGGCTTGGTGATCTTTAGCGCTTTGAGCAGGTAATTGGGATCGGCACGGAACGCCGCGAACCCTGGGTCAGCCGACTCTGCGGTATGCCACGGGTACCGCCCAGAGATCATGTTTGTGAATATGACGCTAATTGCCCAAAGGTCGCTGTGCCGCGTAGAGTAGCAAGAATACGACCGGTCGAGTGATTCTGAGTGCGAAGGAGTGAGCCACGCTTCGTAATTCACAGGCGGAAGGGAAGCGTACCAGGGCTCATATAAAACCTACTTCCACATCCAAACTGTGTCGAAACGGCGGCCTGCGTCGAGAGTCCAAAGTCGGCCAGCCGAAGGTCCGTACCAGCGGAGTTGCACAGAATGTTCTCCGGTTTGATATCGCGGTGGTATACACTATTCCTATGAATAAAATCAACTGCATCGAGCAGCTGCCCGAACGCCTGCTTGATCAGGGTCGGGTTCCCGCGGTAGAGCTCCCGGTCGACCATGGCGTTATAGAAATCACCGCCGGTGCAGAGCTCCAGAACAACAAATACGAACGCGTCGGTGAAGAAGTGGTGGTGGAACGTGATGACGCGGGGATGGCCGCTGACCATACGATGCACCAAAAGCTCGCTGTCCTGAATCTCGGCCTCGCGCGTTCCAGGCTCGTGTCTGGGCATGCACTTCACGGCGTAGTAAGCGAGGTCATACGGCGGGGAGGTGGTGTCGAGCGCCTTGTACACTTTTCCGTAGGCGCCTGATCCAAGGAGGCACAGCAGCTCGAGGGAGCCATCGTGAATGAACTCTCCTGTAAGGTCGGGTAGCATTTGGGAAGCGGAGGGACGCATGATGTGATGAGAAGACGAGACGAGAATGTGGGTTGTAGAGAATTGAAAGACGCAAAGGTATTGCGGACAAGGTGCTTTAGGTCAACTTTAGCAGGTAGAAGATGGGTGTAGAAAGCAAGAAGCGCGATTCAGGAGAGTCATAGGCTCAGATTCATCGAGACCGAGAAAGGAGCAAATTTACTTCCGACCTGAGACAACGCGGCGGAAGCGGCTGACAAAATCCAGAGGCCACGAGCGAAAGCATTCTATTCCGAGCGGCTAAGATATTACGGCTCCAACGGACACCCAACGACGCTCAGAGGCAAATACGGAGACCCAGAAGGAAATTCCGAGTCTTTGAAGCATGGCAGAATGAACATCATGATTAGCAGAAAAGGATACGTTGCGCGACCTGCATAGAAAGACGCATTCCAAGGGTGAATTCGTTCTGAGCATTCTCGAAGGCCTGCCAGATTTTCGTGCTTGAGTTGAGGTTGACATTTGGCCGCTGAGTGGAAGTCGTTTGTCACAGGTCACACCATGGCATCACGTTCGCGTTTCAAACGACCATCGCTCGCTTTCATTCCCTCCGCCTTCACGACGTGTAAGACGATGTGCGGACGTGTTTCTCTTATGCCGATCTAAAGCACTCCGAAATATGTGACTCGACACCCACTTGCCCTTGTTCTTCTCGCTCGTCCTATTCTTTCAGTACGTTGAAGCTCCATTGCCATCCCCAAATTAATATGTCCAGAATGACGTCTCAGCAAAGACCCATTGGCCAGTGTCGGCAAAACGCATCCTCCCCGCGCCGCCCTCGTTCCACATGGAGCTCCGTTGATCTTAAGGTAAGTCTCTCGCCATCGGCGATCCATCGCGTTATTTTCCTGGAGAGCTGTACCAACGAACCATTACACGCCAGTATCTCGATTTGCGGCTGAGAAGATCAGGATCGCTCCCGTTGTCGATTCACTTGTGCTTCGGGTTTACCCCACATTGAACTTTGTCAAGATTTTTTGATGACCATCCTGCCGTACGCCAATCGCTGGCGTCTCTTGGAACTGACCAGTCTTCCCGTTGCTTTCTGTGATATTCTTCATGGCTGTCTGCCAGACGCCCTTCCCGACGTCGAAATCCTTTCCGTCTATTACAACATGCGGTCCCCATGGATAAAACCTCACACCGCGCAAAGTCACGTCTCCCACGGTTTCAGACTTTTTTTTGCTGGAGAATTGCAAACTTTTCCGTGGTCGCAACGTAGGAGAATGTTCAACACACGACTGTCTCCGAATTTAAAAGGAAACCTGCCTGCAGGTTCATCGTCGCGGGGTCCTCTTCCTTGCAGCACCCTCCAGTATCTCATTCTGGTTGGCAGATTCTCAAAATCGACGTTGAGCACCCTCTCTATGGTCTTGTGAATGAAACGGCTCTCTGTCTTTTGTGGAGCTGTCTTGTCCTCTGCTTTCGACTTTAACGGTCGAACCAGAAGATTCTCTTCGCTCTCTTTTCATGGTTTTTACTCCTTTGTGGCACAGTCCCTTTCCAGTATTAAAGACCTTAAGGATCCACTACTGAAGATACCAAATTTATGGAATCACTCGAGCTGGACGAAGAAACTCACAATCGCGGGTTCAACGTACATACAAACTTGAATGTAGAGGCATTTCAAGCTTCAAGGCTCAAGTACACCTTTGTTCATCGTCGTAGACCCATGAATTTCGAGGCGTAAATTCAAGAGTGTCCGTGAATAATACAAGGTCGCGTCGTAAACGTTCAGTAGCAATGGGTCATCTAGGCGATACAAAATAGTCCCACAAGATAATACCAGGCAGTCATCCAATAAGACAGTCAATCCGGACCTATAGCAGCCCGGAACACGCGCTCAATATTAGCACAATCGCAGAAACCAGTAGTCCGTCGGGATACATAGGGAGCGCAGCGGACTTGGACCCGGGAGCCGGCAGGAAATGGGAGGCGTCCGATTTTTGCTGCGCGGTGGATTCCTAGTTATCAATTGCGGACGGTGAGCGATCCCGGTGTCATAAGAAAACCGAGGCAGAAATCGAACCTTGAATGCTGCTAAGCCAACAAGAACGCCGCTCGCGAAGAAAATGAAAGCCACGATCAGCCAAATAACTCCCCATACTGTCATGAATACACTGATTAAGCGACGGGGAAAATCACACAAGAAAAACGTACCTTGGGACGGGAAGCATCCACATATCTTGGCAAATGCCGAAGCGTCGGACGAGTTGACCTTCCGGGCAATCGTGTCGTCTGGGAATAATTAGCTTCAAGTCGGGGTTGGGAGGAATCCGAGCGGACTGACCAATTACGTCCCAAAGGACATACATGCAGGACATGACACCAATGAACAGAACCTGATGAATGTTAGGTACAAGGTGAAAAAATTAGATCAGAATCAAGCGCACGAGGTATCTCAAGGCCTCGCTCTCTGCCACGAACCAAAACAGAAGGATCAGGCCGACCATGCCAAGGATGAGGACCCAAGTTCTGGCGGAGAGTCAACAGCCATAAAACACGTTGGGAATGTGTGATAATGGCGCTCACAATAAATTCCGTCGAGCCCACCAGAGCGTGAACAGGAAAAAGACGCCGAGCACGATCACAGCGACTTTACTCGCGTTCGTGTCGAAGCCGCACGCGATTAGTGCGGCGCCGATGAAGCCTGAGCCGAGGTAGCCCGCTGGAAGCGTTAGCCAGGGGATTCCACCGGACATCGACGTTGCACCGCCCTCATCCGCTGCGTATTTGTGTGAGCGTACAATTCTCGAGGCGCACAAGACGGCAGCCCGTTCAACAAGATTGAGACTCACGGTCCAACTCTATTGAGTGGATTGTAGCACATGTGAGCACGCCCATTATGGCGTGGCTCATCTGAACAAAATACGCGTCAGAATGGAGAAATACAGAAGATTTAGCCGCAACTTCGTGGAATCCCACTGTTAGAAGCTTGAATGGATATACTGAGGGACATGTTAGAAGAACGTGGGCACACAGCATCACGGAGAGAGCTCACTAATTTTGTTGAGATATGGGACATGCCACAGGATAGCTATAACAATGATATAGACACCGGCGACAATGAGGGTCGTTTTCTGAGTTGGAGAAGGCGTGAGGACAGTCGATACATCGCGGACGACATGAGCAACTACTGCGGGGGACATGAAAGGCGGATACAAAGAGCAGTGCTTCCAGAGCAGTCCCTGTCCAGGATCGTGATTGACGTCATTCCACGTGATCCTCGAATTTTTTGCCTGTCCCGCTATGGCGCGCAAACGGAAGAACCGGACTCACCTCAAGGGAGCTGCACCAACGACCACAACCTCGGACGGCGTACCCAAATCCTTTATAATAAAACATGGTCCCGTAGGCCATTCTATTGCCCAGCTGGTCCGCGACTTCAGGAAAGTAATGGAGCCCAATACTGCGAGCCGCCTCCGAGTCTGTTCTTTTCATTCTTCGCTTTGCACTGGGCTCATGTACTGTAGGAACGAAATCGGAACAAACTCAAGGATTATTTGACAATGGCACCTGCGCTGCAGGTCACCCATTTGCTTGCTTTTACACTTACCCCGATCGCGCCTTCCATGCGCATAATCCGGCTCTCGAACGGCCCGACGCTGAGTTTTAGGATCGAGAGGTACAGTCTCATGAAAGACATCTTGAATACATCTCGGAGGGCGCGCAGCATTGGAATGGAATACCTCAGCCCGCCTCTGGTTTGCCCGTCTTGTACACGCCTCGCAAAACATTTTTCTGACCCTCCGCTAACCAGCTCGTGCTCGCGTCCTTCCCCCCCGCGGGCCCCACAACGCCCCCGCACCTCACCCTCCTCATGAAGTCCTTCCAGTCCCTCTTCCCCCCGCTCTCCCCCCACACCCTCGCGCTCTCCTCCGCGCGCCGCGTCGTGCTCATCTCGTACAGCCCCGAGCGCGGCACGGTGGACTTCCGGCACTACGTGATCACTGTCAAGCCGTACGGCGTCTCCAAGCGCGTCCGCCGCGTGCTCGAGGGCGCGCAGAAGACCTCGGGCGCGGTCCTCGACCTCGGGAACGAGAAGGACGTCGCGGACTTTTTGCTCAGGAAGAGAGGGGAGCCGGGCCCGGATGGCGGTTATGAGAGCGCGGCGTCGTCGGGGGCGGAGAGCGTTGCGGGGGATGATGCAGACGCGGTTGATCTGGCGGATGATTATGTTGGGCGGAATAACAAGAAGGGACAGCGGAGGGCGGTGAGGCTGGACGAGGTCGGCCCGAGGATGGAGCTGAGACTGGTGAAGATCACGGAGGGCGTCCCCGGGAAAGAGGGGAGTGTGATTTATCATGAATTTGGTGAGCAGATCAAGGTCTGTGCTTATTTCTTGCTGAATTCATTTGAACAGTCAAAAAAAGCAAGAAAGAAGTTGCGAGTTTGCAGGCGGCTCACGCTGCCAAAGAGAAGTTGCGAAAGGAGCGGAGGGCAGAGCAGGAGCGGAACGTGGAAAGGAAAAAAGCGGCCAAGGGTAAGTCAAATGGCGCGGAGGATGATGACGAGGATGAGGATGAAGTTGAGGAGGCGGAAGATCAGGACGAAGAGATGGGGAGTGGAGACGAAGAAAACGAGGATGAGCCCAACTGGGACGCGGAAGAGGAAATAAGTGAAGGAGAAGATTCAGAGGAAGACCCAGAGGACAGCGAGGAGTCGGAAGAAGAGGAATCGCGCCCCCCGCCGAAAAAAGTAAGAATAAAAGGCAAACGTTAGCGTTCTGTATTTCCAGCTTGGGCTTTGATTGGCTATATTTTCGGGAGACTCGGTTTAGGCGCTCCACGATCCACGGCGTCGCAACGACTGGAAGACATATGCGGTTTGTAAGTTGTGAGAGCAAGACATCCTTAGGCCTTAGGAGCGGCATGCATGCCAGTTTTTTAAAAAAAATGGAGCCCCGATGTTGGTGCGAGTTAGCAGAGAACACCAATATGTAATTCGTTTTGCTGTCAGGTTGGACGCAGACAAATATTAATTCTCCGCTGTCGTGTTTGACGCAATACGCTGTTGGCTTTGGAATGACGGTAACCGCCACCAGAGAATTTTGAAAAGAAAATATACGCAGCCGATGCGTTCCTCTGAACTGATGTGAACACCATCCTAGGAAGTGGAGATTGGAATTATGTGTGAGATGGTGGTTTTAGTACGGGCTGGGGTTTTGTTACGCCAAAATACCTCCCCCAGAAGTGCTGAGTCCGCATCTTTACGCCTTCCCAATTATCGAACGCGGGCCGGACGTCGAGGAAAAACGACGGGGCTGCGCCCGGATGTTGGCTCTTGCCGGTGTAAAAGTCGATAATATATCTCATCCGCAGCCCGCATCGATCGACAACCCAGTCATGCCGGTCGAACGGTGCCGAATACCTGAACCTATCGTCAGCAACCCCAGCAGTGAAGCGGTTCGTTCGCCCCACCCCAGCAGCATCTTCCAGCGCGCCCGAATGCTCTTCTCGTCCGGCCTGCCCTTGAAAGTCACCAGCTTGACGCCGCCGCAGGCCTCGCCGCCCCGGTCGGCCTCCCACTTCATCACTTCCGCCCACGCGCGCTCGTTGACCGCGTTGTGGATTGGGACGATGGTCTTCATGTCTGCCGCCTTGGGGTCGTGGTTTTTGCGTGCCATTGCGGCGAAGAACTGCGCCTCAGAGGGGTAGACCCAGTTTCCGTCCCCGCCTTTGGGGATGGACGAGACCTCACGCGCCGATGAAAGAGCGGATGCTGGCGCGGAGGTTTGGCCTGAGGGCTCGGAGGAAGAGAAAAGGCGCGACCATATGGAGCGCTGGGTGCTATTTTGTGCGGTGTGGTCGACAGGGCATTTGTCCTTTCCTTTTTCCTGTGGCTGCGAGTGGTCGACGGGGCAAGACATGGAACACTCGGATCAAAAGTGTTGTTGTATGTACTGTGTATTCATTGGACCTCCTTGCCTCCCTGACTCTGCCGAATTCGTCAGAACTTGCCAGTGCTGAATGCCTACGCAGTGAACATTTGCCACGCAATAAAGGTGCTTACAATATTACAAGAATGGAATCCCCGAGAAGCACTTTATGTTCGCTCCCAGACTCGCACTCTCGCCCAACTTGGTTCATACTCGGTGTCATTTGGGCACTACCTCTCCCCCTCTGCTACTCGCCGCACGATCCCGTAACTCCTGTCCCGCTTCCGCACATTTGTGAATCAGCGCCGGTCCAGATACTTACTGCTGCGAAAAATATGACAGACGTGGAAGCTCTTCAGGATAAATGAGAACTTGAATGAACTGCCTGCTACCCCGACCACATTCCTGGGGGGCATAATCAGATTAACGGTCCCGACAGGACTTTTGGTCCGCACTATTGAAGAAGTACCAGCCCAAAGGCATTGTGGTTTTTCAATTTCACTCCTTTGGTCATGCACTCACTAGATGTGCAACAAGCCACCGAAAGAAAACCCGGTAGGAACCTTTATTCCGCTCTACGTTGCCGCTGCCAATGGAGCTGGAGACGGAGAGACCAAGGTCGCTACCGATATATACGGATGTGAGACGTTAGCGTTCAATATATCAAGCTTGAAACTCAGGATCCTCGCGAAGAAAGATGATTTAGAACGCTATATGTGGGTGGATTTACATTCACAAATTCCTCCAGCATACTTAAAGTTACATAGTACATACAAACGAATCCGATCCAACCAGAATCGTCTATAGTTTGGCCTTTGAAGCAGTCAGATTGATCGCAGCATTCAGGCTTTTCTCGGCGGTCCAAACAAGCTCGTCCACACTAGGCTGGTGTGTTAGGGACAAATCACGGTATCCAATTCCACTTACATGTCCTTGGCCGGTTTTATGTCGTTGATGCTGGCAGCCACCTTGCCCATGAGGACTAGCAGAGAAGATATAAGTAAATCTCAGTGGCGAAGTATCGCGGTGGTTGCTTACATGCCATCCCCTCCATTGATCTCCCCGGGTTCTTCTGCAATTCGACTTCATGCGGAATTTTTCCATCGACGAGGAGCTTCTCGATTTCGATTTTGCGCTCAGTTTCCCTTGCGGCCGCGAAATTAAGTGACGGAAAAATGAGAAGCAAAGCTCCTCACCATTCATTCACGTACGGTGTCTTTCGAACGCTCATCGGCCGCCCGCTGTAGATCAGCGTTCGAGCAACGTCGTCATAGCCGGCGCTGAGGACCATCTGCTTGTTCTGTCAACTTGAATTTGACTGCAAGAGGAAATATTGTCCGCGCCTGCTTGTGCGTCTTGTTCGCGCCTGCTTCTTCGCTGGCAACAAAACGGGTGCCGACCCACACGCCGGAGGCGCCATATCTAAGCCCAGAATTGGTGCTGGGTTGGAGCCAGCTTAATGGAGTACTTACGACAGAGCAGCGGCCAAACCGCGTCCATCAGCAATCCCGCCAGCGGCAACTACAACGACTGGCTCTCCCGTGAGAGGGCTTTTGGCATTTTTGCAGAGATCCACGACGGCGGGGATAAGAATAGAGAACGCGGTGTCGCCGGTGTGGCCGCCTCCTTCTCCGCCTTGAGCACAGATAATGTCGACACCTGCATGCGTTGATTAGAAATTGGAAGAAAATCGTGAACCAGCGCCTTGCCTTGAGCAATTGCTTTCGCGACATGCTTCACGTAGTCTGAGGATTTGGAACATATACCGCAAAGAAATATATACCTTTGGGTGCCCGATCATGCTGCAATAGATTAGTGGACCGGGATCGAACTGTTTTACAAGGACATACTTCATCACAGGGATACCGGCGGAGTGCAATTTGTCCACCACCCATTTTTCAGGTACGCCAACAGCACATACGAAGAGGGAGGCCTTTCCTTCAATAATGACATCGATGAGAGCTGGCCTGGAACAAGATGTCAGTGGAACCGCGTCTTATGCTGAGAAATTGGTGCACAGCTGTCCGGCGGTGTAATCTTTGTTGGTTTTTCGTGCCGTCCCTCCGACCTGAGGAAGGAGGAGATCAACACCAAAAGGTGCGTTCTTGTCTTCGAGGAAACTCTTGAGTTCCTCGATGGACCCTTTCAGGAACTTGGGAGTTTGGCGGACACCGCCGATGACACCAATGCCGCCTGACGAAGTTCAGTGCTCAAGGAATCGGTGCATGCGCAGCGCCAACCTACCAGCATTCGTGACAGCCGCAGCAAGCCTAAAACATGGATGTAGGTGCAGCCCATTGAATCGTGCGTGTTCGTGCTTACTTTGGACCCGCCGCAACGTTCATACCTGGCGGAGTTCGTTATGTTGTTCGAGAATAAGGTGAGAAGGCAACCATTTACCTGCCAGCATGACTGGGTGTGTTATGTTGAAAAGTTTTGTGAGAGGGGTGGCGAAAACGGGCTTGGAGGAAGGCATTTGGGGTGGTCTGAGATGATGATGGTTTGGGACAAAACTCGGTCTCTGGATTTGCCGGAATTGCATCCGCGCGACGGGATCACGTCTATAAGTGGCATCGCATGTGACCGCGCCCTATCTATGACAAACAGGTTTTGACTAATTCAAGGGATTGACTCGGAGCTTCAGAGCTTCAGAACTTTGCCTAAACCTGCTCCAAGCGTAGAAAACTTGCTCCAAGCCGAAATTGCATCATGGACACCCAAATTCCTATCCAACTAGATCCGGTACATGTGGCTCGCGTACCCCCTTCTTTACTTGCTGAGAATTCGAACTTGGAACGCGTGATCTCGATAAATAACCGATGCAGTGAGGACGCTATCTTCCTCGTGTACATCCCACCAAGATGTCGACTCCCTCATTATCTCGAAATGAAGTGGCGATTTTATCCCTACTTTTCGTCGGTGGCGCCCTTGTATTATTGCTCAGGAAGTCTAGACGAACACCTACCCAAAAAGACTACTTCACCCTAGCGGGTGTACGCCCCCCCTTACCTCTGCTCGATTTTGACGTCGACAACACGAGGGCACGCCCTTACAGGCCCTTCCGATGGGAGTACCACCAGACGATGTCACTGAAGAATATGGATCCTGATCGCTGGATCGAACTAGAATCGACGTACAGAGAACGCATTCAGCAGAGGGTGGAGCTTTACTCCAAACACGGCACGAAGATAATTGATTCGCTGCCTGGCTCTGAAGATGCGTGTCGAGAGCTCATGGAGATGGTTATCCAGTTTGTCTGCGCGCGTTATCCGCGCCAATTCCACATGCATACCGCGTCTGGAATATTTTACAACCACATCCTGGAAATTACCTCGGACACGAAAACCGTGCATCCCTTGGTATTCCTCCTGCAGCACATCCCCGAGGATTTCTTGCTCACCCAGGAAGACAAGAAGACTGGGTTGTACGCCTTCCGCGCGGGAGTCTCCTGCTCTTCCGTGGGCTGGAACGTCTCGACAAAGATTGGGCTTCATCTTAACGAAATCCATACGCCTGTGCCAGATTACAAGGAGAAAATGGAGTTTTCTATGAATCGGTAAGAATTGCATCCCTATCTCAGCTTAAGGCGAGGTTCTAACCTTCGAAAGATTTTTCACCAACATGAAAGTCGATAAACCGATTCAAAGAGGTTCATGGGGCTTGGAAGTCGGAAAACCGCTTTTCCTTCAGGAGGATGATCCCGCTTTCAGGGTTCCCCAACCTGATCTTAAACTCGCCGACATCCATTTACGAGTAGACTGGCAGACACTTCGAAGGTAAGCTGCGTCGTTTATTGCCATTCGGTAAATTGATCGAGCGTGCCAGGCTGCCACGATCGCGTGCCATTGTGTTTAATTTCAAGGTAATAGCTTTCCTCGAGACGCATCTTTTTAATAACTCGATTTCAAAGGCCCTGTTCACCCCCATCGAGGAATTCCGATCGGAGCCGTATATCCCTAAGTTGCTTTTGAAGATTCTACGTGACGGGAAGCCATCCTTCATGGAATACAAGGCATTCTCGCACGTGGAGAACCGAGTTATGCCAGCTCTGGAAGAATGGGCAAAGGAACAAGAGGAGAAGGGATGGGTCGCAACGGACTGGAAGGAGCGAACTTTGAACGAGGACCCATTTTTCCCTGGTTGGGAATCCAAGTTGTAGTTGCATTAACTGGGTTCAGATATGTACATGCGCTTTAATCATCGTCCAACTCTGCCAATTCTCGTTCTTCATCTTCTGACATCTCAAATGCGCCCCTGGCCGGCGCTGCTTTGGTTACTTTAGGTGGTTCTGGACGAGAAGCAGGAGCCTGAGCGAGAAGATCTGGCATCCGCATGAGATTTTGACCAAGGAAAAATGTGATGAAACCCCACCAGCCAGTCTCCACTTGCGAATCGTACCATCCAAGCTACTGCTGACTACCCAGGGCTCGACTCTTGTTTTACTGTCCGCGCCGACAGTTTTGCGAACCCAGAGATACAGACCCGTAACATCGTGCCAATGCGCGTCGACCTCCTTGATGAGGTCTGGTTCTTGGAGCGACGACACATCATATACACGAATCGCGTCCCCTGAACCAGTGATGAGGTATGGCTCCGCAAGGTCGGTCATGGAGAGTGGGAGAATGCAGCGGACGGCAGCAGGGTGCGTAATAGAAACGGCGAATTTGGTTGTGGACATGGGATCAAGGATTTGAGCGGTGTCGTCAGAAGACGCTGGATCCTCCAGTTAGTATGAATATTATCATGTCTGGCAGTTACCTGTCCAGAGCTGACCAGCGCCAAATCGCATCTCGTTGATCCCAGTACGGTGGTGCATCAATTCTGTTCTGAGGGTACTCTTCCATCGAGGGGCGTCACCGCTCTCCTTGACCAGGTCCCAGACCTTTATAGCCCCCATACTATCGGCGGTGTAAAGAACTACAGACGTATCCGAAATAGACGCCCCGTCTATGCAGGAGATAGGTCGTGTGTGTGAGGATATTGATCCCAGGCTCTTCAACGGTTGGTCAGCCACTGGGTCAGTCAGATCCCTTTGAAGTTCCATCATTTAGCGAAGCCGACTAAAATCCAGGAAGCAAAAGCAGACCAGAATCTGACAATCTTGTCGGAGCTGCCGGATACAAGAACTTGCAGCGAAGGGATCACAAAGAGGCATTTCACAAAGTCTGAATGCGCCTCAGTCGAAGAGATCAGCGCCTTGGTCTGAGCTTATTCTTATCAATAACAGCAGAAACGGTGGAGCAGACAACGGACGTCTGTATCCCATAATTTTATGGTCTGCACGAAAATTAGTCGGGAAACGGCCAGCAGAGGGACAGTTAATCACTTTGTCCCAAGAGCCAGTGATCAGGATACTTCCGTCGTGCGCGGCGGAATCTTTGTGGCAAAAGGCGATGGATGTAACAGGTCCAGTATGGCCTCTGTAGATTTGGAGCGTGTTGCCAGTCTATTCCGGGTCCGCTCAGTCATCTAGAGTCGCGCGTCCCGTCGCGCCCAAACCTGCAAGTCCAGTTTACGCGCCACAGTCGTGTTCTCGGCAACCCAGGCATATCCTCGATGGATTTGAATAGCGAGGGGTTTGCCAGGAAGCTGGATAGGTTCCCCGAGGTCCTTCGTCCGTTCCGATTTTTGTCGCCTAGCCTTGAGATGGAATCTCAGACGTAGAGCTTGCAGATTAATGGAGACACACTTCTCCGAGAACAAGCTGGGCTTCTGCAACCAAGAACTCCGGTGTCTCAGGGTTCGCCATCGATTCTGGCTACTGTAAGTAAAGTTCAGCTCTGGAGTCTTGGGAGCCGAACAATGGCAAGATGTCCGCCACTGTCCGCAAAACGATGTTGATGGCACGAGCGAAAAATTTGAAAACGACATCAACCTCTTTTGGGACGAGTTTGAGGTCCTGATTTCGAATCTGAAAATGATTTTTCATAAAAGTGAAAATTGGCTGGGAGAGAGCATGATTTTGAGGTTCCTAATCCACCATTGATCATGAAAAATCAGAAAAAATCAGAATCGAATGCTCGGTCCACCCAAATGGGGGGTAGCCACCCACCGATCAGCCTTTCGGTGAGTATTCAAGGCGCTGGAGGAGGGAGTACGCCGGAGTTACATCACGTTTTGCTTACGTTTTTTCCTTTTTGGGGGGCTTGTCAAAGAAGTTGATCGGCTATGATCGCTCGCCTCTTGCATCACCATAGGCTTTCTCAGGTTTAACCTGGTTTAGTTTCGAGCGTCCCGGTCTTCGTTCTCCAGCTCCTTCCGGCCAGTGGCCGCCACATTAAAGAAGCCACGATCTGTCTCGTTGATACCTAGCTGCGAAACCCTAGATCGCTTTCGACCAAAGTTCACGAGCAATGTATGACATTAATTTCCTTTTGAAGCACCGCGCTCCGTACCTGCGCGCACCGAAGCACCGTAAGCGACTGTCGATGTTGATGGTCTCAACGCAATCTCAACATCCTTTTACAGCTGTTTTCATATACCGTGAGTCTGAGAGAATTACTGTATACAGGCGTGATCCGCCGGGGCACTCTCAATCTGGCAATCTGATACGTTTGCGTGTCCAAGTCTCTCCACAGTTATGGCTAACGGAGCTATCAGCGATCATATGCTAGAGGCTGCTCGTAGAATGGAGGTGGGGTGCGATGGGGGAAAGACACCAGAAAAAAATTCTGGCACGCTTATTTGCACATCCAAATTGAGAGTACCTGGCGGATCAAGTCTATATATTCGTATCAAGGCATCAAAAGTGAACATAACCGGAGATGCTTAATGGATTGCCGACGCCTCAAGGTTCGCTCAACATATCGTGCATATCAATACATACCCTTAAGGTTACAGTTGGTGCTAGGGTGGCAATCATGACTCAATTGCAGTATATATATCGCTATCGCCAGCAAGCTCTTCATGGAGCCTTCGTCTACCTCACCTCTTGGGTCGAATTTGTGGCTGTCTCAGGGAACTGCGTACCCGACGCCAATTACTCGTCAACTTTCGCCTGAACCTCCAGAAAAGTGTAAGAAAACATACTTGCATTCTCAATCCTCAAATTGACACGATGACTTGCAGTGCCTTCGTCTTCATCGTTTTCCTTCTTCTCGTCAGCTAATCCGACGGGTGTTTCACGGCCTGATTCATGTCCAAAGAATTGTGAGGTTACTTCCAAGTCCCCTCCATTTTCAGCACTGAAATTTGCATCTTTCCCCACAGTTCCTTCGTCTTCGTCATTTTCCTACTTTTCGTCGGCTAAACCTCCGGCCACTTCACGGCGTCACCCAGCCTCTCCCAATCGCAGCACCTCACACATCAGCTGTGAAACATCCCTCGTGGCCCCCACGCATCTGCCCTACAGCGTCCCCGAGTTTTTTGATTTCGATTTAGACCTCATCCGTCGTCAATATCCCCTCAAACGCAAGCGCGACGACGACGACCAATTCCATCGCCGTATTTTGCCCAAGCGTTCTTGCGTCTAACACCTTCGCCAGGGAGTTGGGTTGACAAGAGGATTATTTCTGAATAGTTACTTGCCCCGCAATGAAACCCGCGCTCGTGAACCCATCGGTGTTCGCCCGTTCCCCACCCCTCAATTCAAGCACAGTGCTTAGATGTCGAGAGACCTTGAACCTGATGTAATACAGAGTGCTATACATTTTCCTTTGCACGCCGTCCCATTAACCTTTACCCCGACCGGCCGATCTACAAGAAATACATCGTTTTGTCGTAGTGGGCAGCCTCACTAGCAGGCTTGTATACGCGTTTCCAGTACTCGAGATCGAAATCCTCGCTGCCGGTTGTGTTTGTTGACGCATCGTAATCCTTGCATTGACTCGGGTCCATGTTGAACTGATGCAACCAAGTAAACATTCAATGAAGAAAAAGGAAAACCTTGCCACGCAAACCTTAGCCCGCGCACACACCATCTAAGAGGGATTAGAATATATCAACGAGGAGAAAAATCAACCGACATCAGCATAGTACACCGGGGCTGGTATTGAGATAGAACGAGTCGCCTTGGCGTAGACGTGACAAAGTTCAAATGACAATTGCTGGATCCTAGAGGCTCAGATCATTGAATGCAAGTTTGAGAAAGAAAAAACAACTTACGCAGAAACGTTGTTGTTGAATATTTCATCCAACAGAATCGAATAGTGGCCGGAACGAGACGCTGTGGAACAATGTTTGGAAAGAGCTTAACCGAATGCATAGTGTCTTACTGCCTTTGATGGCGGCATGGGATTGGAGGAAGAAATCGAGAGCCAGCGGGCTGCGGATGGCTTCGTCTACCGCCAGGCCAGCACGACAGTTTCCAGTCTTTCCGTCGTCCACACTACACCGAAACTATTAGTGGGTTGATTTTCATCCAAAGCTAATAGAATACGTCGCGTCGTTCGGCAAGAAAATCGTATGGTGTCTTAGAAATCATTAGTCCTAGTGCGTTTCGCAGTCTTTGGTACTCACCGTTTAACAACACAGATGAAAGTGATAAGCGGCAAAGGACCGTCCACCTGCTTTTCGCGCCACACTTCGTGGCAGGCATCTAAACATAGTAAGTAAAGAAACATGACAAATGTCACTGAAAACACCACCTACCTTTAATTGCAGCAATTTCCTCTGTCTTCACCTTTTCTTGCTCCCCCTCGCTAACACCATCGCGATAGAAAATGATTTTCCGGGGCGGCGGACCCTTCATTCCAAATGCGAGGATCGCCTTTTTGACCATCACTTTAAGTTCGGGGATTATCTCTTGTCTCGGCGCTTGAACTTGACTTATTGCGGCGTAACTACTGGCCGCAGCATCCCATGAGAAGACCAGACTGGCGATGGAAGGCCTGGAGACACCGGGACCAGGATGGGCCACGTCCGCGCCCAAAATCATGAACGGAGAAGGCTTGGAGACACCCATGAGCGGCAGTTGGGTGAGCACATTTGTTCTGGGTAAAGCGTAATGCCCGCCCAAGCGCGCATTAAGTCTAAAATTTTTGTTAATATTCAACGGGCGGAATAGAAAGACAAGGCTTTAGAGGTACTCTAAACAATCGGGTTAGAACAGGTGCAAGTAGAACATGGAGAAGACCAACTTATGACGACATTCGTCCAGTACTGGTTATTGGCACGTTTAACCTTGTCCTCACGAAGGCAAGATGTTCGTACCCCCCGCTATTTCGTGATAGTCAGGTATAGTTGCTCATCAAAAGTGTTTTACAAACCAGGACGTCGCCCCAGTACTTGACCTCGGTTCTGATTTCATCGGCCTTTGACGGAAGGATAACAACCACCATATCAATGTTCCGGTCCATTGCTTCACCAACGGCGTCAAGAATCTATTCAGCGTCATTCAGAGGATAGGCGCTGCACCGTGACTAGGATTACCTTGCGTGGAACCTGCGCGGCACCGTTACGAACTTCTTTGGGGTTCTCGACAGCTTTGACAACATTCAATGAAAGAAACAGTACGAGGGATCAACATACTCATCCCTGAAACACGGACGTCAGTGGTGAAATGCCAAGTTGCAGTCGTGGAAATATACACACCCATATCCCTCCCCGCCTTCATCAGAGCACGTATTATGTCGTTGACGAGGGTTTCATCAACACGGGTGTCGAAATTGACTACGGCCCAGCGCATCAACGATTTAGATGATTTAAAGATTCTTCCCACCGCGTTCCAGGCCCCATTGTTGGGCATCTGCGAAAATATAAGCCATCCTGAGGCAAAAGCGGAAGATGTCAAGTAGTACCAGATCGCTTTTGTGGAATTCCATCCGAGGATGGGCAAGTAGTTTGGCCTGAATGAGAGACGGTGAGCACCAAGAAAGTAACTGTCAAGGGAGACGACCACCTGCAACGTAATAGGCCGCTGGTCAACCACCATCCCAGAATCATGGACGTATTCGGAAGCACTGTATCCCTGGATCTGTTGGAGTTTGTCAAGACGGGTTGAGATGTTCGGCGGGAAGCTGGTTACGGGGGATTGTACGCCAGCATTCGTGCCTCCTGTGATGCTCCGCATCCGGTCACTGGGGCGCTGTGTAGCAAAGTCCACCGCAGCGGCGGTCGCAGACGGGGGGAGACGTCGCTTGTATAATTGCCCTGGTATGATGGCGCAAAGTTCCGCAGGAACGATGACTGGGAACGGTGCGTTCCGCCCCGACACCCTTACCCCAAAGGTTACAGGGTGTTGGAGCGTAATGTTATAAGCTGCGCGGAAGTGTTCCTGATGGAAAAAATCAGCAACGTCCAAGCAACAAGCCAGAATAGGTGCCTGGATGGTGGTGTTTCTGCCATCCTTCATGAAGGTATAGCGGCCGATAGGACCCGGAACGATGGCGTGAATCGTCTTTGTCTTGTCGCCGGTCGTTCTGGTCTTGATGAGGCGATTTTTCAAATGCCCCTGCAGCTTGCGAAATTTAGAATCACTTTCGTCGGCCAACGTGAGATCTCGTGTAGATCTGACGCCGAGGACATGCATTGCAACCTCATGTAAAAGACCGCTTTCATAGCTAAAACAGCCAAGATTAAATTTGGTGCGAGAAGGAACTGAGGAGACATACACCGCGGCCATGGAGGTATCGATCGTCACAATCATACGTCCGATTGTTGGACGAACGGACCTTGCAAGAAGGAATCATTAGGTACCGGAAGAGAAGGAGGACGAAAAGGAGCTGACTGGAAATATCCTCGCCACAGTTCTATCCCGTCTGGGAGAACCTTCTTGCCCACAGCCGAAAAGTAGGCGCGGCCATTATTTGTCGGGTGGTTTCTGCTCACGATAAGCTCAGGCCTAGCGGGAAGAATAAAAGCCGATGACAAACGCACTGATTCGAGGACTGTCTAATGATTAATTGAAGCAGATTCATCGCAGTCGCTGCCTTTGAGTCAATTGTCTGGTCTGCTGGAGCGGCTATCAGGCGATTCAAATCGCTGAGGCAATCGTAAGGGGCATTTTTGTGGAAAAATACGGTGCGTGCGTACGTGGGGCGGATTACTTCGCTGGCGGTTTTGCTTATTACAACTTCGAAGACGCCAGGGGCACCGATGGGAGCATTGGGATCATTCCCAAGACGAACACTGAACTGCAGAGCTTCAATGCATGAACGATCTTAAGAGGAGGGTTGGAATTACACTGGCAGCTCCGCCGCCTCCTGGGAGATTCAATCGATGCGAAAGGTAGAGGAGCTTTGTTCCATCGAACACGCCGCGGGGATGAAACACGTTCGGTGCTATTGTAGTTTGTAACATGTAGATTGCTCTCTCGCGTTTGTTGGGGATAGGTAATTCGGGTCGAAATACTGCAAGTACTTCAGCCACAACGGAATGAACGGACGAGGAATGTGCTCACCAACTGAAGGGTATTAGTGAGCCGCGTGTTTAGCTTGTGACGAGATGAAATAAGGAAATTTACCGTCATATTGGAAAAAGTCTTTCGTTGGAAGTCTAAAGGAGGGTCGCGATAAACGGGGGAGCTGCGGGGGAAGCGGGCCCACAAACCGAGTAATTGCGAAAGAATTGGTCTTGACGTTCACTGGAGTGGAGTTCGCCATGGTGCACAAACGACGTGGCAATACTGAGCAACGACACTACTCGCAGTGTGTAAGAAGCTGAGCGCAACGCGCTCTTTAGGCCCAATTGGGACATGAACACGGTCACGGGTCGCGACGGAAATCGCGGCCCGTCCCGTCCGGTCGCACCCGATCGTAGCCTACGTCGATTTCATGTTTGTTTAGCAAAACGAATTTAAGATACGTAGACTAGATACCAATACAGCAGGGGGTGTCAGACGACGAAAGCTACATACAAAGGTCAAAATGAGCGTACTGGGAGGTATAAGTATACAGAGACGACGCAGATCGCGCGTGAGAGCCAAGATGTAGGTGAATGAATGTGAGCATCATACAGGAGGGGTGGAGAGGAGACGAAAATATTCTGATACAACTCCGGATGTAGGCCGCTGAAGGGCGAGGGAAAGCAATTAGTGGGGAGATAAAGTGGTAGGATGAGACGATAGACGGGATGATTGGTAGTTGCTATAGATGTGCAGAGACGCACAAAATGTTTGTTGGAAACAATTGGAAGTGAAAGAACGAAGGAGTGTGGGGCCAGCAATTTTCTTGGCGTAAATTAGAATTCGAGGAATTGATAGTTGATGGGATCGAATCTCTCCGAAACAGGCAGAGGCTGTTCCTCGCGGATGAGGCCAGGCATCTCCTCCGGAGGAGGCAGAGGAAGGTGCAAGAAGTGTCGGGTGTCATCTATCGACGAGGTGTGCGGAACGATGGGGGCCTAAAGTCGGGTCAATGGCTCGCTCCAATGCATTCAATACTAAACCCACGTTTATCTCTCGTCGTTCCAGGGCGTCCCAATCGACACCTCTGAACCAAGAGTGGTCCAGAATGTCCTGCGGACCACCTATCATGTTCCCGAGACGCTGGGTCCGGTCGGGATTGAGGAATGACTTGATCAATGTCCGGGACAGCGGGTCCATACTCCGGGGCCAGTGGATATGACCGTTGAGAATCTTTTCATAGATGCCATACGGAGACTCGTCAAAGAATGGCGGGTATCCAACAAGCATCTCATAGCAGAGGACTCCACAGGCCCACCAATCAGCGGCCTTTCCATGGCCATCGGATTGAATTATCTCAGGCGCGAGATACTCGGGGGTGCCGCACAGCGTCCAAGTACGGTCGTCAACTATTTTTGCAAATCCGAAATCGGTGAGCCGCAAATAGCCACGTGAGTCGAGGAGGAGATTTTCTGGCTTGAGGTCGCGGTAGATGATGTTAAAGGAGTGTAAATATTTCAAGGCCAGAATGATGGTGGCCAGATAAAACCGGGTAACATCCGGAGTGAAGCGCTGTGCGCGTCGCAGGTGGGTGAATAACTCCCCGCCGGGGACATAGGACATCAGCATATATACGTTGAGGCTGTCCTGGAATGTCGCGAAGAGGTCCACGACGAAAGGGTGCTGGACGCGGGATAGAATGTAACGTTCCGCGTTCACATGCTCGACCTGACGCAGTCGAACAATGTCAGTTTTGCGCAGGACCTTCATGGCGAAGTGGTTCTGAGATCCAGGCGACGCAGGAGTGCGGTGGCGGACGAGTAAAACTCGGGCAAAGGTCCCGGTGCCTGTTGGCCACAGGTCAGCTAAGTTGCTCAAAGGGGAAAAAAAAACCAAACTAACCAAGGGTCCCTCGGACTTCAAAGTCGGTGAGCCGCAAGCCGGCCCTCTGCAAATGAACCTGCTCGTCCTCGAGCAATCTAAGAGGACGCTGTGGGGCGATGGGGCGCGGAGACTGTGGCTCGATTTCCATGTCTCCAAAATCGCGGAATGGAATGGAGTCGGACCACGGCTGACGTGGAACGGAATGGGGACCGTGAGTTTCAGGCCCACTGTATCGGGGCTCAGCATCTATCACGATGGAGTCCTCGCCATTTTCACTGTGGCCGGGGGACATTGGCGGAGTCATCGGAGCGTCTGGGACAATGATCTGAGCTTGGGAGCGACGAGGCTGGATGATTGGGTCGCGGATTCCGTCGGATAAAGCTGGGGGCGGGAGGGATGTTGCTCGAGGTGACATTAAAGGCGAAATCGACATTGCCGCGCTTCGTAGTGTTCACGACGCGCCGCCGGACGAATATAGAGCACAAGCAGTGCTGCACAGTATTGTAGATGGGCTGGAGAATTAATGGAGAGAGAGGGAGCAACGAAGGCGAGTACTGCAGATGTAGTACCAAGTGCACTGCAGATTCTGTCGGCGGACCCAAGGGAGGCAAGCGAATGCTGTGGGCGATGGGCGTCCGGCGCTATCTCCCCAGAGATTGCGACGGCAGAAAGGCTTAGTGGTGGTAACACTCTAGGAAGCAACTCATTTTAACCTCACCACGTGGAAGCACTCAAAAGACATGATTGCCTGATGGCGCGTCAACTTCGTCTTTGACTTGCTTTGCAAATTCATCCTGGCTCCCATGGTAAATTCCAATTTATCGTCCTCTCGCTCATCTCGGGGTCTCATCGCGAGGTACACAGAAACACCGATATGTATCCTCCGGACTCAATTTTGAGGAGCAGTCAAGCAGCGGTGCAAGTCGGGACAAGATATCCGGTTATGATTGATGTTTCCATGGTTAGCTTTGTCGACGTCATGATATGCGGCAAGATGTGGGTAATTCTTTTAGAAGCCGGCGGCCTGGGCAATCGACGTCCAAATTTGCCGGGACAATTTCATAAAGAAACAGCTATTTACAAGTATTGGATTTTCGTCCTGCAACACTTTCCAGTAGGTCTGCATTTTGTATGGTCTCTTCCTCGCAACTCTCTACGCCGGAAGAAAGTGTTCCTATCATGTCAGTCGAGGTCAACTTCTCATGTCTCGCGCACGGAACCCATGATGTTCCGTGAGGTTCATCACGGCCTGCTTCCGCGCAACTGCCTTTTCAAGTTGCTACATCAGGCGGCGAGTGTATGCCCGTACGGCAACGGCGACAGACGCCCGTCGCCAGCATTGCTGTGTCAATTTTTGACAAACTCCTTAGCAAGTGTCGCGACGAGGAAGCCATTCGTTATGTAAGAATTGTCAGTTTGAATGACAGTAGTGCAAACTTTCACGGTGACAAGTCAGACAGCCGAACAGTCTATTTGAAAACAACCGCCAAAAGAATTTCAAATTTTTGAACGACGCCGTCGACGCGGGTCCAATATAGGTCTAGAGCCATGGCCTGTTATCAGGCTTGACACACTTGGATTTTGCCTTGCGATTTAACAATGACTTCGTCGCAGCAACTAACGGCGGTGAATATAAGAAAAAGCGACGCGGTCAGTGTCCGCGGATTCAGGATCAAGGAATCTTCTCTGGCTCTGGCGTACTAGCCGACAACGAACAAGAGTCGAGGAGCGCTCAAAGTGGTTCCGTAAATACAAGTACTAGTGTTACAAAGCTTGGGCTCGAAGAGGCAGTCTATGGCCACCGAATTGGAGACCGTAATATATTGCGTTGACGAGGTCTTTCAAGAACACGGGTCTTATGAGAGCACAGCGCCGCTTTTTCAGATTGCGAGAGCAAAGAAACAATTTAAAAGAATCAGCGCAAAGGAAGAGAACGGAAAATTCGTCAGCTTGGGATGAGTCAAGTTGTGGGTGAAAGGCACGGATCATTGATCGTATAAGGAAATGGTGGCGGTGTCCATCATCAATTTTCGGAGTCCAAACAAACGTCTCTTGTCCTTGAATTCGACGTGCTTCAGCGAAGGCTAAGTTCACGATGGCGAACCGAATGAATTGGTTGCAAGGCAAAACCGTGCGGAAAAACACGCCCGCTCATTCGCGCTCTTCGTCCACTCCGCAAGTACACAGTACTTCATCCACAATATTCGGTGGCGGCGTCAAGGATCCCTCAGGTCGAATCTCAGAGTACTCTGTAATGACTCTCACCACTTCCCATAAAACTTTTTTTACCTTTAGCAGTCAGACGATGACCAATGCCCTGTATGCAAGTCCGATAAGTACCTTGAAAAGAAACTGCGCTTGCTCGTCAGCTCTTGTTACCACAAAATGTCTGTTCTTTCGCTCAACGCCTAGAAGCATGTCTCACCCGAGCTGTAGGTGCGAGTCATGTATAGACCGGCTGTTCACCCTTGGACCCGCACCATGTCCGATTTGTAATAAAGTTCTGCGCAAGCTCGCGTTCACTCCCCAGACGTTCGAGGATCTCGGTGTAGAAAAAGAGATTGCCATCCGGCGGAGGATTGCGAAAGAGTCGGTCATCGTGTTTTCTCTTCCTTGGGTCCGAAACTTACGTCGAACTATAGATTCAATAAACGACTAGAGGACTTTTCCAGTTTGCGTGAATTCAATGATTACCTCGAGGATGTGGAGGATATCAGTGGGTACCGTGTCCTCCATTTGTACCACAATGCTAATTTGAAACCACCTCAAGCATTTAATTTGATAAACGACGTCGACCCTGTAGGGACCGAAGCGCGTATTGCCGCATATCGCGAAGCCAACGCCGCCTTGACACTTCTCAACAGTCAGCGGGAGGAGGCGTATATCCTGTCTTTGCGGCAGACAGAGGAACTGGAGCGCAAGGAGAGAGAGATGCGAGCAGAAGAACAGCGGCGCGAAGAGGAAGAAGAGCGGCAAGAAAAGGAGTCTGGCAGGCGCGAGATCATCGAGCGACTGGAGCGTGCCGATGGGGCGGATGCCGCCAAGGTCGTCCAGCGAACAAAACGCGAACGAGCCGAGAGGGAGGCGAGTCGCAAGGGAGTTGCGCCAGGCAAAGGGGCCCAGGCGTTGCTTCGTGCTCGGATGGCTGCTGCCGCTGCCACGGCAGCTACAAAGGACACACCACATATACCCTTCCAAGACGACTACTACCATTACGACGACATGTTCGTTCTGCAGCATGTATACCTGGATCCATCAAGCGAGGCGGTGAGGAAGGATCGGGAGGGCATAATGAGAGCTGGCGGGTACCGAGTCGATGAGGCATGGGAGAGAGCGGTGCGGTCAGCTGTCGCTGGCCTAGATCTGCTGCCTCTCGACTACACTGCAGACGCATTTCCAGCCAATCATGCTATCGACCAAGGAGGAGATGTGATTATGACGGCGGCCTAACTGTACACTACCCTACCCGAAATTATAATATGCGATATACACCCAAATTGTATTAACTACAAGATCAGCTACATGAAATAATTGAAAACAACAAAATTATGAGATCTTTTCACCGTAAATGTTCATATTTCGTGCCCGACGTATCTCAGCTTCATCGAGGGGTGCAGAGAGAGGAAAGTAAAGGACCTGATAGGCTTTCTTCTTCCTACAGAAAAACATCAACGCTTTGCCCCTCTCTGAAACAAGGAATTGCCCACTCGAGTTTCTTGGGATCGAGTCTGAAGAACTGGAGGACGTCCCGTGTGCGTAATTGTTGTTTCCCGTCGTCCGCCTTCTTCTTCGGTGACAAGTTTACGCGCTGAGGCAAATTCTCGTCGTCGCTGTCCGAAATAACAATGACATCGTCATCGTCATCATCTCCGGGTTGGAGATGGCTCCCTTGATTATCGACCCGTGAGCGTTTGAGGGGAAGGGGATTGTTTGATGACAATGAGGTTCCGGGGCGTTTACTTGACGAAGCGACAGCGTTGATTGTCGTATTCAGAGGCGCGACGTGGCGCGGGGTCATCGCGGAAAAAGCTTCTAGTCCGGCCTGGTGCAGAGCTTTCTTGGGTATTCTGACCCAGGAATAAATCAGAAGGGTCATCGCTGTTGGCCAAGAGACATACTTGGAAGGATCGAAGACAAGGAGATTCACGAGCCCGGCTTTGTTAACTTCATAACCGACTATGGTCCGCGAGTGTCCGGCATGCTGAAGAATAAGAGGCATACGGCAGGTAACTGTCACAGGAGACGCTCCGCGTAGCACGTCGTAGGCTGTTTTCGGCTGTGAATTCTCTACAACGCTGTCGGAATCCACCATGCCATGCGGCTGCGAAAAATATTCGACGACCCAGTCAGTTAAAAGCGTTGCTCCTAAAAAGGCGTCAATCAATTTATGGAGAAACTTTGAGCAACTACCTCTTGCATTCGTCTTGAGATCAAAGTCTACCAATTTCGACCTAGTTGCCGGCACGATTAGGGTTGCTAGGCTTCATGTGGGAAAAAACGAACGGTATGCCACGGGCTGTGAACGCGACTTGTACATCGGACGTCCCAATCCACTTCTTCGACCCCACGAGCGGCCTCAGTTGCCGCGCTCCCTCTGGATCAAACCCATCGTCCCATGCGCCTTCAATCCACTGCTGCAGGTTGCGCACGCTGGGTGGACTCGGGGAGTCCAGAAGCCTGCTCTGTGTAAGGGTACCCATGCAACAACGTCGACAACGGGCGGACTAACGGGAAGTACATGGGTTGCATTTGCTGGTCCATGAGCGCGGTGCACGCCATCAAGAAGTTTCTGTACCTGGAGGACAAAGTCGAGTTAGGGTGGCATTCATTGGGAAAGCAAGGTACGGACCCACAACCCCAGCCTGCGTCCCATATCTCTCGGGTGACGAGAACGACGCGGTCATAGCACAAGACCGCTCTGCGCGTGTATCCCCCCGTGTGCGATTTGTTCAAGTGGGTCTTCAAAAGGGATATTAAGCCTGCCACGGTGGGGCAACAGTTAATCAACCACGACGTCACAGACGAAAAGGGAATAACCTGGAGTGAAGTTCTTCGGTGGCTGCGAGGTCTGAGCTGGGTACCAGAAGTGATCCTGGTCTTTGGGAGCACCCCAGCCGGGCCAGCTAAACTTCTTGGAGGACTCAGAGTTGGTGGGTTTCTTGTCGACCGGTTTCACGCCGTTGAAAGAACCGGCGACTGGATCTAGGGATGAGATTCGGATGACCGATGGAATAAACGCGTAGCAGTACCAGTTGGCGTTAGATCATCATGCAAGTGTTTCTCATAATGCTGCTCGCGTTGGTGAACAGAGAGTTGATCGAGGTTTGCGGAGCAAAACTGGCACTGGAAGCTCCTGGTACCACCGCTTAGAACGTATAAAAGTGGAAAAATACGCCATACGGAGTGGAATTAGGTTCTATGCGGCCCCCACTGAGGGTATATGACATGGAAGAAGGAAACAAACCCTAATTAGACTCGCGGAGTTGCCCAGAATGGTCCGATCACATAAGCAGATCAGTCGCGCATCGCGACAAAAGTTTTGTTGTCTATCTTCATTTCGCAGCATCGGTATCAATTGAAAAATTTGTATTACACCTCAAAACTACTGGGCAGGAGCATCGGCTGGTGCGGTCTCTGTATCTGCTCGCGACGACATGGCAGCCTGTCCCGCCGCAGTGGCTGCCAGTCGTGACCGCTTTCTTTCGGCCTCTGGGTTAGGATTGTGGGTGAGCAATCGCAAAAAGAGAACGAATAGGGAGAGAAAAACGAACCAGCTTCCTTCTCCCGCTCAATCTCAGACACAATCGCCTCGATCTGCGCAAGGTCAAGGTTCTGACCCGAAATTTCGCTCAGTACAATCAAAGAAAGGCAGAGACAGAACGGACCGTGACTTTGCCGTACTCCTCCATAACGCTGATCTCAATGTTCTTTGCGCCAGTCTGTACCACCTCCAAGAGGCTCTTGACGGTGAGCTTAATGCTCTCCTCGCGAGTGAGGTCGTCTTTGTGGTTCTTTTCGAGGAATTCGCGGACGGTTTTTGAAGACCGGCCGATGGCGTTGGCCTAGGCAAGGCCGTAAATAAAGGCGCTGAATTCCAAGGGTGAACGAACCTTCCAGGCGCTGTATATTCCGCTGGGTTCGGTTTGGTAGAGTCGTGGCCTGGAATCGTGCGGGTCGAAGCCGACGATGAGAGTGGAGATACCGAATGGCCGGACACCGCCGGATTGCGTGTATTTCTTGTCCGAGAGTGAGAAACAGGCAGAAGTATAAACGTGGTCCGTCCTACCTGCTTAATGCCCGCAATGTGCTTGGTGATATATTCCACGGTGACCGGGTCCTCGACGGTCAGGCGATGACTCTGGCACTCTATCCGTGCTTTGTCGATCAGGACGCGGCCGTCTGCAGTCAGCCCTAATACGCGTCACCGAATGATCATTGAAATAGGACACGATGGGCGACGCACCAGCAAACGCGAGGCAAATGTGGTCGTCCAGCATAACAACCTTTCGAACCGTCCTAGGGTCCTGCAGCTGCAGAACCGACTTTTTCTCCACGCCTAAAACAACCACATCTTTGCCGCGCACGCCAACCTGAGGAAGCCTAGCGTTTAGTATTTAAACATGCATCCAAGAGAGGCAGACACGAACGGCACAAGTTCCCTTCCGTACTGCTTCGCCCGCATATTCTACCTGTTATATGGCAATATAACGCGAATGCCCGTCAGTTCCAGAGAAGCTACTAGTACTCGATGCAGGACATGTATTGACCTGGAAAAGATGGCCATCGGGAGAGAATACGGTGAGAGCTGCAAGGCAAGTTGTTCGGTCAAGCCTGGGAGTGGAATATACCGCACTCACCGCGATCGTAAGACCTGGACATCGTCGTCTGTTGCGAAAGGGAATTGCTGCCACTGAACGCGCGTATTGCACGTGAAGGATATCACGTGAGAAACATGGAATAGGGGCGTTAATTTCGTCTTGGAAAACACGTCTGCAAATTCTGAGGCCAGGAGAAAGAAGGGTTCGATATTTGTTGATTGCATGAATCCAGTCGTTTGACTTTCGCCATCGCTCCGCATGGGCAATACGTTTTTCTTTTTACCGGCTGTTGAGCCTATCTTATCTTCCTATCCTTCGTCCCACAGTCCATGAATACCGCGATGAAGTGATGTCATAAAGGTTGCGTGACTTGGGAGTGGAAAATGGAGCTCCCAGCACGGACTGACGCGTACCGACGCGTCGAAGCAGACCTAGTAGAAGAAACTGAGGCGACCTAAGACCCGAGCATTGAGCAAAGATATACATAGATACAGTTATGGGTGAGGACTGGCGATCATATGTACAACATGGCGTGTAGCGGAACGAGAACGAGCCAACGGGTCTGTGTTCAGATCTACTATGCCGCCTCCAAATCGTCGCGACTTCGCTTCAACGACGAAGATTTAGAGGCAGATGACTGCTGTGGAACTTGCTGCTGCTGCTGTGCGGCGCCTGTAACGCCGACGACCAGCCCCTTCAACCATCCGTTCTCGCGCCGAAGCCCCTCGCACTCGCGCTCAAGCTCGTTGACCCGGCCCTCGAGCTCCTTGGCTCTCGTCTCGAGAGCGGCTTCTCTTTCCTTCTTCTTCAGCCGGAAACGCGCAGATGCGGCGGTGTTGCGCCTGCGCTTGTCCTCGGCAACGCTCACGGCCGCTGGCCCGGCGTTATCTTCAGGCGAATCCGCGACGGACGCAGAAATGGAGGGTTTCCGGCTACGGGCGCGTTTCGCCGGGGGGTAGTCGTACGACGACTGAGGAGATTGTTCTTGGGCCGGAAGCCCGGGGAATGGAGGGGCGCCGTTTTGGGCGGCATTGTGGAGTGCAAGGAGCTGCACAATGGAGGGAGAGACGGTGCTGCTCGGGGGCTGGCCGAGGTTGGCGAGGAAGCTGGTTAAATCGAATTGCTGCTGAGATGCAGCGTCGCCAACGTTCGTGCCGGTCACGACATTAACATGGCCCTGGTGAAGAACAGACTCTGCTGCCTGTCGGTTGGCTTCGAGCTCGAGCTCCTCATCGGAGTCGCGCGTACTTCTTTTGCCGTACTTGTTGTCGTCGACAAGAGGTTCGTCCGAGTCAAAGACGAGATTATTCCAGAGGAGGTCGGGGAATGGAGGACCATTGAGCAGGTCCTGGCTGCTGGATGAAGCGTGAGGAGGATGAACTACGTTGAGCCCATGGAGACTGGATGGTGCCATTGTTGCACTTGGGCACGAGCGCTCTCGTCAGGATTGTATATACAGCAGTCGAGGGAAAACGGACCCCTCGGGCTGACATGGACTTTGTAATCAGTCACTGACTAACCGCCCATCTACGGTCCGATTGACGCGATCATACATATGGACATGTTTCCCAAAAAAGACAAATGGAACGCGACAATTACTACCAGAGCAAAACTCCCTTGAAGCGCCTTTCAGCAGGAATCTTCGGTATTAAAATTCACATCTCTGTAACTAGTCTGCACTGAATATTTTTGGGAGAGCCATTGCGGAGAATTTAGCAAGAAAAAGGTGCTCCCAATCTGACGCAATCCACAACGATATGTCGCAACGCCTCGTGATACCTTTTCACGCGACCGATGTCAAAATTAGCGACGATCGTGGCGTGGCGTCCCGGACCGTCGTGTCCTCCAAATTTGAAAGCGCCCAAATCAGGTACATAGCGGAACCGAGGTGTCTGTACACGAAACGGTGGTAGGTCGATTATCCCTTGCGCATTTTTGAACAGCGGACGCGACGTCGCAACTACCTCCTAGACTAGTCTTCTCACCGAGCTTCTCACCGGTGAGGCGAAAACGAGTCCCCAATTGGCAGCAGTTCGAAGCTCTCCATCAATTTGCTGTCGGTCAGCACGGTCTCGGGAAGTAAAAGAATTTCCGGCGTGAAGCAGTTGTGCACGAGGCACATTCTCTCGGAAAAGGCGTCAACGTTTGCGCATTCGATTCTTCTATTGTCCTTGATATTTCTGCGAAGGCGCACGAAGATCTCGCGAGGCGTTGGTAGATAGGTAGGTAGGTAGGATTACACTTGGAATCTTATCGAATTGCATGCATATTAAAGCCCGAAGGCTACCGTCTCGCTGCCATACATATCGGCAATCACTTTACTCTGACCCTCCTCCCCGGCTCCTGCAGCAACATAGATCGGGATGAAATGGTCCTATCATAGGTATTAGTCGTGGTCAGCATCTGAGCATTCTACATACCTCCCGCGGGTGAGAAGCTCGGAATCCGGGATGCCGTGTGAGGTTTATCATTGCCTGCTTTCTGTCCTTTGCCTGTTGCAGCGAAAAATATATAAATGCATGTCCTAAAGGGTGAGAAAGAAACTCACATCCGCGACAACGACAGCCTCTAATACTGCCCGGTCGAATTCCTTGTTTGCAGGTTTTGCCGTGTGAGGTGAAAATGCCTCGAAATCTCGGAGGTTGTGGAACGTGAGGCCGCCCGATAACACCAAGATGCCCTCTTGTCTGCGAAAATTAAATCACAACGCCACAATGGCTGCGAAAGCATGCCAACCTGAGTCGGGTCACGGCTTTACCCAGTGCCCAGTTCTTCTCTGGGCTCATGCTCGAATCAATCGACACTTGGACGACGGGGATGTCCACAAGTTCCTCCCCGAACATGATTCTAAAAGGCACAAAGACGCCGTGGTCGAGGCCCGGGCCTAAAGAAATGAAAAAGACGTGGGATCCATATATTTGTGTGCATACCTGAAAAACCTCTCCCATCGCTTCCGCGATTCTCTGTTTTCGGACTCAGACGAGCTTGTTGACCTGCCTGTCGTGTAGAAATATAAAAATAAGAATCTAACGTATCACAATTGCGTTGAGTGCACCTCTCGATAGAGTTCGACGACGCGGTTGGCCAGAGTGGAATCGCCCTTGGATTTGAACTTCAATTCGTAAAGCCAGGATGGAAATCCCTGTAAATATAGTTTTCAATCAAACCTTTAGTAGTGTGAAACTCGAATCTGGCACGAACGAAGTAGTCAAACAGGAGAGGATTCTCGTCACCGTAGTCAGTCACTTTGCGGACGTCAGAGGACAAGAGACGACATGTTCAGATAAAGAACCGACCTAGGCGTTCAGTATTTGTCTCCCAGTGGGCACTGAAAACCACGATACCCTTGGGCTGGTACTTCTTCAACAGTGCAGGCCCAAAGTCCTGTCGCCGCGTCAATTAAACCATAGCTAAAAAGAGAGGAGTGCTCGCCGTCAGAAATGCATGCAAGGGGCCTTCACGACCAGCCCATCTGTAGAGGAAGTATTAGTCCCTGCGCGATCTAGACGGCATTCAAAGCTGAAGTACGAGCACAGTGTGCCATTTATAGACCAGACATAAGAACGTACTTGGGGATCCTCGAGGTTCCCTCTGAGTCGACAGGGAACTCGAGTACGGGTGATCCGTGACCAAAGAAAAACACAGGAATGTTCTCCTTGGTGGCAGGCAGTTCATCCAAGTTCTTCCTCCATCTTTCTTGGAAAGCTTGCACTTCTGTCATACTTGTAGTATTTGGAGTCGGAGAGGAGCGGAAGAATCGGGTCAATCCGGATAGGAGGGATGGAATCTTGCCGCGCGCAGTAGATGCGAAGGGGGAGAGGTAGAGAGCTGAAATGACGCCGAGGATGAATAAATTTGCCGCTAGTGTGAGTCCGGGGGTACGCATTTAACTGCTTCGCGCGTTCCTGTCTTTATATTAGCCCACATCGTCCCCACGTCAGCACGTTTACGCCGCATGGCGCTGCTGAGCAAGAGTTGACACCAAGGTCGACGGAGGAACCTTGAATGGTTACAGTCGCGGTCAGCAAAAGTGACTTCAGGATTATAAAGCGGTGTCATCCTGAATGCGAAATTGAGATCTAAATAGCATATTTTCATGAGCTAGATGACCATAAAACTTAAAAGCCAAGTTGTGAAAGAAGGTGTCGGGAGACGAGAAGCCAAGAGCGAGGAAGGACACTGGGTGCATGGCGTTCAATTGATGTTCATCTTCAGAGAACAGTTCAGACAGTGACTTCGCAAAGAAACATGGAAGGCAGGTAATCAGGGCAACTCGCAGGGTGAATTATTTCCTCGCATCGCGGCAGGGTCTAGAGGGCGTAGGCTTCAACCATCTCATCAGTGAGACGACGCAGACTCCACAAGTTGGTGTTCTCGCAAAAGCCTTCGCGATCACGTGGTCCACCCGCACTCCGGCCATCAACCCTCCGTGTTCAACTCGATCCTGGGTTGTATCAGTCCTCCGCTTTCCACTAATTATTAATCTTGTCTCCATAGTGAAATTCTCATATTTGTTGTGTCGTAGTTGATGGATCACGGAAATTTTGCCTGCACTGAAGAAACGTCTTGAATACTCTCAGCACCAATCCTGCGCCTATTCTCATCACGCGTTCGCTTACGATTCTGAAGGTCGATGACTGTGGATGAGTAGAACGCGCTCAAATTTGGGGCCTCGCGAGACCGCAACAAATTGAGGGCGGGGTCAAATTCCGGGCCAGCGCTTCCGCCCTTCGGGAGGAACATGCTCGACATTGCCAGTCCCGGACAGCGGCTCGTCATTGGCTCGGAGCCGTGGCGACGCTTTGCCCCAATCTCGCGTGAACTTGGGACAAACTCCGCCCTCCGGCTGCCTACGGGTGCCGAGAGTGTTTAAGAATTGTGTTACGATCCCTGCCCTCGTCCAGCGGGGAAAAAAAAAACAAGGTCACCCATGATCTGTAACAGCACCTCGCAGAGAAAATTGTATGTATCTTGAACATTGCATTCTGCCCGCTTATTCGAGTTCTAGTTATGGGATCGGTTGTTGACGCACCGCCTGCTCCAGACGATGAGATTATTAGTGTACTTGAGAGCCGTCAGAAAGGCACTCAGGATGTGCCACAGCACAGAGGATGTCGGTGGAGACGGCGCACAAGAAAGACTATCATTAGAGGGATGTTGAAATGCGGGACACCTAGACGAGCACAAGAAATTATGGTCAGGGTCCAAGGAAATCCGAGTGGGAGAACCTGGAGAGTTTTCCGCTGTCATTGACGCGAAGACAGGGCATAGTTGTTGAGAAACTTGAAAAGGAACCAGCAAGATGAATTTAAACGCAGGACAATACCCCCGTCACAAATAGTAAGCAAAGCAGGTCCGAGTCCTTTAGGCGTTGAAGTCAGTCATAAGACATGAAATATATGTGACAAGCGGGCCTGTCCAAATTCCACGGAAACACGTATCACGGACAGAGAATGCGTGGAGGTTGAGCTTGGCCACGTCCGACGTGGTGTAGTTGATAAAAGCAAAAGAAGAAGACTTATTTTTGATCCGAGCCTTTCTGTGTCGACGTGTAAACTTCCTCTTCATGGCGGCTTCCCCCGAAGCTAGCGCGACTCGCAGGACCGTGTCCCAAAAACATGTCTTATACTCAGAAATTCTATCCGTCACCTCTGCAATGCGCAAGAATTCGCGCTGGGCTTCAGCAACTCACTTTATGAATGCGCGGGGTTCTGCGTTGGGGAGCAATCTCGGTTTGCGTGTGTCCAATAGTTCTCAGGCAGCGAGACGAGTTAGCAGGGAAGCCGACCTCATGCTGGGATTCGAGGAACTCAAACGAGCGGTCCGGGACATTGAAGGTGTGTTGCTGTGACTTCGACTAGCAACGCGTACATTGACCGCGAGAGTTAGATATAATGACGGTCCCATTGTTGACCCTGCTGGCGCCGTTCTTCGCTATCATTCGGTCTCCCTTGTCCACTGGGCCCATCACGTCCACTGCACTCGCGTCTCTGCACAGTTTCTTCGTATGCGGCCTCATATCTTCGCAGTCGCGTTCTCTCGAGACCGCTTTGATTGAGCTCAGCAGTACCGTGTCACACTGCAAATTTGAAGCCAGCGATTCCTCGGGCGATGAGGTTGTCCTGCTCCGAATCATGACCGTGATTCACGACTGTTTAACTGGAGGGGTAGGCAGCGGACTCGGCGACATAGAGGTCTGTGAAATGCTCGAGACTGTGTTGACGACTTGCTGTCAAATGCGTCTCTCTGGTGAGTTTGTTTACGCTGAATATTTTGTCCTCTAAACCATCTCAAGAAACCTTGCGACGCTCGGCTGAAAATACCATGCACAGTCTCGTTCGCACCGTCTTTTCGCGACTCCATTCTCTGGATCCCAGAACTGAGGAGGAAAAATTGCTCACCGCAGACGAAGACGCGCCAGATGCAGAAATCCGAATGACCGTGTCCGCAACTGAAACCACTCTGAACGACGACCAGTCGCAAACCTCACAGGAGATCGTCGTTGAGCGCACTGAGAATCCCGAAGGTTCTGAGGATGTCGGTCGTACCCCGTCTTCAGCCGCTACTATTGCGCGACCTGAATGTATGTGCGTTCCGCAGTGAGCTTGAAATACGCGGGTTTAGTTTTGAACAGATGGCCTCCCTTCAATTCTTGAACTCCTTCGAGTCCTCATCAACGTGCTGGATCCCAACGACCAACAGCACACCGACTCTACCCGGCTGGTCGCGCTCGGCATTCTCAACGCAGCATTCGAGGCATCCGGGCCCCGCATCCCAGATTTTCCTTCTCTGGAGGTGCTCGTCGTAGACACTGGCTGCAAGTTCCTCTTCCAACTCGCACGGTCCGAGAACATCTCTGTCCTCCATTCCGCTCTGCGCACGATATCAACCGTCTTTGATACAATGCGGCACCACTTGAAGCTCCAACAAGAGCTTTTCTTGGCGTTCACCATCGACAGGCTTGCTCCACCCGCCCCGCCGCCGGGGAAGAAGAGCAATGGCCAGCACACGGCTTCGCCTAGGCCGGGTACACCTATTCTTGGCCCGCCCGAGGGAAAGCAGGAGGCCGAGACCGGGAGCTCGACACCGTCGAGGGTGCTTGTCACTCCCGCTCGCGGCGAAACGCGCGACTTGATGTTGGAAACCCTGAGCCAGATCTCGCGCCATCCCAGCTTCATGGTTGACCTGTACATTAATTACGACTGCGATATCAATTGCGAAAACCTCTTCGAGCGCCTTATCGAATTCTTGACCAAGGTAAAGCTAAATGAGTTGTGTTTGGGCCCCACTGACATGTGTTGTCTAGGCCGTGTACCCATCGCACTATCCCGGCGGGCTCGATGCGCGGCAAAGGAATGTACAGTATCTGTGTCTGGATCTTTTGCTCGCGTTCGTGAATGACATGGCTGCCCGTGCCGATGGCGTATGTCCCTTCCTTGCCCCTCGATCCACCACTGACTTGCGTTTTCCAGGCTGCCCAGCCCTGGCCCTCCGTCAGTAGTGTCCCTTCTTCCAAATGAGCGCTCGCTCATTAGTGCAATAATTTCAGGAACTCCCAGATACCGAATCCCTTCTCCACACCAAGTCCCAGAAAAAACTCATTGTCGCAGCAGCTAATCGGTTCAACACCAAACCGAAGCAGGGCGTTGCGTTCTTGGAAGAGAATCGTCTGATTTACACGGACCTGCCCGCTGATGCGCCGGAAAGCGCAAAGGCACACAATCTGGCCGTGTTCCTCAAGGGCTGTGCTAGACTCGATAAACGTCTGCTAGGTGACTATATTTCCAGGGAAGAGAACCTGCCTCTCTTGAAAGCCTTCGTTGGCCTGTTCGATTTCAGAGATGTCTGGTCTTTTTTTTTCTGTTTTTCTATCAAGGCTGAACTCTTCTCTCAGAAACCGATCGCAGAGGCTCTGCGAGAACTTCTTGAGACTTTCCGACTCCCGGGAGAGGCTCAACAGATAGCGCGCATAACGGAAACGTTCGCGTCAATCTACTTTGCTTCTGAGCCAGGTTAGCTGTCCGTTCACCTCTAGTGAAGCTCTGAACCAACCGTTGAACAGACGAGATTCAAAACGAGGATGCGGTCTATGTTTTGTCGTACTCGGTCATAATGCTCAACACTGACCTTCACAACCCTCAAGTCCGAGTGCGTTTCTAATTCCTTTGATGCTGTAGCATTGCTAATTGGCGAGGTAGCAACGCATGACGATCGAGGATTACACACGAAATCTCCGAGGCGTCAATAACAACACTGATTTTTCGCCTGAATTCCTCGTATGTGGAACAGTGAAGCTGTGATAACACCTAACCTTTCGATAGCAAAATATCTACGATTCGATACGGAGGAAGGAAATTGTCATGCCTGAAGAGCACGTTGGTCGACTTGGCTTCGAGTATGCATGGAAAGATCTTCTCACTCGCTCCCGCGACGCAGGCAGGTTCAATAGCTCTCCAGTAAAAAATTGACATTGACGGTGTCTCCTCATTAGGCAACTTGATGATCTGCAATTCTGCTCTGTTTGATGTCGATATGTTCAAGTCTGTATGGAAGCCCGTCATCTCGGCGATAGCATACGCTTTCATTAGCTTCGACGACGACTACATTATCCAGAGGTCCATCGCGGGCTTCCGACAGTGCGCGACCCTGGCCGGACATTTCCAACTCCCCGATGTCTTTGATTTCGTGGTCATCTCTCTATCGCAGGCAACCAGTCTTTTGTCCGAGTTTATTCCCGGGCAGGTGCCCAATTTCCCCATTGTCGACATAGAGGGGCAATCCGTCACCGTGTCGAATTTGTCCATTAAGTTTGGCACTAATTTCAAGGGCCAGCTTGCCGCCGTTGTACTCTTCAACATAGTAAATGGCCATGGGAACGCCCTGCGAGAAGGATGGACCCAGGTTTGTGATCTCTCGATATTGCCTCCGCAGTCCGTTTACGTTTTTTTTTTCCCCCAGATTTTTGAGATGTTCCAGAACCTGTTTTTGCATTCCCTGCTTCCGACGCGGATGCTTCAGATGGAAGATTTTCTCGGGGGTGTCTCGATGATCCCGCTGAGGGGCGGGAACCCGCCGCGAGTCGCGCCAAGAAGCGACGGTGGATTACTATCCGCCTTGTCATCTTATTTGATGACTCCTTACGGAGCCAGTTCTGACGCCCTGGTTCCTGACGCAACGGACGCGGATGTGGAGAACACGCTCTGCGCGATTGATTGTATTACCTCCTGTCGTTTGGACGAGTTGTACAGCCAGATTATGTGAGTTTCCGTCGTAACCTTTTGGTCTGGCTAACGCAAGGATCAGGCAACTGGATGTCGAGGCTCTGATTTCGGCCGTTCGCGCTCTTGAAGCGCTGGCCCATGACCGAACGGTGGCAAGACTCAAACAGGGCGCTGACGATGACAGCAACCACCCGTCGTCCGATGATGGCCCGTACTCCTTGCCTTACGATCCGGCATCTGTATTCCTTTTGGAGACCATGGTTAGTATCGCGTGCAATACTTCGCAATACATGGAGGATCTCTGGTAAGGATAAAAAATATTTGAAGGAGACCTTTCTGCGGCTAACTCTTAATAGGCCAATAGTCTTCGAACACCTGTCGGCTTTGCTTTCCACTTCAACGCAGTACAGCTTCCTACTGATCGAAAGAGCCGTGGTAGCCCTCTTACGCTTATGTTTGATAATAGCCAAGAAAGTACACTTCATCCACTACTATCTTTCTGCCTCTTTGCTGATGATACTTGGCAGCCCGCACTCCGGGACCAGATTTACATCTCGTTCGATCTCCTCTCATGTTTGCCCCCTTCCGTGGCTACTTCTGTGGGGGAGCAGATTGTCTCCGGGGTTATTCTCCTCGTTCAAAATCACAGGGAGATTATCAGCTCCCAGACTGAGTGGAATCTGGTCTTTGCCCTCCTTCGCACCACCATTTCGCACCCTGAGGCTGCACGGCCGTCATTCGAGTTACTCACGGCCCTGGTTTCAGACGGTCCCGAGCAGACCGTGACGCTGGACAACTTCAATGGGCTTTTGAACCTCTTGGATGATTTCGCCACCGCTGCTGGCACGGTCGCTGAGAATCGCCACCAGCAAGGGCGTCGGCAGGAGCCGTTGACGTCTGCAAAGTGCGTATATTGATTCAACTCGCAAATTTCCGTAGCTGACCATAGTTGCAGTTCTCCTCCCATTGAGCGCGGCAGAAAGGCGGTTGACCTTGTAGTGAACCTCAAGAAGTTCATCAGCCCACTATCTGAGGCTGCACATCTACCGGCTGCGCAAGGTATTTATTCACTTGCCATCAAAGTGCGACCGTTGACTGTTTTCTCAGCCTGGCGACAATTGGGCCTCCCGCTGATCAGCTCCCTCAGTCGACAATCCACCAGCGCCGCCCGCGAAGTCCGGCATGCCGCGATCGGTCAGCTGCAACGCGTGTTATTGGGCCCACATTTCCTGTTCGACGAAGCGCAGTCAGAGCAGGTGGAGGAGATCTTCAACAGGGTTATTTTCCCGCTCCTCGACGACTTGCTCAAGCCGCAGGTGTTCAACCGCGATCCGCGGGGGATGCCCGAGACGCGGCTGCGGGCGTCTGCGCTACTTTGCAAAGCATTCATGCACTTTGAGATGCGGGAAAGCCAGACCAAGGCGGATATTCGGATTCTGTGGATTCAGATCCTCGACTTGCTGGATCGGTTGATGAATATTGATAAAGGCGACCAGCTGGTGAGCCGCATCCTCTGAAGTGATGAAATTAAATAAACTGAATTGCCTGCAGTACGAGGCCGTCCCGGAGTCGCTGAAAAACGTCGTCCTCGTTATGCATGCTGCGCAGATTTTGGTACCACCACCCGCTGAGGGCGATGACACGCGAAATGACCGGCAACGGACGATGTGGATCGCCACGAACGAGCGGGTAGAGCGGTTCTTACCGGGTTTCATCGCGTCTGTAATACCCTAAGAGTGATACCAAGAGTAGAATTGAGCGATACTGTAATAATACATATATATTTCTAACGGAACTTCATCTTGGACGGTCTGCGTGTATGTTGGTTAGCTCCAGGACAGAGGTAGGTTTGAGAAACTAGCAGACCTTACTCGAAGGTACAATCCCGCTATGCAGGCACCGAGACCAACTCCGTAGGCCAGGACACGCATGCTCCATGGAGCGTACTTGATACCCCAGTGGGACCATGCGCCGCCGACGTGGGCAGTGAACATGAGGAGCATAAACAATACATAGCCGGAAAGTCTGCGGAGATTTATGAGACCCGACCTATCGACGGCGAGGGCCAACTTGCCTGTGATATTTCCAAATCGCTTTCGCTTTTGCACCTCCGCCGAAAGCAGCGCCGCCGAACCAGACGCTTCCGCCTCCCAATAATACTTGAATGAAGATCCATCCCATGCTCACGATGCCAAGCTTCTAAAAACATTACAAGAGGACTTGTGAGAAATAGTGTTCATCTTCAGACAAGTAAAGCCATACGCCATGCCAACTTCTGAAGTGAACTGCGCCGTGCACGTACTTGTTGTACATGATGGCGAACGTGCCGCAGAAAATTATCGGAAACGCCGCGAATAAAATGGCGTACTGGTGTCGCGCCAGACCGGCCGCTTTCGTCTTTGGCTGGGAGGTCGGTTGGAGGGTCATTATTCCTTCGACCACGAATTAAATAGTTGGACATCCAGGCTTGTGGAACCCACCATAGACGAGAAGCAAAATCGAGAGGCTCTGGAGCGGCGGATGGAACGCAAACCACCCCGCATCGACAGGGTTGTTGACGAGCACGGTAACCCACGCGACAGTCGTGAAAACCTACAATGAGTGGGTTTGGTTGGATCTATGGTATGCTGAGTGTAGGGCAAGATATTACAGCTGCGCCAGACTTGCAGCTCCATGAGTCTCGTGTAGGCGCGATTCACGAGTTGGGGCGCTCACCAGAGCGAGATAGAAGGCGAGCGTGTCGCCCATACGCCCCTCGGCGGGAATCGTTAGGCCCTCCTCTTGCGCTCTGGGTTTGGTCAACCCATCTCGCTGCTCCGGCGGCAGCAGGGCTTCAGTCAGCTCGTAGTCGTCGCCGTTGGGATCTGTGGCGGCCATGCCGTTGGTGGTGGTTTTAGATAGTCTTGCTTGCATCCGTTGCATTACAGATGAACACGTCGCGTGTGAATGCACAGATTCTCGTTCCAAAGTACAGGCGGTTCTTATAAGTACTCTGCAATCGTGTTCCGCGTCTGTGAAATCCCAAGAGTCGTACTGACCCTGCTGTTGACGAAGGGCAAATATGTCAGCCAATAGAAGGGCGCCAAATTCTTTCGCGTTAAAGATACCCGGTGCCTCCGGTGCTTTGCTTCACATCGGGATACCAGAAGGCCGTTGAGACGTGTTAATATCTCAAGAGACACGCCGACGCGTCAACACAATTCCAACGCCGTGAAATATTCAAATATTACACTTGATTATTGGTGCACGATGTAAGGTATAGAGCAAAGATGATGGTATAGAAGGCGACATGTTGTTCAATTAGGATTAGGAACGGCGACCAGGCCAGGTACCGTCGGAGAAGAGAACCACGCATTAGGATGAGGTACCTGTGATCAAGCATCGAGTATCGGCCAGCTCCCCTCCTCCTTCCACTTGTCGACCACTTCTTTGATAGTTTCACGGTTGAGATTTGGGTTCTTCAGCTTGTACCCCGTCACCTCGAGCAGCTTGGCGTTGCTGAACGCAACGACGTGCTTTTCGAGCTCGTACTTGTCCAGGTACGCGGACAGAGGTGTGTTGGGGATGGGCGGATTCGAGGTGGTGATCATCTCCGTCCAGCCGCCGACGTGGTGTTCGTTGATTTCTTCCACCGTATCGGATTTCATCTACCACACGGAGGTAAGTATATAAAGCGGGAGGGGAACGGATGGGGACGGAAATCACCTTGAGAAAGGTGTTCTCCACAAGATTGAAGAACTCAAAGGTCGTGCCAAACAACGAAGTAACTGTTTGGCCCACGCTCAGCAAAGTGCTCTGCGAGTTGTCGACCTGCGCAAAAGGAAATGGTCGTGTCGTGTTCTTTGGCGCCATGAATATACCCAAGACATACCAAATTGAATAATGGGGCAATCAGCTTTTTGTCCGGAGGAGGCATGCCCTGAACCTCGGCGGCCTTGCCTTTCTCGTTGTGGAATAGAATCTCTTCGCCCGCAAGGCTGTCGGCTTCTTTCCGGCCCAAGGGCGCTATCCACTGAGCACAAGCCCACATGCCGCCTGCGACGTCGTCGGTGTGGATAGTATGAGTTGGGTTTTTACCCGGCGACCACCTGAGTAGCATGTTATTTTTCGAAATGGAGAAACTGAGACAAATGCAGCTAACATCGACTTCATCGGCTTTTTCATGTGTCCATAAACTGATGCTACAGTGATAGCAGATGAAACTGCGACGAGCCGGTCAAGACAAGAAAAGTGCGATAAAAAAGTAACGTACTGGTGCCCCAGTTAGTATACGGTCCATATACGAAACCGATTCGCAGGATGACCAGGTTGAGACTGTCGAAACATGAGGCGGAAATTCACGAAAGAAATCGCAAACACAAACTCGTCTATAGCGGCAAGCATTCGGAGTGTTTCATGCCACCATGTCCCAGCAACACCGAGAGGTTTGATATCCTCCTTCTCATCATGCGAGCCCTTGGTCGAGGTCTCGTAGAACGGATGTTGTAGTCGGACATAGGCCTTGACCTTCCGCTTCGCGGCCTCGAGCCCGATCAACCGAGAAACCTGGCACGTCCTATCGATCTGAATCTAAGGCACAGCGAGCACGGAACGAGGTAAGCCACCGAGGGACTCCGATGTTTTCGGTACGGTACCATTTCTGTACGGTCAAACGCGACTTCTCCCGTGCAATCAAAGACATAGTCGTACGCCGATTGGCCCTCTGGCGGGTCGAAACATGAAGCGATCGTGGCTGGATATAGACGCACTAATGAGATGGATGGACAGACGCGATGCGGTCACGACTCACCGGGGACAGTCAAATTTGCCTGCCGATACTGGACTTGGGGTTTCTTCAAGAGCTTTGGGAACTCGGCGCCGATGTAACTATGTCAGAGAGAGGTCGATTAGGCGAGAGGCGGTTTTGATTATTGCGTGAAGCCCACGCACGTCGTGGGTGGTTCTACGGAGAATTTGTCGACCACTCGGACATGCTGCGAAAATGCTCAGACTGCGATGAAGGTGCGATTTTGAACGAGAGACGGACCGAGACGAGTGGCTCGCCCTCAAGCGGGACGAGGAGACCAACGAGTGCTCTTGAGCAGGTGTTGAGACCACCTATTAGAGGAGATGAGGCGGGGAAAAGAAAAGCAAAGAAGGCACAGTGTACCGAACACGAGGACGTTTGGGGCAGTCATTTGGTTGCCGCGGACGCGACTTGGCACTTAAGTACTGCAAAAACACAGACACACAACCCATTTCAAGTCACTATGGCGATCCCGTCCACGCGAGGGCATATCATTACGTACATCCGCATTCACTCGCTTCTTAAAAACCGGTACACAGATGAAAAATCCTTTCGCGCAAGCTCCGGCTGCTCCATCATCCGCCTATACACCCCCCGCGCCGTGTCCCCGAGCGGGAGCGCAGTCCCCGTCTTCGTCGCAATGTCGCTGGCCAGACCCATGTCCTATTGTCGTAATGAATTATGAGACATGTCGAACAAACTTTTGCCCCACCTTTTCCATTAGTGCCGTCGCAAACCCTCCTTCGTAATCGCGTTCGCACGGAGGCGACTTGTCAGGCAACGCGGACTGGACAGGATTGTTCACAGATATTGACCAGCAGTTCCCTGTTGAAGAACCTATTACGCTGCTCAATACAGCGGGGTCTAGTCCCAGTTTTTGTCCCAGGATCATCGCCTCTGCAACGACTATTTGTTGCACTCCCAGGATAAGCTGTTAGAAGTCGGAAATGAAATGGAAAGGCATGAGAGAATTGATATGATGTCCTAATGAAGTGAGATATTCACGTTGTTGCAGATCTTGGCGCCTAAACCGGCTCCCGCTGGCCCACAGTGCACAATTCGCTGGCCCATCATAGAGAGAACGGGGTGCGCCGCTTGAAAGGACGCCTCGGTACCGCCGACGAGGAAAGCAAGAGTCCCGGCTTTGGCCCCAGTCACCCCACCAGACACAGGCGCGTCGACCATGCAAGCCCCAGTTTCAATCACATCCGCGGCCACTTTGCGGGACACATCCACATCCAGAGTCGTCGAATCGATGCAGAAGGTCTTGTTTGCCAGTTCGGCAGGTAGGGATTGAAGGGTCGGGATAATACCACCGCCATAGACAGTTTGGACCTGTGCTGATGAGGGAAGCATAGTAACGATCCATTCCGAAGCCAGAGTCGCCCTAGTGGACAAGAAGAATGCAATTAGGTCCCGCGGAACAAATGGGCAGGGCTGTTGATGTTTCAATAAAGAATATTGGTACACACTCTTCCGGAGTTGCGACAATTTCAATATTAGAACCGGGAAATGCCGCGGTGAAGGTCTGACAAAAGGCCGACGCGGCTTCGGGGAGCGCGTCACAGACCACGAAATGCGATTCGGGCTTTTTGGCGAATTGTTTGGAGAAGAGATTGTACCTGTGGGGCGCCTAGTAAGCGATCGGCATGCAGAACACCGAGAGTGGTTCTACGCCATCTCGCTCCCCATCCGCCCCAAGCCAACGAAGGAGGTGCCTGGAGGTCCGTGAATGAGATGACAACGAGAGCAGGGCGCACTGTACTCTTGGGCCGCAAGGAGAGGCGCTGGACGGTTTGCAGGCACCGCAGAGAAGCCTTCATGGTACGCGGTAAAAGCGGGGTAAGGTGGCGGTGCATGCGGGTGCTCGCTTGTCAACCGCGATTTGTCGCTTAAGTGCCTTGTAGCCGTGGTTCATGGCGCCCGCTCGCGGTGCCAACAGCGCTCTTTGCGTACATCTCATTGCGAAGCGGGTATGGCATTAAATTATGGGGGTTTACAGACTGCGTAGTGCATGTGTATATGTCCTGAGCACGCAAGAGGATGCCTTGTTCATCTACGTGCTCCAGGCTTCTGGATTCGCTTGGCTTTTGTGCGGGGTTGAGTAGCTCGGCCCCCGGATTGACCAGATTGCCGTCATCGACGACCGGCGGTCTTTACAACCAAAGGAACGCTTCAACTTTGAAGAGGTGGTGCCCAAAATGCCTTGAGAGTCGGTCCGTTTTGCCGGACGAGATTCCGGTCTTCGCCAAAATGGTGAGTCTTCGGAAGCGTTTACCCTTGATAATCATATTCGGTCCCTCGACAACAAAGCCAGCCCCAAATGTGCGTAGTAGTAGCAGGACGGTCTGCGCCAAAGGGTTCTGGACTGTTTGGGGCCGCTAACCTGTGCTTGTGTTTGAGAAGAGCTTTCTTGATGTTGAATTGAGGCAGAAACTGAGCAACCGCATGGAGCTTTGCCTTACGCCCTCGGCGAACAACTTTAGAAATGGCGAGAATTTGCAAACTTCAGACGAGCGTAGTAAATTCGAAAGCAGAGCAAGAAATAATCGCGTGGACGATTTCGAACAGCGGGTAGACGTCGTAGGCTTGAAGATTCGGAAGACGCGGTTGAAGAGGGTTGAAGTTCTGAACAAGCCTGTGACGCGTTTGTGACCGGGGCTTTTCTTTTGACAGCGCGCAGCGAGCGAGCGTGTACTCGTATATTTCTTCTCGGCACTGTACTCCTCTGCGTCCACCACGACTTTGGGATGGAGATGCTCGCAGCAGCCACCTCATTTTTTGCTCGGACCGCCATCTCTCAGTCGTACAACATCGGGAGTTCCGCACCCAATGCAAGTCGTTCCTCGACTCCGGGGCCCGGTGGATCGTCCTCTGCTCCAATCGCTTTCTCGCCGCCTCTAAACGTCGGCTTGTGGCGTGTCCAGTCTGCGTCCCACAAGGTCACCAACAAGCGCGTCAGTGTCTGGTCTTTCGATAAGCGGAGCGCTGAAATGGAGCGACTACGCCCGGCCGCGAAAGAACGCACGCTGGAGATTCTCAAGGCCGAGGTATGAGACCTCGTATTTTCTGATCCATACCAACACTCAGGCACAGTTTTCGTGTAGGCGTCTGCGTTGACGCGACTTCGGCACCCGTCTATCCTAGGTTGGTTCAAGTCAATTGCATTATTCGCCTGTCTTATTCGGCTGCTCGAAAGAAATGGTGGAACCGCTCGAAGAGACGCGCACGGAACTAATCTATGCAACTGAGCCCATCTTATCGTCCCTCGAGCTTTCTATACCCAGCGCAGGTCGACAGAAGCCGCTAGTTGAGCTCGACGAAGTCGAGGTGCGTAATCCGTTATTCATTTTGTAAAACGCGGCTCACTTCCATTTTCTCTAGATCCAAAAAGGCATTTTGCAAATATGCAAGGGTCTTTCCTTTTTGCACTCGTCCGCGCAGCTCATACACTCCAATATCGGACCGGAGAGTATCATCATAAACAGTGCTGGTGATTGGAAAATAGCAGGGCTTGGACTCACCATTCCTCTTATGGCGCCAGGGGGCGGCGGTCCAACGCGGTGGGAGTTCCCTACATTCGACGGCCACGTCCCCGCGTATATTCAGCGTTCCTTCGATTACATGGGTACAGCCTTTTCCTCCTCCTATTATCTACGTTCCTCAAGCATATTTTAATAGCGCCAGAATATGCTCTAGACGAGCAGCTCGTCACCGCATCGGACATGTACTCCCTTGGCTGCCTCATTTACGCTGTTCATTCCAAAGGGAATACACCCTTCAAAAATCACGGAAGCCTTGGCGGGCTCCGCGAGAATGCAGCAAAACCTCTACCAAATATGGAGAGCTTGGACAGCGATCTTCAAGGTATGCTCTTACGAGCTACGCCCGAACCCCTCAATAATCATTTCGGCCAGTTCTCCTCCGCTCCCTCATCACCCGGCATGCTGGCAATCGGCCATCGCCAACAACGCTCCCCACTCACCCCTTCTTCTCGTCCTTACCCATCTCCACCCTGAACTTCCTCGACCGATCGAACTTCACCGCAAAGACGAGAGAGGAAAAGATATCGTTTATGAAAGGACTCGTCAACGTCCTGGATAAATTCTCCGAGGGCTTGCGGAGCCGCAAAATCCTCCCCAGTCTGCTGGAGGAGATGAAAGACACACATCTCCTGCCGTACATTCTCCCGAACGTCTTCAAGATTTCGACCGTGCTGTCACCAGCGCAGTTCGCGAGTCAGGTGCTGCCCAGTCTGAAGCCGTTATTTGTGGTCAAGGAGCCGCCCCAGAATATGTTGACTCTGTTAGACAACCTAACGATGCTCCAGAGCAAGACGGAAAAGACGGTGTTCAGAGAACGTGAGTAGAAATGGAATTCATTAGCCTGTACTGATTGTCTCCTTACAGAGGTCATGCCCCTCGTATACAATGCCTTGGAATCCGAACATGCAGTGGTATGCTCTTTGGACGTTTCTGATATCTCTTGTGGCTCTAACGTGACCCTGGTTACAGGTGCAAGAACGCGCTCTGCGGTGTGTTCCAGATTTATGCGAAAGCATAGACTACGCCGAAGTCCAGGGCGTGTTATTCCCCCGAGTTGCGGTTCGTGTCGTAGTCTCCTTCGGGTCTTGCCTGCTCACCAAGCTTGTAGGTCGTTTTTACACAAACGCGGGTATTAACGGTCAAAGTGGCCACCTTGACAACATTCCTCACCATGGTGAAAACCTTGGACCAGGTTTGCCATATGCATATATTATCTTATCCCTTTCTGACATTATCTGTGTCACGCAGACGAGTTTAACCCAAAAGCTCGTCCCGCTACTCTCGAAAATCCGGACGAAAGAGCCCGCTGTAACGGTGCGCGCTTTCCTTCTTCGTTCCCTCCCCCGCCGAAGCTTAAATTGCGCCCCTAGATGGCGACGCTTGCCGTCCAGGAAGCGATGGGCTTGAAGGTCGATCGGGAAGCGGTTGCTACCCTGGTCCTGCCCCAGCTGTGGGCGATGTCCATGGGCCCACTCCTCAATCTAGACCAGTTCCAGCGCTTTATGGCCGTCATCCGCAAGCTTGGCGAGCGCGTGGAGGAGGAGCATAAGCAGTTCCTCCGCGACTCGCAGCGGCTCGAAGATCGGTCGGCGACGGCGGTGAATGGGGCAGGCGGGATCCCCGCCGCTGGTGGCGTCGATTTCGCCAGCCTGGTGGGAAGGGCGAATGGAGCTACGGTGAAAGCGGATACCCCGGCAGACGCAAGCGTTTCGTGGGACGACGATCCTTGGGCGAGTATCTTGAATGATAACGCAAGTGGTTCAAAATCCATATTTGAATTTATTCAGCTAATTATTTTGATCAGGGCCCGCCAATACAGACACCCCCTGCTATTCCGGGCAACACGAGCTCATTCCAAATACCGAGCCCCAGCTCATACCAAACACCATCATTACCGGGTTCTCCTCAGCAGTCGAATTTCCAGCCCCGACCATCGCGGCTGGGGTCTTCCACTGTTACCTCTTCCTCCTATTCATCTTTCCCCTCGCCCCCGGCGCAGCGTTCTCCGCCTTCTTACACGTCGACTCCCGTATCGCATTTCACAGGGTCTGCATTCTCCCAACCCACTTATACACCACCAGCCGCACCTCCCAAATCCAACTACAACATTTCACTGTCGACAACGACACCACCAATGTCTCAGTTTTCTCAGCCTACGACATACACACCTCCAGCCGCGCAGCCTCCGAAGCCGAATTACAACATTTCACTACCCACAAACCCACCCCTGCCAAGCTTTGCCAGTCCGACGCCGCCAATAAATTTCTCGGCTTCTATGGTGGCTTCACCACCAATGGGAGGTCTCCTCGCTCCGTCCAAGCCTCCCCAGCCCTCTTGGTCTGCGAAAAAGCCGAGCCAAAACGATTGGGGAGATTTCGATCCCCTAGCATAGTTCTTGGTTCTTTTCCGCATAGAGTAATTTATTGCATTGGATCCATGTGTATACTATCAAGCGGCTTGTTCGACCTTCACGCCCGTCAGCGCCCCAACGCCTACCGGTTCGACAATAGTGTCATGTCCTATTTCCATCTCACTTTGGATCGGAATGCGGTCTGGATCCACCTCCACACCGAGGATTCCGCGTAAAACAATTAGGGCGCCAAGCTTGATGGATGGAGGTCAGAGGGAGTTAGCGGAAAAGGGTACCCGTACCTTGGATGAGACCTCATTCTTCTCGCGACACGCACTGCTATGGATACCTAGAGCTCGATAAGTCTCCTACTCCACGTCCGACAGACATCGACCCACACTCGGTACACCCATCTTCGCAAGTACACGCGCTAACCCTCTGTTCTGCCATACATAGCAGCTCATGGACTGCGCCTCCCTCAATTCATTGAACCAGAACAAGATGGACCCTCGTACCATTGTCGAAAGCTTTCGTGCTGACTCCGCCCCCGAGAGAGATGGAATCATAGAAGATCAGTCTGCGAGTACCTTCAGCGGCTGGTCGTCAGAGACTGCACCGCGCACCTCGCCGGTCGCTTTCTTGAGCTTTCCTGCTGCTTGTTCTCCTTCTCCGGTGCCTTGCACTCGGTCTTGACGTCCTTTAACACAAACCTATTCAACAATGCGTGCGCCGCAGAGTGGATGGCAGCGGCAGGTTTGAATTGTTTGTTCCGAAGAAGTTTGAGGGTCGGAGACGGGACATCGATCCAGAATCTGCCCCATAAATTAACCTCAGCCAAAAAAATTTGGGAATTGTACCCTGTCGTCTCATGCTGCCATGGGAGATTTTCGAGGTTGACCGTATCAAGAATACTGTTGTTCCTAAAGAATCGAGTTCGTGAGATTGCCGTGACGAAGCAAGAGTTGTGTAAACCTTATTTTGTAAAATCCTTGGATAGAGTCGATCATTCATCGGACACGAAGGCCGCACACAAACATACCGTAGACCACAACCTCTACGTCGACACCTAGGAACATCGGTTGTCAGAAATAAAAGTCGAGAATAAAAAAGACTGACGGCCGTAATATGCTCGATGAGGCGAGTGTTTCATAATCTCTTTGATGCGGTAAGTTTGGATAGCGTCGATGTTGCTTTAGACAAAACGAAGAATTAGCAGCTTAAATATGACTATGATAGGCGTTCTCACGTATAATCCCTGAATAGCTGAGCCAAGACGGTAAGTTTATTGGAACGACATACCTCGGGGAAGTAATCCAGTTGATATCTGCACGTATCACTTTCGCTATCTTCGATTCGTGGCTAACCTGGAAATCATTCGGACGCGTGGTACACTGGTCAGGATCTGGCAGAAAAGAAGAAAAAACTTGGCTGGCCTCCTTGACAATATACGTCAACCCTTGGTGGATGAAAACACCCCCTTCGTATGTCTCGAATATAGCTCGAGATAACTCCAACTCCTCGAGTAAGTGGGGTTGATTCAACCTGGTCACGTCGACGACTGTATAGACATCTTCTTGAATGCCACCTGTGAGACTGAGGTAAAAAATTGATCGGCGGATGTTGGAATGAACGTACGGATATGTACGTGCTTGGATGGAAATGGCAAGAACTTGGGGTGAGTGTGATACCTGGAAGAATATCGAAATCAGAGCATCGCAGAACATATTTAATGTATAGGCTACCAGCCATCCTTGTCGGCTCGGAGACAAGTCTCGCACAATTCTTGCATCAACGGGCCGAAGAAAGAGTTGTCTGCCCGACATATGGGCATCTCCTGCGCAGCACACTGCAAATGACCTGTTAATCGGTTAGTTCAAGTCCAGACTCGATTATTTGTCGCGATGGACCCTCTAGCAGGATTTTGTTGTCCAGATCCACAACCAAGTCGTCAACCTGGCCATCAAATAGTTTTTGCGGGTTCTGTACGTAGTATTGGTCGACGGGAAGACCCTCTGCAACGCTGTACAATGTGAGCAGCCAAACTGTCGCACCATGAGATGCATACTATAAAGCAAGAGAATCGCGGGCCCGGCGGCCAGCTCTTCCAGCTTGTTGCCTCTGTACATTCATAAAGCACTCGAATAGCGGCGAGTGATAGTTTTCCTCACAAAACTAGCAATGGTTCCGGGAAACCCAACCATGACCACAGCGTCTAAAACGCCGATATCTACACCCAACTCGAGAGCGTTGGTTGCAATTATTCCAAGCAGACGACCCGTAAAGGCATCCTGCTCTATCCGACGTCGATCCTGCCAAAATGTCATGAAACCTCGTATCACATGAACGCGCGTGAGCGAACCTGCTTGGAATAGCCGCCACGGTACGCGTTGACCCTTTCCAAAATGTCGAACCGCCCGACTTTGGCTAGCTCCGAACGAAGATGTTTCATCGCCTTCCACAAACTCAGCGGTTGTGCGAGACGTAATTTCATATACTTACGAGTTCACATACTTTCCTTATCTTCATGGGCTATTCAGAGGTGGTTGGGCTCAGAAAAGTGTCACATACCTTGCAAAAAAGGATGGTCCTCACTCCCCTTTCCATAAGGAACGTCATCAGCATTATCGCTTCAGATATTGGGCTGACAGGTCGGTCTGTTTCGGCATTAGACGGGGGGTTCCATATCACAAATTCTTTAACCCCCGACGGCGCGCCATCCGCTGTGACAACCTCTATGTCAGCGGGATCGATCCCAGTTATCCGTTGCATGTGAAGAGCGGGATTCGATATTGTTGCGCTGCATGAAACACATATAACGTGCCGGTCTAAACATTTGTTCTTGAGTTCGCTGCAAAGGGTGGAGGACTGGACACACTTCCGAGAGCTGCCAACAAACGCCGAAATCTCCTTGTTATTTGCGCAACGTGACTATCTCACGATCTTTGAGCTGTGATCTCAATTGCCTCCACACAAACACACCTTCCAAGCAATCCTGAATAATAATGCAGCTCATCTACTGCAAAAACCTTTTCACAATGAGATCATTCGATGACCTCTTGGCCTGCAAAAGTGAAGCGTACTTTCAAGTTTTTCAAAAATGTTCTCCAAAGATCCTCATGGGGAAGAATGGATGCGTGCATCATGTCCTTAAGACAATTAAAGGAATGAATAATATGGCTATTTTGAAACGCACAAAATTCGTGAAAATCACGGAAGATGTTTTCCGGATACCTGTATATTGCTAGTCAGCAGCTGATAGGATGGATACTTCGATGTCCTTGACCAGCACGATGTTCTTGGGGTGTATCCCCGTCATATGTGGCAACCTGAAAGCTTCCTGTAGCAGGAGAAGCAGATAAATAAAGTTACTCACTTTAAGGTGCCCCCAGCCTGGACATGAAGCAATCAACTGTTCCAAAGCAGCACGCTGATCTTGAGCCAATGCCTTGAAAATAGTCACTAACTGGCCGCTCACTGAGCAGTATAGACAGACCTTTGTCGGATACACAAAAATAGCGGTGGAACAGGGATCTGCTTCAAGAAATTGGAGAACTGGGACCTATTTTTTGAAGGTCAGAAGGGAATGCTCAACGCACGAATTTCAGCTACCTGATAGATAACACTCTTTCCCGATGCCGTAGCGGTACTGACAATTACATTTTTGCCCGTATTTATCGCATTGATAGCCGCCGTTTGGTGAGTGTACAAAGAAGATATGTTTCTTGATTGCTGCAGGGCGTGCGATACGGCGTTAGAGAGCGGGGAATCCAGGGCTCCTTTTCAAGGCTAGAGTCAGTACCGCCCTTGGCAAGGGCCTACCAGATACCTATTTGGCCGATTCTGGCTTCGATGGTTCGTCTTTCAACAATTTGGTCTGAATACCAGTCTTTCTGCATAATTTCTTCAAGAACTGCATCAATCGAAGGTCGGTTTTTCGGCTCTGGAACTGTGGAGTTTGGCCACGACTCGGGGTTGGAGGGATCAATGGGAATGTGGTCGCGCGCAGCCGCTTTCAGGAGAGCCACTGGATCATCTTCCTCCCCCGTGGCAAGGATGAGTCTCATTTGTTGGTAAACCGCTGTCCAAAGAACTTTACTTTAAACTCGACACCTACTCGTTTACGGCCTTCGAAAAGCTCTGATTTCGCTTTTCGATTAGTTTCTTCATGGCTGCAGGTGTCAGCGAAGGCGGAGCGATTAGCATTTGTCTAGGGTTACCATTCAGAAAATGAATCGCCAACAGAGTATGGAACCCAACTCGGAACTAGCTTTCTTTCCATTCGATTTGTCGACAAATTCCAAGACGAGAACATGATCTTCTTTACGCTCTTCGTTTTGGTCCACGCGGTTAGGGAGCTGGAAATCTGTGTGTGTACTCAGAGATGACTGTTGGAAATCATGGACCAGAAGTTCGTTTCGAGGCACATAGGCAAATTTAACGAGGTCAGGGAGAAGGGTCCTTGGGTTCCACAATGAGTTAGAGAAATTACATTGATTCTTGTCTCACTTGAGCTCTGCGACATTTTCGAGGTCAAGTGGCCTTCAAATCGAAATTTAAATGAATGGAAAACTGAAATCCATGTTCGCACCTCTTCAACAAATTCTCCACGGACGCGCGGACGGTATTGAATGAGGTTGCTAGCTGTTTTCTCGACGACACAAAAGCGAGAACAGTATTGAGGGCCTTGGAGATTGAATTTCGTGGATGCGACGATGGAATATTTGCCAAGTACCTGGTACACTTTAAAAAGCTAGCGGAATCATCTGAATTCAGATGTCGAAGACGCATTGCAGTGACCCACGTCATGAAAATACGGAGGCCAAACGACTTCCGAGACTTCCAAGCATGGTTTCTTGGATGATTTCCGACTCGACGAGCCAGAAACAGACGGCCCCGCTTTACGTTTACCACTTTTATGTTCCAATTGAGGTGGCATTCACGAGCGAAATATCTTTGGCGAGTCGGATGAGAGCAAGAAAGGGGTCGCAGTCACGACTCGGTCACGGCCCTTGTCACCAAGGTCACTTCCCCCAAGCCAGTATGTACGCGTCAAATTCTGTCCGACTTGGAGGCGTCTAACCAGTACCAGACATGCGTTCTTCGTCAGCCTGCATGGCTAGAGCAATCCTCAAGCCCTTGAAAGCCAATATGCAGGTTTTTCCACGGGCGACAACCGCCGCTCGCCAACCCTCAGTCCCACGCATTGTGCCTCTTGGAAAAATCGCGCGTAGCGCATCAATTATACCGGCCCCCGTTCCTCGAAACCACGAACTCAAGCCTCCCACCTTAATTCAAACCCTCCTCGCGCAGAAAAGCGCCGCAGGTGGCGACTGGCCGCCAAACCTCCGCATAGAACCGTTCATCAGCAGAACTGATTGGGCTCCAGTTAAAAAAGGACTCAGATCCAAGCTGAAGAGGATGCTGAGAGAGGAGTAATGAGCCAAAGTTGGGACCAAACAACCAGGTGCGTGCCATACTTGCATCGGCGAATGTATTTTTCATGCGAATTCAAAAGACCACTAAACCACTGGGAATGCCGTATTGCGGCCTGCGTGACTTTCCAGAGCCATGGATGGCTTTCGCGCCAATTGTCTATTAAAATTGTACATAGATAGCTATGTACAACAGAACTCGGCGGAATATCATCCTTCCTCGATTGGAGTGCCGCTATCGAGCCAGTTCCTCTATCGATGTATCGTGCCCTTCCACAACGACAACGGCGAGTGGGAATACCAAGTCGGTGGCGACGACCTCCGTCACAACCGTAGATACGTTCGCACATCGACTCCCCGCTCCTGTGGATTTTTGAACCGCCAACGAGGGGTAGCCTTCACCCAATCCAATTGATCCTTCCTCAAAGTAGAATGAATCTTCCCGCATGCAGCCACCCTTTGACGGGCCAACTCAACTGCCTTGCCCAGATCTTCGTCCACCAGGTACCTGTGGTCGCCCGGCGGCATATATATCCATCGCCGTGTGACAGGGATGGCGAACAAGTAGAACCGGCCTGACCGCACATCATCACCGGTTGGATCTGTGAGCCGCAGTGGAATGAAAGAGGTAGAGGATTCGTGCGCCAAGTAGAATGGGGGTGATTTCTGCGCGAAGTTGGGTGGAAGTGCGCTTTTCTGGTGGACGAGAGGATGCGGTACGTTTCGAGTTTTTCCCGCAATAGGTACTCCGAAAAACTGACCGATGGGGCTGAAGTTTTTGCCCTTTATTTGTGAGATGAAACACACGGAGAATAGAGAGTCAGGCATTCGATCGAGAATAATGCACGGTCGACCGAGGGAGCCTGTCGGTTTTGTGTTAAGCGAGTCCACGTAGTTGGTTTCCTCGTCAGAGAGGTCAATCCCTTGACCTCCAAGGAGCTCGTAAAAGCATGCAGTGATGCTGGTTTGTTCCCTGCAGTAGACGAGCTGTCCAGGCCTGGCGAGGAGTCTGTTCGCGACTTTCAATCCGTATTTCAGTGGATGAAGGAAATCCATGGGACTGAGATCTAGTCTGGCCAGATGAGGGAAGGCTTGGTCGCCAGCCGATTTTCGGGGGGCCGACTGTACAAGAGGAAGAACAGTCGTAACTCGTACGCGAGATGTTGGTAGGGACAGCAGTGGTAGGAGATTCTCCCAACTTCTACGATATGAAAGATATGGCGCGTCGCAAGGTGCTGACAATCACGTGCGAGCCCAAATAGCAAGGCCCTCTGGCACAACGTCTAAATACCGCTTCGCTTCTATTACATGCCATCTTTGCTCCTTCCCTCTTTAAATACTCTCTCCAACAGCTGGTTGAATTCTTTATGACGTTGAGCATGAACGCCGTGCCCTGTGTCCTTCCACTGGACAAATTCTGCGTCCGGCATACAACTCTTGATGTATAGACTGTTCGCGGGAGAGACGAGATTGTCTTGGTCGCCAGTTAGGATGAGAACCTTGGGGATAGCTTCACATATCCCCCTCAGGCGCTGAAAAATTATTGAGATTAAAACAGAGAAAGAGACATCTGCGTACCTCCCGAGTAACATGATGAGTGAGACCAGCACACATCTGAGAGAGCGCACCAATCAAGGTTTGAGGTGCTGTGGTCAAAATCCTCTGCCGATAGAGCTACGTCGAGTCAGGACGAAATAAGAGGGTGGTGGCGCTGCTTGGAACATACATCACTCTGGACCTCACGGTTCGTACGACCGTCGGTATAATCTCCTGCAGGCTCATCGAGCCACGGCAGAGAATATACCATGTCTAAAATTATTGGAATCTTCGCATCTACGTCCGGGGTGAATGTAAGTCTGTTAAATAATGTTAACCATTGCATTTCAGCAAATAGAAAGGAAGCTCACTTTGCGAGAGAAATGGTGCCTTTCCACTTTATCACGGTAAGATCAATAAAAAGAACCATACATATTGTACGTTATCTTACTGGGGGGAAATTCGTCCACGGGGCACCGCCGGGCGTGGTAACAGCAAGAGCGAGAGACGTAATTCTCTTCGGTATCCGAGTGGCAAGTTCTATTTGAGTACATAAGCGCGATTGGTATGGTAGTACAGAGCCTCGCACCTTGAGCAATCATACCACCCAGAGATACTCCAACGACATGCAGACCTCGTTTCTCAGTCCATCCCAAGTAGTCTAGAAGTACTATTGCGTCTTCGGCCATGCCGCTTGTGCTGAAATTCAAATGAGGAATCTTTGATTGTGGAATACAACGAAAATGAAGATACGTGTATGGTCCGCGCGGGACGCCGGAGTGACCGACGCCTCTATTTGCATGTTATGCCAAGTTCGACGGGAAGCAAATTGGAAGCGAACCTATTATCAAAGACAAGGATAGAATAGTCAGACAGACGCCCGAAATGTTGGACTTGAGCCACCCATGCGAAGGAAGAGCTATTCAATCTGGCCCGGTGTCAGCCGTGTTGGGTCCAGATTTCCACATGAGCAGCTGACCCCATAATAAACACAAGCTTCTCTTTCCCAGTTCCATGGACCTGAATGATTAATAAAGCAAGATGCTCCAAATAAGTAACGGCGGCAAGGTACCTCATAGTAGAGAGAATGGGACTCTAAGGCCTCGACTTGACCTCGGATACGCGTTACAGGGCACATGCCTTTCCTTGTACATGTCGTACTGTCTAACAAGGTAGCAAGCGTCGAGGTGGGAGTGCTTGCAGTGGCCATTTCTGTCGGCTTTTCGACTTCCGGAATCACTACGGTTGGAAGGAGGCTAAGCGAAACGATCCGCGTACCATTTCGTTCAATTCGTACTTGCACGTGACTTTTTAATTTTCCGACAAATCCGCTAAAATCGAGAAAAAATTATTGCGAGGGTTTCCAGAAATCGGGTGTGACGCGTGACATACGAATTTAACGAAATGGTCCAGTAGATACCGCCGCAAACAACCCGCAGCAGATAACCCGTAATGGCTGAAAAAGGCAATTTGTAGTCCTCCATCATTGGGCTTGTGCTTGGCGGCGCCTAAAGGTTTCGTGTCAGTTTCGGCCAAATATTTTCGTACTGAACAGAACTCTCGGGTCTGGATGACTTTTATCCCAAACACGTGGGAGACAACGCGATCAGGAAAATGTAAGCCGCGGCTGGGAACACGGACTAGAATTACAAAATATATAGTGAAGATGTAACGTAGAACATGACAAAACGAGCGATCACCGCTTTCCCTTCGATTTGCCGTTCGACTTTCCATTCGACTTTCCATTCGACTTTCCATTCGACTTGGCTGGCGACTTTTTCTTTTTCGAAGGCCTGTCCGAGTCTTCAGAATCCGAGTCCTTCTTTTTAGTCCCATCGCCACGTTTGAGGTCGGCTTTGGGAAAAGCGGTAAACGAATGAACATGGGCGGGAGGAATGGGAAAGCTTACATTTCGCTGCCTTCCGCTCCAGCTCGTCCCAATCCTCGCCTAAAAAAGTGTAGGAAACACATACACAACTGGGAAGGAACGATCAAACCTTCGCTGTCTTCGGATCCGCCATTTCCAAAGTCCGAACCACTCTCATCGCTGCCTCCATCTGAGTCGCCATACGCGCTCTCATCATCGCTACTCTCAACCGCCTGAAGTTCTTCGGAATCAGCTTCGAATTCAGATTCCGACTCTGAACCATCAGAATTGTTGCTCTGTGCGCTTGATAAGTAACCTCAATTAAAAAATATAACAGGGAGGAACCGCACATCAACGCCATTCCCTCGTCCAAGGAACGACCAACCACCGCCCTGGAAAAAATCGTGCGGGCTGTCATTAATAGTCTTCATGATGGGTCCCCAGCTGAGATTGACGGGGCTTTCTGTCATTGGAATATCAACCGAGCTGTTGGCAAGTCAGTCAAACTGCCAGCTGGGGAGAAAGTTGAAACGCACTCCAGCCAGTTTTTGACATCGTCCATTGAGGTACTTTGAATGGAGTTGATGTGCAACGGTGCTCTTGAGAAGTCCTTGAAGATGAAACACAGGTCGAATTGCTTCAAAATATACTGGACACGCTCCAGCGACGCGACTTCGATCTCGGCGAGTGTGACAACGAGAAACGGAGGGTCGGTGAGGTGCACCAGACACTCTGTTGTTGGTTGCAGCCGGACGCTGGTACGGAACGGTACACCTTCGAATGAGAGTTCTCTGAATGGAATATCCAAATCTAGGGTGTCTCCATTCTATGAAAGGACGTAAGATAAAAAAATGGGTATGAGACTGAAGCGACCTACGGAGGCGGTACCCGCATCTGCGATTTTCTGTGCGAAGGCTTCAATTTCCTTATTCAGCATCTGCCGACGTTTTCTTTCGTGATGCTCCTGTTCAATCTCATCCTCGTCGCCGTATCGGTGTTTGCGTTTCCGATTCCCCGTCTCGTCGAATTGCGCATCAGTTGCTTCACGAACGAATTGTATGTCCTGGACGAAAATCACCGAATAAACGAGGGACCAAAAAGAAGAAAGAGAACTGACAAGTGTCTTCTTTTTCCCAATCATAATGGGAGCTTTCAGGTGAAGATGGACAATGACAAGCAACTCGTGGTCGCATGGCTGGAAGAACAGGTGCTTAACATTGCTGAAGAGAATATCTGTGTCGAATGAGAACTGCAAGGGGATACACCTTTCAAAAGCAGCCCGGACTTACCAACTTTCTGGCCGTTGGGCGAAAGATAGCGGACACCATTCTGATGAATCTCGACTTCACCAGCAAGTCTTTTGCCGTCCAACGCCGGCCGGATAAAGGCTTCTGGCATTTTTGCTGGCCGCCGGGACTTGAGCTCCACCAAATTGCCCTGGTCAACGACGTCGGCCATCTCCTTCTTTTGCTGCTCCCGTTTGTTCGCCTCCTTCTTCAAATCGGTGATTTGCTTGCAGATACTGTCAATCCGGTGATTGTCCGGGGAACGGAAAACGACCGAGCGAATAAACGTCGCATCAGGGTCTTCGAAGGGCTACAAATGCTTGAGTCCCAGTAAACGCGCTGCCACAAGATGATGCGCACCGTGTCCTCTTTTTTGCCAGCAAGCTGCCCGGGTGTTTGGAAATTGATGCGCAAGTATGTAAATTCGGCCTCGTCGTTCTTGCTCGCATTCTTGATGGTATTAATGTGGAAGGGTACAGCGAAACCATGAATCGGCAGAATAACGGTCTGCGATTTGCGATCGACATGTATCTAGACGAAAGGAAATTGGTCTCTTTTTTGGGGGAATCGGCAAGAGGTACTCACCCGCAGTTTCTCGACCTCCACAGGTAAACCAGCTTCGCCTTTGTAGCTCTGGAACTTCTTCCAGCCCTTGCCCTCTTTGCCCTCTTTGCCTTCACCTTCTTCCGAGTATTTCTCCAACCCCGCCGTTTGAAGTGCGTCGTGGAGCTCTCGCTGATGTTCGGTCAACTTGGCGGCGGCCGTCTGATGGACCTCGTCCTGGGTACGACGGGTTTGATTTCGAAGAACTTTGCCTGCGACAGTCTTTTTCGGGGGTGATCCATTTTTGTTGCGAGGGATGACGGGAGGCTTCTTCTTGGGTTTCTCTTCCGTCTCTTCAGGCGTCAAAAAGAACATAGTGTCCTTGATCGAGCGGGCGCCATCGGTGAGCAGGATGGACTTGTCGGATTCAACTTTGATCGTGTCCACCAGTTGCAAAGCATATCTGCGAAGTTATAAGAAGTGGGAACACAGGACAAAGATGAATTGCAGTACTTGCTGCCGGTGGAATCTACCAAGTCGGTGAACCCAAGACCAAGACTCAAGGTCATATTCTCCTTGAGAATCCGGGCGTTCTTGGGAGAAAGAAGATACGGAGAATCGCGGAATTCGAGACCAGTCTGCAAAGACAGCATCAGCTGCAAAAAGAGTCTCGATCGCGGCAAACCCACCCCGAAACCGATGTTCTTCACAAAGTTCTTCTCGAGTTCAGGCTGCTTGTCCTTGATAAAGGCTAAAGCAGCCTGATAAGCATCGCGGGCGGAAACTCCGTCCTTAATTTTCATGAGTAGTTCCTGTTGCAGCTTCAACAGAAGCTCATATTGCGCTTCTTGTGCCTAGATTCGGATATTAGCCTTCCATCGAGTTGGAGGCGTCGTTCAACTTACAGGAGTGGGGTCGACAATGAATGTACGGCCAACATTGGCGCAGTAAGATTTGTATTTGAGCCCAAAGGCTACAAGAAGAACTCCTTTGTGTGATATATGGTCGTCCGTTGATTCCACCGTGTAGCGGAGGTCATAGCCCGAGCTACTTGATCGGGATATAATGATGGGCGGATAACAGAATTCGACGAGGGACCAGTCCATCTGGAATGAAGGGTCAGAGGCATAAGGCAGGATCAAAAAAAACGTACATCGCTCAGGCCTTTTCCCTTACTCCACACTTTGGCGTCCGGGGGCTTGGCGTTATCACCTTCACCCGAGCCCAATCTGGCCTCAATTTGCGCGCTTAGCACCTCGTGAGTTATCTTGGACTCCTTGTCTAATATCGACTCCAATTTATCTGTAACATAGTGCTTGAGAAGGGTGGAGGTTATGTTCCCTGCAGATTGCAGGGATTTCTGTAAGGGTGTAAATTTATTTGTCCACCAAACGGCACGTAGTGTCACACCAGCTCATCTGCATCCTTAACAGCCATGAAAGAGGAGAAGGCGGGCGCTATATCCACGAGTTCCGGCTTTTGTGGAGCGGCGTCGAAGAGTTTCTTCCATTCGTCAATGAGTTTGCCACGATGGACTTCTTTCTGAAGGGTGCCGACGCGTGCCTTGGACGCGTACATGGCAAAGAAGCGAGGCAAAGCATCGTTGGCGGGCTCCCTGCCTTTTGCCTGTGCCAGGATTTCGACGGGTACGCTGCAAGACGAGCCTTCGATCTGAGAAAGGATCTTGGCTAGAGGGGGAGTGAAAAAACGCGTCAGTTAAGACGGACTAGAACGCGGGTCGTAGTTGTACCCTTTGAAGCGGAAGCCAGAATGGTTATCTTTTGCTCCTCAAAAAGAATGAGCGTTGAAGGAAACTCGTAACCGAGGAGCCATTGCTGTGAGTCAGACCGGGTTAGCTCTCTATGGTAAACGCAAGCCGCAAACAAAAGCCGAAGATTTTTGCATAAATTGCACGCACCTGGATGCATGTGCCCTTTCGCGTGGGTTCATCCTCGGGTGCCGGGTCTCCTGCGACGAGCAAAAGAGCATCAGTGCCAGCGACGGAGCTGTAGTCTTCGTTTTGTGCCGCGTCCTATGTAATCCACCCGAATATTGAATAAAGAGAGGGGGAGCTCTGGGAAGGGGGGAACACATACACGCCATCCGTCATATATACGCTGCACACGAGAGCTCCAGAAAACCTTATTCAGTTCTACCAACATGAGCGGGACAAGGAGCGAGCACTTGTTTGCACGTGTTGACGCGCCATGCTCTCGACCCTCTTACAAAGAGACTACACTAAGTATCCGTTGCGGTACGAGCAACGAAATTCATAAAACACCAAGTCTGCACGCGGAACGGCGGGTTACAAAAATTCAACAACGGCACCAATTAATCTTCATTTATTCCAAACACACCAAGATCGCGTAGGATAAATACCGACTCTTCCACACGCATTTCAAGCACCGTCAGCTTCTCTTCCTTGGCCCCCCACTCCTTGATCATGTCCAGCTCCATCCGCGACATCAACGACGCCTCGTCCTGGCTCACATCGCTGCGTTCCCGCTTCTCCAGCACCGCTTTCAGCATCGGCTCCTCTTGCTCCGAATCTCGCCGAACACCAATATTGTACAACGTTTTATACATGTCGCCAAGGATCACGGAGTACGCTTTCGCCAAATCGACATGCCTAACGGACTTGTTCAACAACGAAAAATCACAAGTAGAAAAATATTGTACCAAAGATAAAACATCCGCGCAGGATTGCGATCTGTACTTTTGGCGACCTCTTGCGTGCTGATCAAGGATTGGGCAGACATGTTTGCCAACAAAGGCCTCACTGCATTGTTCGGCATCATGACCACTTTGGAAATCTGCAGATTCAGGGTCAGGCGACAATAAAAGCACGCGCACAACCGCCGACCTGTTTCTCGTCCATCTTACCGCTATCCAGCAATAACCGTAAGATCCGTACGCCCATAGCGCCATGCCTCTCTCGCGTGACAGATTCCAAGACGCGCCTGCGGAGGCGCTTGCAGATCGTCTCAAATTCCACTTGGACTTTGGACGATGCATGGGACAGGAAGGCCGCTGCTCGGCCGGCTGGCGTCGGGTTGTCCGCGCAAGACAACAGCCCTAAATAATCCTTGATGCACTGGGTATTCGAAGGACTTTTCGTTTTCAGAATGAGACCAGAAGCCAAATCTTCTTGGTCGGATAGTGAAACGGCAATGTTGGAGACCGAAACAGGTTCTACAGGAAATTGAGTTGCGGCGGGCGAAGAGGACGAGCATCACCACCTGTCCGGACGTCTGAAAGTGCCTTTTGTTTCGCCTCAGTCACCTTGAGGGTGGTTTTGACGACGAGAGCGGCGCCATCGTTATATCGCTCTTTTGCGGCCTTGACGATCAACTTCACAGCAGGTCAGACGACGAAACCACGGGGGAAAATACACAGACGGCATTTCGAATGTGAATATTGAATCTGTCATAATTCACGCGAAAATACACTTCTGGCTGAGACTCAGAGTGAGGAAAACGTCCGAAGGGAGGAAAAAAGTACAACGTACATCGACAACCTCCTCTTCCTCGACCACTTTTCGCTGCTGAGAGTTCAGCAACAGCGTAAAAGGCGTCACTCGGACTGAGGCTTACTTTTGTCGACCGTGGCCCTTTCTGCTCTTTCGCTTTACGTTTCTGTTTGAAATAACTGCATCATTTACACAGGATAAATCGTGGCAGAATGAACTACTCACAAGGCCGACCTTCTCCGCTTCCTCCTCTTCGCGCTTTAAACGCGCTTCGGCTGTCTCCTTCGCCTCCCGCAGCTCCTTAGCGGTCGGGAAGCCGGCAATTTTCGTCTTTTCCTCGGCCTCGTAGCGAATGCGTTTGTCTCGTGGGGAGATATGCGACAGAATGGTGGAGGGCTTCAGATACCCGGCCGTCACGAGCGCGTGGAGGGCCTGGGAGTAGACAATCTCCGCTGGAACACAAAACATACATTCAAAAGCCAAGGCAGAGCGCAATCACCGAACCTTTTTGGTTGCCATGGGAGAGTTCGGAGACGATATCTGGGGGACGAAGTTTGCCGTGGTCCAAGATGACCTGCACAATTTCCGCTCCCTGTTGTTGGGATGAGAAACCCAAATCCGTCCAAGAAATGCGTTGCGCACCGGGTCCCCAAAGAGTTGGCCGGCCTGCCACACAAAGCGGCCGAACCTCAGACGCACGAGGCACTCCTCGATATTGACCTCGAGCACCTCGCCCTCGTCCTCAGAATGCGCGTGCCAAAGCACATTGTGTTGCACCAAAACAAGCACAGACGCGCGAACAGTCCTCGGTCGTAGATTCGTGAAGCGTATGAGCTGGGGAAGGGTCAGTCGTCCGCGCGTTAGAAGGACCGAGGCAACATTCTAAAACCGGAAAAAATCAAAACAAAAAGTCAGACGAAAAGCAAAGCGTTTGGCTCACTGCTGTCAGTGGTCCGAATTGAGAATGGATGATTTGGGTGCAGAGGCGGGCAGTTTGTGCGTCAGCCATAGATTACAAGTACGCGCGCATAAATTACAGGGTTACAAGCAGAGCAGAAATCGAACCCAAGTCGAGCCGAGTCAACGGCAGTAAGATCGATCTTCAAACGTGTCTAAACCACTAACAAACAAACTTTGGCGACCAAAAAAAGGATGCGAGCGCCAAGGGCGCCAAAGAAATTTGCAGTTCAAGCCTTCCGTACAGATTCTCTTCTCGTCATTTCTCTGTCACCTAGTACAGCTTCCTACATGTGGTATATAATCCTCAAAGTTCGGAGATTCTAGTGAATTAATAATGCCCGATCGGCAGTGCGGGTCCATAGAAATAAGAGGACCTTCAACAGACTCGAATAAAACAGATACAAGTGCAGATAACATATCGTCCCGCATACGTCTACTACCCCTCGTCCTCTTCCTCGTACATGCACCGTTTAGAAGTTCTCTGAATGAATCGCGTTAGAAAGGGCCAAGTTATTGCATGAATGTGAAGACGACGTACCCTTGCCGAAGATGAAACGCGTGCCACCCTTGACATCCGAGTGCTTGTTCGACATGATATGCAGCGTGCTGGCGATGGCAGGAGGACCACAGAAGAACTAGATTTACGTTAACACTAGCCTTGAGGAGAAAAAAAGACACTGACCACACCGACATCGGACTCGGGGTGCTTCTCTTCGATTGACGTGAATATCTTGTCCCAGTTCGGACGGCCGAAGTGCGTCGGGGCGCGCAGGGAGGTAATAGCGTCTTTCTCAGCACCGACATCTTGAACCTACGAACATGGTGAACAGGGTTATCATGAGAGCGGGGTGAAACATACAATGATGTTGTTCATGTCGTCTTCCTTGATCTTCGCGGTGAGGTAGATGTTGATCTCAATGCGGTTCTGGGTGTCTTGCTCCTCAATGGCGTGCAGGAGGGAGTGGAACCATTCAGCCGTGCCGAAGTCACGAATAACCCAGGTGAAGTAAACCTACGCGGTGTCAGTCAACTTAGTTCTATCAGTTTGACTGAAAAACGCACCTTCGACAGACGCGTCGGCTTGGAGTGGTTGAAGTTGTTCATGCGATACCAGATGTTCTTCAAGATCCTACCCACCGGATTAGTATTCCCGCCGGGAGTAACCTAACAACCTGAACTCACGAGGCAAATGGAGTGACACCAATACCTGCACCGACGAGGAGAACCGTCTCGTAGTCCAGGAACTCCTCAGAAGACGTGCCGAAGGGACCGTCGACCATGACACGGGGAAGCGTGCGGTTGATGGGAGGGTTGGTGTTCGTGCCAATAACCTTGCCACCGGCGGCGTCTTTCGAACCCTTCTCTCCTTTGCCACCAAAGTCACATCCAAGAGCCTTAGCGAACGCAGTCGTAAAGTCACCCTCCACACGGATGTGGACCGAGATGTAGTCCTCCTCCGGAGCGCTGGACAAAAAAGATTACTTTAATGATTTCAAAAGTATTGCAAGGAACGCACCTGGTGAGAGTGAAAGGGTGCCACTGGTAGTAGGAGATCTCGGGGCAATTGATAAAGATGTACTGCCCAGCCCGAGTGGTGGTCTTCTCCTTCTTGATCTGGACCTCCATGACCTTGGACGGGTGCTGCACGACCTTCGAGATGTAGGTAACGTGGCGCGAACGGACTTCACGGAGAATACGCTCGTAGATCCAGATGATACCGCCCACAATCCAGTAACGCTACGATGTCTTAGCCAAAAAGGATTATGGGGAAAAAAGAGGCGAACCCAGAAGACACCGATGGTGTTGAAGGAGCAGAAGGGGGGCCTGTCGGGCTTAATCATGCAGAACATGCCGTGGAATTGCCAGAGGATGAAGAAGGGGATGAAAAGGTGGTGAGTGTACCAGAACTTCTCGAATCCACCGTTGGGTGCACGGCGACGCTTCTCAATCGCATAGTAGACCATGACACCGAGGCAAATCCACATTATCCACCCAGTGATGAGGGGACCGATGATGAAGTTGGCGGTGATAAAGAACACGACACGTTGGCCAGTCGTAGTGGCGCTGGTATCGGCCATGGTGAGACGGTACAGGTTGACAATATGGGCCAGGGTGTGGATGAGACTCCCAGTGAAGATGGCCCATGCGGTGGCCTTGTGGAGAGTGATGTTTTTGTCGAAAGGAATGACAGTGCCCAGGGGCGTACGGCGCATCACCGACACGAAGTTGCGGCAGACGGGGAGAAGAATGAAGATGACATCGACGTGGAGAACGAGGGCCGCGGCACGGGCAATCGCTGCAACATTCGTTAGGACTTTGACAATAATGTTTGGGAGGAAAATAAGTATGCACTGAAGGTAATCCCGAATGTGGCTCTGGCATTGTTCAAGTTATCCTTGAGCCCGTAGTGCATGAAGCCAAGTACGGAAACAAGGAGATGCAGCAACAAAAAAACCGCGAAGAAGGTATGTCTCTGGCCCTCGTTGATCAGCCACAGACTGACCCGCTCGCCGAAGTTCATGGGACCCTTGGGCTTCTTGACAGCATTGCTGGTGCTCCGCTGGAGGCCCTGAAGACGACCACGCTCGGTCTTGTTCCGCTGCAGGGTGGACTGTTGTGGATTGTACTTATCCATGTCGGGGTGCGCATCCAGTGCCGGGAGACGGTCTGAAAAGTCCAAACCTGAGGAACGTTTCGACATTGTAAGAGTATTCTAGGGAGGAAGGCGTCCTGCGAGCGACTGTGGGTGCGAAGAGGGGACCGGCCTGCTGGTCAGGATGGTAGGAAAAAGAGGTGGGGAAGAAAAGGGAATGAAGGAGAGGACTGGAAACGGCACTGATTGATCATAACAAACAAATCCGATTTGCCGCGTTTCCAGGGGCTACCATCTATAGCGATGAGGGTCTAGGCTCGCGTCTGCTTGCGTTCGTATCATTGGTTCGTATCACAATAATTCCATGGAGACCTGCGACTCTCTACATGGACCCAATGGAAGAGACCAATGACTTGTATTGATATTCGTGGACCGCCAGGAAGTCCTCCGGAGGCTTGTAAAACGTAGATCACACCTCGATATCTTTTCATCTGCTTCAAATGTACTTAATTTTAGCACATCATGCATCATGGCGTTGCACGGAACGACGGCAGGGTTCGAATGGAAGTTCCTCGACGTCTGGCACTGCGCACCCGCGAGTGCGCACGAAATTGGAACGACATTGCGATGTCAACAATATCACCCTTGACTTATTTTTATTCGCGGCGATCCAAGATTGGCCCATTCAGACTGGCCGGTCGCCAAAGCGTCTCCGTTGGACCAACCACCTATCGAGATCGGATCATTCATAGTCCACGGCAAACAGCCACTGCCATTGGCTGATACGAATGAATTCATTGGGAGGTTGACCCGATCAAGCGAGACGTTCTGATTTTTGGGACGCGGCGGGGGTTCAAGCTATCCTATGACGCCCTTTCTCACCGGTGCCGCTGCCGCCGCCCGTTAGCGGGATCTGCTGGTTCATTTCACGATTGTATTGAGGATCAGCTCAAGACAGGCCACAGCTTACTCGTTCTGCTTACAGAAGTTGTCGTGATACTTTCCCATTAATCTCCATACGACGCTGAGTTGAATCTTCCGGAATCCGGTCGCCACAACCCAGATTGGCGTACTGTCAAGCCGTTGCCGTCTCGGCAAGTGATTTTTGGCACAACAACGTTCGTCTTCGGCGTTGTATACTTGCCTGATACTTGCACAGACCCCCTTGATGTCAGGGTGTTCTTGGCGCGAAAAGAACTCGCCATCTGTGCTGGGCACAATACTGCATATTTTCGACCAGCTAGCCGAGCAATAAGCCGGGTTGACATTGGTACTTAGTCGTATCACACCCCTATTCGCGGTTCCGTGTCCCCCATTCGCGATTCCGCGACGCACGGAACGGTTCTGCCTTGAAATTGCGGGTGAGCGCATGAGAAACGGTTGCAAAATTGCACCCCTGTTTGTCTGCGTGTGCATGGAAGACCAAGGTAGCACTCCGACCACAGCAAGTGGATCTGGACTTCAAGTCTTAAGCACCCGATCTTTCAATGAACCAGGCATTCCATTGAGGGAGCAGCGCCTGGCCTAATGTTCTGTGCCGACGCAACGGCGACCTCGGAATTTCGACGCCCTTTTGAAGACCTTGGCTTGTCGAAGAAATTGCTCGGGACAGAAGCTGAGCTAACTGGTGCGTGCTTATATCCACGTTGGGGCGACCGGATTGTACCGGATTGTAATTGATCAAGCTCGCAGATGAGCCTCAGGCAGAAATCTGAAAAACGCAGCGTCGAATCCGCGCCTACGCGCGCGCCAGATCGTTAAAGACGCGTGACTCGATTAGAACCCAACATGATCACGAGGGGGCGACCAAGGTAGCTTCAACCCCGGCCCGGCTCACTTCATCCAAGAATCTGTTCATGCTCTCGTTGTTGCCTGTTAGTGTCTTCGCAGACGGTTTGCGGCGGCTCCATCCTTTCTAGTGTGGGTCGGCTGAGCTCTGGCCGGTTCAAAGCCGGATTCAAGAGACAGGCTTTGCTTTCAACTTTTCTTTGTAGCGTCTGTCTATGAGAAACTGCCTCACCCGCTTGCGAACCTCGCACCCCGGCTTGGACAAAACTGGTACATCAGACGAGTTGAATTGCCACTTGACTACTAGACAGCAAAAATCCTGCATTACAATCCACGAAAGCTTTTTCCTCGAAAGACTCGGCTTCATACAACCAAGTGCACGTATTTAGGAAGGCGGCAGGCTCGCACATATGCCGAGGTGGGCTGTCCATTATAAGCCACAGGTTTCACGGGATGTCCTCTCACTCACTGTCGCAGGAAAACTGGTCGGGACCCTTCATATCGCCCACAGGCACGAAATTCTTCACAGGATCTCGGCCCCACCAGCTAGGCAGAGGGGTCAGCCACAAATTTGTCCAAGCAGCCTGAGCATACTTACACGCTACCGTTGACCACAGTGCCGGCGTCCACACAATCAAAGGAGACAATCTGACCGGCCAGATATTCCCCGGCGATGGCGCAGGTGATCTCGGGGCAAACTCTGCTGTTCACATTGATGTTCATGGAACAGTTGACCGCGGCTTCAACGCCGTGGAACGCAAGGACTGCAGCGAGGACAAGGCTGAGAGACAACTGCATGGATTGGATGCCTTTTCCACCAAATGCCCGCTCACTTTTATACGTTCTGGAAATCCGAAAGGTCCGAATTCGTCCGCCTTATTTCATTCAAAGCAGCTTCTTTGCCGACTTGACGCTCATAGCAGACCGCAAGTTATCAAGCAGGCAGATTGACACTATGAAATGGTATGGATATCTGCTGCGTAAACTCGCCCAGACATGGGAAAGTTAACAGGTCGGCGGCTGGTAAGTATCTTGCCAAATTTAAAGAGAACAGGTCTCTACAGGCGCTAGTACAACTGAATAAAAAAATAGTGAATGCCTAAAGTCGCCTCCACCCACGATGAGCCTTTTCCTTTTCGTCATCTGCGTTCTCTCCAAGTCCTCTTCAAAAGAACTGAAAAGGCACAGAGCGGGGTCGCTTGCTGGGAACTGAAGACAGTCCCACGCATCTTTCGATTTGAGTTTGTCGAGAATGCGATTATTATCATGTCTTCTTCAGAACTTCGATTCGCATTAAAGCCACTATCAGAGGAGGGCTCGACATTCATCTCCCCTCATTCGCATGTCTTAAAAACGTCGGGGATGATCATCCTCTACCAAGTAAATCTCCCCAAGACACCGGAAACCCTGCTCAGTGAACACGAGTACTTCAGACACAAACACAAGTTAGAGTTGATTCAACAGATATAACATGCCAAGATTTATCCTACACTCTTCTTCGCGTCGTTCCTAAAAAGTTAGCAAGCAAACAGTGAAGTAAAAAATAAAAAGTCGAAGTCTGAATCGTGAAGGAACGACCTAGCCTTGTGGGTAACGAGATGATGATGAAAGATGCTGGATGTTGAAGGTCGAAATGTGATAAGGATATGGGATGTGCGGGATGCTGAATGCTGCTGGTATGGGTGGAAGAAAAGAGGCTTGGGCGGAGCGTATGCGGGGGAAATCTGGGCGACTTGGACGAGTTAGTCAACCCGCGTGCGCTTGGCTCCTGAAGGCGCATCAGCATAACTTGAAAGAAAGGAAAGCAGGAAAGCAACGCACCAGGAGAACCGGGTGGCGACTTCCCGTCGACCTCGTCCTCTTCCGGTTCAAGCTCATCAAAGGAGCGTTTTGAGGCTTTGCTGGACAGTGTCACAGAACTTTCGTTCGAGGCAGTTTCATTTTCGGCCTCCTCCGCATCCCAGGTGGTGTTGGGGTCTTCATCCTCAACGGCATCCTCCCATTGCGTCTCTCCATCCTCGTAACTTTCACCTTCATCAAAAGCGCCGTCTTGTGTCGGCGAATCTACTGAATTGTCTGCGTGGGATGAGCATGGTGAACGGCGAGTCAAGAGTGAAAAGAGACAGACCAGCCAGTACGCCAGAAACGTCTTCATTGTTGACGTTCTCTTCTGGGGTCTGCGAACCAGATGGCTCTGAATTGGGTTCAGTATTAGAAACATAACTAAGAAGCAAGGAAGACATACTGGATTCATGTTGTTGATCCGAGTCCGATAAGGGTTTTGGATTCGATGTTTCAAGCTCTAGAAGGGTGAAGAAGGTGAGCATAGTTAAGAAAAATTACGGAACACCCACCATTACCTGTATCTTCGACGACGCCCCCAGTCAGCGGAATAACGGGTTTAGCCCCAGGTGCTTCGAGAACAACAAACTCCTCCTCCTCGACATGCTCCTCCTCGACGTGCTCCTGATTCTCGACGTGCTCCTCGTCATCCTCTTCGGGCGGCGCGGGTAAATCCTCCGTCGTTTCGGCGCCGCCCACTTCTTCGTGCTGTATTTTCTCACCGTAACCTTCGCTTTCGTCTGTGTCACGGGGCTCCGCGTATTCTTCAGCTACATTCTCTTCGTGGCTGTCACTTTCTAGATGCGGCGCGGTTGAATCCGCCTCACGTGCAGCCGCTTCCGGGTTCTCTTGTCGTTGGTCGTCCTCCAAAGCGCCCGATGCCTTCTCACTCGTCGGCAGAGTAGATGCTTTCTCGTGAGCATCATCTTGAGCCTCATCAAGTTGTGGCTCGACGTTTTGTTGGTGGGGGTCTGATGGCGCTTGAGCTAAGAAATGGTCAGGAGAGTACTAAATTTTCAGACATTGCCCATGCTAACCTTGCTCAGTTGAGTTGGTCGACGGTTCTTGCTCATCTCCAGCGGCGACGAGATTGAGCCGAGAAACCTGATCCTGTAGCAGATGATAACGAAGAATGAATCTGGGTAGGACCGACTTCAGTCGAAGGCGCAACGGTCCAGCAATATCAGATCCATCATGTAGCACATTCAGATCATGCAATGTGACTTCACGCGCGTACACATTGTCCTACAAGAACGGTCAGTTGTATACAGAGAGGCCAGCGACGACATACCTCAGAGATCACCAACTGCAAGTCATACGCGTCTATGACCAGTTCCGAATCAGCCAAATGAGGAATCCACGCGAGTAATTCCTCTTGGCGGAGAGCCTCAAAGACGCTGGCCAGAGGTTCATAGTACAGAATGGGACGATGATGGAGAAGCAGGTCAAAGACTTGGTTTGCTTGCTCGCGACCCTCTGAAGGACTGGGGGAACGTGAACGAGCTGGCTGATTGAATAGGCAAATATCAGGGAAATCGGAGGATTCAAACGAAACGAGGACTGCTGGAGGTGGGTCGATATACACGCCGTCTGATATCTCATGAGGATCCCCTGCAACAGGTTCGTCGACTTCACGGCTATCAGAGGCGGCAGCTTCGGAAGATAGGTGGTGCTCCTCGGGCTGAGGCACCTGCGTTGTGATGCCAGATTCAGGCTGTTGCTCGCCACCAGAGGACGGATGCCTATCCTCAGCCGGAGTCGCCTCGGCAACCCCCGTCTCAGCCCGCTCGCCCCCACGGAACGGTTGAAGCGTTTCAACGTTTGCATCTTCCGCGAGTGGAGCAACTAGGTCCACCGGAGGTTCTGGATGTTCGTCACTGACATTTTCTTCGTCTACGGGCACCTCCTCTGCTGCTTCTACGTGTTCAGATGCCGCATCGGGAAGGTCTGTATCCGGAAACGGCGACATTGCAGGGCTTGCTGCTACCGGAAGAAGCGAGGCGCTTAACGTTTCGGTCGGGCCAGTGGCAAACGTATGTGAGTCATGGGGATTCACAGCGTCTGCAGGGGGCAAAGTGGCATCCTCCAAAGGCGGCTCCGCATCGTGAACTTCGATATCGAGCAACTCGTCGTAATTGTCTTCGCCCTCGCCATCAGCCATTTCGTATTCGATTTCTTGGTAGCTGTCATCCATGTCGACTTCGACGCTGAGGGTGCTGTCGTGGTCGGTGAAATGTGGAATATCGTCTTCCATTTTGGCCTCCGTGTCGAACCAGGGTTCGGTGTGATGCATATCGATGTCGGTGGAATAGCTTTCGTAGAGCATCGTGCTCATCGTGGAGGTGGCGAAAGAAATAAAAGCTGAGCTAAGCTGTTTGTTGAAGTTTATACCCTACTATGGCGCAGCTCCCGCCATCGCTGTTTCCTTCAGGTTTGGCTTGTGGTTCGATTTATTCTCCCAATTCAGTTTTTCTTTGCTTCCAGAACACTGGACGTCGGATTCAGCTTATATAACTGCGCGCGGCGTGAAAAGCGCGTTCGGCGCTGCGTCTGTTCTCGGGGTACTTACTCTTGATTTCCGGCAGATTCCCCATCTGTTGACACTTTATGCTGTAGGTGCCAGCGTATTTTGCTCTTCTCGTGGCTTCAAAGGGACGTAGGGTTTTCTCGGTCGAGCGTCTTTTAAATTTTTGTACTATTTCCGGCATCGCAGGTGAACCCCGTTCTGTCGCTCCCTTTCTTGTTCTGACTCCCAAAGGTGGTGTTGCCGGTGGTACTGTCACATCTTCGTACAACGCTCTGTCCGATGCCGCAACACTGAAACAGCGTCGAGTTGATCTTGCATACAGCGTAATTGCATTCCATTCCATTCTTTGAATTCCACTTGAATGATCATGAAGGCAAGTAAACGGAGAGAAGACGACTATTCCACAATTGGAGCTTTTCTTGGGGTCATCCTGGTGAGTAGCCTCATTTAGCCTTTCAAACGAAGGTGAGGTTGATACCACGGAACACAGGTCCCTGCCGTCTTTTGGACTAGAGCTGGACTACTTGACCGTAAGACAAAAAGCGCCTGCTTTAATATTCGCGCATTGACTTGCTCCTGCTTAGTAACTCTCGGTGGTGGCACACTCGGATGGGGAGGCGGATTAGTTACTCATCGAGTCCAAACCCTGTCAGGAAATCCTGCAGGAAAAGTACCTGAGCCAGAGATACCATCGGACGATCCAAGGTTGCGAAGACGGTAGGTACAATCTGTATATTTGTCTAAAAACAACCTCCATTTGCCCAAATAATATTTGTTCACAATCAACGACCTTCGTCTTTGAGTCTACCATCCACAATCGGACTAATTGTAAGCAAGTCGTCAGCCTTGTTTTCGACCTCTGGTTCTGCACACTTTTCGCCTCGGCGCATTCTCTCGCCATCACAAGGGTCGACCGGGCTCATACTCTCTCGCTGGCAGACATTGAGATGCTCTTGATAATGCGTTCTTGATCTGCTCCAGCGTACGGCGAGGTGTACAGCGTGTTTCCACTGCGATGCGATCTTCGATCTGTGCTGGTGCTCTTGGCTTTGCCTGGCCCTTTCTCGAGCAATCGCCGCTTTTGTCGTCGAATGCAGATGCCCAATCTCCGACTCAGCCAGCTTCGTCATGACGTTGACGTAGTGCGACCCTAAGATGTCTCAGTACTTGGTAGTTGGAGAGAGCAGTTGCTCTTACCCATCAAATATTTTCTTACGATCGCACTAAACATTTGGCCGCTCTCGTCGTCTATAAGTGGTGTCCCCCGTCGAAGGGCGGTGAATCCGTCGTGGCCCTCTGCCATATATGAGCGAGTCACTATCTTATACGTTTGGTCGCTGGTTCTCGAGATGGGAGGCCCGTCAACGAGTCTATGAGTCGATCCTCCAGCAGCGTCGTGGCCCAAATCGCTGTCCTCTATTTCCATCAAGAGCCAGACACCGAGGACTCTTTCGCCAGGGCTTCGGCGAGAATCCCAGGAGACACTGAAGCCTGAAATAACGGGGAATCGGCTGTAAATAGTTTGAGATCAGTATGTACTTAAAGATGAAATAAAAATAAAAATAAAAATAACCCTTCTTGAGCAGGCCAAGTCGACATAGACGCCTCCAAAGCATCCCAAATCATGCTGCCATCGAGCTCGAGTACAATTATGGGGTCCTCGAAAGGCAAAATTTCAAGAATATCACCCAGAGTTATAGGTCCTGCCAAAGTCATAATTTAGCCATGGAAGAAAAGACAACAATGTGGGACTAACCAGGACCGTAGATAGAATCTCCGCGAAATGTACCTGCACACACAAAAACTCCGTCGGCGCCGCCACAGCCCTTCATGGCAAGACTGTCGTCATACGCATGTCGGATGACATCCGCAAACCAGTTTCCGGCGGCGGACTGCAAATACAGCTTCAATTGGTGTGCAGGCCGGAACGAAGAACCGACCTCTTCTGTACGAATCAGTTGAGAGCGGACATCTACGGGCACAGCGGTGGTGCAAACCGGAGCTTTGAGAGTCGACGACACAGAGGATAACAACGTCTTCACAATCTCGGTCAGCTTTTCGGAGGACTTGGAGCCGGGTTTGGTCGAATGTCTCTTTCCTGGATATCACGATTGAAGGATCAGCTGGTGCAGAATAAACGAACTCTACCTGTAATTCGGCTGATCACTTTTTTTCTGATACTTCCAGCCGGAGTTGTCGCGAATTCCAGGTTGATTTCGGTCAAATCGCGGAAATCTGTCCTGAAATTCATTTCAATTGGTGAGATTACAAGAACACTCGTAGCAGACGCACCCGCTTTTGCAGACCAGGATGTCTCCTTGATCTGCTTCGGCGCCTAAAACGTCCTGCGAGGTATCGTAGTTCTCCCATACCGACATTCCCTTGCTGGCATAGTAAAGGTGGTCGTGGCCTGGAACAAAGGACAATATCATCATGAACGTCCGCGCTCCGGTTACTGTTGAACTAACCTCCCAGAATAAGATCAACGCCGTGTGAGGAAGCAATCGAATTATCCCCTTGAGCCGAAGGAGAGAGTGCCAGCAGATCCTTTGCGAGCGAAATATCCTGGAACCAATCGCAGCAGTACAAGTTCCAGAAAGATTGAGGCATACGTTAGGAACACTGTTCCCCGGCCCCCAGTCAGCCATGAATTCGTAGCCATCGCATTGAGTAACGAACCGGCAATGGGTCAGAGCTATCACCAGTTCGCAACCATATTCGCCTCTTAGCCGCTCAGAAAGTTTCAGTCCGACTTGTTTCATATCATTGTACACAAAGTTTGCGGGCCAAGTGGCCACAGTGTCGATCCATTCTCTGAACTTGCTTCAGTTGCACTCCAAGATAGCATCAAGAACTCGTCTACTTTTCGACTAAACCGATGATCCCAATACGGAGACCAGCGCGCTCGAGGATCTGAAATTCACTTAGACCTTCAGGAACCTGGGAGGTATTCGTGTCCACGATATTGCTCAAAAGCCAAGGAAAGCTGGTAGCCTTTATTAGTTGAGAAAGATGGGGATAGCCTGGAAACAACTGGAATCAGAAGCAATCTATTGGACTCGGAGGCATGAAGGGCTCGCCGAAGTCGAAGTCGTGATTGCCTGTAAATTATCATGAACGATCGCAGGCAGTATGGATATTCAGATACTGGGCTGACCAGTGAGCGAGACGTCCGGATTCAGTTCATTCATTACCGGGACCTAGGAAGATGAGAATTCATGGGGCGAGTTGAGCAACTTGAATCGAAGGTACCATGTGGCTGCCGCGCGTCACAGAGCTCTCCACGGAGGGGGAGAATACGTCGCCGGAGAACAAAACTAGGCCTGAAAGCCATCAGAGATTTGAGGATACAATGTGGATCTCTGTCCTCCGAACACACCATCTCTCTTGCCATCCGGTAGCTCGTTCCATTGCGCTCTCAGACTATCGAGCAGAGCGCCAAATTGAGTGACATCGATTGTGTCAGGAGAGTTAGGTGCGAGCTTTTGAGGAGCACAGCGGTACACATCGTTGAAATGCAGAATGTTTAAAGACATGATAAGTTGAAGTAGCCGCGGGCTGAGTTTGCTAGGAGCATGTGTTGAAACTTCCGTTCCCAGCAACAGAGGTGTGTTGGCTCAAACAGGGCGTATACGCGCCAAATTCTGAACGCCGCATGTGACCGTTCGGGCAAGAAGCGGCCGTGGTCGGAGTAGCGACCGATCCAGGGCAGTGGTCCACTATGCGGTCCGTGCATACTACAATAGAATACAGAAATTATTTCTATCGCCTTGGCGCAATACTACTTTCCTCCCAAACGGCTCGGTGGAATCAGGAGAAGTGGGCGTCCGTTTTTGATAAAATAAATATATCATCTTGCCACCTGCCTTCCAACGCTCCTTCACCGGAAAAAAACCAACCGCATTCATCAATGCCGTCAACCTTTCGTGGGTCAGGTATCGAGAGTTGGTGACGCATGGCAGAGGGAGCTGCGCGGGATTCGTCATTTGAAGGAAAATTGAAGAGATGACGACTGACTGCGAGGAAGAGATGACCGCCGGGAACAAGGAAGTTCCAAGCGAGGCCGAGCATGCGACCTTCAAGTTGAATTTTAGGTTGAAAGGTTTGGCCGAGGCAAAAACATGATTCCTCACCTCTGTCTTTGGCATCCGAGACGAAGTTCAACACCAGGCTCAAGCTGACTACATCCCATTTTTCGCGATTTTCTGTCTCATCCATGAGTAAGAAATCTTGTTCCAGAATAGATGGATGTCGGGAATGCAAATCGAGGGGAGTGGTTTTGATCCAGCGACATGAATCGTAGTTGTCCGGCTTGAGGGCACCGACTTCGAGCAGACTTTAGGGAATGAGATATGATTATGAGGGGGAGCAAAGATTTCCACCGACTTGAGGGTGAATTTCGAATCCGCATTTTCGCCAGTGATATTAGCTTGGTACGCCTCTTTCAGCCAAGATATGGCAACCTACGACTTCTCAACGTGCGGGAAAAAGTTTGGTTACAAGGCACTACCTTCTCACTGCCTCCTCCGCGGTCATGGCCCTGCCCTAAATGTTATCTTCTCGTCAAACCATGAAAGTCTTATGGCGGAAGTTTTCGCGGACCTATGGCCGACATTCTCTGATAAAATTCAAGTCCGCCCAGTCCGTCTATCTGGGTTTGTATTTCGTGTAGTGCTTGTACAGTTTTGGCATCGCGTGTCTGTCCCTCCAACTTTGCTTGTTGTTTAAGTAGTACATGGAATTGGCGGATAACCTTCCGGGTCGATTCGGCTTTGGAACTTGACTTGGAAGTTGTGACGCTCGCTGTAACGGGCGTCTTTTTCTTGCGCAATTTACCCATCGCAGGTTCGAGCCATAGAGATGAGTATTACTTCGTTGCGCGGTGGTGGTCTGAAAGAAGAAAGTTCGCGGTCATGTGAGCATTCTGCTTGAAGTCTGCTTCCGACTTTGCATCACGAATGCTGTTTCACTCTGAGTGAATGTCTAATTTTCTCCTTCAGTTACCCTATTCAACTTGAATTCATCATCTGCTCTTTCGCCGAGAGACCGTTGCTTCGAGCATGTGAGACCCTTCTTTATTTCAGATCTCAATTTCTGCTGCTCCGAATCTTTTCACTTTATTCTCTCAGTTTAGCTCATTTTCAGGACATTTCACTTTTGCGTAGGGATCAAGACGCTTCAAGGCTAAAGGTCCTCAGTTTCAAAAGCCGCTCAAAACACCGCTGAACGTTCCTCAACCCCTAGTCGTTTAAAACCTGAGGACATCAAGACCTCAACCTACGTAAAGATTTGACACTTGGAGTCTCAACTTCAGTGGGATGCTGCTCAAGGGCTGAGGGCGTCGTGAATCCAAATCCAAGTGAGGCCGTATCCTACCTGGTGCCGACAGCTCCAGCATCGATTTTGAACGGCGGAATCCAAGTCTTAGACGCCGCGGCCGTTAGTGCCACGGCTCTGTGCGGCCAGTGTAGACCTGTGTAGACTTACGACTCGATTCTAATGGATGATATAAGCGTTCGCGCGCAACGACCAAAAAAACGAGGCGCGTTGTGCGCGTATTTCATTGCCGCTACGACCTGTTACGTACGACTCGACAAGACGGCTGCGGTCCCGACGACCGCCTTTCTAGTTGTGCGATCAAGAACATGAGGCCGGCGGCCAGACGGCTGTCGCGCTCTGCTACTGTAAGTTGAGCATGTGGGACGCCAACTGTGTTCACTACAGCCGCAGCCGATATTCTGTCTAAATGCGATACATATCAGCTTAAGTCAGACGTCACCTAGTCTGAGGCAGACGCTATTCAGAACGGGGCCCAACCTGCGTGAGGCACGAAGGTTCACAGGAATTGGTGTACTCTACCTCTGGAAGACTAACGTTAGCCCAAGTCGGACGCCGCACAGAGCACAGACGATGGATGGTCCTTGAGTCCTAGTCTTCTAAGCCCAGTCGTACATATTACAAGTAAAAAGTCTGGATCAAAAAAGGGCATAATACATTCAATCTCTTCTTGCCGTCCGAGCAGCATCAACCCTTCGACGCAACTTGGTATTCGGAACAATGAGCGTAGGGAAAAGAGCTAGCAACAATTGAAGAAGTATTTGGGTGGGGGGTGAGGAAGGGGAGAACAATACAGGTCACTGATATTGAATGAGCTCGGGCAGTTGATGGGGGGAAAGTCTCTATGTGCGGATTGCGCGTGTGGGGATGAAATTAAGAGAATGTATACAAACGCCAACGGGCTTCGAAGAGTGCTTTCGGTTTCGGGTCCAAGCCGGATAGGCATTTAGACGAAACCACGACCACCACGCTTGGCATCGATTTTCTTGAAGCGCTCCTCCTCTTGTCTCTGAAAAAAAAGAATTACGAATGAGCTGGCGAAAATGAAACGACAGCACCGACGGACCTTTTTGATAACGCAGAGAGAAGCGACGAGGAGGCTTAGAACGATTGCCATATACCCGTAGATCTAAAAGCGACGAGTGTTAGAGGAAGCGTGTCAAGTGAGGACACGGGCTCTTACGGTGCTGTGAAAATGTCAGAGGCGTAGATGGGGAAGACAAAGAGATACAACGCACGTAAACGTGTTTTCCAGCGTGTAGTCCGTGAAGAGCGTTATAGGCGTAACGCAGAAATTCGTCGTAACGTTCGCGGAGAGACTGTTCGCAAACGTAGTGTTCTGGCAGAATGCACCCCCGATCTGAGCGTCGGCCGCGGTGAAGTAGCCGCAGCAGTGGAACTGCACGGGAGTTAGTCAAAGATCGAGCGGCTGTCAAACAGACAAGGCGCACCTGGTCCTGAAGGGTGATCCGGTCCGCGTCGGGTAGTGCTGTCCATTTCACTTGGAACTCGGCGCGCTGGCGCAAGGAGAAGAACCAGATCAGGCTGCCGACGGTGAGGACGGCGACCGCATCCACAATGAGGAACCAATTAAGAATGACGAAGCCGATTGTGACGTGGTTCCGCTGCACGACCGCTCCCAGAGAGACGAAGAACGTCACACCCAACATGATCCCCAGAATCATGCCGGCTATTTCACAAAGCTCAGGACAAGGAGATGGGGATGAGAGGCGGCGTACCGGTGAGAAATTCCGAGGATATGGCCATATTCATCAGAATACTTGGGGCCCGCCACACGATTGAAAGCGCGATGGACATTCCCGATGCACCAAGCAGGAGGAAGTCGATGAACGCCCAGGAGGCCATTAATCCTTTGGACACCATTGTTGCTTATTTGTTGTCGCTATCAGAAAGTAAGGTCAGGGCCACAGGAGCGAGTCCAAGGCGGCGCACAAAGTCGAGGGGATATGTGACCCGTTTCCTTCAGCCCAGATACGTGAATGGGTGGCTCTCGCAGAGAGGGTTGTTGAAAGCTTTTTTGACCAAAGTTTTCCTAGCCACGGGAGAAGAGGATTGAAAAGAGGACGTTCAACGTCTTGCGCTCGCGCAGCAGCACTACTGGCAAGGTGAAAAGGAAACGAAGGTGAGCCCGAAAAGAAGGACCGAAGGGAGGAGGAGAGAGAGAGATGATATGGTACGCACCCAAAAAGCGATACACCCGGATGTGATGGCTGCCTTGAAGCGTTGATGAGGCGGTTACTACCCCGCTTGTTATCACCAACAGTGCGATCACACGTTCTAACGTTCTGGGCCCGTAGCCACCCCCCTTGCAGTTGGTATCCTTCAATTAATTGCGTGCCATTGGTTGTACTTATGCTCTGCTTTGATTCTTCTTTCCCTCGTCATATTGTTGTTCTCGTTTATTTTCGGTGCCGGTCTCGGCAAACATATACCATCATCCCTAGCATTGATGCCCGTTTTGGCTCTAATCATCGGACTTTGGTGTTTCACATCTGCAACGTCTGCGTTTGACTTGCAAGCAAGTCCTCTTCCTACATCCGTTTAAGAGTCGATCCATGGACGGCGGAGAATTTGATTTCCATACATTGATCGTTGCACCAAAACAAAAACTGATGATCTAGGCCTGCCTCACTCCGGCAGTTCGGACAACTACGCAGGACCCTATGGAGATTTGCAGAGAAGTACAAAATTAGTTTCACCTAAAATATATATTTTCGGCCATCAAGGATTCACCTAGCTCATCCAGGCTCATCCACGATACACCCGCGAGAGCGAGAACATCGAAGCGAAAAGGGCAACCGCGAATAAATAGAACACCCGCCCCTCTTTGGTTGCCTCCCCATCCGAGAGGAAGTTGCGAAGAGGCAAAAACACAAGCCCGACGAGGAAGTTGGCGGTCCCTGCGGTGGTACGAGGTTACCAAAGATTAGCGAAGGGAGATGATAGCGTACAGTTAAGGGACAGTGCGATGGACGACAACGCTGATACAGCCTAAAGAGAAAAATAGAATGTCGAGACCGCGCAAACAGGCACTGGCACGTACCTGGTAGGGAGACACCTCCGGGATCATGACGAAGGGGACAGGCCCCAAGCCTGTCGCGAACGACGTTACAAAGGTCAGAATGGCCACACTTGACAGTGTGACAGTGCCTGTGTTGAGGCCAAGGCCAACGAGTATGAGCGAGGAGATTGCGCCCAATCCTGATAAAGTCAGTAACTGCCTTCGCCCCAGGCGCTCGATGAGAAGAATCGGCGGGAATGTCATCAGCACATTCACTATCGTGATGCCCAAGGAGACATAAGGACCTATTCTCAGCGTGAGGGTGCAAGTCTAGGTAACGAGACTAATAGATACCGAACTCGGGCAGCGACTTTGAGAGAATGTCGTTGCTGTAATAGAGGACTGCATCCCACCATTCAGAAAACATGGTGGATATTGAAGGATGACTCACCTGCGTTGATTCCTAGGGAAAGATTAGCAGTGAGATAAGACAAACGAGCAAGAGATATGTACCCGAGAGTTGCTGCGACAGCATAGCAAAGCATACAATTGCAAGCGGCTTCCTCAGTTCACGAGCAGCCAACACCTGGGGCACAGTGAGCGCAGTGACACTTTCGTCGCGGTGCGCTTCCAGCTCGTCCAACAGTGGGTCTTCAATAGATGCGTCGGCGGCAGCTGCGAAGTATGACAATTGGGTTTCAGAGGAGGAAATGAGACGTACGCGTGGGAGGCGGGACGGTCCCCCAAAGCTTGCGCGCAACGGCCTTCCGGGGCTCGACTTGTCCCTTGCCTCCGAGCCACGCAGGCGACTCTACCACCACCCCACTAAGGAAAAACTGCGCGACCGAGCCGGCAGCGGATACGAAGAGGACGGAACGCCACTGTGTTGGGGTGGCGAAGCGCAGGCCGATGGCCTGTGTGACCATGATACCGAGGACAATTCCGAGTTGGGTTAGGACGCCTGTACTTTTGGGTGTGCCCTTGATTGCGGCTCGGAAGGGCAATATACGTACCGACGTTTCCGCTGATTTTAGTGGGTGCGATTTCGGACAAATATATTGGCCCGACGCAGAGACCGATGCCAGAACCGACCCCCACCAGAAGTCTGGTGGTGTGGTTAGACAGAGGGCAGGTTCCGTAGGACGCAAGTATTACCTCCCGAGCCCGAGGATGCTCACAGACGCGGCGACAGTCATGAGGCCAGCACCGATGGCGACCAGGAGAGCGCTAAGGCGGGCGGCGCCCCTCCGCCCCCATCGGTCCATTATTAGGTTCGCCACTAAGCTTCCGGCGAGACCTCCTACAGTGAACACGGCCGTGACGACTGAAAAGGTGAAATCCGACATGGGGAGGCACGTTGGCAAGCTGTATGAATAGCGCTGCGAGTCTGGGGTGGTAACATCTTTGCAGGTCACCACAGCTTGTATTTGGTTCAGAACGGATATGTGGTAGCCATACTGTTCATTCAAGCCTCAGACGCCAGTTAGGCAGGTAAAGTAGCTCTTGACCTGGAACGGAATAAGGAGAATCCACAGGCAGACGAGCCAACCAAACTGCACGAGGGGTAAGAGAGCTAGACCGGCAACAAGAACAATACGCACCTGGGTGAAGGCTTCACCGTTGCGCGACTGAGAGCGAGGCATGTTAAGTGCTGCGCGGTAACGTGCGCGCAAAGCTGATCGGATGATGACGTGATCCGATCCAGAATCGCGGTGCAATGGCACCGACACTTTTACGGTCAGTCATTCACGGACCACAGAGCCCGTCCTCTCCCGAATTTCAATGTAATGCGAGTCTCACTCGGTGAAGCCATCCCTCTTTGCATCATTTTGACTTGCATTCACTGCTGAGCAATGGAGGGTGCGTTCTTTTTTGGAAGACTGACTTGCTAAATTGTACTGCGTTCGACAGACCCGCAGTATATATCAGTAAGTCAGCGCTCTGGAACCTATCCGGTCGTTTTTTCATTAACGTCCCCATGTTTTTTCCCTCAGAATCGTAACGCACAGATTCGCGCTTACAGGTGCGGGGGCACAGCACATGGAAGGCGATCGCCCAGAACCTGAACTATATTCAGGATGTCGGGTTCACAGCGAGTGAGAGCCGCTCGTTACGTTGCCCGTTATTCTTTTCTTAAAACCTCTCAACGTAGTTTGTATCAGCCCCCTGAATCAGAACTACCAGGGCCCGCATTCTGCGTACGGCGACGCCTACCATGGCTACTGGATCGTGGATATTTCTCAGCTCAACGACAAGTTCGGCACTGCGGACGACCTCAGGGCGCTCTCGGCAGAGGTTCATCGCCGGAATATGTGCCATCCGTCCCAGTGAGATTCAAACAGACATTTTGTCTTAGGGATCTCAAATGTCTCAGCACCTATGATTTTCTACACAACGAAATTCACACGAAAGAAAGGTTGACATCGTCTTAAATACTGTCAACGTCTCTGACTCCTGACTCGTCCCCAACTGCAAGTTTACGCAGCCAGTGAGTTCAACAGCTATCGTGATCAGATTGATCACCAACACCCGTCCGCCAGCAATACTACCATCCATATTGTCCAGTTGACTACTCAAATCTCATTGACATCAGCGAGGAGCAATGTTGGCTCGGGGATGCCTGATCTCAACACTGAGAATGCCGACGTGATATTCAAATACTCGAGCTGGATTTCGGACATAGTGTAAACTTACGCGATCGATGGACTTCGGATCGATGCCGCCAACGGCGCCAAGTACGTCCTGTGTCCTCTCCCATATAATATAATTTCAATAATCCTCCACTAGACACGTGAGAAAGGAATTCTGGCCAACGTTCGCCAAGAGCGCCGGCGTCTTTTGCATGGGCGAGGTTCGACCTGTTCGTCGCGTACGGAAGCTGCTCCACTGTTTAAACTCTGGGTCAAAGCTGATTCTCACTCCTAGGAATGTGGCAGAGTTTCAAGGCTCCGACGCTGAACTCTGTTGAATTACCCGCTGTATCACGCCCTTGTCGCGGCGTTTACAATTCCTGGAGCACAAAACATGGGCGCACTCATCGATAATCTGAATCAAGCGAATATCCTCATGGGCAACTATGTGCGTAGGACACGACAGTGTTGGGCAACTTACGGTCAGGAGCAGGGCTTCAGCAGTGATGCCGATCCTGTGCGTTGCGCTCCCATGTCTCGTTGAAGCCCAACCTTGTAAAGTATAATCGCTAGCCTTTGTGGTTGTCGAATTACACAAAAACCACGTCTTACCAGCTAATGACTGCCCTTAACCAGGTATATATTCTGTTTTACACATTCGGCACGCTCTTTCTGATATCCCGGAGCTGCGGAACTTCATGATGAACACGACCGATTGGGTTACTCAGAAAATGGCTCGGACAAAATGGGATCGCCTTTCAAAAGGGCGAGGTGATGAAGGTCCTCACGAACATTGGTGCGCCTCCGAAGAATTTAACGAATACGGCGTTCGAGTCATCGTCAGCGTCATCGCATGTTGGCAACTTGTGGTTGGGTCGGGGGGCTACCTCGAGGTTGAATACACAAAGGGCTGCCAGCTATCTTGTTACACTCTCTCAACCTCACCGGATCGGGCCTGTGCAACAACGTCGTGGGCGGGCTGTATAACGGCAACATCCCGGGGAAAAGAGCGGTCGTCCAGTCGTCTGCGGCCAAGTTGCACCGCGCATTGACTCCTTCACTGATATCTTTATTGGTTGTTTATTGGTCATGTTTTCTCTGGATTTTTGGGAGCGGTTAATGAATGTAAATTACTGCACACATAGTGATTTTGGGCGCTGAATGTCGTACTGTTGGTATAGCAGAATGCTGGTGAGCGCTCAGTAAGGCGCTTAATTCGCGGCATGCGTTTGGGTGACTCGGTGTGACCTGTCACCCTGACGGTTTCGCGCCAAGCTTTGGCTGGGGACGTTTTGTGGTTTTCGCTGCGCGTTCTTCTGCTTTCTTCCTTGTAGAACGACACAATTGGGCCCACTGGACCTGGGAGCGTGCGACGCTCGGTGACCCCCTCCAGGTCGTCAATGGAAAACCCGCCGACGTCCAGCACCAACATCCACACCATAGTCAAGGCTCAGATCGTGTTCCTTCTTTCTACGCTCACAGAGGACAACTTTGAGAGAAACCAAATCGAAATACGCTCCGTAGGCCGACTCTCTTTGCATTTCCCGCCCATTCTGACTTGTTTTTTCCTAACGCGTGTGCAGCTCTCGGAGCAACATGGAATAGACACCTATCTCCACTTCATCCGCCGCCTCATCGTTCACTCCCAAGCTCGTCTTTCGCCCAACGCAGGCCCAGCTGCGTTTGACCTCTCGACTTCCTTGACCTTCCGCCTCCTGATACAAGAAACACAACGTCTTGCGCGCGACCCGCTCCTCGCTAGCCGTTTTCGCGACGGCATCGACAAGGGCGACGGTGATCTTTTCCGCCATTTTGATCTCGTGCGATTCTGCGACCGTGTCGGGCTACGTCCGCTCGAACGCCTCATCCTCGCCGCCTCCATCGTATCCGCCCCCACGCGCAAAGAGCTTGCCTCACAGGCAGCAAACATCATCCGCGCCGAGTTCGAGGCAGCTGTGATTGCCCTCTCCCACAGCGCCGCCTTTGAGCACGCCGACCTCTCCCCGAATCAAGTAGCCAAACTCATGTCCAACCTCCTCTCCGATCCCCCCGCCGAGTCTCCCGCCTTGGATGCCACGCAACGGCAGGCGCTACTTGTCGCTGCGCAATCCAAGTATGGCAAGGAGACCATCGCGCCCATTCTGCACCGAATATTTCCCAGTCTGAGGTGCGTCGTACGACACGTGTGCGGTGTCGTTGAATTAACGTTCGCGCTGTAGTCTTCCTTCCGGCACCTCCCTGGTACAGGTTCTCATTCAGCTTGGGCCTGAAATCACGAGTGATCCGGAGGTCGTCCGAGCCCTCCTTATGCGCTTCAATATCTCGGATGCGAACCCCCCGCGAGACAGTTTAGTCGTCGACATCATATCGACCTTGGGGCGTCTCGCTGCGGAGGGGACGACGATGTGTGACGTTGGAGCACTGGTTCGGGCTCTGAGCAGCTTCGTACGTTTTCCTTTGTTACCAAACCTTGCTGCGGCCGACTCTTTTCATTTTAGCATGTCCATCTAAATTGGGCAAGCGTGATCAAGTCGTTCGACTGGCCAGATCGCCATGGTGTCGATACCGCGACGCTCAAGCTTCTCATCGCCATCCTCGTCAACAGCCCGCGAGAGGCAGAACCGCATGCGGTGACCGGTTTCTGGACGACATGGTCCAACTCCTTGTATCAGCTGCGGCTGTTAGATGCTCTGCTCTCTCTCCCAGCAGACACCTTCAACTTCGTTCAGCTGCCCGGCAGGAGAATAGTTACCGTAGACGATGTCTCAATCGCCAGCCCGACGATCAAGTCGCTAGCCGCGAATGTTCAAGGGCACACTTGGAACTCGTTGGAGCTCTTCGAGGTCCTCGTGCGCCTGGCCGACTCAGAGTCGCTCGAGATCCGGAACTGTGTGCGGGAGATGCTCGACAAGGCGATCAAAATCAGCGCTGAGCTCGTCCACATGGGACTGCTCCAAGTTCCAGTGTGTACCCGTTTCTCCAATAATATATACCGCCCACTGACGGATTTCCAGGACCTGGCATGGAATGAGATACGGCTAGAATACTCTCGCCGGCTGTTGGCCATGTTCCTCGCTGGGCATCCCAACCACCAGCTCGTGTTCATGCGGATATGGCAGATCGAGCCATCCTACCTCACAAACGCATTCCGTGACTTTTACGAAGAAAATCCCCTCAACATCACCAGAATACTGGATGTAGCTCAAGATCTGAAGGTATGTGCTCCCGGGCTCAGTTTCATTATGTTTCTTACCAGTATTCGGTTAGATCCTCGAGTCCCTCCTCGAAGTTCGTCCCTTCGTGTTTGCTCTCGATGTCGCCGCCCTCGCTTCCAGAAGGGAATACCTCAACTTGGATAAGTGGCTCGCTGACAACGTGGCTCAACACGGCGGCGAATTCCTCCACTCCGTCATACTCTTCCTCGAGCAAAAAATGGATAGTGAGAAGGTCTCGCGAATATCCGATCCCGCGGTCGAGAACCGTACGATGCCTCTCAGTCCCAATACCATCACCATCATCCTCCGCGTCCTCCGAAACAGCTCCAGCTCCATGAATGAAGCCGACGTTGGCTTTTGCATGGAGGTCCGGAATGCGTGTCTCCAGATCTACCCCCGCCTCATGAGCCTTATCCCCGGCTCTGACGTTGAACCCGGCTTCACAGTCGTCACATACTCTGCCGAGATCGAAACAGAAGTGGACGGCATTTATCGCCAAATGTACGATGAGCACACGACCATCGACGAAGTGATCGCTATGCTTCAGCGCAACAAGGAATCAAATAATCCGCGCGATCACGAAATATTCTCTTGCATGCTCCACTTCCTCTTCGACGAGTACAAGTTCTTCCAATCCTACTACCCCGCCCGCGAGCTCGCAATGACAGGTTACCTCTTTGGTTCCTTGATTCAGCATCAACTCATCGATTATATACCGCTGGGCATTGCTGTGCGGTACATTATTGATGCACTCAACTGCCCTCCGGAAACGAATCTGTTCCGCTTTGGCGTCACAGCGCTCAGTCGCTTTGAATCGCGGCTCTCGGAGTGGCAGCCGCTATGTGCGGCTTTGCTGCGAATCCCCCACCTCGCCGAGGCGCGTCCAGATCTGATTGCAAGCATCCAGCGGGCCCTCGCGACGGCGGAGGACAACAGCAATAATGCTGAGCTCCGCAGTGCCGACGCTCCCGAGCCGCCGCCCGTCTTCACCGCCATTCACCCCGACACGATCGAGGGTCCAATTGAACCCCCGCCGGAGGAGCTGTCTGACCGCTTCCTCTTCATCATCAACAACCTGGCGCCCAGTAATTTTGATGCCAAGCTCACGGAGATGAAGGAGCAGTTTAATGATGAATATGCGCGATGGTTCGCAAATTATCTTGTGGATCAACGAATCAGCACAGAGCCAAACAATCACGGATTGTACCTCCGCTTCCTCGACGCGTTGGATCGCAAGGCGCTGTCAAAGCTGGTTCTCCAGGAGACCTTTGTGAAGTCGGCGACGATGCTGAACTCGGAGCGGTCAATGCAGTCGGGGTCGGATCGCAGTACGTTGAAGAACGTCGGAGCCTTCTTGGGCACCATCACTCTCGCGCGTAACCGTCCAATCCGCTTCAAGAACTTGTCTTTCAGAGACCTCTTGCTTGAGGGCTATGACAGCGGCCGGCTCATCGTTGCTATTCCCTTCGTTTGCAAGACCCTCGAGCCATGTGCCAAGTCCACGATCTTCAAGGCGCCCAACCCGTGGCTGATGGCCGTCATTAGCCTGCTCGCAGAACTCTACCACTTCGCGGAGTTGAAGCTGAACCTGAAATTCGAGATCGAGGTCCTCTGCAAGGGTCTTGATATCAACCTTGACACGGTAGAGGCGACAACCGTGCTGAGGAACCGGCCTATCACCGATGCGGGGCCGCCGCTGCCCGATTATGTCGAAAACATCGAGTCGCTTCCCATCGACGCTGGCTATGCATCGACCCACACGCCGGCCGATCCTCAGGTTCTTGCCCTCGGTCCAGGAAGCCCTTCAGACTCGCAGCGAGCTGTCGGAGCTCACATCGAGGCTATTCTCTCCACCCTCGCTTTGCATGTTCATGTCAGTCCTCAGCTTTCCCCCCTGAATGTCAACCATGTCTTCAAGCGAGCCGTGGCCATGGCTGTTGACCGCGCGGTCCGAGAGATAATTCTCCCCGTTGTCGAGCGATCTGTCACTATTGCGGGCATTTCTACGCGGGAACTCGTGACAAAGGACTTTGCGACGGAGCCCAACGAGGAAAAGTTACGGAAGGCTGGGCACTTGATGGCACAAAAGCTTGCGGGAAGCCTTGCATTGGTGACCTGCAAAGAACCCTTGAAGAGCAATATGGCGACCCATCTTAGACAGCTCTTGGCGGAGAATGGGTTCAACGATGTAAAGCACTGACTGTGTCTTGGAGTAGAATGATACTGATACTCTTGCAGATGGTGCCCGAGCCGGTCATTCTGCTGTTGGTCCAAGACAACTTGGACATTGCGTGTACTGCGATCGAAAAAGCGGCGATGGAGCGAGCGGTGTCTGATGTAGATGAGAACTTTGTTACATCCTTCGAAGCTCGTCGCCGTCATCGCGAGGTACGTCAATGTGGTACTTTCATACACCGGAATTGACACCGCTACAGGCCCGCAATGGCCAGAGCTTCTGGGACCCCTCAGCTGCACCGTCGAGTTTCGCAGTGACCCTTCCTGATCCGCTCCGTGTCAAGCCAAACGGACTGCAACCTCACCAACCCGGCGTTTACGAGGACTTCAGCATGGATCTTAAACGAGTCGCTGTAGCAAGCCGACCAAGCTCCACCACGTCTTTCACCCCCGCCCTTTACGCTCCTTCCCCAGCGCCCGACCCACCCCAATACCTCAACCTCAACCATCAAGATGCCATGGACCGCTTCGGGGTGCGTTTCCCGTCTCTTTTTTTTCGCGGCTCATTGTTTGATTTACAGGTCATGACGCGCGATTTGGAGGCCGTAATGGTTCAAATGCCCGTTCAATCCCTCGCCAGTCTGCCCTCGAACCATGACCTTCGGCATCTTGTCCGTCAAATCATGTTCTTGGCTGCAGAGGCCACCGACCGCAATCGCACTCCACTTCTGATGTCGCAGAAGATTGTTCAGTTGCTGTACAAGACTCAGTCGCAACTTGGGCGGGAGGTTTATGTGGCTTTATTGGAGCAGCTTTGCCAGGCCTTTGAGGATGTCGCCAAGGAGGCTATTACATGGCTGCTCTACGCCGAGGACGAAGTGAGAAATCTCGCCATCCAATTCAACCGCTTCTAACCATGATTTATCTACAGCGCAAGTTCAACGTCCCCGTAACAGTTACTCTCCTGCGCAGTGGTCTTGTCAATGTGGCCCTGCAAGATCAGCAATTGGCAAAGGTCCTTTTCACCGACCCTCGTCCCACGTTACTGAATTACGTGGCGGCTTTGGTTCGGGAGTGCTTGTCCAGCGACCCCCCTGTGGCGACACAAACCCAATTCCATTATACCATCGAGGTTATGAACCAACTATCGCAGTCCGGGAAGGCCAACGAGGAGTGAGTATCTTGTTGATCGCACCGTACTCATGAACTGACGCCAAATCTCAGAGTGAACAGACTCCTTGACGATCTTCGAGGAGTTCGGCGTCCCGTGGTTCCTGTTGGTCCTGAAGCCCCGGCCCTTCGGCAGCCCTCTGTCAAACCGGAGACTGAACAGATGCGGGAGAGACTATTCGTTTGGTTCCAACAATGGGTGAATATTTTCCAAAGGTCGCCCTCGCCCGAGAAGAATTTCGTGCCCTTTATCACGCAACTGACGAAGCAAGGCATCTTGAAACTCGACGATGTGTCCTCGTTTTTCTTCCGGGTTTGTGCGGAGTCCAGCGTGAACAGCTATGTCGAGTGCATTGCTGCTGGTGACTTTGACTACGCGTTCCAGCCCTTGGACGCCATGGCGAGGTTAATCGCTTACATTATAAAATATCACGGAGATGCGTCGGGGGTCAATAACGAGCAAGCCAAGGTTCACTATCTGTCAAAGATCCTTTCGATCTTTGTCTTGGTGTTGGCGAATATGCACGAGGAACAAGGCCCCGCGTTCCAGCAGAAGCCTTTGTTCAGGTTCTTCTCGAGCCTGATCAATGACTTTCATTCTATGGAGGCGTCCCTTGGTCCGGTTTACTTCCCGTTGCTGATTGCGATCAGGTATGTCGACGTTATTGTTCTGTACTTTGTTGCTTATAATTCAACAGTGACACGCTGAGTTCTCTGCAGCCAACTTATTTCCCGGGCTTCGCGTTCTCTTGGATGTGCCTTATCTCTCACCGGCTGTTCATGCCAAAATTGCTTCTCTCTGAGAACCGTGAGGTAAACTATCATTTTGTCAACCTTGAATTCTTGCTCTTGCTCAATCGCGTCGCAGGGGTGGTCGGCTTTCCACAGGCTGCTGTTGTCCTTGTTCAAATTCCTGTCGCCTTTCCTCAAGGATGCCAACCTCCAGCTCGCTTCCAAGGACCTTTATCGCGGGGCTCTTCGCCTGCTTTTGGTCCTTCTACACGACTTCCCTGAATTCCTCAGTGAATACTACTTCACCCTTTGCGACGTGATCCCCCCACGCTGCATTCAGCTCCGAAACATCATTCTCAGTGCTTTTCCCCCTGCACTAGTCCTCCCTGACCCGCACCTCCGAAACCTCACCTTCGACACCATTCCCGAAATGGGGCCCATTCCGCCCATTTTGTCCGACTTTTCTGCTGTCCTCAAGAGCGGTGACCTTAGTCAAGTCGTAGACCAATTTCTCTTGAACCGTGGTGGATCCCCCGCCTTCCTCCCGTCACTCAAAGCTCGGCTGCGACTTCCAGGAATTTCAGACACGGCGCCTGACGGATACAACTTGTCGTTGATCAACTCGCTTGTGATGTACACTGGTGTATCTTCTGTCGCTCAGGCGAAAGCAAGGAGCGGCTCTTCCCTCTTTGTCGCCAGTGACCCCGGCGTCGTCGTCTTGCAATATCTGGCGACCAACTTGGATGACGAAGGTACATTTTTTTAGGAGGTTTTTCTTCTTGACTAACACAGTCAAAGGGCAACATCACCTACTGAGCGCAATGGTGTTGCATCTGCGCTACCCTAATGCCCACACGCATTGGTTCAGCTCCCTGCTCCTCCACCTGTTTTTGGAAGTCAAGGACGACCGCTTCAGAGAAATCATGACCAAGGTTCTGTTGGAGCGATTCATCGTGCATCGCCCCCATCCGTGGGGCGCGCTCGTCACCTTTATTGAATTGCTTCGAAACCCCAAGTATGAATTCTGGAGCAAAGACTTCGTCCGTATTGCGCCCGAGGTAACAATGCTCCTTGAAAGTGTATGTCCTTCTTTTTAGTTGCCAATGCGGTCGCTCACGGCTTTCATAGGTCGCCCGGTCCGTTTTCCAGTAGAACTGTCTCGCTATTCTCATTGCTATCTTCGCACCATTTATTATTTGGGTTCTCTCACATTGTACTTCTGTAACATCATATATTTTTCCCTTCTCTTTCCTTGTAGCATCTTTCATTGACACCAATTTCACTTGAGCCGCGCCCGTCTCACTGGCTACACCCACAGTCCACATATTCCACCGTCTGACCCCATGATAGGATCGCGATCTGGCTTTGGAATGGACCACACTTCCTGGTAGCATCCAACATGCTCTCCGCCTATCGCGAAGTCCCAAACGCCTCCTTGAGGATAGGCCCCCATCATCGTGAATCCAGAGAGTGACACCCTTTCCAAAACTCCTCGGACATCTCCAGCAATGCCACGGCCTTCACCAGGGGAAAGCAGCTGAAGGTCAGCTGGCGGCGAGGTTTCGTATGTCTTGTGCGACACCCCGGCAGGAATAAGAAACACATCGCCAGGCTTTGCTTTGAGCTCTAGACCGCTCTGCTCCCTTCCTGTGCTGCCCGCCGCAAAGTCCTCATCTGTGTCGGCAACGCCAAAGCGGATCGTTGCGGTGCCGGAAAGCACGGCCATGCACTCGTGTGTCTTGGAATGGTAGTGTGAGCGCTGGGTTGCCCCATAGCGGAAGATCCACTGTGTCTCCCAGCCGTTCCTCGCGAGCACGTCGTAAACTTCGGCTGCATCGACTGCTTGGCCTTTGGTAGCAAAGACGCTTGGGTAGTGGATGAGTGGATAAGGGGAGTTGGGAACGAGGTCAGTTTCATCCAGCTTGTACGTCTTGGGCTTTAACATTTCTTCGGATACTACTTTCCCCGAAACGCTACCACGACAGACCACGAGCCGTGGAGGTCACGTGTTATCGCATCAAGAATCATTGCTTTGACACTCTATCCCCTTATGGGCTTACTACCCCGAACCGTTTCCCGGCATATTTCCGTCCTAATTATGTTTATTATCGGCGCGCTTTTTATCTTGGCACAAATCCACCCGCTCTTCGCATTGGAATTCGTTCTTTGGCCCTATCTCCCGTCCGAATTCCTGGAAGTACTATGATCACGCCTTTTCGATTGGATTCGCGGCTTTCAGATGATAAACATATGATAGAACACATCTGGGCCATCCTCACCGTGATGCCTGCGTTGTATTAATGCCATCTTGGTTTACGGCGGGGTAGGCGAAAATTTTTGGATACATAATGATAGCGATCGGACAATCTCGCGATGCTGGGGAACTGGAAGAATCTTGGCGGACAGGCCATCCCTTCCGTCGCCGGTGTCCGTTGCTTTCAAGATATTTTTCAGGCTTCGCGGAGAATTATTTCTTCGCACTTCGTCGTGTAAAATACAGTGGAACTCTACCACATCCACCGCAAGTTAGATTGCGCTTGCGCCACCCGGTAGTCCTGTGAATTAATCCAACGTTTGACAGCGAAAAAACCGTCAGAGACCAACCCTCGATTTATCCGATTGGACAGCGCCTTCGAAACTTCGTAACGGGTACTTCTTGTTTTCTGACCGCTATTTCGTTCGCCATCTCAGCGCCATTTATTATCACAGTCCCCCGTTTGTGTCATTTTTATATCACCCCAATTTTGAATTTTTGGTTCTCCCCCAAAAATGCTTCTGGGCCGAATCCAGGAATCCAGGAAGATCGCCGTGACCATCATTTTCGGACATCTCTGCCGTTCATGTCAGCATTTCTTGAGTACACCGTGGCAGTAGCTCGGAGTTTCAACAACGTTAAGCTTTGTTGCTGCACTTGTAGAGATCGCCCAGATTAGTGCCCCCGGCTGCTGTTTTGCCTCATGCGACCCTTCACCTCGCCTGTTGAGTGGTACTTCAATTGAGCGTTGAACGACGTCCGATTATTCACATACTGGCTCGAGTACGCATGTTCTCTGTCGGTTTTCATTTCACTAACTCACACTCGCTTAGAACGCTATGGCCGCGACGGGCTCAATCTTACTTGAGCCAACTTCCCTCTATGTCACGACGACCCAGCTGGCAGAGGCCAAGTTCCATTGGGCTTTGATTGAGACGGACTCGACGTGCGCGGCGATCCGACACCACTGGCACGAAAGGCCGGATACGCGTGGCTTCGCCGAGGGCTATGGTTTCCAGAGAGTTCAACCTAAATCTCTCACCGGGAGAGTCATCCTTGGCTACTTCAAAATCCGTGGATACACCCCTCCTTCGCCTAGCATATTTGCCGAAATTTGCGAGACCACATTTGGCACCAGCTACACAACTGTGCCTCAAAACCGCAGAAATGGCATCACTTGTCGCACCTGGGTACTTCAGGTACTCTCGACGTTGTGTGCTCGCGGTTACATTACCGGGTTCGAAGGAACCGCCGACAAGTTTGTGGATTCCCTGGAGCGGGTGATCACAGAACAGAGCTGCACCGCGGACAATACCTACCTAACGATTTTTTATCACCAAAGGATCCTCAATTTCGTCAGTCCTGTTGTGGTTGTATGACGAATGTTCTCCACGCCGTGCATGTCAGGACAGGACAGACTACCGCGGTTGGTGCGGGATATTTATGCCACACTGGTCGCAAACCCCGCCGTTCAATTTTCGTCGGTCCTAGGACTACGATCGTTCATGCGGCATTTGTACCGACGTGAATCGCGGAGGTGCCACCGTTTTTTTTTGGGAATCTGGGAGATGGACTTGGGCACAAAATGTAAAATCAAATGTAGATACCACTTTCACTCGCAGGGTGCAAGGATGGATGAATCTATTTACACTCGACTAGAAATTACACGGAATTGTGAATGTGCATATGGAAATTGAATATGGCAAATGCGTGAGAGTGCAACGAAATTATTTCGAGCACTCCTCGGGAGCCTCGTCTTGCTTTGGATTGTAACACTGATGAGGAAAGAGATCGGCAGGGAGCACGAGTGGGCCGGGCAGTTCTGGCTCAGGCAATGTGTTGTACTCTTGCAGAAAATGCAGAAAATGCTCCAGGGAGTAGGGGGCTGGCGGGAAAGGCGTCGAGAGATGCAATGGTTCCGCTTGAGCTACTGGGCCGTAGTTTGGGTAGCCATATGGGACATCATGCACTTGCAACACTGACTCCGTTGCACCATCGCTGTACGATGGCCGAGGGTACCCGAACTGTGGGGACGACGCCCAGACATTTCCATAGTCTTCATCGAGCTCAACAAGTTGTAATGTCGCGGGTAACTGCCGCGACAAGCCCATCCAAGCAGGGCGTTTGAGATCGAAAGGAGGGTAGTCCTCGGACGCGTAGCGGGATTGCGAGGTTTTGGCGACAGACATGTAAGGGACGTGAATAAAAGAGTACGAGGTGGTGTTGGTGGCGGTGGATTGAGGCGGAGGAGCACCATGGTCTGCATCCCCCGAAGCCGCGGGTCCCAACCCAAATGACTCCTCCGATTCAAAGGACCCGTTCGATTCGACCGACCTGCCGCGCGTGCCACTACCAGATGCCACTGGCCCGCTGGGTGCCGTCTCAGACTGAGTCTTATAGCCGTGCTTCCTCTTCCGGTGGCGATGGAGTGAAGAGGGATCAGCGGTCGTGAAAAGGCACTTTTGGCCTTTGGGATTGTATTCAGGGCATTCGTAGGGCCTTGTCCGTGTGCTGATGAGCAAGGATATGTGTGTAAGTTGTAATCAACGACGAAGAGTACCGGCACGTACTGAGTTCTGATGTGGGTATTCAGATTGGATCTTTGGAGAGTCTGGTGGCTACACCCCTGGAGGCGAGTTAGATTACGATGCCGGTTGGAACACGGCCACACACATCGATAGGGCAGGTGTACATGCTATATCAAGTCGGTGAGCATCAAGTGACGGACCGAGGAGGGCCACACACAATTTCTCCTTGTCCGGCGCGTGTCGGAGCATATGGCGGGGAAGGTCGGTGGGGCGTTTCACAGTGATGCCGCAATGTTCACAGGTAGTATTAGTGCTCGCAGCATCCGGTTTCTGGTCGAAGGTTAAGATTGGCAGAAAAAGACGACGCGAATTAGGCTTACGCTGGCTGCCTGGGCGGACGTTGAACGCGCCATCGATCGCGGGAGACAAAAAAGAGACTTGGCAAGTGACAGGGTTTGGACGGCACAGGAACGCAAACAGTCCTCGCCATTTTAAGTCTTCCAAAAACTTAGGCGGATTGGTCTCGATTGGTCGTCAGAAAAGAGCCTTATAAGGCAAGTGTATGGTGGGTCGCCTCGTGGTCATCGAGTGGCTCAAGTCTCCATATCGGGCAGCGCCGGCGGGCAGGAAATTCAGAGGGTCTCTTATTCGGAGAACGGCTGTAGCACGAGAAGGTCAAGGATGCCGTAAAAATATTTAGACTTGAGAGTCGCGTCACCAACTCGTAATCACCCGCGGTGTCACTCCGATGGGAATTAATATTTATATTCAGTACAACCAAGACATAGGTTCGCTCCAGCTCCAGTGAGCACCCCACACACTGCGTGGATATTAGTCGTGGGGGAAAAATGGAAAAGAAATACTTACCCAGCGCCAAGTACCCCGCCAGCCCCGGTCTGATCAGCGCGGCTGCTCGTTATTAACCAGTCAGGCACAGTTACACCTGTGCGAATGGGAAACAGCCTTCCAGCTCGTTCTAAGCCCGACGCGTCTGTTGACAAAAGGAACAGCATCTGGCTGTTTGCGTCGTGAGGATGCGGATGAACGAACAGTATACCTGAAATTCAATGGCTTGAGGTACCCGCTATTCCACGGAAAAACAGAGGCTCACCCAGTCCCGCTTCATCGAGAACCGTGTCCTTGAACACAAGCGCCCCATTTTCTGACCGGAAAGGAGTTTGTGGGTGCTCGAGCAAGCTAACTAAAGACGGGGACGCCGTGTTCCCGATGATCAGGATATTCCCCGTCATACTACTGTCCACGAAGCGCTCCTGGAAACTCTCGTGGCCCAATATAATCTCTGCGTCTAATCTGTGGTAGGCGTTCAAATCATGGGCAATGCGCAAGGCCAGGGAGACGTCGGGGGAACTGTTGTTGTCCAGGACCACAAGATGGAACGGAGCGCCGGTTGAGAGGAATGACTGTATGCGACCTGACGCCTGAGTCGGTGTTCTTTGGCAAGCGGCCTCGGGCCGGGAAGTCGACTCCCAACCCCGCCGCGCGTCCCTTTCGAACGCAACAACACCAGCAGCGGAGCTGAGCTGCAGCGGTAATTCGAGCAGAGCATTGTCGACTCGCAGCGACGCGATACCATCCCATGCATCCACACGCACGGAAAAACGGTCGACGTTCGAGGTGACGATGCGGAGCTCGTTGTCGGTGCAGACGTCCACTGTCAGCCGCCCCAGTCGGCCTGGGACGCTGAGGTGCTCGATCTTCCAACCGTGCAGAGAGCCGCTCTCGGCGGGGACGGCAACCGTGAGCGTGAAGGTCTTGGAGCGCGCGCGGCGGCGGGAAGATGACTGCAGGACTTGGTCTATAAATGTTTGCACCCGGTCGTTCTAAGGCTTTATCAGCTGGTATCCTTGAATATTATTGAATCGCACCTTGAGAACAGAGGGATACCAGTGTTGCTGCCGCGCATCTTCCTTGAAGCTGCCGGAATGTGATATGTTTGGGGCAGGACGAACACCGGAAAAGAGACTCACGTTACGTTGGCCTCGGGGTTCCACGTCTGCAGGACCCCCACAGCTTCTCGGGAGTGCCACACCGGGACGTTATCGTCGCTCCCGCTGGACATCGAGATCAACGATTAGCTAGTTGAGACTGAGGCAGACGGGGACGAACCCATGCACGGCGAGGACGGGCGTGTCGACGAGGTTCGAGAGGAACAGGTCGTTGTCGTCCGGCGTCAGCGAGGACTCAAGGATTGCGCGCACAGCGGGGTCGATGAAGTGCGCGGAGCTGTAGGATTTATTATTACTTTTAGAGCACGAGGAATTGAGGAAGTACATACCGAGACATGATCAGCGGGACGTAGCTCTGAGACTTGATGTATCCCGCGGCGGGGACGACTGGGTTGCACCGCGTCAACATCGAGCATATCATGTACCTCTGAGCACTCACCTCCAAGAACGCGATCTGGGAAGCGCGAAGCGAGGTACCACGCGCCCTGGCCGCCGTTCGAATGGCCCATCAGCACCACCGGCGTCGCGTCAGTCAGCTTGCGCGCGTGCCAAGAGGGGTTGGCGCTCAGGATCGCGACGAGGGCGTCCACTGACCCCCACGCGTCTTTCGCGCTCGGGCCATGCCAATCGAGGCCCTGAAATATTAGGTCTCAGTTGGCGAAATGATGAAAGGAGGAAGGGAAGGCACGCACCCACGACGTGCGACCGGAGGGCGTGACGAGCCAGCTGTGCTGCTGCCGCGGCAGCGAGTCGATCCACATCGGCGATGCGATGTCGACGCCTGCGCCGTCTTTATGTGGGGTAAGGATTATGCGCAAAAAAAAATAGGCGAGGCGAGACGTACGCAAGCATAGGATGGGCGGCTGCGGGATCTCGTGCGTGTTCTCTAGTAGGGGCGGGAACGCAGAAAATATGGTTGGCATTTCTTGCGCGTAGAAATACGTCCCCGCGATGGCGGATAGATTACCGGTCGACCACGCAGGGAGGTGTTTGACGGGGAGCGCGACGGACAGAGTGTGCGTCTTGTTCTTGTCCGAGGACGACGTCAGAGTGAACTTTATCCCGAGCGTTGGGTGTGTGAAGGGCGCCGTCTGAACTATGCGAAGGGGGATGATGCGCGTTTGCGACGGCGCGAGGGTGGTGGGGCGCAGAAGTTGGACTCTGAAGTCGTTGGATTTGGGGCTCAGGACGGCGTCGGTTGCGGTCCACCAGCCGCCGAGGCTGCTGACGCCCAGGCCGAGGGCGTCCCCGAATGCATAGCCGTCGACGAAATCGCAGAGGACGTGTTGAGTCGGTTCAAGCTGGACGGATTCGTTAGGTGATTCGACTTGGATGGTGAGGTTGATGGTCTGGGTGGGGGCACCGAAGCGAGGCGCGCCGAAGAGTCTGATCTGAAGACGATATGTATAAGACTTTCGGGAATAGATGCGAGAGAGTTTGGGGCACCTCGTAGTCTCCGCTGACGAAGACGTGGTACGTTGTGGGCGAGGTCGTGGACGGAGGCGTAGGGAGCTCGATGGCGCGCGGCAGAGTGCGCTCCATTGCATAGATATTTCCGGCGTGCCATTCAGGCAACGAAGACGACTCGGATGCGGGGACGATTGCAATATAGGCGCCTTGTACCAGTTGGACGAGAAGACGGGGCGGGGTGTCGGACCCGAAGGCAGCAGGAGTCAGCGTCAAGTTAGTATGAAGCACGGCGTGATGCTGAACGGCAGCCCAGCCTTCCGTTGCGCGCAAATCAGCCCACCTAGCATACTAATGAGATACGTGCTTAAAATGCTCCGGGGTTGGAACCTTATGTTGGGAAATGAGACTTTCAGGTCGCCCGCGGGGGTGGCCTGTGTCTTAGTCCATCCCACGCGGCCGTTATCGGCGTAGGACGAGGGCCAGGTGCGGGCGAAATCGATAGGCTCCGAGACGTTTATCGGGAACGAGGGAGATAGGAATTGCTGTTCCCTGGCATGGATGGGAAAGGGCCCAAGGACCTAGAGGGGGCTGAGCGCCGAGTTTATGGTCGGAAGCTGATTCTCACATCCCAGGACTTGGACAGGTCAACGTTCCAGCCAGATTTAGCAGCGAAATGAGCCTGGTCCATCCCCGCAGTTATCCCGACAAACAGCAGAAAGCACGCTGCAATGGACATTGGAAATTGGCGCGTCGCGTCTCGGCCGAAAGAGTCACGTGTGACTTGCACACAATATAAAGCACTCTTCTGCTCAGACCCATCGATTGTCGCTGCAATGTCCGGAAGACAAGGCGGCAAGCTTAAGCCTCTCAAGGTGCTGCCCATCTCACACCACTAGTTCAACTACTCACTCGCCGCAGGCGCCCAAGAAAGATAAGAAGGAGGACGACGACGAGGACGCTGCCCGCAAGGCAAAGGCAAAGGTAGCGTCTCGATAGGCGCTGTTCTACGAGTTCTAACCCGTACGAAATAAAAGGCCGATGCCGAGGCACTCAAGGTCGCCAAGGACAAAGCATTGAAGGGTGAGCTGGTAGCCAGTGATTGGCGTGCGGTATCAAACTGACACAACGCGGGGTTCTAGGTGGTGCGCCTGGCGGAGGGATCAAGAAGCAGGTGTTTTGGCGTGCTCGTGTGTCCTCAGGAATTGACTTTTGGTTCTTTGCAGATCCGGAAAGAAATAAAGGTGGCGAGTGTGTGTGCTGGTGGACTGCGGTTTTGGTATACGTTGCGTCTCCTTGCGAATACATACATGCTGTAGAGCTTGCAATTTATGTAGAGGGAAGGATGTGGTGTTTGGTACAGAACTTGTTTGAGATTGATGGGAATATTGTTGGCTCTCTCTTTCCACCACACCCGATGTTGCAGGGTCTACAGCAGAACCAGCAGCAGAACCAGCAGAACCAGCAGCAACAGCAGCAGCAGCAGCAGCAGAACCAAATCCCCCCGCCGCCCTTTCAGAGTGGCCAGGACTGGAATCTCTCGAGCGTTCTCCACTACCTCCAGACCGAATGGCGCAAATATGAACGCGACAGGAATGAGTGGGAGATCGAGCGCGCAGAAATGAGGGTCCGTGGTCCTCCCTTGGTCCCACAGCGCGTCTAAATCACCCAAACACAGGCTCGTATTGCCCTCCTCGAGGGCGAGCGCCGTTCGTTCGAGAATGTTAAACTCGACCTTATGCGCCGCATAAAAATGCTGGAATATGCCTTACGCATGGAGCGGTTCGCGTCTCTCGTACTTGGTCCTCTGAGCTATTTCTTGACGTGTCGCTAGCTCAAAACAACTCACCCAACCACCGCCGACCTCTTCGTCGGTCCCCCCCGCAAAACTTGCCGCGATACAGGCCCTCACATCCTCCACGTCCCAAAAGGACGACGTTCAGAGCCACAAGGAGGAAAGCAGCGGCAGCTCTCCGCGGAGCGAGGGTACTTATTCCGTCCCGTCGTCCTCCGCGCTCTCTTAGTCATCTCTCTCCAGATTCGCCGCTGCCCGACGGCCGCGTCAATGGCGTAGCATCCGTCGGTCCGTCAGGAAGACCCCACTCGTGGGCTGCTGGTGCAAATTGGCCAAATGGGCCTGCCGCTGCAGCCGCGGGCTTAGGGAAACCTCCGCCGGGTCGGGACCCAAAGAGCAGAGCACGGAGTCGTGACTACCTCAAACAGTACGCCCCGTCTCCACGTGTCGGACGCCCCCAGCTCACTCAGCTTTTTCAAGATGCCTCCAGGAAATTTCATATCTCACGTCCCCGCAGGCAATGAACCCATTGCCCAACCGACCCTTGCTCAACCCCGGCCCCGGTAACATCTCGCTCACCCTTCCAAACGCGCCGTCGTTTGAGCAAATGGCCTTTAATGGCAGACCGCGGAAACTGCTGCCAGAGTCGGGCAAAGACTTTCCCATGTTGAACGGTAACATCAATAACCTAATGTCGGGCCCCTCCTCCGCCCCCGCCGCCTCCACTAATCTCGAGCGAAACAACCCCCTCGGCTCGGGAATGATGCAACTCCAGCACATGCCGCAGCAGCAGCCCCAGCAGTCCTCGTCCCCCAACCCAGCCCTGATGCAACAACAAAATGTGGTGCCGTCCCAGTCACCGCAAGCGTCGTCGAGTTCTCAAGGAGAGAGGGATGAGGAACCACGCACGCTGACCGCGATTTTCCGACCAGATGACGCAGGGGAATGGAAGGAGAAGCTGCGACAGTCACATGAGGCGGAGCAAGCGCGTCTGGCTCGAGAAAACCATGACGCGGAGCAGGAGCGTCTTAGCCGAGAACATCCGGGGTGGGATACGCAAGAGAACGAAGCCAAGGACGAAGAGGAGGTCGACGATGACGAGACGTCTGTGGTCAGCGACGTTGAGGGTTATAAAGTTTGGCGGCCCAAACGGACACTGAGAAAGTGCGGATATATTTTCTTTCCGCCGTTAAATACTCACGCGTCGGCCAGTCACTTGGATGCCGTTCGGGCACTCGCGTTCCACCCGCATGAGCTCGCCCTCGCGACAGGTGGAGACGACTGCACGGTGAAAATATGGCGGATGGATGTCGCTGGCCTCGCCTCTTCTGCGTATGTGCCTTGCTCTTCCGAATTTACCCACGCTTTAATTTCCCTAGTTCGCGACCGACCACCGAAATCGAACCGCAGCTGACTCTCCGCGGGCACTCGGCAGCTATTACGCGGCTGATACACGCGCCCTCAAAGCAGCTCTTGTACTCTGCGTCCCTCGACTCGTCGATCCGGGTCTGGGCGCTCCCCTCCATCTCCCATACGACATATGCGCCGTACGACGAGACCCGCGCGCGGGGCGAGCTCATCGGGCACACCGACGCCGTCTGGGACCTCGCACTCGTGCGGGACGAGAGCACGCTCATCAGCTGCGGCGCGGAGGGCACGGTGAAGGTGTGGGACGTGAGCGGGCCGTCGGGAGGCGGGTCGCTCAAGCTCACATGGGGGTGGGTGGGGCTGGAGAGCGCGGACGAGCAGCAGCAGGAGGACGCGGATGCGCCTGGCGCGACGGCGGTCGAGGCGCTCAAGGTCGATCTCAAAAAGGTGGCGGTCGCATACCAGAATGCGGTCGTGAAAATATTCGATATCGAGAACGGGAAGGAGCTGTCGAGGCTGCCGACGGACATCAGTTATGGTGCGCTGCCGGCCAGTATTCTCGAGGTGCAGCATTTAACTTTTTTTTTCTCAGATGGCACGCCAGCCACGCAGATAAACCGGATAGTCTCGCATCCTACCATGTCTCTCCTCGTCACCGCGCACGAGGACAAGTATATCCGGATATTCGACATTGTGACAGGTTTGTCTTCCTGCCCGACCATCTATCTATCAACACCATCTCAACTCGACGATCTCTGCAGGGCAATGCACGCATTCGATGCTCGCGCATCTCGATGGCGTCACGTCATTGTCGATCGACGCGGCGGGCTTCTCGCTCGTGTCCGGCAGCCACGACTGCTCTGTGCGGTTCTGGGACCTCCTCGGCTCGCGCGCGTGTGTGCAGGAGAGTACGACCCACCGAGAAAAGGCGCGCGAGGGCGTGCTGGACGTCGAGTTCCACCCGTCACTGCCCTTTATGACCAGCGCCGGCGCGGACGGCGTCGTAAAGCTCTACGCGTCGTCGTAGCCCGAACACATTGCCCGTCTCCGATGCTACGTTCTTCGCTGTTAGTGGTGGATTATTTTTGCTGCACCATAGCTTTGCTTAATAGAATGTTCATACTGGAATTCTCTTTCTATTCGTTCCGCTGCTTTCTTGTACATACATATGTTAACGACTGTTATGAACGAACGCAATTAATTATCGAGGCCCTGACGGTAAACGGTGCGGCGTTTATGTATGAAACAACAGTTGTGAGAGTGGAAAGCACTACAGCTACAGGAGGGCTAGTTATACAGCAGGGTGGTAAACTCAGAGCAAGATAGGTGCAAGAAGGAATAAATAATGTGCAGTGTTCAAGGGATTATATTCCTGGCACGACGATCAGTCGAAGCGGCCACGAAGAATGTGACCACTCACGAATATGCATCCCTTGGCGCGCAGCCAAAATTTCTACTCCAAGCTCTTTTACTTCCAGCAGCGCCTTTATCTGCTCAATTATAAGAGTCTGATTTGGTCGGTCGGGCGCTCCGTCGAGAGTGTCTTTGCAATGAATCACAAATACACGGACGCCGTCCAAGGCGCCCCGCAGGTCGCTTGGCGGCGACGCGACGGAGGGGTTCATGCGTTGCTTCTTCCGAACAGGCCGCACGGACGCGCTGGACGCCTGCGCGGCATTGCGGACCTTGACGACCTCGGAGGCGAGGACTTCCAGCTCGTGGACCAAGTGCTCGGGCTTAAGATGCCCGTATAGCGTATCGTCGCTTCTAGAGGACGGCCACGAGCATTCGATAAATATGGTGGACAGTGATGCGGGAATCATGGGCGCAGCGGCGCGCCATACTGACGCATTCTGTGGGGAATGGGAGAGCGTGTCTGACTCGAGGTCTCCAAAGAAGAGGAACTCGAGACCAGTGGGGTCGTCGCGAATGAAAAATGCCGTAGAGTCATAATTGCCTCCTGCGTTGTGGCCGTGGCTTACGGGGAAACTGCGGACGGAGACGTTGGGAATTAAGGGTTCGTACGCGTCGTTTATGCCAAGTCTGGCGAGGAGGTAAGCAACAGCGTGAGGATCGACGGCTTGATAACGCACAAAGTATACAGCAGCTTGTGGTCATCGTCGTCCTCGTTCCAAGAAGCCAAGTTTGGCCATATGCGGTCGGCAAACACGCTTTCTAGGTCCGCGAGGGTTTGCTTCGTACCACAGAGACGTTTCCGCGGACCGCCCAACGAGCCAGCAGATAAAACCAAGCTATTGACGTGGTCCAGGTGGGCGTGCGAGATGAGGAAACAACTGCGCCGCGGTGAGCATGGTATTTGCTGGATAAAATAATGCTCACGCGACAAGCGAGTACATCTCTGCAGCTGAATAGGGCTTAACACGCGAGGGCTGGTCGGGCGTATTGAAAAGATGCGGGTCGCGTTGGAGGAGTTTCTGCAAAGTTCCCTGGCCAGAACCTGGTTGCAGTTTGGTTCAACATTCAATTCTTCTGAAATAAGTGATCGCCCCGAAACGAACCTGCTTCCAAGGCGACTACACCATCTTCCCAAGCGGCAGCAGAAGGTTTGAATAGATAGCTGTGCGCAGTGAGTATGCCACGTGGCGGTAAAGGCGCGTCAAGGCGCGAGAACGAACATACGCGGACAAATTGGTCTCATCCGGACCGCCTCCTTCTCCAACCACGACCAAATCGAACATATGAGGCGGAAGAACGAACAGCACCGTCTATTGATCGTCGATCGTGCAAGTGGAACGATATCGCGTTGACAAATATTCGAGACTCTTGGCGGGCCTTGACTGTGTTATTCTGCTTCCACCAAGGCTTTTATAAAGTCGCTCGACCCAGTGTCAAGTGCGGGGCAGTGGCCCTTTATCAGCTGGCAGTTGAGATTGGAAACGGCAGGAGGATTGGACGTGGTTTGATTGACTGGTCGCACTGGTCGCGAACAATGCGCGCCGCTGTGCACGAAATTGAATGCATAGCTCGGATCCAAAATACAAAGAACCGTGCCTTGCGTCAAAGCTCATTGTATTCCTTTATACTCTTAGCGACATAGCTTGCAATTTAGCGGCACAATTACCTGTCCGATTAGTCCAAGAACGGAAATATAAAGAGACAACGACGCGAAATAGGTAGATGCTTAACGATATGTCAGGATCTACAGACCGATACATGGTTCGTTGGTTTTTATTGCAAAAGGTGGTGGCTAACGTGGTTCGAACGTTAAATAACACAACATCGACCCTCCGAGCTCAAGTTGGGCGTTCGGGCTCGATTTTGAAATTACCGAGAGGTCCTAGCTATTCTTCCAGGGTATTTAAATTTCCTCTCACTTCTAGGCCTGTCTACGTAGAGCTACCGAGGTCTGATTGGCAGCACTGACGCTGAGCTCATATCTCAGATACCTTGTCAGCTCGAGATTTGCCTGTCAATATAATGTCGCTAATATGGTTTGATTCACCCACCATCTACTTAAACGAACGGTTGATGCACCTCAGCCAAGATGTCGAACCTCGTTCAAGGCAAAATGGGAAGCCAGTTTAATTCTGGCAAAAAGGTAGTCACTACCGCGGTTCGAACGCGGGACCTCACGATATAACACTGATGGTATGAAACCCAATCAATTGCAATCGTATGCTCAACCACTAAGCTATAGTGACTGAAAGCAAGATCCACGGAGTGCTTATATATCGGTCGACCGCTCCCAAATCTATGGACACCCACTGGACGTCGAATATCGAGATTAGATTTTAATTTAACCAAGCAGACCTTTTAGCGGATTTTTTGGGGACTACGTCGAGTTCTCGCAAACGTCCATTGGCTAGAACAGGGAATTTGAGGCTGTGCAGGTATGAACAGTATGTTCCTTGTACCTTTTAATTAAAGCTCGAATCAAAAGGCAATTCTGACATCGTTTTATGGACGTGTCCTTTTCTGCTGCAGGGCCTGTCGTTTCTGGTACAATGTCTCGATGAGATTGCCAATGTCTATTGATACAGTGGGTATGCAAGATATGAAACAGCAAGAAATATCGACACTACTGGGCTGTAATGGGCATACTGAACGGCAACTGCAACGGCTGAGAGATTTTCTCGAGCCAGCCAGTCCAACCTCGCTCCTTGTGGCGGCGGCGCGCAACCGCATTAAGCTGGGAAGGGGTAGGATGGTGGGCACATAGGAGCAGCCAGTACTCTGACATGTTGCGAGTTTGTGTCAAAGAGATAGTATTCTCTCCAACTACCAAGAACGGATTAACATCCACCAATCCGTTTGGTGGTAACTGCCAGCTCATGAATAATGCATGCCAAGGAGACGACGAGTGAAATAGCTACGCACAGCAAACGGCGGCGACAAGGGTAATTTTGTGCGCTGGCCATTCCATAAAGCATCCATATTTAGACCACCTGCAGGAGGTAAATATATCCGGTTACTTTATATGAACAATGGAGTATCGTACCAGCCGTGGGCCACACACATTCGAATTCGGGAAGGAGGGTGTCGAGATTGTTGCTTTGCGACGATTCCACCCGCACTTTCAAGTCAGATATGTCGAAACAAAGAAGACTTAAACATAGACTGTCTCCCAGGTCACTTGATAATCTCTTCTTTCAGCGTCAGACGTGGTGACCAGCGGAATAACCAACTCGGAATGTTTCCAGCGATTTTTCCACTTCGTGATGCAGTCCATTTGGTTTTGCTTGATTGAAAACTTGATCGTGATTGAGCCGCTGTTCAACCCGCGATGGTGAACTATAACGGTGGCCGCCTCAAGCCCAGTTTCTAACGGATACCGGTCAGAGTGATTTGATATAGTTGGTTGGCATGTACTTGGCGATGGTGCGATATCCTCAAAGGAAACCTCTTGGGGGTTTGGAATTGGAAGGCCTGCCGTCGAAAACTCACCGGACTCCAACGACACGCTGGTTGACGATGGAGCTTCTGTATACTGAAAAAATAATCCGTTAGCGTGCATCCACAGTCGGTAGCTCTCAATAGCGAATTACTGAGGCGATGAGTCTGTTGACGTTGTTCACCACATCTTCGACGTTGACCTTCTTCACCATTTCTTCGATGAGCGTCCGAAGAGAGGCTGAGGTAGTTGCTGGTAGCCCATGACGCTCGGTTTCTTGGGAGGAGTCAATGTCCATGTCCACGGATTCTTCCCGAGGAGTGCCATGAACACTAGCTACTGCTTCTGCTATGGGTGTAGGCCGTGGCGGACGTTCCTCGGACTCGGATACAGAACCGTGGTCAACGTTGTGCGAGACCAGAGGCATCGGCACGTCAGACGTTAGAGCACCAGGATCCACAGCCCCCGCGATGCCAACTTCTGAAGACGGCAAACCCGTCAGTGTATGAAGCACGCGGTTGACCTTGTCATTCATCGCAGGGGACAGCGCTTGAGAGGCAGCGCCTAGTACTGAAGTTGCGGTCTAGATTTATCTGTCTTGAAAGGATTACTGCAATCTTTATATTATAACATACGGTTATTTCAACATCTTCGGCTTGTTTTTCGTCGACCTCTATCACAGCATCACTAGACAGCATCTTTAGGGCAGGAGCCGGCTCTTTGGTCTCGGATTCGTCCCTTATCGGCGTATTCCGTGCGGTAAGAGGACGGGATAAGGGCTGACTCTTTGGGAGTGATACCGAGACGGATGGGCCATCAGTCGCTTGAGCAGGGTCCTTGGACGTCAAGTCGTCTCTCATTGGGGTACCTTGTGCGCGAGATGATGGCCGACTCTTGGGAAGCGATGATACCGGAGGGCCAGCAACCGCTGGGGTTGAGATAGGCTGAATGACCTGGACAGGAGAAGAGACCCCAGGGGCCGAAGAGGAAGTAACAGACTTTCCCTCCGGTGGCTTCTGGATCATTGATTTTTTCTCGTGGTATTTCTGAAGGTCGGCCTGCAATAGATCGGACATATCCTTGCCTTTCTTTTTCGCCTTGCGTTTAGGTTTGGAGGTCGGTGCTACCGGAGGTGCGGAGGCAGAACCAGAATCAGGTCCAGCAGACGGAGTCGGAGTCGCATTGGCGGTCACCGGAGACTGGGTGTTCAGAACCTGAATGAGATGGTCAGCTCAAATTGTGAGTGGATACATGTCGCCATTACCGATGGGCTGATGGATTTGCTAGGATTTTGCTTGGTGAACGTCGAAGGTGAAATCCCTGGAGCGACAAATACCAATGGACTGGAAGGACCACTGGAAGGCGCTGTCGTGTTTGCCGGATCCTGCTTGGTGGATGTTGAAGGAGGAACTCCTGGAGTAACAGATACCAATGGAGTGGAAACATCACCAGAATGTGCTTTCATGTTTGCCGGAGGACCTGGAATGGTGTTGTATGTCGGCGCTGTCGGCGTTATTGCATTGGCCAAAGACGAAGAACTAGGGCGCATCTGTTGACTAGGCTGGATAAGAGTCGACGGAAACGAAGTCGGATCCTTAGGAACCCTAAAGAGCTATGCTTCAGACCTCGGAGCGGGTTTCGAAGAATTTATTTACGCAAGGGGCGGGGCGGGAGCTTCAGAACTGGCAGGAAGAGGTGCCTGTAATTTTGCAACGGTTTCTAAGAGATGGCCAACCGAGGCTAATACTGTTTAAGATTGAGCACTCCAATTTGACGCGATTTTCATTGACCTTGAAGCTCTGGCTCGAGGAAAAGACTCTGGAAAGGCGCTACGGCACTGACGAGGTCAATGAACGCCTGAGCCATCTTGGGATACTGATCTCCCAGAGTCTCAGGCCCTTGTGCGCGGAGCGTTGATTCTGCAGTCTGGCAACAGTATTATCCTCCGTGGGTGAGTTTCGCCTGAAGAAAGTACCAAGAGGATATCTACGATCTGGGAATTCCAATGAGAAAAGGTGCAGGAAGAGCCGCCAAACGATTCTGACCCGAGGGCGCGCCTCCAGATAGTACGCTTTATCAATTGAGAGCCATCTACCGAACTTCTTGGAGGTCCCAATGTAACTGGTGACCACGGAAAGCTTTTCTTTGAAGTTTTGAAACGTCCTGTGACTCTTCAATCAACAGCAACAGCGAACACGGAGCTCCCACTTCTCGTTCTTCGCTGTAATGTTGTCCTTTTCGGCCATTATCGGCAATGTCTAAGTCGGAGGCATAGAGTGTAGGGCGATGGTCTTTGGCAAGTTATACTTCGGACGCGACGCAAAATTGCACAGCCACAAATAGCCTTTTGAAAGTAAATAATCAACGAATAGGCGCCCCGCAAGGTTCCGTTCTCTCCTTAACAACTCGAATTTCGTAGTGGCGTACATGTCGTTATCATAAGTAAGGAGTGTGTTAAATACCGATATTGTACATTAAATAATTACTGAGGGAACGTCGGGATCGGAATCCTACTAGTAGACAGCCTTCTGGAGGCAGGTGATACATCAGATAGTCTCCTTGAGGCGGCAGACACATCTGTATTTTCTTTGTTCTGTTGTTGTTTAGTGGCGGGGGATGGCGGGTGGGCGGTTGTCGGTGACTTGACGACCTTGGTTGGCGCCTTGCCGGACACGACCGTCGCCGACGTAGACCTGTTGAGCGGTCTTGAGGCGATCGAAGGCGTGCCCACGACGGAGGACCGTGTTCTGAGCGGCGGCGGTCCCATCGACCCACGCTTCGAAGGCGTCGGCGCGACACTCGTGGAGGAATTGAGGCGTGTGCTCTTGTTCAAAGCAGCTATTTTGGTGCCAGTGGTGCTTTCCGCCGAAGCTTTGCGCTCTCTGTTCAGGTCGACACCGAATTCGGACGTAAAGGAAGACGGCCGCGACATTTTAGGCGCAACCGAAACCGAAGATCCGCGGCGTTGGTGCGTGGGTTTGCTGGACTGCGGCGGTGTATTCCCCGCAGTACCCCGGACTCCCAAACGTCGCTTGAGCTGCGCGAGAATATTATTAAGCTTGACAAAAAGATCATATACGAAAAACCCACCAGCTCTAGTTCTTGCTGCTTTGAATCCAGTGCGGTATTCAACCCTTCCAGGTCCTGCTTGTCTTGCGCGCGCTCCTTGGTAATTTGGGCAAGTTGAACCTCCTTGTCTGCGCTCTCCTGCTGCAATTCACGCGTCTGGCCCTTCAGACGCTCGATTTCAGCATTGGCTTCGAACAACGTCGTTGTCCGGACGTCGATCTCCAATTGCTTCTTCGTCGCATCCTGGTGCGCAGCCTCGAGTGCGGCGGAATGCTCTCGTGCCATCCTGCCCACTTGTTCCCGAAGCTCTTCGATCTCAGCTGCACGCTTGAGGTTACGCTGAGCAGTTTCTACTGCTTCGAGATCTCGGCGCCGAACAATGTCTTCGAGCTGCACCTTGAGCTAAGGATGAAATAAACCAACCATCCGGTTATGCGAAAATGAAAAGAACACACCTCATCTCGCTCCTTCTCCAGCGAGTTTTTGACGTCCCAGAGCCCTTGTAAATCATCCTCAAGCTCCAAAGCCTTTTGTTCGGCGGCCTCAGCCCGGACGCGCCTCTCTTGTAGCTTGACCAATTGAAGTTTGAGCGAGTCCCGCTCCATCGCAAGCGCACACTTCCCTGCCTCCGTCGTCGCAGCGGATCTGGCCAATCCTTCCGCACGTTCGCAAGCCATGGCGAGCTCCGCTTTTAGGTCAGCAATCTCGTCGTCCCGAGCGCTCAGCCGCTGCTTGGAGACAAGGAGCTCGTCAATCAACTCCGCGTTGTTGCGTTGCAGATCCTCCCTTTCCGCTGCCCAGGCCAACTCGGTAGCTTCATGCTGCTGTTTCTGCTCCTCGCCGCTCTTCTCCAGGGCAGCCACAGCGGCCTTCAATGCTTCGTCGGCCATTCGCTCCTGCGTTTGCTTCTCGTTGAGACTACCCAAGGAGTCTCTCAGCCTGACAGCTCTTTCGCCCGCCAACGTCTCCATCCGCTTCAACTCCTCCCGCAGTACAGCCTCCGTCTTCTTCCATGCGTCCCTCTCCCTTTCGAGACCCGCGATCTGGCGGTGCAGCATCCGCAGCGCTTCCGAGCTCGCCTCGTCCATAACGCTGCGCTCCATGGCCTCCTGGCGCGACCCCTCCACCTCATCTTCCAGATACTGGCACGTGCTCTCCAGCTCGACAGCCTTCTTCTTCCATGCCCGCAATAACTTGAGCTTCTTCGCATCCTCTTCCTCCGCCTCGACGAGTTTGTTCCGCAGCACCTCCACCAGCTCGTCGCGCGCGTGCAGATCGGCCTCGAACTGCCCGCAGAGCCCGGTCTGCAGATCCAGCTGCGTCTGCAAAGAGAAGATGAGGCTTTCCTCCTTGGAGGCCCTTCGCACGTGGCGCGAGCGCGACGACTGGCTTCCTGGCGGCGTCGTATTTATCATCGTTTGCGGGGTATAGTACGTCGTCGCGTTGGCACTGAAGGGATCGGGTTCGGGAACGGTGCTGTCTTTCTTCGCGAGGTCAGACAGCTCGCCGGTCGGGGACCCCACGGCTTTTGAAGACGACCCGCGTAGCATGGTCATGAACGCCGTATCGCTGAAGGAGCGGCTGCGTGCGCCCACGCTCGGTGACGATGACGAGGAGGTCATGTTTGAATCGCTGTCCGACATTAGCGACGAGTGTCCGCTCGAGGATCGATTTGTTTCGAGCTCGTCTGCTGAATGGAACACGGTTTGGCCGAAGCTAAAAGAAGCACTGCGGTCGTGCGAGGAGGGAGGGGGTCGCGGGGCTTTTTTTGTGCTCGGCGTCGTTGCAACGTCCCTCGACGGGCCATTGCTGCCCTTGTTTCCATCCTTGTACGGGGTGGAGGTAAGGGACTCAGGGAGGTCAGTATTCGGATCATGAAGGCCTGCGCTCAGGGAGGATATCGACGGAGCATCCAATCCCTGGAAGAAGTTGGAGAGATCGGGAGCGTGCTCGACAGACGATTCCGCCAAAGGTGCAAAGATTTCTGCAACGCTAGGCCTGTGAGACCGGGAAGCCGAGGGGAACCGCGGCATACTGGAGCCCGCTCGCTGCAGACGGTCCATGAACACCTGCTCAGGAGGCGTAGATTGGCTCAAGACAGGCTCCGCGGACTCTGCTGGGTCTGGATCGCGGGGGAAGAAGCGTACGCTTTTTGACGTTCCAGGAGTGTTCGGCTCACGAAGGATGGATCTGACCGACCCCTCGAAGGTAGCAGCGCGGTTTCTCGCGTGATTCGAGTCGGTAGGCTCCTCTGGGGGTGGGAGCTGAGGGGTATCTGGGGGAGACTTCAACATGTCCAAGGACGGGCGGCGGCTCAGGAGGATATTGAACGAAGAGCGACGCGTAGACTTGGGTCGGGGGGCCGTGTTGGTGGTCAACAAGTCTTGTACAGAACGACGAGCCAGGTCGCGAGAAGAAGACGATGAGGGTAACGTTTCTGAGTTGAGCGTGAGTTGGGAGGCTGCCGTGGTCACCTGTTAGCGCGCGAGTGACATCGGGATGAGATACGCACCATTGGTATTTACATGGAGATTAAACGTGGACTTGACCTTTTTGATACTGGAAAGCTTCAAGGGCGAGTTCAACCTGAGGGAGCCGTCCTCCCTGTGGAGCTTCAGAACCGATCTCCTCTTGTTGGGTGAGCTGGACGGGCCGGCCAGGGCCTCTGCTGGGTGGTCGTCTGCATCCTGAGCCTGCTTCGACTTCAAAGCCGAGCTGAATTTTGTCCACATCGGAATGTGTGAGTGGTGTTCGCTCTGGACCTAAGAGGGGATTAGGGATTTGCAGGGGTGGATAGAAAGGATACTTGCAGGGAGTCTTAGCAGGCCCAGGTGGGTTGCAAGAGAAGGACGAAGGTGAGAAAGTATACGTGATGGCGCGACGTTCAACAGCACGGGATCGTGGTCGCCGGTGATCAGATAAACGGCCGCAATCAAAGGTATTCCAACTTTTAGACGTTGCCTTCGCCCTCCATGTCCACCAGCAATGAAACGGAGGAAAGCCCGGTGCAGGCCCTCATCAATTCCTTCTTCATGATCATTGTCTCCGAAATCGGAGACAAAACTTTCCTCATCGCAGCCATTCTTGCCATGCGTCATCCCCGCATCGTCGTGTTCTGCGGCGCATTTGGCTCCCTGGTCGTCATGTCTATTCTCTCTGCGGAAATGGGCCACATTCTGCCCACCCTTATCCCCAAAAAATGGACCCAGGCCGCCGCAGCTGGCCTCTTTCTCGTGTTTGGCGCGAAAATGTTGATGGAGGGACGGGCGATGCAACCTGGAAACGACAAAATTCGGGAAGAGATGAAGGAGGCAGAGGAGGAGATCGAGGGCGACGATGCCGTCCATGAGGCCAATGGCCATTCTGGCGCAGAGGTCATTCCACTAGAAGACTTGGAGGCGGGAACAGCCGCAGACCGAGGTCCTCGCCCATCCGCCACGAAACCCCGCACTGTCATGGACGGCGCGCGGAATTTCTGCAGCTTCTTTCTCGGTCCAGTATTCGTCCAGGCGTTTGTTCTGACCTTCCTGGGAGAGTGGGGCGACCGAAGTCAAATCGCAACCATAGCTTTGGGTGCCGCTCATGTAGGCATTGTTTCTGTCGTCAAGATGCTTGCGTACTAATTAACCGCAGAACGTATACTACGTTACCGCAGGCACTGTCATCGGTCATTCCTGCTGTACCGCTCTGGCTGTCGTTGGCGGCCGGTATGTCTCCACGAAAATATCAGTTAAACACGGTCCGTGTTCGCCGTTAGCATATTCCCGACCTAACGATGAGTTACAGTAACCCTCGGTGGTGCCGCGCTATTCCTCATTTTCGGCGTCATATATACCTACGAAGCCTTTGGAAGGGAACGGGGCACCGAGATAGAAATGGCGATTACTGGGGAAGGCGGCATTATTTAGACCGAGTAAGTTGCAGTCAAGTATCGTTTGGCCGCATTCTCATTTGCGTCCTAGGTCATGGCTGTATTTAAATTATACTAGTAGTGTACGGACTCTAGAGTAGATAATATAATGACTCGTTACGCGGAAAGAGAACGTATTCTTGATCAATACGCGCCCACCTTTCCTGTTCTCAACTCTCATGGCGGAAGCAATTCGCGATGGCCCGGGCCACCTTCTCTCGCTCAAGGTTATGCGGGTTTCGGTATGAGTGCACTGTAGGCCAAGTAATACTTGCATTTTAACTAAACAGGGTTCAGCGTCCCGCGCTAGCGAGTGCATGGCAGCCCTTCTACTCTAGTTCTCCGTCCTTCTCAGTGCGTGACGCTAACGACAAGTGGGATCTGAGTAACCCATTTGACGCGCTTCAGGCTCACTCCACCGCGTCCATCCTCTCCCTGCAAGATAACTCGCCACTACCCGGCCACCCTAAAACGCTCCGCGACCTCACGCATGCATCCGAGCTGCTCACCCTCCCCTCGTCCTTTGGTTCCATCCAGCTCGGGGAGACGTTCAGCAGCTGCCTCTGCGTCAATAACGAAGCCCAAGTGGCGGTCGAGGCGGTCGCCATGAAGGTCGAGATGCAAACCGCCACGTCCAAGGTCCTACTGGCCGAGTTCGGTGGCTCGGAGACCACCCTGTCGGTTGGAGACACGCTTGAGAACGTGGTGCATCATGAAATCAAGGAGCTGGGCCAGCATGTGCTTGCGTGCACGGTCACCTACCGCCTGCCGCCTGGTTCGCGTACCGCGCCTGGACCGGCGGAGGACCCGAATGACCCTGCGCTGCAGACGTTCCGCAAGTTCTATAAATTTGCGGTACGTGTTCTGCATACATTTTGTGCGGTGGACGCGTCCAGGCTCACCCGAATTTTGAGGTGACGAATCCTTTGTCGGTCAAGACAAAAGTGCACGCCCCGCGCAGCTTTACGGCTCTGATGTCCAGCGTGGAGCGAGAGAAGGTGTTCCTCGAGGTTCACATACAGAATCTGACCACCGAGACGATGTGGTTCGAGCGCATGCGTTTCGAATGTGCCGACGAATGGGATGTCGCGGACGGGAACCTCATTGACGTGGAGCGCGAGGACTCTGAGAGCATATTTTCTGGCTCAACGGCGCTGATGCAGCCACAAGATATGCGGCAGTACATCTATATCCTCAGCCGCAAGTCGGCCACGCTCGCCCCAATCGTCTATGCCCCCGGGAGCGTAATTCCTCTTGGACGCCTCGACATATCATGGCGGTCATCCTACGGCGAACCCGGGCGATTATTAACATCTATGCTATCTCGGAGAATACCCCTCGTCACGGCACCCGCCCAGAAACCCGTCTCTGCACTCCCTCCCTATCTGCAGCAACGCAATGCGACGATTAGTGCCGGTGCAGCACCGCGGTCCCAGTCTCCCCAATTACCCGGCTCGCGACCCGGCTCCCCAACCGTCCCCCAGCGGCCCGGCTCCCCCTTCCGGAACCGCCCTCCCTCCACCGTCGTGGGCCGGCCGCAAACGCCCCCACCCCAGCCCCCGCCAGTGTCCGACATCGATGTCAGCCTCACCGTCCGCGACGTCCCCCGAGACTCCATAAAACTCGAAACCCCCTTCAAAATATCCTTCGCGCTCGTCGTGTCTGCCCTCGTGGCAGCCGACCGGCGGCGCAGTCTGTCGTTCGTGGTGCAGCATCTGCAGCCCCCGCGCGCGACTGCATCCACCCTCTTCCCGCCCAACCCCCCGCCCGAGCCCTACAGCCCCCGCCTTACATCCCTCACCTCTCCGGGCTTCTCTACTCCGTCCCCGATGGCTGCGACCTTCAACTACGCGCTTGCGCACCAGAAGCTGTTGGCGGTGTCTCCAACGCGGCATGGGCTGGGCGACGGCACCGGCCCGACGCTGCCCCCGCCGTTCTTCGAAGGCGTGGACGAGCTCAAGTTTGCTCGTGCCAAGCCTGGAGTCGTATTTTGCGGCGCCTCGGCTGCGTTTCTGCCGCCGATCGAGTTGGCACGGCGAGCACCGGCCGACGACGCAGAGAAGGTCGACAGCGAGGAGGTACAAGCGGTGCAAGATTTCGAGCTGCATTACATGCCCGTCACTAAAGGCTTCAACACCGTGGGGGGGCTGCGAGTAATATTGCTCGAGGACAAGTATCTCGAAGAGGACGACAAGCTCCGTGCCGAGCCAAAGATACTGAAGGAATGGGATGTGGTGGCTGAAATATGGGTTCCTACATAGTGTGGGCAGTCTGAGTGGTCCCGGTTTAATATTACATGAGAGGTGGAGGTTGTTTTTGGTGCTTTCTCGTAGAAACGTTCGGTTCTGGGTGATTCTGAATCAGCACTGAACAGCTGCACCAAACTCTTCCGAGCGGATACGCGAGTAATATGGCGCTCAAATCGACATAGCGCTCTACTATAGGATAATATGCGTGAAATACAATGGAGGGTTGTCCAATTACTTGACTTGTCCGAAAGAGAATGACATTACACCGTAACCCACGGCTGGCTGACCAGCTGTTGCACAGACAGCAAAGCGCGATACCGAACGTCCGAATCCGCGTGGGTCATGAGCTCCATGACTCGCGTCTTCGCTCCCATGTCCGTTACGAGCCTGCAAAAAATCACGTTAAAAAGATTAATCCAAAAGTTGTTATTGAGACCAACTTTTTGCCTCGCTCGCAGTGTTTGACGTATTGGCCGACGTCGTGGGCGGCTACTGCTAGCACGACCGGGTCTGTCGATTCTTTCAGGAGCTTGACCAGGACCCTGTTTATTATCCTTTAATACGGCAGTTACAATGACAAGCACGACGCGAAACGCACTTGAGCTGCTCGTAATCCTTGTCGTTGAGCTTGATGGCGTTCTCCTTCCAGAAATCGTCCGATTCGTGCACTGGCGTCCACGATAAATGGCCCGAGGTAAGTTCCGAGCTGTACTCGTCGTATGTCCTGCAAGTTCGTGGTCACTCAATGTGTCGACAAAAGGAAGAAGGGAGCGCAAACGTTAAGCTCTGGAAGTTGGTGTTTAGCTCGTCCCGCAGGAACTGGACGTCTTCGACGATATCCTCGTCGGACCACTTTCGCGTGCAGAGGTTCTTGGCGAACGGGAGGAGCTGGGCGACGAGCATCGCGGGGAGGTTACTGCGCGGTGCTTTGACGACCAAATTCTGTGGGTTTAGATGAGAGACGAGTCGAGTGTGGGGTGATTGTACTCACTCGGAACGTCGCCACAATAACTCGGATGACTTTCTCCTTCACGGCGCCTTGAGCGACGTCAATCAGCAGGGGTATAATGTCGTATTTCCTGAATTGATTAGCAGAGGTTGGGAGAAGAGGGAATCGGGCTACTTGTTGATCTCCTCTGCTACGTTCTGCTCGAACGAGAGCAACCAGATGCAGAACGCAACTTGGTAGCTCATCTGTGGGCCCGGTTTATGTTTCAGGATCTCAACGAGCCTGAGTTGGAGGTCAGGAGCGATTAGAGAGGCGATTAGAGAGGCGAGAAGGTAAGGCGACAGACCCCGCAATGATTCCAGAGATTTCCCAAATGGCCTGCCGGCACTCGGGACGAGCAAGAAGCGCCTCTAAACATTGGACCGCAATGTCGCACTTATTGGGAGAGCTTCCTTGTACGAGGGAGGCGAGGAAGACCAGGAACGGCTGCAGCTGGGGTGATTGGAGAAGCGTAGATTCGGAACTGGCGGGCGGTCAACAACACAACACAGGAGTCGGAGGTGATGTGCATGCACGGACCAGAGCAAAACGGTGAGGATCTGTGCGGCCTTGAGCTGGACAAACTCGTCCTGGGTCTCGAGCGTTCTGAGGAGACGTAAGAGACTGCGCCGGAAGCCAAGTCGGCGCATACCGTAGTAGCGGGGCATAGGGCAGGTCCGGGTCGCTTTCGACCGCGCGGGTGAATAGAGGGATGCGTTCGTCGCGATCTGGCCCAGAGATTGAGGGAGCAGGGCAGGTTTGCGTAATTGAACGCACCAGCAATAGCGTCTGCGATTAGAACGAGGATACATTGCATGGTGTCCGTTCTCTGGAGCTTCTTGAGAAGACGGAGGTACAGCAGGGCATATGTGGGTGCTTCTGAGAGGAGCAGAGACTCGGTCTTGAGCTTTGACTGTCTGTCCACCTTCTTGATGAGAGCCAGTTCGTCGGAGGTAATTAGGTCTGCGCGCTGGTAGCCCTGGGGAAATATGGGTTGAGGGAATGCAGAATATACGGAAGAATTACCTCCCATGGCACGGGCTTGGTTCGTATTTTGGCCGAGCTCTCGTCGAGGTATGGGCTGGATACAAGGGAGAGGGACATGGCGGTAGAGGCAAGACGTGCTTGATCTATTATGGACTCGTTCCCACGACCCCGATTGGGCTTCTCGAAAAGTTTTGGCTTGCACTCCGATGTCTCGACTTGGACCACCATGTAGACGCGCCCGCCACATCGTCTCCCGCTCCCTCGCCACCGCAGCAGAGCCCTCCTCCTCCTCTCCCCGCTCACTGCGTCCCCCCAAACCCATCCTCTACACCGCCGTCATCCTCAACCGCGCCCCCATCCTCACCCCGAGCCCCACCCCCTTCGAGCGCGCCTTTTACGCATACCAGCAGCGCATCCGCCGCGCACTGCACAACCCCTTCCCCTCCGAGTTTTATTTCAAGCCCGGGTCTCTCCTCGAAGCCCGCTTCAACGCCGAGGAGCGCTTCCGCGAACGGGTCGCGTGGGGGCCAAAGTACGCAAAGAAGGAAGAGGTCTCGCCGGAGCAGATGGCCGCGGAGCAGGCCGCGATAGACCAGATGGCGCTGCAGGAAAAGTCGGACGACAAGCTCATACCGCGCGTGCATCCCGCCGACGCCGCGCGGGACTACCACAGTCTCGACCGCAAGGGCCGGCGGAATGTTTATCTCCTGATACAGCGCGCCCAGGACGGGAAATCTGTCTGGGAGTTTCCCCGAGGTCAGCCTGGAGAGGGAGAGCTGCTGCACCAGGTTTGTTGCGTTCATTTTCGTCGCGTTCTGGGTTTGATATATCGGCGTTTACAGGCAGCCCAGCGTGAGCTGTACGCCAATTGCGGAAAACACATGGACACATGGATGGTGGCCCGCAAGCCAATAGGCATGTACAAGCTCCCTGTTCCCGCCACGCCGACGCCAACTCCGACTCCCGAGGTACATATTATTTTTTCTCAGATGCGACCAAAAAACACCTCTAACCGCCTTTGGCAGATGGTAACCTTCTTCTTCAAAGCCCACATAATGGCGGGCCAGGTCCACCCCGACAAGGCCCTCAAGGACTTTGCCTGGGTCACAAAACAAGAGATCGAGACGCGCGTAAAGAGGGCGTACTGGGAAGGCGTCAAGGACATGCTCTCTGATCATTGAATATATTTTTATAATAATCAAAAAAAATATCAGAAATTCCGGTTCCGTCCACGTTAGCTTGGAGGCGGAGCGATCGCCTTGGTTTTCGACTTTTTCTGCGCATCGTCGAATTTGCGGATGGTTAGGTCACATTTTGTGGTTGTGCAGATGGGCTTTGCGGCGGCTTTGACTGCTTTGGAAAACAGTTGGATGCCGGCGGCGTGTTCAACCGCCTCGACTGTGATTTACTTGTCAGCACGGAAAAAAAGAAAGTGAAGAGAAAGGCATACTAGGCATGAGGAAGCTCTCCATGGGGGTGGATTCTGGGATGGCAGCATTCGGGAGCACGAATGCGCCCGCGGAAAGTTCGACAATGTCTGGCGTTGACGGCGACACGGGTTTCGACGCGAGCACGACTTTGGCGAAATGCGTGGGCACGGCGACGTTTGGCGGCGAGCCAATGACTTCGTGTGTCTATCGGAGCATGAGCATTCACGCGTCTTCGCAAAAATAAAACTCACCACACGCCATTTCCCGTCCGTGCCCAGCCGCGGGAGGTACAGTGGGACGGTGAAGACGTACACGTCGGCAAAATTCGCCGTCTGGCGGCGGCACCAGTCTTCCAGGTACGCCCAGTCTGACGTGCGTGACGCCGTACTGAGTTTAGTGCGCAACAAAAATAGAAGGGAACATACAATGCCGGTTGAACCCGTCCCCGACTTGCGGCGCCATATTGGACAACAGGAACGTTTCGTCCATTGCTTCCTAGGAAACGCGCCGACGCGTTGATCACCCTGGCGGATTTCTCGCTTACAGCAGCATACTTACCTGAGAAGCTTTGGCGTCCGCTGCTGGCACCCTGTACGAAACATATAATTGGTGAGGAAGAAATACAGACACGTAACGCACATATGCCCGCGGTCGTACCCGCTGCGGAAATAATCCTGCAGCCGCGCGCGGAAGGGGATCGGGATGTCCTCATCCTCGTGGAAATTTGACTTGCCGCGGTCTCCAGTCGGGCCTCCGGGCAAGGGACGCAGAGACGCGGCGGTGAGGTGTTGGGCGGTCTACGGACCAGAAAATTTTACTCGACGCGCCGCAAAGAGATGTGCAATGCGTATATGTACCCAAGATGGATGGCGGAGCCGCCTGTCGTACCCGGCAACGTAGGCCGTCCTCGCTAGGGCGTCTGCAATCGGACCTGGGCGGGTGCGGATGGTGTCAGTTGGACGAAAATAAAACGCCGCGGACGCGTCGAAACAGAGAGCGAACCCGGATTGCCGTATTTCAGCACGTCCTTGACATGCGGGTCACTCGAGACCTCGAGTATTTTATCGTCCCCGCCAAATTCCAAAGTAGGAGGATGCAGGATGTTCAGATCCTGTTTTAATATTTTGAGGTTATTGTGGTGGTGGTGGGTCGCATACATGGAGCCTGCGAGCCCGCCTACGAAGAAGAACGAGCCCTTGAAAATGATATCGAGTACTCTAGGACTGAACGCCATGGTGAGGTGCAAGTAGCAAAAAATGGGAGGAGTCCCAAATTGGGATGCGCCGCGGCAAGTTCCGTGACTTGTTTCGACCGTCACGTGGAGTTCGCGACTTGATTGTCTTCCATCTTCATTCACCTTTTATTCTCCCTTTTACCACCCATGGAGCAGCTCACCTCCTCTCTCGCACCCCCCCGCGCGAACCCCAAGCCCAGTGTCACAAACTCCTCCCAGCAGGTCGCAGGCAGTGTCGCGAAACGGTATGCCCGCCCTTTCCGTCCGTCCGTGTCTCTCAACACCGTCTCCATAGACTCGGCAATGAGCTTATGCAACTCATGGTGCGCCGCTCCTCGTGTTTTCTCTTTGCCACGCTGATCAACGCGTAGATGGCGTCTTCCCCGGGCATCGTACCGTGTTCCTTCTCCCGCCATTTCTTCCATTGACTTCGCCTCTTCTCCCAGTCCGCATTCCCCAAGAGCGACGGGAACCTCTTCGAGTGGATTGGCACAATCGAGGGACCCGCCGAAACCGTGAGTCCTCGCACCGCCCCTGGCGCGTGCTGCCAATTCATGTAAACTCCGCAAACAGATATACGCTGGTCTGTCGTTCCGGATTTCCATCTCGTTCCCCGCAAACTATCCCTACGTCGCCCCCGCCATCAAATTCGATACACCGTGTTTCCACCCGAACGTCGACATAACGTCTGGCGCGATTTGTCTCGACATTCTGCAGGTTCGCCGTTTTTTTTTCGCGTTTCTATTTTAGCTGTCCGCTGACTCATCCTCCTGGAATGCAGGACAAGTGGTCTGCGGTGTATAGCGTGCAGACCATCCTCCTTTCGCTGCAGTCTCTGCTCGGAGGTAACACATGCGCACTGGCAGTGCATGCACACGACAAAGGCTGACTGGCACTGTCTCTAGAACCGAACAATGCGTCGCCGCTAAACACTGATGCTGCCGCATTGTGGGATACACCAGACGGTTTGTGTTGATCAATATTGACTCGTTCGTGTGACTGACTGACGTCGCGTACTTAGCTTTCAAAACGCAGCTGATGAAGCACTATCGACCGCTGAAGGACCTTGCCTGAGTCTGTAGACCTGTAATTATACGCCCTGTGCTGCTACACTGTTACATATATAATCTTCTTTGCATGGATCATCACTGGGTTGCAATATTGAAACGCGACGGCAACAGTGGTCGAGATGTTACGGAGATGCGAGGACATTATGTTGCGCTTTATTTGGAAGATCCCCGTTCTGACTTGCACTTTACAGTACTGGCTACTGTCCCAGTGAGTCTCCTGCCGGCACTGTGCTTTGCATTCTGACTGCCAGCTTATAGGCTCGCCCCATTCTTTTCACTTTTTTTTCAAGCAAGACTTGTCCACAATAATGCCGCGTCGCTCGCCTCCCTCTTCCCTCCGTCTCGTACAAGGACCGATCCCCCCACGCTCGTACGACACCATGCTGTTGCATAGCTTACCGGGTTTAATCTTGCCTTGCACAGCGTCCCTAGACACACGATGCCCTCGATGCCCCGCCCGGCGTGGTCGCAGCCCGCAGCCGTTGCGCGCGGGCCGTCGCCCAGGCCGCAGGCCGGCCACAAGGAGGACCCTGTGCTTGCGGCCAAGTTTTCGGAGATTCCGGCGCTCCTGATTCCCCCTACGCCGTGCTCCCGCGGCTGCACGCGCGGACCATGGGACCACTCGGGGTCGATTCAATTGGATGTGGACGTGGAGAGTCTGTTGAGCCCGTTGAAGCCTGTGGCTTTGGCGTGAGGGTGTATGTCGAGTAGTGTTGCGGTTGTGGACAATGCATTGCTTGAGACAATAATTGAATTGAATGAGAGAATACTCGACCAATAATGAGGAATAATTGAGATGAATGAGAATACTGCACCAATACTGAGGTGAATGAGAATACTAGGTTGACTCGTACTGGGTGATCTGAATACAATGGCAATTGATCTTTTGGCAACAATCGCAAACGGAAATCTTACAGCTCTCTCTCTCCCTTCGTCCTCTTTTTTTCTTTTATACCGTGTTGACGAGCGGGGAGACGCCGAGTATTCGACATAATGACCACGCCCCCAGACATGTCCTCTCTCCGTCTCCACGACTCCTCTTATGATTCTTATGAGGCCAGCAATTCCGCGAGCAGACCCCAGTACCACTTTGCGACCTCCCCCGGTGTCCCTATCCCTTCCCAGTATAATCCGTTGACTGTCGGCCAGTCCCCGCTCAAGGCAAAGCCCCTCCGCAACCCCCTTCCCACAGTATGCAATCCTATGCCTTTTTGCCCCGATTTTCTGACGATTCTGCAGCAATGGCTCGATAATTCAGATAATCGCTCGCTCTCCCCCCATAACAACTCGGATTTCTCCTCCGCTGGCGGTTCTCCTCCTCCCAATCTCCAGTCTCCCCCTGTTGCAACCAGTCCCAGCCAAAACATCGACGACGAGGTCATCCCTACTGCTATCGTTATCAAAAATATCCCGTTCAATGTCAAGCGCGAGACCCTCCTTGACATAATTGTCCGTCCCGTCTTGTTGTTGCTAATCGATGGTGCGCTAATCAATCACACACACAGGCTTCTCTTGCCATCCCCACCCCTTATGCGTTCAACTACCACTTGGACCAGCAGGGCTCTTTCCGTGGACTGGCCTTTGCCAACTTCCGCCAGGCCGCCGATGCCGATGCCGTCGTTGCAGCCTTGAACGGCTTCGACGTTCAAGGCCGCAAGCTGCGCGTCGAGTACAAAAAGGTCCTCCAGGCTGGCGAAAAGGAACGCATCGAGCGCGAAAAGGCCATACGCAGGATGCGCTCCATGCAAATAGAGAAGGAACAGATTGGTGTGGTCCCGGGGTACGACGAATTCGGTGCGCCCCTGCAAGCCAGCGCCCAAGTCTACACTCCGCAGCGCTCCTTCTCCGGCACCGGCACCGCCTACCAGCCCCAGCCCCAGCAATACTCACCTACTAACGTATCTCCGATGCCGATCCCGCAACAATATAATCATGTCCTCGCTGCTCCTCCCCCGGCGCCCGTCCAGCCCGTCCCCACTCCCAGCAACTCTGAAAAGTCCTCGGCCAACGAACTAGATCTTAATGACCCGTCCACGCTGGAAATATACTCCAGGATCCTGCTGTTCAAGGACGACCGCATGCGTGACGAACTTGCATTCTCGAGGACCCTTAGCCCCAAGCAAAGGAGAGTCGTCCATCTCGTCGCCCAGAAACTGGGCGTGTACCATTATTCCGTCGGGGAAGGCGAGGAGCGATATGCGGTCGTCACGCGCATCGATCCATCCAGGGTGAGCTTTCATCTGCCGGCATCACATGCCCATCCGCTCACATTGCAATCTCCTTTCAGCAGCAGCAGCAACAGCAACAGCAACGTCCCCCGCACACCCTTTCCCGCGCCCCCTCCGCATACCTCGCGCAAGCTGCCGCGCAGGCCTCCCCGACGTCCCTGCGCGTGAAAAAGTCCATGCCAGACATGAAGACGTTGCACTCGCAGGCGCAGCGGCTCAACCCGCGCTCCTCGAACGGGAACATGCGCGAGGTGTACGCTGCGACGATCTCCCCGGGCGCGATGCGCCGCCAGTCCAGCGGCTACCCCGGGATGTTCGCTAACGGCGGTGCGTTCGGTGGGGTGCCGCCCGTGCCGAGCGTGCCCATGCAGTCGTCCGGGTCGGGGCACGACTCGCCCGGTGGTGTTGTCCGTCAGCCGCGCGGTCCCGGGGCGGGGGGCTTCGGGCGGCGGGACAGCCGGGTGGGGATCAGCGAGGGGAACAACACTAGAGGTGGGCTCGACGCTCGTACTTACGAACCGATGGAGATCTGATAGGTGCACCTTGCCAGCTCGCTCTGATTCGTTAGAGGGAGCTGATGGACGAGGAAATTGATTTCCGCCTCTCTTTCAATCGGTTTCTTCGTCCCCTCCTGCCTCTTCATACTCAATCCGAATATCAATTACATCAGGCCTCTCGCTCTCTTTCCATTCCATCCTAAGTACATTTTTGTATAAGACCGCGTAGCTGTTTAGCACATTTTCCTTCCTCTCGTTTATTTGTCATTCCTGCGGAATAGTTTTGCGACCCACCTTATTATATTCCTGCCTCATAAAATCTATGTCTCACTACTCCATCGCACTTGAATCGAACCTGCATATTCTGAATTTCCAACATATTTCCGAACTGCGGCAAGAAGGCAACAGGAGCAAATAATAGCTTGTCAGGGCGATCACTACGCGCAACTTACATCGGCCGACCATGGCGGCCTCGTTCTCCCCGACCCCGGCTGAGCTCTCGCTCACCCAGCAAATATTCGCCCATGCAGACCCACAGAAACTCGGCGCGCTCACCGGCGAGGTCGCAGTCAAGGTCTTCGGTGGGGCAAATCTCTCCCCGACAGTCCTCGGTGAGATCTGGCAAATAGCAGACGAGGCCAACAACGGGTGGCTGTCGCAAAAGGGCGTTGCAATTGCCGTCCGCCTCATGGGCCACGCCCAGAAGGGCGAAAAGGTCACTGCCGCCCTGCTCTCCAAACGTAAGCCCGGTTGCAAGCTTTCTGTGATGTCGTACTGAGTGTTCTGAAAGCGGGTCCGCTCCCCACCATCACCGGCATAACGCCCGTCGTTGCCCATGGCACTGGCGCGAGCAGTGCGTCGCGCGCAAAGTCACCCCAGCCGGGTCTGCCCCAGTTCACCCCCCAGGACAGGGCCAAGTTCCAGAACATGTTCCTCAAGTCCGGCCCCGGACCTGACGGCCTCCTGAGCGGTGTGTTGTCTGGTGCACCCCGCAGTCTGCGTTATTCATTTCGTTTGCTGTAGGTGAAAAGGCGCAGGAAGTATTTGTTAAATCTAAACTCCCGAACGAAACCCTCGGGCTTATATGGTGTGTATCGGCGGCGCACAACCCTCACCATCTCAAACACCTTTGCTAGGAATCTGGCGGATACCCAAGACCGCGGCCAGCTCGATTCTACTGACTTTGCCATCGGAATGTATTTAATTCAGGCCACGATGACGGGCCAACTGGCGTCTATACCCAACGTCCTGCCGCCGGGCTTCTACCAGCAGGTCGCGGGTGGCCCTGCCAGCAGCATCCGGTCGCACACAACCGGCGGCTCATACAGCCCGTTGGTCAGCTCTTTCTCACAATCATCCGCGCCGCCGCGCAGTAACATCCAGCCGCAATACACCGGCGCGAGCATGCTCCAGCCCCAGGCTACGGGCCCGTGGTCGTCCAAACCCGCGGTCCCTCCCCACCTCCCTGCCCGCCCGAGCGCCTCGTCGCCGTCCGCCATGGGTAGTGGCGCGTTCGGCGTGGCCCAGCCCGCATGGGATGTAACCCCCGCAGAGAAAGCCGCTGCGGACCGCTGGTTCGACAACCTCGACACCCAGCAGCGCGGATTCATCCAGGACGACGTCGCCGTTCCCTTCATGCTCGAGTCCAAGCTTTCCGGCGAAGATCTCGCGCTGATTTGGGACCTTGCGGACATGAACAACGACGGCAAGCTCACGCGGGACGGGTTCGCGATTGCTTGGTACCTCATCCAGAAGAAGCTTAAGGGCGTGCCGATCCCGACGAGCCTCCCACAGTCGTTGATTCCCCCTTCGATGCGCGGCCCCACGAGCGCTTCGCCGTTCGCTGCCGCGCCGGCTCCGCCACCAGAACCTGCAAAGGACCTATTCTCGTGGGATGATCCTGTGCCCTCGCCTGCGCCCGTTCCCACTCCCGCCAGCGCGTTCCCCGCCCAGCAGCAGCTCTCGCCTCAGCACACGGCTTTCTCGACCCCGCCCCGAGCTGATCCCTTTGGTTCGTCGAGCTTCGCTCCTTCTGGTATGTCCGAACCTCCTTTTTTTGCTAGCAATACTGACGGCTGGTAGCACCAGCGGCGCACCACGACCTCCTCGGCGACGACGACGACGCTGGCGCGGCCTCACCGCCGATGCAGGAGGATAAGTCCGCCGAGATTGGTAACGTACAGAACCAGGTGAACAGCACAACTCGCTCGCTCGCGACCGCGCAGGCCGACCGTGCAGCGTTGGAGACGACACTCGCCAATCAAGCGGCACAGCTGTCAGCGCTTCAGACGCAGCTCACGACTGCAAAGGCTGCGTATGAGACGGAGAACAAGCTTCTTAATGGGCTTCGTGAGCGGCAGGCGGGCCAGACGGCGGAAATCAACAAGACGAGGGAGGAGCTGATACGGGCAGAGAGTGATTTGAGTGCGGTGCGGGTGGAGAAGGCGGAGGTCGAGGGCGCGTTTTTGAGGGACAAGGAAGAGGTGCGGGCGTTGCAGAGAAAGATGGTGGAGGTGGGCATACAAGCAGAGACCCTGAAAGTCGACACAGAGAAGAGCAAGAAGGAGGCGAAGCAGCAGAAGGGCTTGCTTGCGATTGCGCGTAAGCAGTTGAGCACGAAGGAGGCGGAGAGAGCAAAGGCGGAGAAGGAGTTCGCAGAAGCTCAGGCGGAGGCGGCGGCTATCGTTGGCGAGAAGGAGGAGGTTGAGTCGGCGATTGCGACGCTCGATGCTCAACCGATGCCAACGCTCCCGATTGTTACTCCCGCTGCGCCAGTTCCAGCGCCGGAACGCACGACGTCCAATGATTCATTGACGTTCGCAGCTTCGTACGCGTTGCCTGTGACACCGGACGTAGGGAGCCCGTCGATTCCGTCCAGCATCAAGAGCAACAACCCATTCGACCGATTGGTGGGTAATACGACGCCGCGCTCCCAATCGCCGTTCGCGCCTACGCCTACCATCTCGCCGCAGGCCACTGGAACGGGTGAATCGGCATCGGCACCTGATCCCTTTGGCTTCGCGCAGGCATTTGAGGCGGAGGCACCTGTTCCTATGCCCGAGGCCGCAGCACCTGAGGCGCCGGTCGATGCACCGGCGCAAGAGGAAGAGGAGGAGAAGGCTCCGACCCCCAAACCGGCCGAACTTCAGACGCCTGTTGGTGAAGTTAGCGACAGCGACAACGATGTCTTCTCGACGCCCATCACGGCCACCATGCCGGCGTTCCCTGCCATCGACGATGTCGTAGCGACGCAATTCCCGCCAGTGGAGGCCCCTCAAAGCAATCCCCCCGGTCACTTCGAACCCGAGCCGACGCTGGAGCGGGCGGAAACAACGGACCTTGGGGCGGAGCTCAAGGAGCTTGATACAGCGGATTCAGATAGCAGCGATGAGAGCGACAGTGAGGATGAGGTGCCCCTCGCTACTCTGCAGAAGGAGAAGAAGGCGGAGCTTGCGGAACCATCTGAGACGCCTGCGAACGGGAACGGAAACGCCAAAATGGCGGCGGAGCCCTCGTTCGATGATGTCTTTGGCATGTCGGACCCGACACCTGCTCCTGCAGCTGCACCAACCGCTGAACCAACGACGGACGCGTTCGGCATGCCTCTGATGTCCAACGACAGTCCCTTCGGCACACCTGGGAACGGGTTTACTTCTGCGGCACCGGCTGTCGCTGGCGTGAACGCCTTCGACGAGGCGCTGGGCAAGATTCCCCCTGGGCCGTCGGCGGCGCCACAGTTTACCGCCTTTGACGCGGCGTTCGACGATAATTTTGACTTTGGAACTGCCTCTGCTAGCGCTGCCGCCGCGCCGGAGACGGCGTTCCCTCCGGCACCGACTGAGTTTTCCCCCGCGCCTGGCAGTGCGTTCCCCATGTCCCCTACCGGTGCTGTCAATGGGCATGTCCCCCCGAGTGCGACCACGAACGAATTTGACAGCATTTTTGCTGCCCCAGCCGAAGCTACCCCTGCGGCCGAGCCTCCGAAACCGATGAACGGCAACGGTTCAAATATACCCAACTTCGGAGCGCCGACAAGCCAGCCGTCGCAAAATGGGAGTGCAGGCAACCGCGCGTCGACGTCTTTCGACGAGGCGTTTGGAGGGTTCGGAACTGGGTCAAACATAAAGGGCTTGGCGGCGTCCCTCGATTCGCCCACCACGACGACGGCCCCGAGTGGCCCGTCGTCGCAACCGTCGCAGGCCTTTCCCTCAGTTTCTCCTGCCTCTTCGCCAAAGAGTGCCGCTCCGCCCCGAGTGCCCGAACGGTCGGTTTCTCCCCCACCGCGGCACAAATCGCCGCCTCCGCCAAAAGGAAACAAGCCGCGCTCTTCGACATCCTCTTCAAAGGAGGAGAAGATTAAAGAAAGCCCTCCGACTCGGAGTTCGAAGCTCAGCGTGGGTTCATCCGCTCAGCGTTTCCTGGTCCACTAATAATATATTCTTTTTCAGATTCGATTACCCTTCGGGCGGAAAAAAAATAAAGCAGCGGAGCCGCTTCCTTCGGGACCTTCGCACCTCCTCACGCCTCCTCGAGAGGAACCGGAACGGACGGGGACTCCCGCGGTGGACGATGACGTTGAGGCGGTCAAACAGTTGGCTGCGATGGGATTCAGCCGCACGCAAGCTGTGGATGCTCTCGAGGCCTCAGGTTATGACGTGCAAAAGGCACTGAACGGCCTCCTCAACCTCAACGCACAATGAGTGCCATTCAAACGTCGATACTTATGATATTTCAGCATTAACTTTCTGGAACTTGGTGTGTACATGGACTCCTTCGCTATTTAAAAATGCCAGGTACATATTGGATTAGTCGAGACGTTCGCCACATTCCTTGACCACCAAAGTCGACTCGGCTGTCCCTGCTTGTACACTCATGAGGTCCTGAATGGACGAGGTCAAAATATACATTCGTTTACTTGTTCTTTTCCATGGTTGATTTCGACGGAAATTCCGTTGGTAGCATTTGACCCTACAAATACAATTCTTATATTCTGCTATTCCATCATTATGCTCCCCGCGACAGAATTCTGCAAACGCGCCCACTCTAGCAACACAAGAGAGAGATAACAGTCGTTCTGGCTGTCTGTCATTACGCGCTGCGCAAACTGCATCCCTCGCGCCTGAATGATACGCGCCTCTGCATCGTTCTGGCGCGCCCACTCTACCTTCTCGACAAGATCGGACAGGTCGGGCCGCACAGGGATATAGTGCTCGTACGGACGCATCCAGTCGCTAAAGTATTCCTCGAAGGCGGTAGATTTGAAGACGAGCGAACCAGAGCGCAATAGTCCAAGATACCGCCCGCTGAACGTGTTCCCGTCGATGTCGAGAAGGTACTTGAAGCGGTACACCTCCTCCCTTGATGCCGATGGCCCCTCGATCCCGTATTCTTTTATGATCCCCTCGCGGTCGCAGTTCTCCGTGCAGTGTGTCTCCGCAAAAGTAGTCATCCGCGCGTCGATGAGGTCGGAGTGGTTGCGCGCTAGCTTGATGAGGCGGAAGCGAGGGAAATCGCGGTAGTTCTGACCCCGTATGTGTCCACCATTCGACATTCCGCGCCAATAGAGCATAGGACTCTTGTCTTCCCAGGGAATGTCGTTGGGATACGCAAACTTGCCACTCCACCACGTTGATTCGTAGTAGTACTGAAATGGATTAGTTACTTAAAGGCTAAATAACTTAGTAGGCATTAGACTTACCACACCGGGGAAGAGAATGTCCGAGAAACATGAAATTTTAGTCATGCTCAGCAGCGGCCAGAGGTCTGTTGTGAAGTCAGAGCTCGAACTCGAACGCAGGACTGCAGGCTCAAATTAGAATATCTCGACTAGATTCATCGAAAAGCGACCCACAGGCAATATCGTTGATGGGATCCGACACAAAGCCAGTTGGAGTGCTGGAAAAATCGCAACCGGCTTGCTTGCGGAAAAAGTCGGACGTCGGGACCGGGGCAATACGGAATGGGTCCAGGTCCTTCAAGCGTACGGCGGCCCCCTGTGCACCTGCAGCACGCACGTTGAACAAAACCCTAGGCTCGTCGCGTCCGTTGATGAGGATGTCCATGTCGGGGAGTACGCGCGCAAACTGAATTTTTGAACGGTCACTCACAGATATGTACGCATTCGAAAAAACGGAAACCAACCTGTTCCAAGATGGACTGCAAATTCCCATCGAAGGACGTGCCTTGAAATTGTGGCAGCTGTACTTCTCCACGGTGCACCCGTATCATCGTCATGCCACGCGGATCTTGGAGTGTCTAGAAGGGCGTCAGACAGATATGATGAAAATGCGACAGGGATTTACCATGTTGCGCCCTGCCTCGACCATCTGGTGGAAGTGGTTGGGGTGGTCTTGTGCGAGTTGATGAAAGGGCTCAAAGTCACGATGTATCCGGTCATAATCATCGATGAGACACCGCTTCTCTTGTGCGAATTGGAACCACTTGTCGTAATTCGGAGGAGGAGCCAGACCAGATTTGAGGGTGTACTGAGCGGAAGCCTGTTCTAGGGTGCGTGACTGGCGTTTAAACAATTCGACGATGCTTTGACGAGCAATAGTTTCTGGGGTCGACGTCTGGAAATCGGGGAGTGGGCCGATTACTTCTGTGAAATTCGGCGGCACCATCTCGAAGGTAACATCTGGAAAGATATCGGGGGTAGCATACACTGGTGAATCGCGCCATTTCCGTGATAAGGGGATGTAAAATACGACCATGCCCAAAAGGGTGAGGCCGACGAAGGGCATCCAGCGACGAGAGGTAGACCGGTGGTTGACAAGATCTGCACCATATGAGTTATCCCCGGCGTATTCTTTACGCCAGTGGCCGGAAGGCAGCTGGCTCGAAGACTCGCCCCGGAGGCGTGTCCGGACGAAGTAAGATGCGCTCATGGTGGAGAAAGAGAAAGAGTATACGCCCCTTTCTCAACGCTTCCGAGTGAAACATCTGCATTCATTCCAGAAAAAAGTTCCAGGTGGCTGACAACCTTGGATCTCACTTACGTAAAGAATCGTACGTCGCAGAATCTTCATTATTCAAGCCTTCCAGTCAATAGTATAGAGTGAGTAGAGGCTCCGAAGTGAAAACACATATCTATCAACCGCCCTTAGCCAGCACCTTCTTCAGCTCAGAATTCCTTCGTTCCAGAAACTCAATCTTCATCGCCGACGACTGCATCTTCGATAGTAGGTATCTTGAGCGCGTGGAGGAGGCCGTATTTCCACTCCACCAGTGCTCAGAATCCTTCCCAATCTCTTTCAACGACAAGAGTTCTTCTTCGCAGGCTTTCACGATGGTCTCCGCACCAGCGATGACCTTTTCGTTGAACGCGATGTCTTGAGTCGCTTGGAATATCGAGTCTATGGCGAAATATAAGAAGGAAGAGCGTAGCATGAAGGGTTTACGCACCGTTCACTAGCCGCTCGAATACGGCTCGGAAAACAGGCTTGCCCGGACGGATCGTGGACGGTCGCCCTGACCAACATTAGTGGCACTCCGTATAAACTGCCAAGTGGCGTACCATTGTGCGTCCCGATAGAAATCAGCTCCGCATGCTCCATACTACGAAGAGGAGCCTCGTCACCCTTAAAAGGGAACTCAAGCAGCACTTCGTGATACGGAAGCTGGGGGGGGTTCATCGAGATTCGGTCTAAATAGAAGGGCCACACACCTCCGATTTCTGAGAGAGCTGCTTGAACAGTGACCACGCCTGTTCGCGACGCCACTGGAGATTCTTCGCGTCGTCTGCGTCATCGCCGAAGGCTTTCTTTCGCACTTCGCTCACTTCCCGATGTATGATGTCCTCAACAGCGTCTTCCACCGTCGCGCCATTACGAACCTTGTGGATTAGCTGTGTATAACATTAGTCCTGAAGGGAGGTATTTAAATGGGTACAAACACTGTCGAGGTCTGTAGCCCGCCCACCGAGGCGCTCGACGGATGCGACTTGCTCCCGGCTGTATTCGAGGTTGATGTCGGCGTCCTTGAGTTTGCGCTTCACGAACGCTAAAGCGCTCGCTGCGTCTGCGTCGGACAGCGCGATCGCGTTGAGAGGTTTCGACGGCAGCGCTAGCAAAACATGAATATGAGCCAAGCCGCCAAAAAAGGTGGTGAATGATTGACCTTTGGCTAACCGCTTCCCATCCTCGCGCGAATCACTTATCAATATGACATGTGCAAGCTAGAGAAAATAGTTTGCGTTCAGGATAGATGAATAGAGAGTGCGTGAACCAACCTGGTTCTCTACCAAGCTTGCCGCCCACTCGGCAAGCACGTCGTAGATGTCCTCGCGATTCGATCCTCGTGCAGCGAAATTTCTTATTACGACGATTGGCAGAGATTCCACTGCTTCAATCTCCACCTGTCCCTTCTGTTTCTTTTTGGTTTCATGCTCTTCCTGCCTCTTTTCAGACTGGTCATGTTCAGCATTCCCCATGAGCGCAACGTTGTCATCATCTTCCATGAGCTCATCACCGATGCCGAGTTCCGACATGACCCCGTTCCCAGCCACACAGTCCAAGCGACCGTCGTGCCATGTTCCTCGTCTGATCTTCTCCGACCGTAGAGTATTCATCCGTTCGCGCTCCTTTTCCTGCGCCTGGCGCCGAATCTGGCGAATTGCGTCCCGTTGGTGTGACGAGTTGACGCTCTGCAGGGCCGTGCGCACAACAGCCAGCATCTCGCGTACCTGCTCAGTAGGTGTGCTACTGAGGTTTGCTGTGGCAAGGATATGTTAATTAGTAGTGGCGACGAGAGCGGCACACACCCTTTTGTCCGATAAGCCCGACACTTGCAAGGTCAATGAGGTGGTTGAACGAGTTGAGGAACGAGAAAACGGGCCAGTAACCGGTCTCTTTCGCAAGGACTGTGATGAGCTGAGAGTCAGAGGTAGCATTCTGGAGAGTGCGACAATCGATCGTCAAGGCCCTGCGACCGGTTTCCCTGAGGACATTCTGGACAAGTCCGGTTTTTCCGCTGCCAGCAGGGCCGTGTACAAACGCAATTGTGAAAGGCCAATCGGCAATGTACGCGCTTACGGCCGCCTCAGCCTGCTTCCGCTCCTTCCAGACTTCTTCCGCGGTCGAAGCCTGGGGGCGCGGCGTGAATATACGCAGCTCCATCGATTTCGTGCGAATCCACTGATAGAATCTGAATTCTGGGGAGATTGAGGTCGTGTAAGCTATGCATATCGGCGCATACGTACCCCGAATATCGAACCAGTCCTGTATCTTTGCTTGTACCATAAGAGAGCGTATGGGGTCAAAAATCTAGGTATGTGAGAACGAGCTTTAACAATCCTCAAAGACATACGGTGTATGTCAGGCTTCCCAAAAGGAAAAGCACAATCGGCAATACTACCCTGGGATGGCTGCTTAACCAGTCTCGGATCTACACAGCGTCATACGTTTAACGCAAGAGAGAGTGGGAATGGAACTCGCACCTTATGGGCGTCCAAAGGAAATGCATATGTCACACGGAGCCTTGTGGGCGACGCAGCTCCGGGTGCGAATACTTCGAGTCCATGAATAGCATTTCGCGCAACTGTGGCGGCGCGTAGCCGATCAAATGTGACACTGGCAGAGCGAAGGGAGCCTGCAGGAACGGGAGTCGGCTCTTTTATGTCGCGTATCGCGCCGTAGGGCTACAATATAAAAGGTGTGCAACAGAAGCGAGGCGCGCCAGAGAAAAATCGTCAGCATTACAGTATCACCTACGATTGAATTTCAACGATAACTTACGCGCAAGAGTTCGTACAGGCGTTCCTCTCGAATATCTGGCCCATCGAAGGTAATATTTACGAAGGTCGAAGGAAACCGCCGCATATCCTGAGCACTTGAGTCCTACGGATCGATATGACATAACCAATATTCACCTCAATCCACGGTTTCCCTTCGACAATCCAGAAGTGGGCACCGACACCGTCTAACCACGACGGAAGACCTCCGTGTTTCTTTGCCTCCTTGGTTATCTCGGCCTTGATTGTTTCGAGCGCGTTCTCGGGGTCGCTAGCGGAGAATTCAAAGGCAACAAACGCGCCACCGTCTTTGTGGTACGCGCGAACATCGAGGACGGTGAACGCGTGGGCTTTAATATTAGACAGACGCGTTCGGAGAGTTTCTAATGTCGGCTCCTCTCGCATGAGGGCTAAATAATGGCGCAGACTGAGCCATTGATCAAATAAGGACCAGCGAGCTTGGTAAATGCAGTGATTTTACTAACTCCCATATTCCAAGCCGGACGGGGAACGCGTCTACGAAAAGGTATTTTTTGATCTTGGTTGGCTCCGTAGAGTACCTTCGTAGTGCCAGGGTAGGAGACCGTCCCAGAGGACGATGTAGATGCCGAAGCATGGTGTACAAGGGTCAAAGTCGAAGAATTACAGTGGTAGCATTCGGTGACGTCGTTGACAAGAATAGGACAAACACAGCCACGTCGCCTTTTGCTTCGCGCGTTTGAAACTTGATAATTCACACAAACACTCTCGAACACACAATACGTTCCCCTTTGGACCCAGAAACCCAAGCAAGGATAAAAGAAGAAGCAGTCGGGGAACGACGTCCGAGTCCGTCGCTGGGCCTGCCAAAAAAATCAACTGCTTGCTCAACGGACATTGCGAATGACCATGCGTACCCTCCGCAACTCCGCAACCGCACTGTTTTCGTTCTCTGCGGCGACACCAGATTCGTCTCTCAGGTTCCAACCGAGTTGAAATGTTTTGAAATGGCCCATTAAACTGAAGTGCGGATACGGACCCGTGTTGCTGCGCTTCAGAGACAGCAGAGACGACCGCGAGGCAGCAGCGACAAGAGCAAGGAATGATATACTGCATACTTTGGCGAAAGGGGTTTGCGTGTTGGTGCTCTTCGACGAGTATTACCTTGGATTTCGATTCAGTCGCTTTGATCTGGTTGGATAGGCCGCGAGTGGGGGTCCGAATACTGCCAGAGAATATGCTACAACCCGTCTGCCCCCTTCTTCGTCAAACAACGTTTCAGGCGCTCCTCGAGCCTGGTCCCGCTCGGGTATCCGCAATGTTTTGGTTCCCCCGAATTCCATTCACGACCCTGGCATGACTGCGCGGCATTCCAGGCCCATTTTTGGTTCTCCCGAGCTCCGTTCACGACTCAGGAGTGACTGCTCTGAATTCCTGGCCCCAATGTGATTCACCGCGACACCTGAGCGCACGGTGCACAATCGGAATACCTGTCATGAACACTTGCGAGGCATTGGACGCCGTGATCTCCACAAGGACAGTCAAACGAGGTTTCGACGTATTAACCATATGATATTTTATAAGTTTTAACAAGACAGTGTCCGCGGACCTGTAAGTAATGCGATACAAAGTGGGTGGTGGTATAAATGCGGCGGTATTTGATACAAAAATAGGCGTGTGGGGCGTGCGCGGATGATACATGCAAGACTGTCGTTCGGTCGTTTTATGGGGAGGGGAGGGATGACGCAGTGGAGGGGCGGCGGCCGCCAAAGCGGTACGGGTGCAGACGTGTGCCCTTGGCGATCTGGCGCTGGGGGTGGCGAAAATGCTCGAGCGCTCGGCCCGTGAGGAGTAAGCTCTGGCCGGTGCCGGTGCCTGTCACAAGTACGATGGCCTGGGCGTCCTCAAAGGAGGACGGGATGAGGGTGAGTTTCGAGGGCGAGGTGGAGCTCAAAGTCGAGCTCGCGCTCGAGCAGGAACTGGCACCAGAGGGGGTAGGGGAGGGCGTGCGTGACGTGGACGAGGATGTAGACGTAGACACTCGGCGGCGTGACCAGGAGTGCTGTGGGATGTAGAGACGTGGGCACTAGATGGAGAATATGAGCATTTGGATCTAAATGTTTTTGGATATAATGCGTACTGGTTGTTCGTAAGATTCGTCTGGAGAACCTCCTCGACGCTGGGCGTAAGAGGGGGGAAGCAGATTGAGGGTATGGAGAGAGGGAAGGGTGGGACGCTCGGAGGATGAAGAGTAGGAAGACATCGATACAATGGCGTAGAAAAACAGGGAATGTGGAGCGCAGTTCGTATGTCGTATGTCGTTATCCACCGGGGGTATGAGGGCCTGCCTTATATATTCGTGTGATAGAGACTCGGGAATGGGTATCAAGACAGCAAGCCAAGGACGGGGGAGTGCGGTGACTGCATTGGAACACAGCAAAGCCAGCTTTATAGACCAGAATAGAGCGGATAACCGATGCATTGACGGCTAGAAGGGTGCAAAGAGCCATAGTTCTCCGGCGCGCGGTTCATTGTGTCAAGCCCGGACAAAAGGCAGAGATCGACTTTGTTTGCTAAGCGGAGATTGAATTCGGTTACATTGTCGCCATTCATGTGTTCCAGAATCGCCTGCAAAACACAATAACGAGACCAGACGCCAAGCATACTCGAGTAATTTACTGATCGTGCTTAGAACGAAAATTGGAGGGTCAAGGGAGAGAACCGGATCACAGGCAGTTGTAACAGGCAGTTGGCTTGCGCTTGTTTGGAGACGGCGCGTCAATTTGATCAAACCAAAGCTTGTGCTCACCGTCAGATGCCAGGCGCGTCGCCAGACCTCTCAGCCACAACATGCGAGATCCGCGACGAGTCTCACATTTTGAAACGCGCTGTGTAGGATGCTGATGATACCTCTTCTCCGATTCCGCGACGCGCGTATGGTACTCCTTTGTCGTCACGAGAATTTACCTCCAAGCATCGTTTTTACCCTCTGGATGCCTATATGGCGTTGCGCCTATTCCTAGTCTACCGTGAATCCCGCTCAGTACTCTTTTGTTATCACGAGCGTTTACCCCCGCGAGCATCGTTTACGCGTAGTCCTTCAAGCTCTATTGTTCACTAACAGCCGCTCTTTTTGTATTACCTGTATTGACACTTCTGCCTTCAAGTCACTTTAGATTCCATTGATTCGACGTGTCCATCTCTCCTGCATCTCAGCGTTGATCACTACACTGGGCGATTTCGACGCCATCGGGACGGTGTACTTTTGCACCTTGGATAGGCGCTCTCAGAGTCCGGAGACCGTCAGCCTTCTCGACGGAACAGGCGACTCTCCGCAAAGTGCAACTCATCTTATGGAGGCCAATCCGCCAAAATGGATCCCGTTCAACGGCGACAAGAGCAAGGGTGTTTGGCGCCGAACGATTCACATGCAATCGATGATGTCAGAATCAGATGCGTCTATCTATGCCGCATTGGTAGGTAGGTAGGTAGGTAGGATTACACGGCACGGTCCCCCTTAGGAACGCCGGGGCCCAGGAAGTAACAGGATGTACAGGCACTAATGTACACCACGGTCCCTGGACTCCTCCATATCCCCGTAGCCGAGCTCACGGTCGCAATCTTGGAAACGATGCCGCGTCGTCGTCTGCCGCCCGGATTGTGCCCGGATTCGCGTGTCACGATATTGATCCTTCGTTTTATGACTGGGACGACTAGCAGAAGAACGTGTAAAGGCCCCGGGAAGCTCCTGCCAAGTCTTGTCCGAAATTATGGCTTTTTTAGGGCGAAAATTTGTGATTTCCTTGTCCAAATATAAGCTTTTTGAGGCCAAAATCTGGCAAGCCTTGTCCACAGATAAGCTTTTTAAGGACCAGTCACTCCGATTCCCCTATCTAATATGGTTGGGTGCCGCAGTGGATTAGGGTGACCGTCACGTCTGAGTGTTGCCTGGGCTCGAGTCCCTGTAGAGGTTAATTTTGCATTTCGCTTTTTTTTTTTTTTGCATGATGGCCGTCCACAACATAATCGGTTATCAGACCTCCATTATCGGTGACATGAGAACTGTCATTCCCCGACCTGACTTTCAACGCCCATCATGCCTATCATCTATCTATGGGTATAGTTGCGCACCTCAGGAGGGTTTAGAGAACTGAACATTCAGCCCGGAGCGGCATACCAGCCGCACATTCTTGCTGCTTTTCGAGAACTACCGGCTACTAGCGATTTCACTCAACTTTTGCACATATCCGCCAATAAGCCGACGGAAAAGAAACCTCTTGATCTCACCCCGCTGGGCGTACCACCAACGCGCAGCAAAAAAGTCCTCTCCGGCGATTCGGATTCGAAAGATTCCGCGGACGAGAATGACGATGATGACACGGACGACGAGAGTGGGCCAATGGCCCAGCAGCAGACGCCGGCGGATTTTGTGGGCCCTAAAAGCTCAGAAGAGGCCCAGATGATGGCTTTATCGGCATTCGAGGCGGCGCGTTATTCCGCACTCTGCGAAGACTACGAAAATTTGGTCAAGGAGCTTGCAGATTTACCTGCTCCCGTCGCTACGGGCCCTTCACCCCCAGTCTCTGTTTCACCTCCCACTGCAGCCGCGATCTTGACTCCTATCCGCAGCGAAATCATCGATGCCACGGGGAAACTCTCCATTTCAAAGATGCTTCAAGCGCGACTTCACTGGCAGGCAGGGACGACAACAAGATCGGAAAAGGTATCACAGATTGACTCAAAATATGCACTTAGTCGTATTGTGAGAGCCGCACAATCTGCAAGAGATGACGATACTGAGCCAGAAAAGATGACTCTTCAGGAGGGGTCAAACTTGACTTGAGTTCTTCAGCAACAGAATTCTGCTATTCAGGAGAGCCAACCAAGGAAATACAGAGAAGTGCGGTGGAAAGAAGTTGCGACGAAGATTCAACGTCATATCGACACAAGTGGTGAGAAGATTTCTCTCATCGCAAATTGCCGAAACTTATTGTGTTCCAGTAATGCCCAACCTCTTGACGAAAAATGTGCACTCTTTGAGCCCGCTGTCAATCGGTCATTGGGCACTCATGTGGAACGGTACCCGATTCTACATTGGGGAAATTTTGGATGTGTACAAGAAAGGAGCCAATAGCCGCTATGGATCTGTATCAAATTCCCCTTCCATTACCGGCACATCCTTTTTGTCTATGCGCATTTATCTGCCTCTTCTCACGGTGAATTATATCTATTTGATTGAGTTCATTCACTGAATAATGGATCCCAGGGAAATGAATCAGACTCAGACGACGAAGAAGACGTTGAAACCTTGGTCGCACCAGCATTTTCTTGCCATTATAAGGGAACACCAATCCGCTTACACACCCATGCAAAGATCGATCATCTCCTGTCCAATCTTGGACCCCGTATTTCCCTTTTTTTTTTTTTTTTTTTTTTTTTTTTTTTGGAGTGTTTAAGATAATGATACTTAGTCTGCAGAAGCATTCCAAGGTCATCTGCTTGTGTCACTGGCATTTAACCAGTCATTGCCGGGGAAAAAAGCTCAGGAGGAAATGCCATTACGCACATTTTAACCAGTGTGGGACTCCGACCCCCCAAAATGCTAACCTATACCATGTCTATCAACCAAGGGTCGCATACCCACTAAAACCCCCTTAGATGTCCAATCATTCAGCAGCGAGTCTTCATCCATAAGTAGGCCACTCCAAGTATTTAGGACCATTTGTTTGGAGAAGGCTAATGGTCCAAATCTTATTTTGTCCGTCAGTAGGTGGTCCCGTTGGAGCGCGCCATTTACAGCCTTCAGCCATTGGTTGTGAATTTCCATTTCAGATGGAACCCTGTCTGGGGACAAGATGACTCGGTTTACACGAAGGTTCCATATAAGCTTCCATGCTACTGAGACCAGGATGGCAAAAAGTCGGCCCTTCTCTCGAATTAGTATACCTTTTTCAGACCTGAATGTAACAAGACCACAACCTAAAATCAACCCCCAGTTCAGTTTTGGCCAATGGTTATATTTCTTGGACCAAAGCTGTTCAGACAGGTCCCATATTAATTTCCGTTCTGGTGCAGAACATTCCAGAGCAATGTGTTCCAAAGATTCTGGAACATCACACACGTGGCATCTTCCCTGAATCTCCAGGGTATCAATGTGGGACCAGAAATCACCAACCCTGAATGTATTGTGGATGCACTTCCAGAAGAATTCACGCGACAACCTTTGAAACAAGGATGACCGAATTGTTTTCCAGATTGTCTCATCACTTGGTGTGTATTTAGAAACTTCTGCAATTGAGCACCGTATGCGATCGAGGTTTGTAAAGGTTGCTTTCCGGTGCGGTTTCGGTTTTAAACTTCGTATAACTTTGGCGAAGAGGTGTTGTGAGCCTTGGGATAATAAAATTCCTGGGCACTTGAACATCACATCAATTTCTGCATCTATTTCAATGACACAGAGTCGTTGAAATGGGTCCAATTTGGCAGGGTTGTTTAACACTTTCATGAACTTGACTCGGCCAATTCTCTCATTCAAACCTGCAAATACTGAACACAATAACCGAAATTTCGGATCTAGCATGTTGTTTTCTGATTTTTGTCGTTCCACAATCAGTGCTCGCAGCAAAAAATCAGAGGACGAGCAGACAAGAAGGGGCACATTTCTTTGAGTATTTTGTAATATAAAAAGTACTCCACCTAATAGAGCGGTGGAAAACGTCAATGGTATGTCGGTATTATCGAAAGACATGTCAAGTACAAGTTGCTGAGGCCCGTCATCAGTCTCAGTTCTCATTATAACTTCAATCTTTGGCTCAAACTCTCCTGACTGTAGGACACGGGCTTGCAGAAAAATCGTCATGGGATCAGGTTCCGGTCCGAGTATTTTGTACCTTGTTGTTGAGATCTCGTTGAGAGGCTCCTTGGTCGCGAAGATTCGGAACCCATTCTCGGTGTGCGATAAAACGATATTAGGGTCAAAGACCATGGCTTGTTCTGCTTCTATCGGTTTATTATTTTGCTGTCGTTCCTCATCTGTGAGATTCAACTCTTCACATAAATCCAGATTTAAAACTGTTGGGTTCCATTTGGGGTTGATACTGTCAATCAACATTTTAGCAGTCTCAATGCACTGTCCAGGATGCTCACAATTTAATAATGTTCGGTCTCGATAACATGATGGGCAGCCACAATTCTTCCGGCCAATCCCTGAAGGATTCACATTATGTGGTTTTCTTGCCACCATTGTGCGACGATTTGCAATGTACAAAGTATCTTGAACTGTATGTACTTCATGATTCAGTCTCAGACATGCCGCAGACTCACGGCGGCAAGCCCGCTGGAATAGGGATTTCTTAGTACCCGGGTGCTTCCACATTGGCATCTCCAATTTCAGGTCGTTTCCAATAGACAACCCTGTAAACTTGAGGTTGAATTTTCTGGCTGTTACTATCATTCGTTTTATGTTATTCGGCAGCGGTGTTCTTTGGGATAATGGAATATGAATGTCTTGTAAGAAGACATTCACAATTTGCCCAGGGCGGAAATTGAGGTAGCTCTTCTCCAAAAAATTGCCAGGATATAATCCACAAAATAACACCAAGACGCTCGCTTCTCCCCCTGGACCAAATATGACTGTAGGTTCCACAAGTCAATTGCCTCGTTTCGACTAGGGATATCTAGGATTTGTTTGCCACCATCAGAGGTGTCAAGGAGCATAGTCTCATGTGCGACTCTCGCTTTTTTTCCATCCCAAAGAAAGGTATGTTCCGCTTTGATTAATGTATCTTCCACCTCTTTCGGCATACCTTGAACTCGGGTCAAATATTGAGTTCTCCCGCCAATTACCATGTTTATGACATGACGTTTACCTTCTAGTGTTGGTTCCGTTGCTTTCCATCTCTCCAGATCACTTGCAATTTTCTCAAGTACAGAGGGCCATGGTGTAATATATGGAACATTATTCCCAATCCATGCCCCCAGTATGCGACATGCTTCTCCGTTGGGTATTATTTGTAGGTTCAGTTCAATGCACCCTATCCGGGAATTTGAGTTCAGTCGTCTCTCACTCATGACCTTAGCCCTATATGACTTCCGTCCAAAGGGCAATAGCATGGTTTTATGTTCGTTAAACTTTGCTGTTGACGTTGCGCACCACAACCGCAAAATATCCCATAGTGTTTCCAGTGAATCCTCCGCAGACCCCGTATTTTCCAAAACGCCGACGCAGAAGTTCAACACCGAACACTCAACCCGCGCGCAGCATTGTGTTGGACTTCACTCACTTGGCCTGCAGTGTCAAAGGAGGTAAAGACCTTGACCATCAAGATAGGTAAAACAGTAGCCAAAGGGAAAGGGAAAGTGTAGTGGGTGTACGGTGGTGCAAGGCGAAAATTTGGAATTTTCGGCGATTTTAGGCGAAATTGATGGCCCACGTGACGACCCTTGTCCAATATAAGCTTTTTGAGGCCGGAAACGCCTCAGAAAATAAGCTTTTTGAGGTCAAATTTCAGTTTTTTTCCGGACAAGGCTTGGCAGGAGCTTCCCGGGGCCTACGTGTAACCGTAGGCCGTGTCATGTAATGGGGTCGGAGACCTCTTTCTTCATTCGAATAAGTATAAGTAGTCGAAGCCTGCCTTTCATTTTTCTTTCTGAGTAAGGGTACACTCATCGTCCAATGTTCTCAATTGGGGCATGCTTTCGCAAGTACTGTGCATGTTCTAAACATATTCAATTGGACCTGCCCAGGCTGTCCTTACCAACACTGGATCGTGGGAAAGTGAATTTCGCCGCGGTTTAGCTAGTACTAAAAAAGGCAATCCTGTCAATGCGCCTGATGGCTGAATACAAGTCGTTTTTGCACGCCCCTTATGTGGCCATTCTCTGGTGGGTACAGGACTATTGTCGAGGCCAAGCAGAAAGAGCGCGACGTTGCTCTTCAATCCGAGGCTCCCACGTTCAGCGTTACCGAGCATGGCGCTTTCCTGAAGGCAACTGTTTCTGAGATCGTTGGCCACATTGAACGCGGCGAGTGGACGGCGTCGCAAGTTGTTGGCGCATATATTGCTCAGGCAGCCTTGGCCCACAAAACCACGAACTGCATTACCGAAGGCAAGTTGACCATTCATTCATTCATCAGGAATTCGCGTTCTTACGGGACCCGGTGAAAATGCCTAGTCCTATTCTCTTCTGCCCTCCAACAAGCTGGAGCTCTCGATGCCGAATTCGCTTCCACCAAGAAGTTGCGAGGGCCTTTGCATGGAGTTCCTATCAGTGTCAAGGTCAGAATTTTGTTATTGGTAGCTGGCTACAAGTTTTGAAACAACTGGTTCTTCTAGGACCAAAGTAAGTGCTACTTATACCCAAAGATTTGGACCAAGTAAAACGACACGTTCCAGTCGACGTGGAGGTCAGTGTCACTGCATCATAATGATATGTTGCTCAATTGTACCAGGGTGTTGACTCGACGATGGGGTTCAGCGCATTGGTTAACAAACCGGCTAGCAGCGATGCCGACGTGGTTGCGCTTCTGAAGGCTGCCGGTGCGATTCCCATCGTGAAGACCAACGTCCCCCAGACCATGTTTTCTTTTGAATGCTGCAACCCAGTTTTCGGGCGTTCTGTGAATCCTTATAATGGTGCTTTTACTTGTGGCGGAAGCTCAGGCGGTGAAGCTGCCATTCTTGCGATGGATGGTTCAGCCCTCGGCATAGGCAGCGATATCGGTGGGAGTCTGCGCATCCCCGCCGCCCTGTGCGGCGTATATTCGCTGAAGCCGAGCCCTCTCCGGGTGTCTTACGGTGGAGCTGGCGGTGAGGCGCTCCAATCTCCTTTGCCGTTGTTACGTCGTAATATTTGCCTCAAGTTACTGTCCCTGGATTCGAGGGAATAGTGGCCGTGATGGGACCAATGGGCCGGTATGGCGGATTGACATTCTCTTTTCACGTTCCAATGCAACTTTCCAGTTCCGTTGAGGATCTGGAGATATTCTGTCGGGTCATATTCGGTGTCCAAGGCCGCAGTCCGAGCGTTGCACCCATTCTATATAGAGAGCCAAACCTTCCGGAGAAGCTTCGTTTTGGTTATTATACTGGCAAGTACTCTCATCGCTTCGGGGTGTCACTGATTACACATTCAACCGTGCAGACGGCTACATCAAAGGTTCTCCTGCCAACAAACGTGCTATATCGGAAACTGTCACTGCATTGCGAAAGCAAGGGCACGAGTGCATCGAAATCGAAGTTCCCGATCGTCAGTGGCTTCCGTCCCACCGCCTACACCCGGACCTTCTAAGGATCCCTTTAGAAATCGAGGCGTTTGACGTTTTCGTTGGTGTCACTTCTGCTGATGGATACAAAACTCTTCTATCTGGGATCGGGTCGGATCCTCTGGTACGCTGTTCTCTTGCTTAGGTGAAGCTTCTCTAACTGCGTGAAGGATTCTTCCTTGTTGGTTGTCGCCCATGGTTCCGCCGTTCCAGGTATGTTTGCCCTAAATGCCCAACATAAAAACTGATCTATGTAGGGTTCCTGAGGTCACTCGCCTGCTGGTTTATTCGCTTTTTCTTCAAGGTCACCGGCTTCTTGAATCATGGCGAGCTTGCTTATTTTCCCGTCTCAGGATGAAAAATTGGCGAGTGCCATCAACTCGACTGGAGCCAAATCTGTTCGGGAATATTTGCAATGGGTGGCACGGCGCAACAAATATAATGCAAAGTTTTATGAAGAGGTGTTGCAATTGCTTCGTGGCGACTGGGGATATGTACTTATGATCGACAGGTATGGGACAAGCATGAGCTCGATGGAATTATTGCCCCAGTGCTGGCAATTCCCCAGGTTCCTACAGGGTGCGTCCTGATTAACGATTTGTTGAGGCCTCCCGAACAACGATTTCTCACGAATGCAGTGCCTTTACGACCCTCTTTTCTCTGGCTGGCGGAACCACTTTATACAACCTCGTCAATTCCCCGACAGGATCCATGCCCGTCACTAAGGTCGACCCAACCAAAGACAAAATCACAGAAGAATGGTCCAAAGTGCCGTCGCCTTCCGTGGTGGAAAGGGCGTTGTATCATGGTAGCAAACCGATTTACGATCCTGTCGCAATGCAGGGGATGCCCGTCGGAATTCAGATCGCTGGGCGAAAGTGGGAAGATGAGAAGGTTTTGGGTATGATGAAGGTGGTTGATGCAGCCTTGGGTAAAGATCGTGGATTTGGACCGGGGTCATTTTTGAAGGTTTAAGATCCAACATGTTCGAATGCAGACCTAGTTAGTCCTCGCTTAAATTATTCCTCAATAAAACCAACTAGTAACCCCAACCCCAACAAGTCTAGATCTAGCTCATACCGTAGCTGTACGACCAGTGCAAGAAACAAGGCCTAAATCAAGCTTCTTCATTTCCATTTTAAGTAAGTCTGCAGACGCGAAATTATTGCATTCACTCAACACGCAACATGATCGTCGTCTGCGCCGAGTCCTCGAATTCAAACCAATGCATTCAAGTTAACAGGACGACACGTAGTTGATCGTAATTTCACAGCCATCTGAAATGGTTCAGCATCTCGAGCCTAGACCTCCCGAAAAATATTACCGTCAAACCGTTTGGAGCCACATTTCTGGCAACCATCCGCACGGATGTCTTTGTACAAGATATGGTGAATTTTAGAAACACCCAAACAGGCCACTAAAACTCACCTGCATACGCTTCGATCATTGTGTACCCGTCATACCTGATGTCCGCCATGTAGTTTCTGGAATGGCGGAAAAAAGGGCAGCCTACCTGCAAAGACTGCCTTGCACGAAAAAACCGCAGTGGCCACTGCACACACCTGTGGCGGCCGCATTCCTAACAAATGTTAGTTGACCTTCCACAAAACCGAACGGAATCTTACTCGTCTGTCCGGTAAATCGTAGTATTGACGATCAGATCCTTGGCGGCATCGCAAGATGCAACACTGAGGCTCCCGCAGAGACTAGACCCTTCGCAGTTGAGTCCCGAACCGATGACTGAAGCGGCTGTTGAAGACGGGTTCAGGTTGGGTATAATAATATAAGCAGCAGCACTCACTAACGGTCAGGATTGCGGTCATTCCATCCTGGGAAATGTCTGGAAAGGAGTTTACGATTATTTTGGTGAAATGCATGTGGCACTGACTGTGATTTATTCCCGCGGAACCCGGGGCCAGCAAACCGGATACATATTCGGCGGTGGTCTAACAAAGATTTAGAGGGATGCGAGCGCCTGAAGCCGACTTACCGTGTAGTCTACACCACTGAAGGAGACGACACCGGCGGTAGCGGTGGCCACGACTTGATCCCTGGATGCGACACTCGAAAACTGACAAGCTGGGGGATATTGACTACTCACCGACCGATATTGTACCCTAGTATGTCGTTAGCTTCTTTCGCACACACGACGAAGACCCAAAGCGTTGAACCTACCATTAGCGACTATGTCGTGTGCTTCTGCGATAGGCTGAAGTCGAGGTGTGAGTATCCAAAAACGTTGATCAGGTCGCAGATTATTCTCACATCCTCCTTCGAGGCACTGCAATTTCCATACATTGAATCTAGGTGTAGAATTGCAACACAGAAAACTCACGCCAGGAAAAGAGCACCGCTGTCCGCCAAAGAACCGTTCTGACGGAACACCCTGCCGAAAATCAAAACCAACTGCGACCACGACAGAGTTCACCCTACCGGTAGTGGTTTCCGCCTAACGTTTAGTCGTCAGCACTAATAGAATAAATGAACTAGTAGTGCGAATACCTATCAGCGTTTCCAAACAAGTTCCGATTGGAATACCATAATCTTCGCGCTGTTGACCGTTTACTGAAGGGGCTTTATTTCAACGTTGCCACAACCGACCATCATCTGGGTCTGGTTAACCCAGCCATTTCCATCACCAAGGTCTGCGGCTTGTGGGCCGCCAAGATGGATCCCCAGGCAGTCGTCAGCACTAATAATAAAATAAATAAAGTAATACTGCGAATGCGGGGCAGGGCAACTCACTAGCCAAGAGCATTTCCGTAGTTGATGAGACCACGATCGGTAAGCGCATCGGGGGAGCTGAGCGCAGAGACAATGATCTGAGCAAATAAGCAAGGAGCATAAAGTAGTCGGTATTCTTGGCACCGACATTGATTGGTTCATCCTGGAACGTTAGCATCGATCCACCAGTCAACGTAGGGTCATAATATTGTACAGTCTGGCCAGCAACGGAAGTTAGGCAGGCAGCAATTGGCAAGACCACAAGGGAGAACATTCTGAGAGAGCGGTGGAATGGAGGAAGGAGGAGAGAGACTCAAAGAGGAACTCACGGGGCAAGCGTAGAACAGTTGCTTCCTGTATATACGTACTCATTCATTAAACCATCTCCGTCGGAACGATGGTCACCGGTGTGCAGCCTTGTGCACGTTGATGATGGTATCCGTACGGTCTTGTGGGTGGTCTGCACGCTGAGAACCTTCCCTTGATTGGCCGTTACGCGTTACAGCTCGTCCGAAGGTCTGGGCATGTTTTTTGGCAGGGAGTGTGAAGCCACCTTGAAGGCGCTGGCTGAATCTTCGGTACATGACGAGTCAGTCATTCAGTCCACCAACCAAAAGCACTATCGCTGAAGGGGGATGAAGAGAACGAGCACGTTGCAGACCTAATTCTTCGAACCCGCCAGCTTCTAAAACGTTCCTGGACAATTGTCTATGTACAATTGCTATGGGGCGACAGGGGCTTGATTCTTGTGCATCAGCGCGTGGCGACGATCGTGTGGCGATCATGATCGAATCGGTGGCGGCAATTACCGACTAGTTCTATTATTTTGATGGCCAAAAAAATATCAGTACACAGGAAAGGTTGGGTCGACATGTCGTGCCCAGGCTCTCAGCCCGCCGATGACATCTTTAACCACAGTGTCCTTTTCTTTTCTCGCTTCTCTCAGGCTGCTCGCAGCAATTTGGGAGTCGTTTCCCAAGCGGCAAACAAGATATGTCTCTCGCTTTGGCAAGATGTATGCGTCGGGGTTTGCTACAAGCTCATTCAATGGAACGTCTATATTTCACATCAGCGAGAATATACTGCATAAGAAAGAGACACACTGATAGACCCAGGAAGCGAGCAAATACTAAATTCGGCGGGAGGGCGCACGTCTAGAATAGCGATTTCTTCTCGGTTTTCCTGGAGGGCTTGCCCAAAGTCCTACCGAGTTGAGCTGAGATATTTGTACTCAACAAGACGACTACCTGCACAGAAATACGATCCTTTGAATCGCTAAGACTCAGACCCAAGCTCTCCCAGTCAGGCGTAGCACCCCCACAGAATTGGACATAATCGATTTCCTTAATATCGCCTATCTTCTGATCGGAGATACCACAGGCGGGACAAGTAGGCTTCCGTGAACGAAGTTTGACACTCCGGAATGGCGGAGACCCCAGAGCGGAAAATAAAAGCAGGGACGGTTTCAGGTCTAAGTCACTCAGTATGCTGGAAAATGCCGTCCTGGCCAGGCTTACCGTGCAATCCCGTAATTATCTTGATGGCCTCGAGAGCTTGCATGTTTCCTATCACACCTGTTACGGCGCCCAAAATTCCAGTCTCCTCGCAGGTACCGACAAGTTCTCGAGCAGGGGGAGCAGGAAAAAGACATCGGTAACATGGTCCTTCTGGCCCAAGATTATAGACGCAGAGTTGGCCTTCAAACTTTTGCGCAGCGCCGCTCACAAGAGGTTTATTGAGTGCGACAGCAGTATCAGAGAGGAGATATCGCGTCGGAGCATTATCAGTGCAGTCCAGAATAATATCGTACGACGATAATAGCTCTTGAGCCTTGTCTGGGGTCAGAGCTTCATTGATAGCATGGATGGTCAGGCGTGAATTTATCCTGAAGACCTGGTTCGTTAGGTTTCGTAAAAGAAAGAAGTCATACTTTTTGAGAGCGCGAGACGCAGATTCCGCCTTGGGCATACCGACCTTTGACTCATCATGTAGGATCTGTCGTTGGAGGTTCGATACCTCGACCACGTCGTGATCAACAATTCCGATTCGGCCTGCTGATCTTAGTTCTGGCATGCAAATCGGCGGTGTGTGTCGCACCAACTCCGGCAGCAGCGAGATATTGCAAAGCAGGGCATCCTAAGCCCCCAGCACCGATAACGACCACGGATGAATTTTGCAATTTGAGTTGGCCTCGGATAAGTTCAGTGGAGTTCCAGCAGAATTTGCACCCCGAGTACCTGGTAGCCCGAACCCATCGAGGATCATCTGGCGTCCATAGCGAGGATAATCGTCGAGAGCAAGCTGCATTTAGCGATCACGGTCACGTTTTGACTTGCAGCTTCTTGTCTCCGCCACACACAATCCCGCCATGGCTCAGTCAGTCGTCGAAGGTCGCGCCGAAGTAATACACTCCTGTGAGCAGCGGCTTGGCATGGATCACGCAAGATTCTAACGGCCGGCAGCCAACAAGACTCCGCCTCAGCTTCCATGGCCAGATATCTCGTCGCGTGCTAAATGGTCCGTCTCGTCGTTCAAATTCGGTTTCGGGGCAGACTGCCTGCGCGACGGTGATCCAGATACATTTTGGCAGTACGTAGCCGTGTGGTACATAGTCCTCGCGATTTATAGTGATGCTTCTTGTCCAGTTCCGATGGACCTCAGCCCCACTTTGTAACGATAGAATTCCCTCGAAAGGTCGCAATCCAAGTATGTCGTGATTACTCGCTCACGAAGCGAACTTAACTGTAGCAGAAACTCTGCATATATCTCAGCCATCCACAAGATGATTCATACACCCCTTCTGCTCTTGCTATTCGCGCGGGAACCGGGCCCAGCGATCTTCAGGATGTCCGGATGGTCACCTTTGACCGGCCAGATGGATGGATTACATTTGATGTTTCTTCTGAGTCAACGGATGATGGCGACGGGCTGTAGGTCCAAACTACGCAACTTTCCGAACTGCTGAATATAATTTCACTCGGAAGGAAACCTGTCTACGCCTATGTCCTTCAAATAATCGTGGTTGCAAATCACATGGGGGGAAAAGACACGCATGTGCGCGGCTTGCGTGTCTTGGGGCCCATTGAGTGCGTTCGCAGTGGGGTGCTGATCCTCTGAAGCTCACTATACGCAGAGAAATTGGCATTGACGACGATCCCTTTCCATTTCAGACCCCTGCGTTCAGAATGTTTGAAACCATACGTTGATGTTGTAAGCTAGTGTTGTATTTGTGACTTGAATTCAGCCATTCCACCACGGACCCTCTAGGTCCAAAGTTTTTGGCGCTGGGGGTTGAAGTCCAATATTCAGGGATTGCGGAAATTCCCATCCTGACGCCGTTGAAAATCGCGTACTCGACGTAAGGGCCGGCGGCTGAGGCGTTATCATGAAGGAGAAGGGTTTTGCGACGGAAATGTGATATTGCAGCCCGGGGATGAGTATCCAGTAAAACTAGAGAGGTGGTAACAACAAAAGCGTGTTGAACCCCTGAGGAAAAAATGCATAGTTCCCTGGGGCCAACGGCACTCGCTCTTGATTATATCCAGTCCTCCTGGCGTGGAATCGATTTGGGCGACTCAGATGACTCTTGTTTGGTTGTTCAGTTTGTTACCGTGTGACGTATGTGACTCGCCCGCTTTCTCGGTCCCTTCCACCGGAAGTTGGGCTTTCGTGCTGTTCAACGGACATGGCACCAAATCCTATGTCTGGCTCTTCCTCTCATAATTTAACGGCTGGCAGGCGACGCCCCAACGCCGCTAACTCTCGGCGGCGGCCTCTCGTCCGTTCCAACTCCTCGCTGCTGGGCACCATAAAAAACATCGTAACTGCACCTCTGACCTGGTTTGCCACCGCAGAGGACTTTGAGGACTCGCCGGACCTCAAAGGAAAACGACGGCGGTATCCCGCACAGAATTCCGATCCTGCTAGGGATGTCAGCGAGGGGGCTCCCCAGTCCAAGCGGGCCAGGGTGAAAAGCCCCGATAACCAGATCCAGTTCCATCCCGAGCCGCAATACGTGGCTGCAGCGTACTCCCAGCCACAAATGGGATATCTCGACCCCCCCGTCTCGGTTTTCAATAACAACAGCGATTTTTACCGGTCGAATTCCGTCAACATGACTGCTCCTACTCTAAACCAACTTAATCCCAGTAATAATCGCTCCGCCCTCTCCCGCACGATGTCCATCGACCCGCCCCAGAGCTCCATCTCGTTTTCTCGTGATACATCCATGAATTTCACACCCCTCGACCGCGACACCTCGATGGAACCATCTGGATTTATGCGCAAATCTTCATCTATCCCTCGGGATCTTTCCATGCCACTCCCCCCTACTCGTAGCCTGTTCCGCATGCGTACATCCCTCACCCCCCAACCGGTGCAACCCAGAGAGGTTTCCGAGCCTCCTCCTCTTTCCTCCCTTGCACAGAAACCTGTTTTCGTGCGGCCACCTCCCGATTCTCGCGAACGAGTTTCCAGCCAGTCATCGTCGTCGTCTACTCTCGGTTCTTTGGTTGAATCTCAAAGAAGCGTACGTAATCCTTTTATCAGCCAATCTTGTAATTTTACTCATATTTTGCAGACCCGCTCACCAATGAGACAGCATAGTTCTCTTCTCTTTGGTGCTAGCTCCCAGGCCCAAGCAGTGGAATCAAACAGCAGTAAGTTGTCAGCTTCATCGGTTAAATGCAAAGTATTCATAGCCGAATCAGCGCGCCAACCGGCCCCAGCGGAACGAGCGCTCCACGAATTGGACATCTACAGAACACCCCTTCTGCCGACTCGGAGTAGGCTTCGAACCGGTGCCTCACCTCCCGACTCGACCAAAACCGCCGATCCTTCGGACATGTTCAGGCCCAGACGCTCTTCCCAGCTTTTGCTCATGCGCGATGATAGACGTGCTAGTGCGGGGAGGAAAAGTAGTTATGGTTTTTTGGAGACTGAAGAGCCCAAGGAGAAGGAGAGCAAGACGAAAAAGCCAAAGGTGAATGAGACGAAGCCTTACGCAGGAGAAGGCGGCATGAAGAAGTTGTTGGCAAGGCGCATGAAAGAAGTTCAAGACGATGAGGATGAAGAAGAGACTGACGTCCCTCGCCCACAAGAACCGACTGAACGTCTCGATGAGAGGAGGCCGGAAACCTCGCCGCTTTTATCTTTACCTCCTCTTCCAGCCGAGCCTTCAAACTGGCAAAAGAGTGTATTGTCACAACCCCCGTCGTCTGGATCATCACTACGCGTTGGTCGCACAAAAACCTCCCGCACTCATCTCTCTCGACCGGTCAGACCGTCGAAAAAGTTCTCTGCGGCATTCGATGAAGGTGACGAGTTGATGGATGACGGAGAAGACGAGGAGCGACAAAAAGAACGCGAAGAACTCGAAGAAGCGGCCAAGAAGTTACCAGCGTTTAAGGTTCCAGCTGGTTTCACTTTCGCCAAAGAACCGGTTCGTTTTCGCATCTATCATCTCCTTTATAGTGCTTGGATTGAGAAGTTTTCTCAGAACGCGAAACCGCCCCTCGAACACGACACAAACGCTCCAGAGCCGCCTATTGCAGTATTACCATATTCATTCGGCAGACCTTCCGTCCCTTCGGAGCCGGTCGTCCCTCTGTCTGTTTTCAAAGAGGCGCCAGCTGCTATCCTTAACCCGAAGCCGTTCCCATCCTTTGGTTCAGATCAACGATCTGAAGCAGCGACGCCTGTCGCGACGGAGAAAACGGCTGAGCCTGAGAAGCCTGCCGCTGCTGTTCCGAACTTTTTTGCCTCAAGCAAATTGCTTTCGCAAACTCCTCCTGTCAGCTCTCTCCTTCCTCCCGCCATCCCATCGTTTGGTGTCTCGAGTTCCACCCCTGTTACTCCGTCCGATCCCGATGTTACGCCCAAAGTTATTGCTAGCACGACGTTCCCGTCTACGCCAGCGCCAGCGCCCGCTGCGTCGTTCACACCTACATCCACCCCAATCAAGGACGCCGAGAACCCGTTCTGGGAAGGCGAGGGCGAGACTGACAGGAAGACTAGAACGGACTCCCAGCCGTTATTCGGTGCGAAAGTCAACGGTGGCGGTCAATCGTCCTTCTTCGGCGCAAAGCCCAGCGGGGACGGCCAACCGTTTTCGTTCAGTACGAAGCTCGACGGTGACGGTCAGGCTGGGTCGAACAAAACTGACACGGCTCCCACGCCATCTATATTTGGTGGCTCCATCTTCGGTGCGGCCAAAAAGGATGAATCGAACACCTCTGCTGCATTCGACACCTTCAAGCCCTCCACGACCGGTGGCTTCATGTTCGGCGCGTCTTCAGGAGCTACTACGGGAACCTCGGCTGCGACCGAGACTGCGACGGAGGCGCAACCCAAGCCTGTCATGGGATTCGGATCGGCGACCGGAACGAGTAGCGTAGCCTCCGAGGCCCAGAAAGCGCCCATGTTTCCATTTGGGCAAGCCGCAGCTACCCCTGCCGCCGATGCGGCAGCGCCTCTCAACGTTTTTGGAGCGCCGGCAGCGAATTCTTTCGCAAGCAGTGCCGCTCCCGAAGCCCCCAAGCAGTCGTTTGGATTTGGATTTGGCCAGCAGAAAGAGCTTCCTAATCCGGTTACGTCGTCTCCTTTTACGTTCAATTCCACCACCAGCGCAATGGCTGCGGACCCCGCCAAGCCTGCCGACCCCACTCCCTTCAGTTTCGGGGCACCTGTTACGTCGGCTCCCGCGAGCACCTCTTTCTCGTTCGGCCCCAGCGTTCCTAATGCTGACTCCAAGCCAGCCTCGTCAGGGGGAGGCCTGTTTACATTTGGCGCGCCAAATGCGATGGCCTCTTCGGCACGGCCTTCAACGCCGCCGAGGAACGATGTGCAGGAGTTCACGATGGAGGAGAGCCCCACGCGAGACATGCAGGCCGACACCAAACCGGCGGCCCCTCGACCGACCTTGGGCGGCACTGGTAGTGGCTTTTCATTCGGCAATCCTTCTTCATCTGGATCGCTATTTGGTCAAGCTCCCGCTACACAGGCACCCGCACCTTTTACGTTTGGTGCATCGCCTAGTCCCAATCCGTTCGCGGCCTCCGCTCCAACGGAAAACAAGCCGTTTGGCGGTAGTGATTTCGGCCGTCCTGCGACGGCCAGTCCCTTCGGGTTCGGTCAGAACAACGCGCCCAGTTCGACAACCGAACCACCCCGACCATCTACCGCGGGTTCGTTCTCATTTGGATCTTCGGGCCCTTCGTCAGGGACTAGTTTCACCTTCGGTGGCGGAAATATCGCCAATCCGTTCGCTTCCCAACCGTCTGCCGGCTCTGCTCCCAGCAGTCCGTCGACGTTCAATCAGCCGTTTTCATTTGGCGCTCCACAACCGTCTACCTCGTTCTCATTTGGTGCGAGTCAGCCTGTTTCCCCAGCGGGTGCCGCGTCAAACCTCCCCCCACCAACAACACCTGGCGGATTTGGTGGAGGTTTCGGCGCCCAACCATCTTCACCCTTCGGTGGCGGCGCTCAACCTGCTCCTGCTGGAAGTTCGTTGTTCACCATCGGAGCCGCCCCTTCCGCACCTGTCGGCAATACGCAAAGAGTGCTGAAGAAACTGCCGCGCCGGAAGCAGTAATCCTGCCAGCTTTATCTCGTTCCCCCCCATCATCACGGACTAAATCCGATTCCAACTCTCTCGATTTGTCATCAACCCACATCTTGTTTCCCTACGGTTATTATTTAGGTTCGCATCTACGTCTACTGTATCACATTAGGAGGTTCCGTATCGGCTCAAGGCCAACATCGCACGTACTCATACACTACATGGCTCAAGGCCACACATCGCATCCACATTTCTGCTCCAGCATCATTTACATAGCGTCTCGTACATAGTCTGTGCTATTGCAATATTTCTGCTCGAAGCGTGACAAGGAGAGCAAAATTCAAAGCATTTCGAATTAATGTACAAAGGATGGGTATTCTATTGTTTATTCTATTGTTTGATGTAGCAGCGGACCGTCCTTTTGAGCCGAGCAAGGACCTCTTTGCACCTGGAAGGATCGCTGGGCATCTCGATTTTTCCCGTGCCCAAACCGAAGAGATAGGCAAAGTCAGCCTGGGCAACAAGGGGAAGCTGGCTTGTGGCGTCGTGCTTTTGTCTATCCAGCAGCTTTTGCTTGAACTGCTCCGCGAACTTCTTCGAGATAATGTCTGCCCTGTCCACAACCTCTGTGGGAACGCCGGCCAGGTTGGCGACGTGAGTACCGAAAGACGAGGTCGCGACGCCCTCGACCAATTTATACAGAAAGACGATCTATTGAATTTCAGGATGGAAATCCAAAGAAATTGCATGGTTGGAACGCACGTCTCGTTTGTCTTCGTCAACAATGGTCTGCATATAGACATTCCTGATATTAGGATGATAAGCAAAATCATCCGTCAACGAGCCATAATGAGTGGCAAAAATTGAGAGCGGCAGCGTATGTGTCGCCAGCTGGTGGAGTACAGCCTGATGAACAAACGAATCAGTTTTCTTGGAAAAACGTCGAAAAGGCACTACATACTCCCGCAATTGCCATGCCATCCTAGAACGAATGAGTGACATTGTGTTTCCCAAGGAAAAAATACATACGAAAGTAGAAGTCCCCCTGCCAAGTTCTCAAAGGAAAAATCAGGACTCGCGGAATGTCTGAGCAAATCAACTCACCGTCCAATATGACCAAGGATCTAGGAGTGGCGTCGCGGAGTATCTTACAGCTGGCGCGGGTAAGTGGTAGTGTAGGGGTCAATATAACGCGACACACCATTCATCAAGTTCGACTTTGAATGTGCTCGCATTGGAAAACATGTTGTCGTAGGCACCCATACGGGTAAGGATAGCATCGACAGGGGACAAGCTATAATATCATTGAGCAGAGAGAAAAAAGAATCCAAATGATAAGCGTACCGCGCCTCTACGGCAGGGACAAGCATCCCTAATTGAGCCATGATCTGCGTCACTGGGAATCAGTCATGAAAGCGTCGACGGAACAAGAGAGAGGTGTACCACGCCCGTGCCAGTCATGCGCATCACGGTAGATTTTCCACTGTTGAAAAATTACATCCGAGACCATGCAACAAAAAAGTGGAAACGCACGCCATGTTGGGCCCTGTGAAAGGAGATGAGCTCTGACATGACTTGTCGATTGAAAAACGTACCGGTCAATAATGCCACGTTAGCGGCTTCACCGCCCAGTTTGATGTCATTGGGAATGAACGACTTGAGATTAGCGTTCATACACAACGTCGGGTGTCTTAGTTCTTTGAAATCAACCCAAGCAGCATCTCCTTCCACAAAGACCGGTCGGCAGGATGGCTCGCCAATGGCAGTGGAAGCCTTCGCAAGAGAGAAGAGACAGTCAAGTTCAGCGAACACTCGAACAGCACGCAACCAGATAGAACGATCGGCGTCGAATTCGGCGAAGAGGCGGAACCTGAAAGCCTTGATGGCAGCATTTCGGTTTTCGCGGGCCTCTTTCAGAGCACGGATTGTTGGTTGTAGAGATCCGGCTTGCCAGCGCAACTTGTTCTGCCAAATACTGTCAGCTTCGTCACATGAAAACGTCATATTTCATACTTTCAGCGAGTGGGTCTTGGACCAATCTTTCGGGACGGTTTGCTTGACGGGGGTTTCGATGAGGTATATGTCCTTGTACAGATGAATTTATGTACAGTCGTAAAGCGTGGAGAACCTACCTTCGTGCCAGTTCCGCTATGGAACCAGTTCAGCTTGCATCTGTCAACCAGTCAGGACCACGACGACGATACGGCTGCATCAACCTACTTGAGCTGCTTCTGGAATTTGGTCAATTCCTCATCTAGCTCGCTCTCGAGCTCGCCGATTTCTTGCATTATCTTGTCGTAGACTTCGTCTTTGCCAGCTTGGGGAACGAGTTCACTCGCATCTATAATAGTTAGCGACAAGAAATCAACATATTTCCGACTTGAAGGATAAAGGATAAAGAACCTTTCTCTGACTCCGGTTTCTCGTACATGAGTTGGACCTTTTTGATGTTCTGGATGACATCAGGCGCACTACGAAGTAGTCCGAATATGGTTTTTGACTCGAAGCTCTCCGAAGCATCCGCAAGTCGAGTCAATCCGTGGCTCAGCTTCTTGAAGGCCTGTGTCCGGACGGTAAATCGCGAGTTCTGAAAAAAATGGAAGGACGTACGTTTAGCACCTTCAGAAAATCCCTAATTGTGCAATTCTTGGCGTGGATGCGTGACACGATCCGCTCTAGGTCAGGAAGTCCTTTCGCGACCTCCATGAAATCGCTCTCGAAAGTCGGGTGATTCATGATATCTTCGACGGCATCGAGACTGGTATCGAGGTTGAACGGATGAGAAAACTACGGTCAACAGCGAAGCTCACCGAGCATTGATGTCAACAATTTCTTTCAAAGGCATGCAAAGCCAAATTCGGAAGAGCCGCTTGCCTGTAAAGGTGCGATGAGGCAACATCCAAGAATTGAACAAGCGAACCGTACCGAAAGGCGTGACGGCTCTGTTCAGTAGTTTGAGAAGCGACCCTTCTTCGGTACCTTCATTGTTGAGGAGCACCTAAAATTCAGTCAATTTCGTGTGCTAGACGCCATAAGAAACCCCACTTCAATATGCGACAGTGTCTGGCCGTCAAGGAGCAAACCCTGTCCCCGCTTCATGGGATCATAGACATTGAAATTCTTCATACTCAAAATATCCTTGTCGATGTTAAGCTGTCGAAGATACCTGAGGATCTGCGTCAGTTCGTTACTTCACGCTCAAAGTCGCAATGCAAGTCACCATATCATGGACCCGAGCGCTTCGATGGCACTGCGCGAGCCTATCATCTCTCGAATAGGCTCCGGTACACTGGAGGGCAGTATAACGTCCTCGTCGTCGCCCATGTCGTCGTCGCCGTCCGTGGCAGGGTAAAGTTTCTTGAGCTCCACCATCGTTTGGTCGTATCTGAAACCCTCCACCTCTCGTAGCCCTGTCCACAGACACGCGGCAGGGAGAATAGACTTCAAAAGCCGAGTGGTCGATACAGATAATTTTCCCTAAAATGGGCTCCAGTCTAACAATCCCACAGAAACGGTTCTTGTGTTCACCTTCGCGAAGAGCAGCTCCTTCGGGCGCAACTGCCTCATGAGTGTCTCAAGCTTTGTACGGCACACATCATCTTCGAACGTGCTCAAGTTGAACTGAGAGGTGGAGCAGTCGAGGACCGAAACGCCGAAAGTACTGATGGAATCGGATCCTTCTTCGAAAGTCTCGGAGATGGAGATGAAATGACCAGCTTGGTCGTCGGTGAGCATCGCTGGGTCCAGAAGGGTTCCGTTCGTATAGACTTTGTTAAGTTCCCTGGCCAATTTCGTATGAGCAATCAAAAGTATGCGGGCGAATGCTGACAACTAACCGTCGCACAATCTTCTCCTTATTTTTATCCGCTGCGACTTTGCCTTTTGATTTGTCTGCCTTGACTCTCATTTCGGCCCCAAGAGCGGTCTCGGCTTGATCGACGCGCCCTACTTTGTACCCTTTGATGTGAAAAGGCTGATTAGAACAGCTCGATTGCGTAGCGTAAGTGCGCACCTTGGCCGAGGAATTTTCTAGGAAATAGGCACTGTCAACCTGACAAGCCAAATGGGATGGAACCAAAGAAAAACGTACGCAGCCCAGTAGTTGAATGAACTTTCTGGAACACCGACCTAAAAGCTTCGTTGGATCATCGAAGATTGAATTGAACATGGGGACGGACCATAGACATCTTCACTCTCTGTGTAAGTTTGAGATCGAACTGTTGGTGGCCGATGCGAGCGTCATCTTCGTACAGCTAAAGCACCAATGTTTAAATATCGAGACCCACAACGCGGACTCGGGAATCACCTCCAAAAATTTCCTAGTAAAGCGTCAGCTAGCGTACAAATCAGAAATTAAACTAGAGCTCACCCTTTCTGGAAGAACAAAATCTATGGAGAACACATGAAAAAAGGCAACCAAAAGCAAAGTTGGTGACAGACCGTATCGTAATGGTTTTGTTTGATCTCCCAGAACTGCAGCAAAGATAAGACGGAGAACTAAAATTCAAGACGGCAAGACACGCACCTGCTTTTCAAACGGAGTAAAGTCTTTCCACGCCTTTGGAGGGATGTAGAGCGTCCGTGGATCATAATTGGGATCGCTGGGACGATTTTGATCTTTCTAGAGCGAGAAATGGGTGAGTATTCGGACAGTGGAGTCGGGGAGATAAAAACATCTTTGATATCTTGAAGGAACGCGTATGGGTTCTCGGCTTCCTTTTTCTCATTCTTCTTTTCGAGTTCACGTCGCTCTGCTGCCGTGAGGAAAGAGGTGTTCCCAGATGTCGCCGCAGGGGCGGCAGCCTTGTCTGAGGTTGCTTTCTTGGCAGCAGATTTACTTTTCGACTTTTTAACTGGTTCTTCATCCTCATCCCCGGACGCATCGTCGTCATCCGAGATAACAGACCGGCGAGAAGAACCTGAACGCGAGGCAGCGGACTTGGAAGACTTTTGAGACTTTGTTTCGATGTCTGAGTCGGAAGGTGCAATAAAGTCGTCGTCGTCGTCGGAAGCTGCTGAACGGGACTTCCGGCCTTTTGACGAGTTAGTCTCCAGCAAAAGAGGGTGGGCCCAGACATACCAGATTTGGCCGGGGACTTTTTGAAATGAGTGAGACGCTGAGAGAATGACTTTGACGCGTTCTTGGCTGCTTCATCCTCTTCGTCGTCGTCGGATAGCAGAGCGGAAAGACGCGGCTTTTTGGAGGCTAAAACCCTATAAATACCGGCGATCTCGCGTGCGACAACAACAAAAGCTGACCTTTCTTGGCGCTGGGGGAAGAGCCTTGGTGCATAGAGCTCGTTTCGGTCATGCGCTCTTCGTCGGAGTCATCCACGACAATCTTGCGCTTGCCCTGCAGAAATTTGTTTTGTGTCGAAGTAGCTGAACTGCAGACGTACTGGTTTGACGCGGACGCGTCTTTCTTCCTCCTCCGAAGAAATCATGTCTACATCAATGAAATCACTTGTGGGGGGTGTTTGCTTCGAGCTGCTACCACCATAGGAAGATGTGGAGGCGGCCGCGGACGAGTTCAACGCGGTGAGATCGGGGCCTTTGGATTGTGGGGTCTGTGGCACTTTCGACGCGTCGGACGCGGGCTCTTTGTCTTTGGGCTTGGGCTTGGGTGAAGGCTTTGCGGGCGCCTTTCCAAAGAAACTCATGAGCGTTTTTTGCTGCCCATCCTTTTGTGTGGATTTGGGAGGCATGGTGGTTGCTGGTAAGAACCGAGACGCGTTATGGCACTCTATTTGTACGCTGCTGACTAATATGTGCACTTTAAAAAAAAATGTCCCCGTTCATGGGCAGCTGTAGAAGTATAGTATACAAGCCTCGACTACGCCACGTCAGGGCTTGGGGAATCGCCAATTGTGCTGCAAAGTCATGGTCGTCGTTGGAACGCTTGGGTCCCAATCGGGCGGTAATGTTCCATCGTCCCAGCTCCGCAGAATGTTCCCGCCCATCCTGCCCATATGGTACGATGGAAATATTCGCAGTCTTTCCAGCCGGCGCTCCCGCAGTTTATTTTTCGGCAACATACCTGACACTGCGTGTCGGATGATCTGAAAGACACGGTAAGAACGACACAGTCTTTAACATTCAGACCACACCTCGTCGGGGTTCTTGATCATCATGTCTTTGTATGGCGTCTCCTTCAGTCCTCCGGGATACATCGAGTGTTTCCTGAACAAGACTTGCTCGGCTTTCCGCCCAGTCACCAAAACCTTTCTAGAGTTTGTCACAATAACATAGTCGCCGCAGTCAACTGGTGGTCGGCCTCAGCGAGAGTCAAATTATCTCGGGATACTGAATACCTCCGGGGTCGTAAATGGGCTTGTGCTTTCCCATAAGAACGAGCGCTATCCGTTCTGCAAGCTTCCCCAGCACACGCTCTGAAGCATCGACGTGGTGCCATACCCGCGCATATGCGAGGACGGTCTGAGCATACGATGTGAAAAAACAGTCGGCGGAAGCAGAAAATTACTTGCATTGCCAACCGCCTGGGACATGGGCGATGAAAGAAAGATTGATGGAGTTGTGACTGGCGTGACAGACGCGTTGTGGACGCGAACGATGCCTCGCGAAATAGTCACTTTGCAGCTGGGTCAATGTGGAAACCAAAGTGAGATTATTCGGGATTTCATTCTTCTCTAACTGGTTGAAAGTGGGCTCCGTCTTTTGGCAACGTCTGTGCGCCGAACACGGGATCAACAAGGAGGGCATTCTTGAGGAATGGGCCACTGAAGGAGGCGATAGAAAGGACGTGTTCTTTTACCAGGCAGACGATGAGCACTATATCCCCCGTGCCATCCTCGTCGATCTTGAACCCAGGGTGCGTGCATTCTGCGATTTCGACGCGTTCATCCTGCTGAGCTGCTACGCAGGTAATCAACAATATCCTCACGTCTCCGTACGCGAATCTTTACAACCCGGAAAATATATTTGTTTCCAAGGACGGAGGGGGCGCGGGAAACAATTGGGCACTAGGACACGCGCAAGGGGAAAAGATATACGAAGAAATAATGGAGATGATCGACCGGGAAGCAGAGGGCAGTGATTCGCTAGAGGTGTGTAGAGGACATGTTATTTCACTTACACACACTCACATTGGTCTTGTCTCAGGGTTTCATGGCCATGCACTCTATCGCAGGTGGAACTGGCTCAGGTCTCGGCTCATTCCTCCTGGAACGGTTAAACGACAAGTTCCCAAAGAAACTGATACAAACGTACAGCGTGTTTCCCAACGCACAAGAAGGAGACGTCGTAGTGCAGCCCTACAACTCAATGCTAACTTTGAAACGACTGGTTAACCACGCGGACTCTGTCGTTGTTCTCGACAACGGTGCCCTGGCCCGGATATCTGCGGAACGTTTACACGTACAGACGCCGAGCTTCGACCAAACGAATCAACTCGTGAGTTCACCTCATTGAAATCCTTTGCAACCGCCTTTGAAGTGATTCGCAGGTTTCAACTGTCATGGCGGCAAGTACCCAAACCCTCCGATACCCGGGCTACATGAACAATGACCTCGTCGGGATAATCGCCTCCCTCATTCCGACACCGCGGTGTCATTTCCTAATGACATCGTACACTCCCTTTACCAGCGATCAAATTGACAAGGTAGGCCACCTCTTGCGCGCCATAGATCTCACTTATCAGTGGAATAGGCAAAGCCAATACGACGAACAACGGTCTTGGATGTGATGCGGCGCTTACTACAACCGAAAAATCGCATGGTGTCAACTAGACCTAGCAAAACCGCCTGTTATATATCCATATTAAATATCATTCAGGGTGATGTGGACCCCACGGATGTATGTGCAGTCTCTATTCGTTGCAATCGGACCTAACAGACTTTTAAAGGTTCACCAATCACTACTTCGGATACGCGAGCGCCAACTAGCCAACTTCATACCATGGGGACCAGCCTCGCCGCAAGTTGCTTTGACCCGCAGATCACCCTACGTTACAGCAAACCACCGGGTCAGTGGTTTAATGCTGGCCAACCACACCAGCATCGCGTCGGTCAGTCTGCGATCTCACGAGCATTTCCCTGTCTCATCATTTTACAGTTGTTCAAGCAAATGCTCGACCAATTCGACAAGCTCAAGAAAAAGAATGCTTTCTTAGACCAGTACAAGAAGGAGCGGATGTTCGAGAACAATTTGGAAGAGTTTGATGACGCGAGGTTTCCTATCTACTGTTCTTGTTCTTTGCAAGTACGCTCACATTTTTATTTCAGGGCAACGTGTGAGGAGCTGATGAAGGAGTACAAAGCATGTGAGAGTCCCGATTATATCACTTATGTGAGTGGTCGAGTCAAAGCTTCGTTCTTCCCCTTGACCTCTTCGCAGGGTGCGCAGGAGGGCGACCAACCAGCATGATTGGCCGATATATCTGTAGCATAGCGTCATCTGTACACTTTTCATCTTTGCTTTTGCTTTTGTGCTTGCTTTCCATGAACAGGGACTCAATGCGATTCAAAACTCTACAATGGATAAAACCAGATGAGAAACCACGTCGGTGGGTGGAGGGGGTAGACTAAATCATGTCGATTTCTTCGGCCCCTCCAGTTTCTTCCCAATATCTGTCCCTGTAGAGCGCGTCAGAGGTGGGCGGGAGACATGGCGCGAGAAAGGAATGCGTACCACGAAGTTTTACTCCCAGTACTCGCTCAAGCTTTCCCAGGATTTGAGCATTGGGAATGGCTTTGCTTGATTCGTAGTCTTGCAGAATGGAAGGCTTCTCGTTGATCTTCTGCGCTACATCTTTCTGCGAAAGTTTGAGCTCCATGCGGGCGTCTTGAATAGCCTGGTTTACGATATTCATGAATTCCACGGCGGGTGATTGTGAGGAAGTAACCTACTCGTCCGACTGAAGGCGCAATCTTGGCTGGCGGTGCTACCTCATTCTCCCGGTCAAGTTTGGCTATACGTTGGTGGTCGGTGCCTGTGGAGAGCGGTGAGCTTGATCCGGATTGACGTGGACAGCATCTGTACCCTGGTGAGCTTTGTTTCCCCCGGCGGTGACCTTCTTGTCCGTTCCAACGACCGAACCTGTTCGTCGGGCCTATTGTCTGATTAGCGGCACATGATACAGCGGAAGCAGGAGGCGTACAGCTGGTGGAGAGTTGAGTTGCTTGTAGTGCGAAGCATGCGGAAGACACGTACCATTCAAATCCGACTCTTTCTTTGTAACTTTGGCCACCGCGCTCTTCTTGCCGATCACCGTTTTTGAGTCCCAATCAAGGTCGGTCATTATGGTAACTGTTTCTAAAAGGTGTAGAAGGTATGAAGTGAAAAGGAGGAGGTGGGAAAGAACAAGATTTGTGGATGGACGTTATAAACAACACGCGAATGCAGTGCGGCGCTCTCGGTTCTGACTCATCTGGATTCGGGCTCGGATTCAAGTCGGACGCGATGCATGTTATGGGTATCTCAGACTCAGAGACCGATTCAGCACTCTTCGCAGGCTTTCTTCTATGAATGCAGGAGTCGAACATTCAGCACAACCCCAGATTACCCCGGATTTGCCCCAGACCCACGAGAAGATGCTGAAAGACGCCTCTACTGCACCTAAATCATGTCGCCCAAGATCTGGAACTCGCTAGAACCCTCTGCGACGTTGTACTATTTTCTACGCTTTCCAAACTTGCCTGGGTTCCAGAACATTCTACATATCTCCCGCTGTGAAACTCAGTGACCTCAACGCACAATATGACGCAAATCACTGCTCTCGAACTTTCGAAGGCTTTGGCAACGCACAACATGACGCGAATCACTGCTCTCGTCTCGCAGTATAAAAGTAGCAGAGCTCTCGCAATTCTTTAACTACACAGAGTCCTTCGAGTAAAGAAAGCACGAAATGTCCGTCTTCTACTACGACCCCTCCTACGATGTTGAACGCATGATCAACGACACCTTTGGTCGTATGGGCAGCTTCAACAACAATAGCCAGGCTCTTCAGCGGCAGAACGGGAACGACGATGTTCAACGCGCTATCAGGCCAAGGTAAATCAAACCTTTTTTGACTCGGTTAGCGGCTAATATCTAACGGAATTGCGCAGGATGGATCTTCACGAAGATTCCAAGGCCAACACCGTGACCGCGACATTCGAACTCCCGGGCGTAAAGAAAGAAGACATCCAAATTGACGTACATAATGGCAAGTTTCGATTTCATGCTGGTTTGACCTTGGCTGAGTAGAAAATCTAGGGCGACTGAGCATTTCTGCGGAAAACAAGATTTCCGAGAACTACGAGAGGGATGGGTATGCGATCCGCGAGAGGAGATTCGGCAAAATTGCCCGAACGCTGCAGCTGCCTCAGGGCGTCAAGGTAAGTTTTGTTTGATGCCCACAAGTAGTTCGGTGGTTCTAATCGTCGCAATAGGAAACAGAAGTCAAGGCTGCCATGGAGAATGGCTTGCTGACAGTCACGTTCCCCAAATCCACTCCCGAGCAGGCGCCCAAGAAGATCACCATTTCTTGAATCCTGGATTTGGGGCACTTGAAATAGTCGAAACTATCAATGCTTTGAGATTTGTATACTAGTTCCTTTACGCACGTGTACAGAAATGCTATGAATGTCTTGCATCGCACATGTCAAGCCCACACGATGAATTTTGGTGCATCCGTATGCAAGCGATTGTGTTTGCTGATTGTTATGTGCTGAACTGTCCATCCGGGTGGGGAGCTTCTTTTGTGGCATTCCGATGACCACTCTTAGGTTCGGTAAACTTGTTTATATTATACTCTGTTCACATGGCCCGCTGTATTTGCTGTTCCGCATCGTCGAACTTGAAGGGTATCACTTAGTCCCGCTTACGCTGGTGGCAAACAACGCCGCGTTTCCAAATGAGAATATAAAAGAATAGGTTTAAAAAGTATCACTGCACATTCCATTCGGATTCAAAAATATACAATTCCTCCCATGGTGAAGAGCAAGGTGGAGGGGAAACATATGTGACGTTGCATCTCAGACCGTCGTCCACAAACAGTCGGATGCTCGGACGTATATCGACCTCCTTCTCCCGCTCGAATGTGACTTTGATGTACCCGAGTGCAAGCATTCCGGAAATTATAAAACGCAGGAGAGCGTCCGTCACGAAGCGGCAGTGGAGTATGACTAGCTCCCGCAGCGCAGGGCAATGGGTACCCAAAGTAACCAAAATCTCGTCGTCGAGCACGGGTTCTGACAGTTGCCACGGGCCCTCCACAGCATGATGTGAAGAGACTGTAGGGTGGGCGGTAGCCCCGACGCGAAATCCATTAATGATGACTCGGTCAACGTATCGCTGTCGTTTCTAATGGATTTTAAACGTGTGAAGGCGACAAGGGAGGACACAAGAGAGTCCTCGGTGGGGAGTTTGACCCGGGAATGTCTTTCCCGCCTGAGGCCGAACTCGTGCAGATTTAGCATCGATAGGTGGTTTAATAGACGCCGTGCACTACGAAGGGGATGCCCACCGAGACACAGATTCATGGTGCGGAGAGATGAACATTCGACGACGTCATGCGTTACAAATCCGTCCAGGGAATCATAGACAAGAAATTTGCAGATTTGGAGCTTGGGGCACGTGGAAAGAATATCCAGGGCAACTTCGGGCGTCTATAGATTTTCTACGCCCCATAACGGGAAGAAACACAGGGAAGTCAACCGATTCCACCGAAGTGGCAGGCCCAAGCATTGGATGTGGTTCCCAGTGAAACAAAAATTCGTAAGACTTGAGCCATGAAGAACTCCACCAGGCTGGTGCTCGAAAGGAATGTGGTCCCGGAAATCGAGATTCGATATTTCCAAAGTCTCGCAACAAAGGTACGTCATTCTCGGTCAGGCACGATAAGGGCTCGAGCACGGACGACTGGACGGCCAAGCGAATATTCCGCCATCGGGATGCGAATGGAATGAGCGCCTTCATGAAAGAGTCCGAGTTCAGAGAGGAAGCTGAGGGGCCAGACGTTGTGCGCGGATCGGGGTGGCTTTCCGAAGAGATTGACAAAGGATACTCCCCGGATCGTCCCAACCAAGCAGTGGTCACCTCCAAGCACTGCGCGGCCAGCGGGTCGAGTAGGTCCTTCGGTTCGACGATATGGAGTGGTGACCAAAGTTAGAGTTGTGAAAGGGATATGGCTCTCCACGAGTTACATATCCGTCCGAGGAGAACAGGCGCCTCTTCGGCGCCCATGACACAATTCCGGTCAGTAGGAATGCAGGCCAGGAGGATTTCCTAGGTATTATCGAGCGGGCATCGACGGATGGGGACATGAGAGTCTGGTGAGCCTCTACATATCCCTTGAGAGTGTCGCGCTCCTCGGTGAGTTTATCGAGCCCCTTTGTCATGACTTCGATTTTCTCGTCGAGATGCTTCAACTTCAGACAGGGACGTTTGATTTGAACCAATTCCTCGTCTCGAGGACAGTAATTGGACCCCAGATGTGAGGCAAACGGTGGAAAGAGAGGATGTCAGATGTGGCAGTGCTGCGGCGCTTGTCGCTTGTCAGATGATCGCGATGGCCAAGAAAGCGCCCAGTCTAAGGTTAAATTGTTAAATTGTAGCGACATACATTCATTTGCCATTTTCCATTCCCCCAGGCCGACTATCTTGTTGTTACCTGAGCAACGAGAGCACACCTTGATTTTTTCCCTTCAGTCAATCTCTCTGTCTCGAATTCCGGATGCGGGGGAATGACGAAAAGAGTTCTGGATCCAGGATTGAAGCTACAAAAGCTACTCTAATATTTTCGACTCGAGTTCAGCAATCCAACACGTCCCGAGACCCCATTGCGGCTTCCTCCTGACGCACATCGCAAAGCAAGTCGTACCCCGACAGAATTGTTGCAACGGATACCGGGAATGTTGTTACCGTCCAGACAGCATACATCTCCAACAACCACTCCGTCGCAGATGTGTTCTCGTCACTACGCATCAGCGCGGTGAGTACCGTGTGCCCCGCCAGGTCAGCCCAGCAGCCGATCCTGCATGCGCACAGGTCGCAGCACTCGGGACCAGACGCAAAGAGCGCCGCACGGCGTATAGCTGCAGCGCGAGACACGGCAGAGGTGGTAGTCACGGACGTGGGGAGACCGTCGATGCCGTGGATCGCGTCGCCAGCAGAGTCTTGGAGTACTTCATTGAAGGCCGCGCAACACGCACGACAGAGATTCGGTGGCGGGAGCTTGCTGAGCTCTGGGGCAGACGAAGGTACGTATGCGACCGTCGGGCGCGGAATGAGCGTATGTTGGACACCCGGCGCGAACACCTTCCGCCACGCGTCCGTGCCATTGCGCTCGCGGAGAATCAATCCACGATTGGCCATAGTCAATACTTCGAGCGCATGTGGGCTGGTCGAAGCGCGGAGTTGACGCATGTACTTCACAAAGCGTTCCCATGTTCTGTAGCGCTCATTGAAGGGGGCCCAAGCTCCGGTGGCGAGGAGGGAATTATCGCCATAGAGTGGTACGGCGGTCCTGCTGACGTTGCAGATTCGCCGGGCAGTTTCATCGGTCACCGTCGTCAAAAATGCGGTGTGGACATCGTATCTGGCGACTCCCGCCGCAGCGATATACATCACCGAAGACACTAGATTCGATGTCATGAGGTCGTAGAGCAAGTCGTAAATGCTAGCCATGAGCAGAGCGACAAACATAGTCACTCTGCTTTCTGCAAAACTCGCCGCATCCTCGTACCCGAAAGTGCAGAGTGCCCCACAGTCTCCGACCATGGTCGCGATCCATTCGTCAGGAGATGTCGCGAGAGGACCGAAATTCGCAGCGCCTCCGCCGCCTTCGACCCAGGTTTCTTGGATGCGACGAACGTATCGCTGCACGTCGAAGTTCAGCAACGCAGCAAGCGCAGCACCTTGCATTGCCGTTCCCATCTCCGCCACGTATCGCTTCGCAAGCGCCATGGCATGGGCAAAACCTGGTTTGTACGCCTCAATGCGGTCGAAATCAAAGTCAACCGTCCCGAGAAGCGTTAGCGCGTTGCACGCATCAAGGTCTTGGCGAGTGACCACCTGGCGCTGCACGCTCAGCCAGATGAACGAAGAGCACGGGCTCATGGGGGCAAACCCTGTGTTGCACCACTTGCGTTGCGCAGCAGGGGTATACTCTTCGCTCTGTTTCCATGCGGCCCCGCCAATGCTCTTCGGCGCGACCTGATAAATCGAGTCGCGAGCAGGACCGCGAGTGATCACCATCCGGAGGTCGGTGACCGGGCCTTTCTCCCCGGACGGACGGACGCTGTTGTAAACCTGGAGGCATTTTATCACGTCGTTAACCATTGCAGACGGTAGTCTGACTGCGATTGCCGTGTCCGCCAGGAGCTGCCAACCTGAAAAGTAACCCTTCTCGCGACAACAGGTCCGCACCGCGTCGACGACGCAGTGATTTTTATCGTAGACGGACAATGATTCGTATTCCGCTGCTGTCGCCACTCCAGCATGGCAGACGGATTCCACATCAGCCAACTCGGTTCTTGCCTCCACCAATATTTGCAAGACCGAGTCCAAGACCGGGGAAGACAAGTCGATGTTATTCAACATGGAGTTGGCCAATACCCTGATAATAGGTCGGAGTTGACTTCAGCTCTTTGCAATCTGTGTTTCTTGATAGGTGACTCACCGTCGCAAACAGTGGGAGGATCGAGTGAGTTAGAGATTCTGGTGTACTGCGAAAAGCGATTAAAATACCAAAATCGGTGTCCTTTGCGCATAAAAGGCGGCCAGGACATAGCACTTGAAGTTCATCGTTGAAGTCAGTATCAAAACCAGTGCGAATATAGGGCGAGCAGTAGATAGCACTTGAGGTCTGAGTAGTTGAATGATATCATGACTACCATCTACGGCAGTGGTTTCGGTGAACTGCTAGGACTGCGTTGGCATCGGACAAGTATAGACCAGTACCAAGTTGCGTGAATGGATGAGAAAATTTGTCGCATTTTAGGTGTGCGGTCCAGCCGCTAGTCCTTTTCCCGTAGAATTAGACTTGAATCGAGTTGGTTATCGTTCTGAAACGCATTGTCAAGATGTGTCGGGACAGTTTTGTTCTCCGAGTCATCAAGTCCTCGAACGGTATGGGTAGATGCAGTCGCTCAGAAGATCTTCGGGGACCATTCCTCGCATATACTAAGAAAACTTAGACCAGCGCTCAGGCAGAAGCATATTACACAGCCACGAATTGCCTTTGTGACCAAAGTTGTGGTTGTGAGATATGGCTACTTATTCGTCCCAGGAGATTTAACACAATTCCGGGCCGGAAGACAGGCGAGGAAGATGTCTTCGATAGTAACGAGTGGCAGTCATCGGATGGGAGACATGAGAGCCTGGTGTGCCTCCACGTAGGCTTCAAGCGTGTCAATGAGTTTATCGACCGTCTTTGTCATAACCTCGATTTCCTCGTCGAACAGACAGGGCTCGATTGAGAGGCTTTTGATTTGAACCCTCGTCTCGAGGATAGTGATTGGACCCAGCTGTGAGGCAAATGGGGAAGACATGATAGTGGAAGAAAGAATGCCAGATGTGGCGGTGTTTCGCTGATCGCGATGCCGCAAGCGAGCCGATTTCTCAAAATTTGAGGAAGGAAGGAAGGAAGGAAGGAAGGAGAGCGTCCGAGTAGCTGTACTGATGGCGGATGATGAACTGATGGCGGATGATGGCGGATTCCCACGGTCAAATCCACTGAACGAGATATCATTCTATAGATCTACTGCAGGGAAATAGACCAGATTCCGTGCACACAATTTCCTGGAGGGAATTTCGTAAGATCAAATTCATTGAACGAGATCCACTCCAACAGTTTTGCTGCAGCGGATCCTTTGCATGGGATTACGTGGACGGAATTTGACATGATCAAATTCACTGAACGGGATCCACTTCATCGGTTTTGCTGCAGCAGATTCCGTCCATGGGATTTCCTGAAGGTATTCTCCATAATGAAATCAAATTCGCTGAACAAGATCCACTTCACAGGTTTTGCTACAGGGGATAGCTTGCACAAGATTTCCTGGACGACATTTCCTTCAGCCCAAATAGTTCACAAAATCCACTCCCCGGGACTTGCTCTACCGGATTTCATTGAGCCTTTTTCATGCACAGGATTCCCTCAAGGTAAACTTCTGCAGGCATTTTCCTGCAGCAAATCTTTTGAACATCCTCTTTTGATCCTCTTCAGAAAATCCGCTGCACCTAAAATTATATTTTTGTTCTCGGGAGCGATCCTTCTTCAGCAAGACTAGCACAGATTCTATCAGTTCAGTTTGAATCATATTCTACTTCCCAGTGATTGAATACCGTTTTGCTAGAATCTATTTTGATGATTTTTCCAAGTGGGCAGAAGAAAGTGAATGCACGCGGTTTTCAGTTCACCCAGAGTCTAGGACTCTATACAGGGAATATAAGTCAGGCCTCAAGCTTACTTAGTCTAGTGGTATGGTGCGATGCTTGAAGTCTTTTAACTGCAGAGTGTCTCTGGTTCGAGTCTTCGCAGGTACTCCTTTACGGTACATTTTTGCTCCACTCTACCTTCACGCCTTTTACTCCACGTCTTTTCATTCAGCCACGATATCCTCACGGATTTTTGTTCAGCTAATTTAATCCAAGACATTCTAAGCAATGATTTTACTGCAGGCACTACCTTTAATGCAGAAACAACCGTTGAAGCAAGATTTCACTTTGCTTCTGCTTGCCTACCAGGTGCTATACAGTTTCTGTCAGTCCCCTTCTCTCCCCATGCTAGAGGACGGCTTATGTCCTAACTGCCAAATTAGGCTGACTGCACTGACATACTGTGAGGGTTTTCATAACCCAGAGCACGAGGGTTGGGTGTATCAGAAGGCGTGTTTCCCATTCTCTGATTTTTTTCTCTTCAACTCACTTATTTACCAGTGTCCAAATCACGTCTTCAACCATAGTTCTTCACCCTCTCCCAAATCCACTTGTTGATATTTTACCTGGAGATTTGATCTCAGCCACAACAACATCGACCAGGTGCCGCCTTCAATGGATTCTTCTGAAAGTTCTGATCCATTCACCGTGGGACCACCCCTCACCCCGGGCCGTGCATCACTCTCTCAAAAAAACCGCAGTAATCATTGTTGCAGTACAGTCTGCGAGGCATCTCGTAAGCCCCGCACCGCTAATGCAAAGTGTTCTTGGGGCTTCTGCCAAGAATGCTGTCTTGCTGGGCAGCCCTGTAGCCTCTCTTCTCATAACAATCGGACGCCCACGCCGGCTTGCATGCCAACACGCACGCCAACTCAGGCTGCGGATCCCTTTTCCGGGCCATACGCTCGGATGATCCCTGAAGAATATTGTCAAACACTCCGGACTGGAGACTTCAACCGCACCCCCGTCCTTCTCTGGCTGCAGCTTACAAAGAGGCCCAGAAGACCACTATCAATGTGATGCTGTGGACGTCGGTCTGTGCTCCTTTTGTAAATTCCTTCTTTTTAATGTACTTATTGTCAGGATATCCTTCCTCCCACACCCTACTGTCTGGTAGTCCCTCCAGAAACCTTTCCTTTTTTCCACCCCAATGAGCACAAGGAGATAACCCAGATGGTGGGGCCAATGGAATCTTTCTCGCACCTCTCCGCAACGCCACAACTTCTCTTAATGACCGAGGAAGCACAAGATCTTTGGGTTGTCCAGAGTACACACATCAAAGTAAAAACTGATAGCACAATTTACCTGCGTCTGCCCGGCGTTTCCACGTGCTTAAACTTACGCCCTTCCCCGGTGAAGAGGTCAAGCTCATACATTGAATCTTCTGAGCCAAGGCATGTTCCCTTTTGTAGATTACCTGACTTGTTCCTGAACATTTTATAGCTCCAGTTCTTCAAATAAACGGCCACGCATTGCGAGCCTCAATCTGGATACATTAATGTACGTATCCCCGTTTTTCTTTTTTTTTTGTGAACTAATCATCTACAGTCCAATGCCAGAGCAATCCCTTAGTCTACCACTCGAGTTCTCCCCTCCTCCCAGTCCTACACCTTTACGGATCACACCAAGTACACCTTTGTAATGCCGTCCCTTGCTTCTTCTCTCCAAGACTGATCGCATACTCACAGAAAACCACCGCCCTCCCTTCTTGAAGAGATGACCTTTCCTTTGTGTTTTGCACATCAGATGGACGCTCTTTTCAGGGATTTTGAGCAATTGTCCACTGGAAGCACGCAGCAACGCTTCGCCGAAGTCTTTGGCGCTTTGGGCCTAAAATTCATTTCCAGTACTTTTTCTGACAGTTACTCTGCCTGGAGGAGAGGTGATCCTCAATGACTACAAGCTGCCATTGCTTCTAAAAATACAGCAGCGGGAGCCTGGGGTCCAATCATTACAGCGTACAAAAAAAGCATACAAAAATCACCCAAGAAATCCAATACTATCTCTCACTAGCCAGTTTTTCTGTGACATCTCACTTACTATTTCTGTGGCGTACTTTTTGTGGCATCTTACTTACTATTTTACCTTTACCATTTTATCTTTACAATCTTACCTTTACAATCTTATCCGTACAAAAAAAGCATATAAAAATCGCCCAAGAAATCCAATACTTTCTTGGGCTAGTTAGCCCAATTTTCTGTTGTGTCTTACTTACTATTTTACTATCTTACTATTCCAAACTTAAATCCCATACTTGTCTTTGCCAAACTCAAGGAATCGTTCAAATGATTATAAAATCCATATTCACTGCGTTCCCGCCCTCAGTAGACCGACCTCGGTCTACTTTGGTGTACCTCTGACTACCTCTGCCTACCCTCTGCCTACCCCTGTCTACCATGGTGTACCTCTGTGTACCTCTGACTACCCTCCGCCTACCCCTGCCCTTCTGTTTACCCCTGTCTACCCTCTGTCTACGTAAGGTGGACAGCCTTCGCCTACCTCCGGCTACCTCGGCTAATTTGGTACACCGACCTCGGCCAATTGTCGGCCAAGCTCCGACCGGCCGTCGGCTTTACACCGACGTCGGCTATCGTCTGTGTACCTCTGTGTACATGGGTAAACCGAGGTAAACACTTAGACAGGGTACGTCTACATGATGTAGACCCAAGGTCGGTGTACCCTTGGTCCACCTTGGTCTATCACGTGGACCAACCCTCGGTCTACTGGGGGGCGGAACGCAGTGATTGCCTGTTTTGGACTTCTATCTCGTGATCAGCCTACCCAACTTCCTTTATGTCGGTTGGTCTTACCCAAAAAATCGATTGTCCTGAAAAAAAAACCATGACTTCCTTGGAGCATATCACATTTGAATACCTGTGCATACCTGGCTTTGAATGTTTTCCCTCTCACTTACCCTTCCCTCTCAGCGATACGAACAAGAAACTTGACAAAGGATGCTTAAATGTATGCCCATATCAATTGCCCTGTTCGCCATTTTAACGTTTTTTTTTTCAAGGCTATTATACAGGCCAATGGCAGACGCACTATGGCTGGCAAAGTAGCAGAGCTTCGTTCGCATATCACTGGGTTGGGGTTAGATATTGACTGGGGCTATATAATGACCAAGCCATTCCAGAAGGATCATACTAGGCTGGTGGATAATCTGTTCCTTTCCTATGTCTCAGAGGGGTGGGTTCAATTGCCGGTTAGTCTCACTTTGAAGCGTCCTTTCTGCAAAACTTACCAATTTACTCAACAAGATTGTCCAGGCTTCAACTCCGTCCAGCCCGTTGTCCTCAACTTCGGACAGCAGCGTCAAGTGGCCTGAGCAGCCACCACCTACAGAAGGCGAGGTTCCTCCTACCGGAGAGGAGGAACTCCAGATGGACGTTGATCAGGAACAAGAAAAGATTTTCACCAATGACCCTTTTGAAGGCCATTTGCTTGCAAGGCAGTCTGGCCCGCTTGTCCAACTTCAGAATGCTCTCAACAATCTCCACCATGGTTCGAAAAGGTTTCAGCTTGTGTCCAAGGCTCAGCTGTTCCAAGGCAAAAATCTATACAACGCATTGAATGCAGGTGCATGCATATTCAAAACTTACATATTCATGGATTGTCACCTAGTGCAACGGTTGCACAAATGACTCCACATGGGCTGGCCGGTTCCAACCATACGGTGATTACGTTCCTTTAACACTTCGTCCAGGCGATGTTGGTTATCGCCATGATGTGGAACCACAAGTACTTCTCGGCGCTTTGACTTGTCGCGAAGGAGTGCATGATAAAAAAAGGCGCTCAGAACAAGTACACCATCCAAGAGTTGTTGGAGACGCAACCCATTAGGAACTTCAGATTGATTAAGAGCCAGATTATATATTCTGGCCAACGTCTCCGAAGATGTACTGAGTCAAAAAATAATTGGAAATTGAAATGGACTTGAGATCTTGAATAAACTCACTGAGCCATACACATCTGCTTTTCAAAGAACACACAGAGCTGGTCTTCAAAGAAGTTGGAGGTAGTGACATGGATGAATGTTGGAACAACGGTCCCATAATATTCACGGTACGCATCTGGTGATTCAGCATCTTTGACAAAATAATTGGGATGGTAACGGGTCTTGCACACTGCAAGAAACTGGGATTAAAAATTATTGCCCACTACTAATGATGTGTCTTACGCCGACAATAAGTTGAGTGAGAAAAAACAGGCAGAATTCCCCAATGAAGAGTGTACAGTCGAGCTTCGGCAACACTGGGGTGAGTTAAATGTTGGCCACGGCTGTCAGGGGAACCACCCGTCCGTCCGTCCGTCCGTCCGTCCGTCCGTCCGGCTCCGGCCCATCGCACCGCCCCACTTCCTCGTCCGATCCTTTGTCCGGCCTCGTCCGTCCATCCGTCCTCGCCCGACCATCCGGCCTTCGGTCCTATGCCCCAGCCTACGCCTCCGTCTGGAACGTCGCCCTCCGTCCCTCCGGACTCCGTCCCCCTCCGACCCCCCGCGTCCGGTCGCTCTCACTGGCACGTGCTATGTGATCAAGCTCGAGACCACTGCCGATCGATCCGGACATGTGCTACTGGCTAGTACCTATAAAAACCTCGCCTAGCGTGGGAATCCTTATCCTTTCTTCTCTTTGGATTCTCCCGCTAGGTGCATATTCTAGAAACCTGTATTTAGTACTGTCAATTGAGTTACTTCGGATTCTCCCGCTAGTCTCCCACGCTCCCGCGCCAAGCTGAGGTTGCCCTTACAGCAGAAGAAAGGATCTAAGGGATCAACCGGTCAAGATTGCGAAGTTCGGTGTAGATTCGGACTCGGACCGCTACGCTAGCGCTCCGGCCTCCCCCACTTCCAATCTCGACCCCTCCTCCTTGATGGACGCCCCGACGCCCGGAAACGGGTCTGCGCCACCCGAGCTCCCGGATGTTTACATCCCGGACCCGGCTGCCGACCCCGAATCCCGGCTGACAGCGGTAGAAAGCTCTCTCGCGAACATCGAAACCCTACTCCTCCACATTTTACACAACAACCAAAATCCACCCGCGACTGCCCCCGTCCCTGCTGCTCCGGCTCCGGCGGTGGGTCCAGACTTCACCACCCTCACCCCTGCAGCAAAATCGGTTCTCCGACCGAACCCCCCAGCCGTTTTCGACGGCGACCGGACTCAAGGACGGATGTTCCTCCACTCCGTCCTCACATACCTCCGACTAGTTCCGGAAGCCTTCATGGTCCACGGACAGGTTGTCGAGGAAAAACTCATGCGGTACACCATGTCCTTTATGGTGCGAGACGCGGCCGGACGATGGGCCTAACGACAGTCCGCAATCGTTCCGTTCCCATTCCCGTCCTGGGCGGAATTCGAGTCCGAGTTCCGGCTCCGGTTCGTAGAGGAAAACGAGCAAGACCAAGCTCTCCTCCGGTTGGAGACCCATAGCTACTACCAGGGCTCTCGCGACGTTTACCGGTACACAGACGACTTCGAGGAACTTGCCGCCACGGCCGGGTACACGGACCCGCTCGTCCGCATCACCAAGTATTGCGCAGGGCTCGACCCGCGGATTAACACGGCGATCACCACGTCCGGGACCGCTCCGGCGCTGCTAGACTACGCCGGATGGCGCCTCCGCGCCTTCCGCCAGTACGACGCCCTCGCCCGTGTCCGAGCGGGAGCACCTCCGACTCGCGCCCCGGCTCCGGCCGCACGCCCTCGCACTGGGACGTTCCTCCCAGTCCCCTCCTTCACGCCTGCTCCCAAAGCCGCGCCGGCGCCCGCCCTTCCACCTGGCATTCCAATGGATGTCGACCGGACCCGCGCACGCTTCACGCCGCGCACTTGCTTCTGTTGCGGCGCGGCCGGACACCTCGCTCGAGACTGCCCGACTCCCTCGGATGTCCGGCACGCGGACATCCTGGACGAGGTCGTCCGTCAACTCGGTGACGACCTCCTCGGAGAACTCTTCGCGCGCCTCTCTACCACCGCTGGGCTTCCGGCCGAGCCGGACACCGGAGACGCGGAGCCAGAGGGTTTTCCGGACCTGGCCGAGTGAGCGGTGCGCCCTCGGTCGCGTCCCCCAATCGTTACTCCTGCTTGTACAAAGATATACCCAATAAATCAGCAGTTGATACGAAAGGCGCACCCCCTATTCCCGCCCCGGAGGCCAAGACTGAACTTCCCCCTTCCCTTCCCCGCGTCCGCCGTCCGAGGTGGGAACGCAAACTACCCCGGCGGTACGTTATTGATTCCGTAGAGGGCCGGAACTCACTGCACATTCCGTTGGAGATGCAATCGGTAGAGACCGCGGCTACGATGTCCGTGAAGGGTCTGGTTGACTGCGGAGCGACCGGAGACTTCATCGACTCGGAGTACGTGATCTCCCGCAACCTTCCCGTCCGGAAGCTCTCCCAGCCAATTCCGGTCCTCAACGTCGACGGCACGCCCAATGCGTCCGGAGGCATTTCCGGCGTAGTTGATATGGTCGTCAACTACAAAGGACACTCCGAACGCATCCAACTCGCGGTAATGCGGCTCGGAAAGCAGCACGTCATCCTCAGTTACTCCTGGCTTCAGAAGCACAACCCGGAGATCGACTGGGAGACCAAGGAAGTCCGGATGACCCGCTGTCCGACCAGCTGCAGCACTTGCTGGGAGGAGCTCCGCGCCGTCCGTTGCAACGCGAAGATCTCCGCCGCGATCCTCCAGCAGCTCCGCGAAGGTCCCGTCCCGTCTATCTGCGCCATTGACTCGGAGGAGTGGTGCGGAGATGACGGGTACGATCCGGGCGACGACGGAGACGACTTCCCGGACCTCACTCCGGACCCGGACGTCGACGACGGTGACGAAGACGACGAGCTCGAGGACGGCGACCGGATTCTCTACACCGCGTTCGCTCCGGCTGAAGAAATCCGCGCGGGCAGCACCGTCTCTCAGAGGCTCACGGAGGCCTACGCCCGGAACTCGGCCCCGCCCGGGACCTCGGTTCCGGCCTGGGTAGAGGATTTCTCCGACGTTTTCGATAAGGAGTCGTTCGACGCGTTGCCGGAACGTCGGACGTGGGACCACGCCATCGAACTCGTCCCGGATGCGAAACCAGCCAACTGCAAGGTCTACCCGATCTCCCCCCTCGAGCAGAAGGAACTCGACGCGTTCATCGAGGATGGGTTGAGCACCGGCCGGATCCGTCCGTCCAAATCCCCGATGGCGTCTCCGGTCTTCTGCATCAAAAAGAAGGACAGAAGCCTCCGGTTCATCCAGGACTATCGGGCGCTCAACGCGATGACCGTAAAGAACCGGTATCCGCTCCCGCTGATTAACGATCTCATCAACCGCCTTAAGGGAGCCCGGTTCTTCACAAAACTCGACGTCCAGTGGGGCTTCAACAACGTCCGGATTCGGGGAGGCGACGAGTGGAAGGCTGCGTTCCGTACCAACCGAGGGCTCTTCAAACCCCTGGTGATGTACTTCGGCCTCACCAACTCTCCGGCCACGTTCCAGACGATGATGAACGACATCTTCCAAGACCTCATCCTGTCCGGAGATGTCATGGTATACCTTGACAACATCCTCATCGCTCACTCCGATCTCGCGCGCCACCGAGAGATCGTCCGAGAAGTCCTCCGGCGGCTCCGGGTGCACAAGCTTTACCTCCGGCCGGAGAAGTGCGAATTCAAGAAGTTGTTGATCGAGTACCTCGGCGTCATCATCTCGCACAACCACGTCGAGATGGACCCGGTCAAGGTCGCCGGAGTCGCCGCCTGGCCTGCTCCGGAGAACAAGAAGGACGTGCAGCAGTTCCTTGGCTTCACAAACTTCTACCAGAGGTTCATCCGGGCGTTCTCGGACATCACGCGGCCCCTCTTCGACCTCACAAAGAAGAGCGTCGCTTGGACCTGGACCGCTGCCGCGGCCGCCACCTTCCAAGCCCTCAAGGACGCAGTGACCGCGGAGCCCGTCTTGGTCCTACCCGACGAGTCGCGTCCGTACCAGGTCGAGGCGGACAGCTCTGACTACGCTACCGGGGCTGTCCTGTCCCAGCTGGACGTGAACGGAAAGTGGCACCCGGTCGCGTTCTACTCCAAAAGTCTGAGTGACGTCCAGCGCAACTACGAGATCCACGACAAAGAGATGCTCGCGATCATCCGAGCCCTAGAGGAGTGGCGACACTTCCTCGAAGGTACGCAGCATCCAGTCGAGATCTGGACGGATCACAAAAACCTGGAGTACTTCCGGAAGGCACAGAACTTGAACCGGAGGCAGGCGCGGTGGTCCCTGTACCTGTCCCGGTTTGACTTCGCGCTCCACCACCAGCCCGGACACCTCATGGGCCGTCCGGATGCGCTGTCCCGTCGCCCGGACCACGGGGTAGGCTCGGACAACACGGACGTTACCCTTCTTCGCCCAGACTTGTTCCACATCCGCGCGCTAGAAGGCGTCGTGGTGGCCGGACCCGAAGTCCCCCTCCTTCGTGACGTCCGGGAGGCCTTCGTGGGTGAACTGGACCTTGAGGACCCCGTCGCGCTTGTCGCGCGAGAGCTCCTCAAGAACCGGAACGTCCGCCCCCCCCGGTCGTCCGAGTGAGGTGTCGCAGAAGGGCTCCTCTACTACCGCGGTAAGATCGTCGTACCGCGGAATAAGGACCTCCGACGCCGGATCATCGCCCTGCACCACGATACCCGGGTCGCCGGACACGCCGGACGCTTCAAAACCCTCGAGCTCATCTCCCGGAATTACTGGTGGCCCCAGCTGTCCCGTCACGTCGGCCAATACGTCCGAACCTGCGACCCGTGCAACCGGACGAAGGCACTCCGGAAGTTACCCCACGGAGAGCTCCACCCGACCGAGATTCCGGAAGAACGCTGGGACACTGTCTCGGTGGACTTCATCGTCGAGCTCCCGGACGCGCACGGCTTCGACGCCGTTATGGTCGTGGTCGACGTCCTGGGTAAGCGGGCCCATTTCAACGAGTGCCACACCGGCCTCGGCGCGGTCGGAGCCGCTCGGCTCTATTACCGGAACGTCTGGAGGCACCACGGAACCCCCCGGAAATATATCTCCGACCGCGGGCCGCAGTTCGTCGCGGAGTTCACCACAGAACTGTGGCGCCTCATCGGGGTAGAACCAGCGACCTCCACCGCCTACCACCCGCAGACCGACGGCCAGACCGAGCGCGTCAATCAGGAACTCGAGCAGTTCGTCCGGATCTTCACGAACTACAAACAAGACGACTGGGACGAGCTTCTCCCGGCCGCGGAGTTCGCGTACGACAACCACGTCCACTCCTCGACGCAGCAAGTCCCGTTTATGACGGACACCGGAAGGCTCCCCCGGATGGGGTTCGAGCCCAATGGACTACGCTCGAACGTGGAGTCCGCGAACGAGTTCCGGGACCGGATCGCGTCCGGAGTTTCGGAAGCCAAAGCCGCGCTCGTTAAAGCCAAGGACGAGTTCAAGCTGTACTATGATCGAAGGCGCACGCCCGCCCTAGAGATCAAGGTAGGCGACCGAGTCTGGCTGGACGCCTCCGATATCCGTACGACCAGTCCGTCTGTCAAATTTGCGGACAAACGCCTCGGCCCCTTCAAAGTCGCGAAGGTCGTCGGAAAGGGGGCGTACAAACTCGAGCTCCCCCCCCGGTACTCCCAGCTCCACCCGGTCTTCCCGGTGGTGAAACTCCAGCTCGCGGAACCGGATCCGTTCCCCGGACGCCCCCGGAACGACGAACCCCCGCCCGTCCTTCAGACGGACCACGATGTTCAATGGGAAGTCGAAGAGATCCTAGAAGCGAAGGTCCGTTATGGCAGCCTCTGGTACATGGTGCGGTGGAAAGGCTACGGCCCGGAACACAATAAATGGGTAAAGCACTCCGACGTCTTCGCCCAAGACGCCATTGATGCCTACTATCGCCGCTACCCTAACGCCCCGCGCCGGATAGCCTCGGCCGCTTTCGACTCGCTCTCGTTCCGGAGGCGCGATGCCCATGTCCGATTCATGCGTCGGGACGCCGCATTCCAAGGGGGGGGTGATGTCAGGGGAACCACCCGTCCGTCCGTCCGTCCGTCCATCCGTCCGTCCGTCCGGCTCCGGCCCATCGCACCGCCCCACTTCCTCGTCCGATCCTTTGTCCGGCCTCGTCCGTCCATCCGTCCTCGCCCGACCATCCGGCCTTCGGTCCTATGCCCCAGCCTACGCCTCCGTCTGGAACGTCGCCCTCCGTCCCTCCGGACTCCGTCCCCCTCCGACCCCCCGCGTCCGGTCACTCTCACTGGCACGTGCTATGTGATCAAGCTCGAGACCACTGCCGATCGATCCGGACACGTGCTACTGGCTAGTACCTATAAAAACCTCGCCTAGCGTGGGAATCCTTATCCTTTCTTCTCTTCGGATTCTCCCGCTAGGTGCGTATTCTAGAAACCTGTATTTAGTACTGTCAATTGAGTTACTTCGGATTCTCCCGCTAGTCTCCCGCGTTCCTGCGCCAAGCTGAGGTTGCCCTTACAACGGCATTCTGGCCTAATACATGACTGCACTGGTGGGTGTAGGTTCTCGGCACCTACACTGGTATAAAAAAGAGGGAAATTTGTAGGTACGCAAACTTACCAAGATCATGGTCCTGACCATGTAGACGGAACATATTGTTGTCCGACATTTCAGGAGGTTTGAAGACTAATTTTGCCACAATGTCGCTGAAGGCTATCCATAAGAGAGTGATAATTTCGGTGGGACGGTCCAGGACAGCAGCTAAAAAGGCAGAGATGTGGGGCGGGAGAATGATAGGAGCCACACCACCCTTGAGGATAATCTCTGGCCAAACCTTTTGGGGAAGCCTGAGGAGACGGTGGACATGGGCAAGGTCAAGGTTCTTGATCAGAGATGGGTGCTCATACAATCTGGGCAAAACCTCTTCAAGAGACATGATTGTAAAGATCAAGACATCCAAGCCAATTAAACTTTGCCTGGAGTAAAATATTGCCATTAGTGGAGGGAATTTACTGAAGGGAAAGTCTGACAATCCGTGGTCCGAATCTGCTGGAGGGAAATCCGGGGAATGGCTGCAGGACATTACCTCCAGAGAAATTGAGGTTTTCCCTGGACGCAATCTCATTCAGGCATCTACGTGATGGACTTCCAATTCAGGGGATTTGATGAAGGAAAACTCGTGAACAAGAAGTTGTGATCGAAATGTCCTTCAGAGAATTACCTCCAGTATTACTGTCAATTACGTGGAGATAATTTACTCCAGGGAATCTGCTGGAGGGTTTTGCTGAAGGAGAACCCATTGATAGCATCACATCCGCCATCATCTGCCATCACTGCATCATCCGCCATCAGTACTGCTACTCGTAGTCTCGTTCCCGCCGTTATAGAGCGCGTCTTAGACAGATTAGCATTCACGCGGGGATAATAAATTGACAGCTGATTGATCTGGGGCAAGCGTTTTGATGAAATTTGTTGGCGGAAGACGGCTCTATAACGTCTGGTGCAATTCGTATAGGCAACGGGCGATTGAGTCACGCCTTCATTCATCCTCGCTCAGCCCAGCTCCGATAACTTCAAAATCATGATGAATGTATTCCTGTGAGCTCCCCACCATTGTAGTATACATAATCATACCATTTCCGTTGCAGATTTAATTATTATTGGGCTTGCATCATAACCAGTTTTTTTGCTTCAATCACACATAAACACACCTTCCTTGGGACTTTTTTGTGTGCTATGATGTACATAATTGCATTGTCAAAATATCTGAGGATGCCTCTGATTTTTCAAACTCTGGGAGCAGGTGTATACCTGAAATTGAACTCAAGTTCACTGTGTCACACCCGTGACCAGATAAGCGATCCCATGGCTACGCTACGAACTGCACCAGATGTTAGGGTGCGCTTTCCGGTGTGTCTTTTTCATCATTTCGCTTGCCCCATCACTCTGATCCTTGATTATCTTTGACACCGGCACGGCGGCGCACCCTAACATCTGGAACCGAGATTATGCTACTCGGACGTATTGGAAGCATCAGGAAAACCGTTGCCGAGCCCTATTTGGGCCTAGTGAGCCCTATTTGGCCCTAGTGTCATAGCGTCCATAGTGATCGCTAGCACTCGCCTAGTGCTAGCATACCTTGACTTGTCACTATGCACGTACTATGCACCACTGGGCGCTCCTGGGCTACTTGACACATCTACCGTTTAAGCTACCTCCGAGTCCGACCTCCCGCGACAGCCTCAGCACTGCGACCGACCACCACACAGCCATTATAGCTGCCAGGGATTTGAAAGACCTCATTCTCGCCAGTTCTGGGGTCAATGTACGACCCGGAGCTCCTCAACCGAAGCAGGCTCCTTGATTGGGATGATCGTATGTCCACACAGATTCTTGACATCTTTTAGCTAAAGTGTTGCGCAGGTCGCGAATTTCCCTGTCCCCCTTGCTCTCTCCCTCCCGCTCCCTCCTGCCCTTGTCCCTGGCTTCGACTCGGGTTCCGCATAGGCAACGGCGGCGGCGGCATCTCACCCACCGGCGTCCCCACCCCACTCCCGCCCAAGCGCGAACCCGACAGCAACCCGCGCGTACTCAACGTCTCCCGCGCATCCGTATACACCGTTCCCCCGCTCTTCCCGCTCCCGGTCGTCCCGTCCGAACTCATTCCGCTCGTGCCGCTCACCCCGTTTATGGGTCTTGATCCAGTGGCAGCAACGCCAGCGAGGAAGGGCAGCAGCGGGCGACATCCACGCCCTCATCTACCTCTGCATCCTCATCCTCGGCACCTACCGCCTCTTAATCCACTGCCGGCTCTACCTCTGCAGCGGCGTCCGCACCCGCATCCGCCACCCCTGCCCTACCCGGCATCTCTACTTCATCCAGCCTCTCAACGAGCAGCCTCATCGGCATCATTATCGGCTCCATCCTCGGCGCCCTCGTCATCTTCCTCCTCTTGATCTGCTGCTGGATGCGCAGACGCACACGAAGAAGAGACGGTCAAAATCAGGTGTGTGGTTTTTGCATCCATTTGGATTTCCTTGGTTCTTTTCCTGGCCATTTCTTTCGCTCGGTCGGACGACGTTCCCCGTCCCGAGTCTCATCCCTTGGCTGAGCTCGCCCCGTCTGCTATCTTCCGGGCCTGCTTACCGTTTTTCACTTATCCCTTCTTCCCCTCTGCGGAGGCATCGGCCAGACGCGCAGGCGCGTCCAGGATCCGGTACGAAACGTCGTGCAGATGTTTGCCAACGGGGCCCGAAGAAGGTTGTCGCCGATGACCGATGAACGACAGCCTGCTGTCGGTGCTCACATGAATATGAAGCGGGCGGAGGTACTGCGATCGTCTGTGGCCAGGGGCAGGGCCGAAGATACCGCGATCGTCGCTCGTCGAAGCCGCAGAGCAGATACGCCGCAGGTTGTTGCGTGAACCCACTACTGCTCATTTCTTCAAGAAGTAGCTAGAAGGTTGGGCGAAGCCACCCGCGTACGTGCTTCCGTTATTTCCTTTCAACAGGTGCTCATGGTTTCGCTGCAGGGACCGGTCCGCCTTCAATGATCCTGGGTTTGAAATCGAGCTGAATTTGTAGAATATATAGACCGGACATTTTCTTGGTGCAGTAGGTCGGGTGGGCAGTGGTTGCTGGCGTGCCGATGTGGTCGCGCGTCGGGGGAGCTCGTAAATGTATCTTCATTAATCCATTGTATTGTCTCATGCTGCTAGCGGCGAGAACTGAGATGAGGAAGCAGACAGCGGGCAGCGACGGGCAGCAAGCAGCGGGCAGCGGGCGCAGGCCTACTATGCGCCAGGCACTAGAGCTCGCCTAGTGTGTGTGTGTGCTGCCCTAGCACTCGCCTAGTGTCGCCTAGTGTTCGCCTAGTGTCGCCTAGTGTCGTCTAGTGTTGCTTGTTGCTAGTCTAGCACCTTTATAGGGGGGTAGTAACTATAGACACTAGGTGTCGCTATGTAACTCGGCCAGTACTAGGAAGTGCTATCAAGTGGGGGTCGGTTTTCCTGATGAGGAAGGAAGGATGTATAACTGCAGCAAATTGGGAAATGGAAATCCCACGTCCCATGTGGGATGCGGATGGCATCCCATCAGCGGCTGACTTCGGCACAGCCGTACAGAACACAGCCGTACGGACTCGTACGGAGCAACAACTGCAATTTTTGTAGTTTAGAGTGAGACCTACACCCTAGCTCATAGCCCATAAATCTGCGTCAATGGAGACCAATGATAAAAATCCAAATCCAAGCACGGCGTTCACGGCATTGGCGGCATCGAGTTCTAACACAATAAACAGAACGGAACTCTTTCTCCACAAACCAAAGGAGTCAAGGACGAAACATAAACAATCGACATGAGAGAGCTTCGACGCGCACAAGAAACAAACGGAGAACCACTAGTCCTTGCCACAACAGGACGCATCAAAATTCCCGTCGCGCACCTCGTCACGATACTTCAATTTTATGAGAAGCTGAGGTCCGCAAGCCATTAAGGCCTATCTGCTGTGAGGATAATGTAACTAAGAGAGGCAGATATAGAGGCAGATGTAGAGGGAGACCGCCGCGCCAGCACCCTTATTTTGTTCGGTGTTCGCATCCATTTCGGCTTATTATTGGGTGCCGGTGGGATTGATGGTGGTATGTTTCATGGGATTTCCGACTCCCGAATTTCCTAGAAATGTTCGCGCGACGTTTCTGAACTCGATAAGATTCTAATAGGATCTACTTGGATTTCCCTGCTTTCCGCTCCTTGCGTTTCCGACCTATCAACGAACCGATGTTATCAGTCTTCGGCGTCGCCTTCCGATCGTCAGATTCGGTTTTGGACAATCGCATCTTTTTCGTCGTGCGTTCCTCGACTTTTGTGGTCTGCACCTTCTCGGGCTTCCTAATCGCCGACGTTGGAGCGCCCTGGCCATTTTCAGTTGCTCGTTCAAGGGGAAATAATATTTTGGTGCTTACCGGAGCTCGTTCCTTCTGTACAGTGTTGCGTCGTTGGATTGTGGTGATGTTTTCGATCGAGAATTCGACAATCAACGTTCCCTTAGCCTTCTTCACGCTCCCGCTCGCGAGTTCATCTTTGAGCCGCTTCAACCGGGTATCGTCGCGGTCCCCGTTAGCCTTCGCCTTCTCCGACTTGACCAGATCCTCGAGCTCGTCCTTCCACCATGCCTCAAACAGTGGTCCCATGGCTGCATTGTTGTTCGCCCACCGCAGAACCCGGAGTGCATCCGCGTGTTTATTCATCTCGACGAACCCATAACCCTTGCTCCGCCCCTTGCCGGTAACTGGGTCCACCCGCTCGGCCTGACGCACAATCTTCGCCTGCTTCACACCAGTCCGTCGGCCCAGCAACATCTTCTTCGACAGTTTCTTCTTGGGCTCGCCGTCTTCTTTGCTGTCCTCTTCGTCGTCCGGGACGTCCGCGAGTTCGTCTGGGCTCAACTCGGCTCGAGCACCGCTCTTGACGTCGTCTTGAAACGCGCGCACAGCGTGGATGGCGAGACGCTTGAGGAGCCGCTCGGTCACGAAAATGGGGATCTGGCGGATGCTGAGACGCGTCTTGGAGATGAACAAGGCCGGGTTGGACTTCAAGAGCGTCCGTCGAGCATTGTAAGAAGCCGTTCGTCGTTCGATTTCAGTCGATGTGAGAGTATCTGCAGCTGGGGTATTCGGCAGAATCACTAGACGTGGCATTGAATCACAAGTGAAAATGTGCTGAGACGTGTTGACTGACCTCCTTCGCGCAAAAGATACATGTTACGCTTATCAGCCTTTTCTCGCTTTTTCTCCCCATCTTCTTTCAACTTCCCGGCGACGTCGCGGGTCACTGCACGAACGACGTCCAGTGTACGTCCGTGCAGCACAAGACTCCGCGCAAGAGTAGATGATGGATCTGGAGTCAGGATCGACGGCAGAATGAAGGGGTTTTTCTTGGGCTGCAGGGACTGCGACCCCGTCGTTTCCATTCGCAACAGGTCACTTTGGTCGACAACTTTGTCTGCATCTTCTTTGTTCCAAAAGCATGCAAAGCCGGTGCCCCGGGATCGTCCAGTGGCCCCGTCCATTGTGATCCGAGCGTAGCGCAGCGGCCCAAAGGCTCGGAATCTGTGCTCTGTTAGAAAAGCTGGGGGAGGAATAAGTGAATGAACACCCACAGTGTTCGCAGCTCGTCCTCAGTGGCTGAGAATGGGACATTCCGCACGAATAATGTCGTCCCTTCTTCTGGTGGTGGAAGCTGAGGCTTGATGGGTGTTCTTGACTCGTCCTCGTCATCCTCTTCGCCACTGCTCCCGTCATCGCTATCCTCTCCGTCGTGAACACCTATATTGCCGTCGCTTTCGTCGCTGTCTGAGTCGTCGTCGCTGCTGCTGCTGCTGCTGTCGCTGTCGCTACTACTCCCACTCCCACTACTTGACGCGTCGTCCATCTCGACATCCCCGTCGAGCCCCATTTTGGCTTTCTCCTCCTTCCACTTGTCTTTGCTCAACGCCCAGTCGACGGCGATAACCCTCTCCACGGCCCTCTTATTATCCACTTCTTCCTCTTCCTCTTCCTCCTCTTGCGTGGCGCCCGCTTCCTTCATCTTCATCTTCATCTCGACGCGCCGCTGCTTCTTCCTCTTCTGCTTATCGGACACCATTCCCTCCGCCAACCCAGCGCGCACCGTCATCCCATTGCACCCCTCTATTGCTTTCTCCGCATCTTTTTTGCTCAGCATCCACACGAACGCATAGCCCTTCGTCCGCGCGGGGCCCGGCTCCTCCGTCTCGGGCTTCTTTCCCTTGGCATCGGCAAGCGGAATGTCGATGGAATAAACGGGCCCATACGGCAGGAACACCGCGCGCAAATCCTGCTCCGTTGCAGTGAACGGGATGTTGCGCACGATGAGGCGACTGGCGTGGCTTGGGGTCGCCACGGCTTTGGTGGCCGCCTTTCCGGGTTTTGCGACGGGTTTCGCGAGGGTGTCCAACCGTTTTTTGAGCGTCACGGAGAGCAAACTGCCCTTGAAGACATGCGCGTGGAGTTTCCCGACAGCGGTTTGGGCGTCGATGGGCGACGTAAATAATACATGGGCTGCGCAAATTAGTTTTCCGATTTCTATTGACGCATTATACACACCTGTTCCCGGGTTTTCCTCTCCATCGTCATTTTTTATTGGCCATTCGACCGTTTCGGCGCCGGGATATTTCCGGAATTTTTTCCAAAGGACTTTGGAGTCGACCGGAGTGGGCAAACCGGAGACAATGATGGTGCGGATAGCCAGAGGGTCGTGCGGGGCGTGCACCCGCGGCGGGGGACGCGGCTTGGGCTCGGTTTTAACCCGTTCACCTTTTTCTTTGGGCTGCCCAACAATTAGAGAAATATACTTTCAGAAAGAGATAACGTGCTACCTTGGACTCTGCCCATTGAACCCGGAGGGCGCGACCTACGAGGTTAATTCCATCTTTTGCAATGGTGTCGAACGCGGACTGGGCATCTTCTTTGAGGGCAAATGAGACGTATCCGACACCCTTTGAAACGCCTGTTCCGGGCTCAGTCACGACAAAGGCAGACCGTACGGGCGCGATGTCGGAGAAAAGGGTCTGCAAATCAACCGAAGTTGCGGTATAGGGTAGATTCGACACGAAAAGAGTCGACCTGGTGTTTTGTGAGTGAGAAAACACTTGAGAATGAAACTGCGAACCCATGGGCGTCCTCGTCGCGTTCTTTTCGTTTTCCAAGTGTAGATTCTGCCATTGAAATTAGTTGGTTGTCGGTGCTATTTTCTCAAGGCCCCAGAGTGGCGGTGCAAGGTCTTACGCGTACGCGTCTTGATTCTGAACGCAATGGAAGGCCAGGCTTCAACTTCATCTGGGGGAGACGAGCGACGCACAAATGCCTTGAAGGCTTACCGCGAGGTTTGCGTTCTCGTTTGCTCCATCTTCTTTTGTTGAACACCCACAATTTCAGAAAATGCGCGCTCACGAGGCCAGCAGCGAGAGTCTCAAGAATTGTGCGCGTTTTCATTCATGAAATACTTGGAATATCGTCTGAGTGATTCCCCAGTGCGTTTCTCGTTGAAGGACCTGGGAAAGGCGTACGAAAAGACGGAAGACGATATCAAAGCCGTTCAGTCCATCGGCCAAATTATTGGTGAAGTCATGAAGCAATTAGACGACGAACGATGTGCGGGACTGTCCCTTTCTGGCGTCTCGTCGTGGCCTAATTCTTTTCAGTCATCGTCAAAGCTTCGTCTGGTCCACGCTACGTAGTTTCGTACCGGCCAACTCTTCCCGTCGCGAAACTCAAGTCGGGCACCCGTGTCGCACTTGACATGACCACCTTGACAATTGTCCGAATTTTGCCCCGAGAAGTAGATCCCATGGTCTACAAGATGAGCTTGGAGGACCCCGGAGGCGCTTCGTTCGCTGGGATCGGTGGGCTGGGTGAACAGGTGCGAGAGCTTCGTGAGGTTAGTCCGTCTTTCTTTCGAATCCACTCATCTACATAATGCTAATATTCCCCTAGATCATCGAGCTCCCTCTCTTGAACCCGGAATTATTTTTACGCGTCGGGATCAAACCGCCGAAAGGTGTCCTTCTGTACGGGCCTCCAGGTACAGGCAAGACGCTGTTAGCTCGTGCAGTAGCGGCCACACTGCAAACCAATTTCCTCAAGGTCGTTTCATCCGCCATCGTCGACAAATACATTGGAGAGAGCGCCCGTGTAGTCCGAGAGATGTTCGGCTATGCCAGAGACCACGAACCATGCGTAATTTTCATGGACGAAATCGACGCCATTGGTGGCCGCCGATTCTCGGAGGGTTCCAGTGCTGACCGAGAAATTCAACGAACGTTGATGGAGGTTTGTCTGATATTTTCACGTCGTTCCAGTTTTGCTTAATTCTCTCTGGTGCAGCTGCTCAACCAGATGGATGGATTCGACTCTCTGGGCAAGACGAAGCTGATCATGGCCACTAACCGACCCGATACGCTCGATCCTGCCCTCCTGCGACCCGGTCGTCTTGACCGGAAAATCGAGGTTCCGTTGCCCAACGAACAGGCGCGCCTGGAGATTCTCAAAATCCACGCCGCGCCAGTCAACAAGAACGGTGAAATGGACTACGAGGCCATCGTCAAAGTGAGCTTCACGGACATCCATCTCTAGAACGCTGCTAACTCATTTACAGCTCTCAGATACCTTTAACGGCGCAGACTTGCGAAATGTAGTAACGGAGGCAGGAATGTTTGCTATTCGGGATGATCGGTGAGTAGCCCCTCTCATTCTCGATAGTTCCTGACGTTCTGGCAGGGAGTTTATAATACAGGAGGACTTGATGAAGGCAGCAAGGAAGGTTGGTGAGGCGAAGAAGCACGAGAGTAAGTGCCTTGAAACACATTTCTCTTCCTTTCTGACTCTTTTTTGCAGCCAAGATTGAGTACTCTTAGACTGCCTCACTGTACATTTTACTTTACTTCCAATTCACTTCTTCCAATTCTTGTCTTTCCGAATCGGGAATTATGCCGGCTGTCGCCTAATTGGGTAACCGAGAGTACTTAATTTGAGCGCGTCAGATGACCGTCTGTCCCGCCAAGCGCACTTCTCTCTTTCCACCATGAGCGCCCCCAGTCCTCAGGAGCAAGCTCAGACTGTCCCCGTAGTCGAGCCTGAGCGTGTCGCGAGTCCTACCCCGTCCGCGAAGAAGAGATTTTCGGCTCTTCAGCACATCAAGAAGCTTGGCGGGAAGCTGAAGAAATCTAGGAAAGCAGACGCCATTCCCGAGGACTCAGCCCCGGCTGAAGCGACAGTCGAGATTGTAGAACAAGAGGAGCTTGTTCAGGTTGAGTCCGTTGGCGAGCTCGATATTGTAAACCCTCCAGCACCCGCTACATTAGCTGAGCACATTCGCACCGTCGTTTCCTCTTTGCCCGCGCCTCCGACCCCGCCCCGCCCCGTGAAGACCGACCCTCCGCAGCACGACGCCAATGGCCGCCCCATAATCCCACCAGCTGCCATTCACACAAAAGACGCAAATCTCATCGCATTGTTGTCTAATCCCGAAGTCATGAACGGGTCCCCGGGCGACGGTCGCATCAGCGTTTGGGAGGCCTTGAACGCCCTAGACGCGCCCAAGTATAGTAAACCCACCACCGGTGGTACCCCTATCCCCATCGACGACGGTGACCAGATTCAGGGCGATGTGATGTTGTACTGTCCGCTGCACCCGACCGAGTTGTCCAAGGTCCGACTTGCCGCCACGCAGACGGTCGAGCTTCCCCTGACGCATAAAGACCCGGCGTGGCAATCGCGGTGGAATTTGCTGTGGTCTTATACGGTCGGGTTGTTACGCCCATCGACCCCGCAGAAGAAGCTGGTCACCAAATGGGTCCCGTCCACCACCGAGGTTTCATTCCAGGCTCTTTGGTGGGGATATCGAATGTTTGTTCAATTTCCCTGCCGTGCATCCACTCCAAAGCTGACATTTTTGTAGGTACTTGCCTCCCCCAGTCATGGCGCATCTCACGTATGTGCCTTGTGCCGTATCTACCCGAGAGATTATTGAGAACGAATCCCACCTTTAGCTCGGACGAGATGGAGACGATCAAAATTGCCACTACGATCACGGCGGTGCTCACTTGGTTGTATGTCGTTTCCTCGTTCTAGTTTCAGGATAAGAATTGAGGTCGCGCATCCCATTAGCCTCGAAAACGTGAATATATCCTCAATCCCGCCTCCGCTTGTTCCTGCATTCCTCCTGCTGCAGAAGTTGGGCCCATATGTAGGATACATCGGGACCCTTGTGAGTTGGATCTGGGGAACGGTAACGAACGCCGATAAAGGTACTCATTCTACGCATGATTGTGATCAAGTAAAAACTGACCCGCTGCCGTAGGTCACGGAGTTGTATTGACCGCAACTTGGATTCTGCCCGTCGCGCTCATTCCTTCCGCCATCAAGGCGCCTGATACCACGGCCACTGCCCTTAATCCTCCAGCCACCATCACGCCCACGACTGCGCCCGCTATAATCACGCCCGCTACGACCACGCCCGTGACGACCTAGATAAAACTATTCACCCTGCGTTCCTAATTTTTCTTCTGGGCTTAATTTTCTCTTCGGGTACGTATGATATCTTTATATCCCTTAATTTCGGCATTGGGAAGCACATGTTGCATGTTACGACGAGTTACGACCAGACACGACTTACGCATTCTTACGACTAGCATCCATCTCTGAATTCGCCACAGAATAATACATACATATGGTTTACTGAAAAATATTCGTCTCCGTCTCAATCGTCTTCGTCAGAGATGACCAGTCGTTTTTTCTTGCGCCGGCTCAAGGCCTCCATCCCCTCCTCGTCTGAATCGGCGGGGCCCGCTGGCACTACGTCACGAACATCTTCGTCCATCTCGGAGGACTTAAGGACTGTATCTGGCGACGAGGTTCCTGCCTCCGCATTTTTGGGTTTATGGCGGGGTTTCGGTCGCGGGCGAGGTCGAACTGCAGGGGTGGATTCCTCTGGTGTCACCACAGGCCGCGATCCAAAGACGTCCGCCTCACTTTCTGCGGCGCCGTCCCCACCCTCCGCTGCTGTCGAACTGCTCCTGCGCTTCTTCTTGCGCTTCGAGGTTCCCTCACCCGCGGGCGCCTCTTTCTTCCGGCGCTTTTTCGTCCCCGCTGGCTGTACAATCGTTATGCCCTTCTCCGCCGCCTCCCGCGCCAGCTTCTCGCGCATCTCTTTCTCCTTCTCTAAGAATGCGTCGATATCACCGTACTCCTCGTCGCTGTCCTCGATAAACTGCGCTGACTTGAAATCTGGCTTTTTCGGCGGTTCCTTCTTTTCCTTTTCTTTCCGCTTCTTGCGTTTCTTCGGCGCGTCTGCGTCACTGTCCGAATTAACGCCCCCGTCGCCGCTTGCATCTGCATCCGCATCAGAGTCTGGGGACGGCGAGCGCGCGCGCCGCGCCCTACGCGTCTTGGTCAGCAGATCGCTCGCCTTCTTCCTTCGAGGTCCATCGGCTTGGCTAGGAATTGGCCAATGACCGTCAAAGTGCGTTGTAACTCCGCGGGCGGGATGTCGGCGCCCACGAACCACTCCAAGTCCGCCGCGTCCGGCTCTGCGGCAGTTTCGCATCAGGAATCGATCCCTAGTACCCAGCGCAGGATAGGATGAGACGCACGAACCTTCGGGCATGAGCGTGAACTTTGCAAGCCGCCAGAGAAGCTTGACTTGTGGGTTTCGTGAGGCAGCGTTCGCCTCCTCATCGCTGAGGTACGGAATTACTGTTTGTTCGTGACGTCAGCATGAGCAGCCATTCGTCGAAACGACTCACGGAAATCGACCATCTTCTCTCGCATCTCGGCGGACGGCGTCTCCAGCTGCGCCTCCATCCGCTTCGCCAGCACCTCCTCCTCCTCCTCGTTCTCGGATGCACCATCAGCTCTCGCCTTCGCTGCCGCGTCCACCTCTTTTGCAATCTTCTCCCACTGCGCCAGCACCGTTTTGAGGATCTGCAGCAGGGATGGGATGGTCAGCGTCACGAAGATACGGTGGGTGGGAGGTGCACTAACGTCTTCCGTCCAGTTTACCCACTGGACATTCCCCTCGTCAACCAGGGCCGCGATCACGATACCCAGCTGTTCGCTCCACGAGAACCCGCGCTTAACCTGCACCTCGCCCGCCCCGGGCTTCTCCGCGCGCGCACGCTCCCGCACACTCTTCTCCTTCTCCGGCGGCTCCCAGCTCGAGTACGCCTTCCAGTGGCCCCGGTTCTTCGGGAAGAACGCCTGGGGCACAGTTGGACAGTTAGATCAACGAAGAATACGGATAGCAGTGGGGAAACGCGCACCTCGACGGCTAGGAACGGTTGCTCCTCCAGGGCCTTGAAGAACTTGCGGAGGATGAAGGTGACCAGCTGGACAAGGTCCCGGTGAGGTTGGTCTCGCGGGAACGTTTTTTGCGCCGCCAGAATCGTTTGGAAAAGATATAATGTCGAAACCTTCACGCACATTAAATTAGATCGGCGGGTAGCACAAAAAGCACAAATGAGAAAATAGTGAGTCTGAAACGCAAACGCACGTTGAAGAACAGACCTTCCGCTTTTGCGCGCACGGGCGACGCGATGGACGAGGCTCACGACGCGGCGCAGGACCTCGGGCTCGGTCGCGAGCTCCTTGAAGCGCGCGAGCTGCAGCAGGAGCGCGCGCGTGATTTCGGCGGTCGCGAATTTCTAGCTGTGCGTTAGCCGTCCATATTCTATGTATCGAGGAGCGCGAGCAACGTACCATCTCGAACGCCTCGAGCGAGAACGTCGTTTCCCGCGCCTCCTGCCTCTTGCGCTCGTCGTCCGCGGCGTCGTCCGCGTCGTCCCGCCCTTCTTTGCACGCTTCTTTGCGCGGCGGCACATACACCGCCTCGCCGCCGCTGCCTCCGCGCTCCAGCATGCGCACCACCGCGTACGCGAAGTGTACGGCTGCATCCAGGAAGGCAGGACCCCGGCCTGTGGCCGTTGCGGCCGAGCAAACGCGGAGGCAATCGAGCGCAAGGTCGAGAGGTGCGCCGGCGTAGATGAGTTGCATAGTCAGTGTCTGCGCAGCCTCTGCGTCGGCTTCGTCGGCCTCGGAGGTCGACGAGGAGATGCCGTCGAGGAGCAGCAGGATCTGTGTGAGACACCCCATGCCTGCATAGATAGTCGCCCAGCCCTTGGGCTGCGGGGATATTTAGTAGCATAGACGTATGGAACAAGATTGCAGACCTTCTCCTCTGTCGCTTCTCGCATGCGTTTCAGCACCCACGACACGAACCCGCTCTCCGCTGCGGCGCCCACCCGCCCAAACTCGCGTTTCTCTTTGCTGTCCTTGTTATCTAGCAAAAAGAACGCGATCGTCCACCGCGCGACGGCGAGCACCATCATGGCGACGCGATCGCCCGTCGCCCACGCGCGCTCCATGCGGATGTCTTTTAGCAGCGCACTGAGGAACGCGTTGAAGGCGCCTTCGCGGAGCAGCGCAGTCGCCAGGTCGCGGAGCACACTGCGTGCTTCGGCGTGAGGTCGTCGGCAAGGGCGGCCTCCGCGGCGGGGAGCGCGCGGACGCGCACGGGGCGCTTGCCCGCGTCGAGGAGGAGAGCAGTCGGCGCGGTGGTGTGGACGAGGGCTTTGACAGAGGTCTTGAGGGTCTTGGATTGGACGGTGATGGTGGTGCCGAAGCGGGAGTGGCGGCTCGTGGGAGGGGGGGCGGTGCGCGCTTCTGCGCAAGGAGGCGCTGGAGGGCGGGCTTTGGCTGCTCTGTGAGTGCGATCGGGGGCGTGCCACGGAACAGCAAGAAGAGAATCTCGAGCACGAGCGTGTTCCAGCTGCCGAGAAGGGGATCGGCGTCGCATTGGAGGCGGCAGTAAGCAGAAGATCAGCGAGATGCGTCTCTTGGAGTGCGCGCAGGAGACGCGACTGAAGCCCCTCAGAGTCGCGAATGGCGGCGAGGTTGCGGACGATATGCAGGACCAAGGCAGCAACTTGGTTGTCGCGCAGGGTGCGTTCCCTCCGTGCTTTGGCAAGCGGGGGAAGCAAGAGACCGAAGAGAGCAGACATGACAGCGGGTTGGAGGATAGCTGCCTTGTAAGCGCGGTGGCTCTGGTGCAGCTGGGTAAACTCGGCGCGCTCGTCGGGATCGAGTTCTGCGAGCTCCTCTGCCATGTCGATGGGCCAGGTCATCGCGGACATGAGGTCTGCGCACGAGATGGCGCGTTTGTCCTCGACCTGGCCCGCCCCCGCGGTCAAGAGCAGTATTGGGATCAAGTCGTTCATTAGGACGCGTTTTTCCCAGAAGATGCGTGCACGGTGCGTTCGTCGTCGGTGTCGTCTTTTCTCCAGAGTTTCTTCAAGTCCCTGAGACAGCCCTGGACCTCATCGCCATACGATAGACGCCAGCCTCATGGCCACCGAGCGCGTCGACGACACGGCCGATGACGGGCTCGAAGAGAATACGGCGGGGATTGAGGACTCTGAGGGTTGCAGGGTCACGAGGGACATCTTGGGCAAGGACCTGCTCTTCATCGCTGCTGAGAGTCGCGTCAGACATGGTCGCGTCAATAAGACGCGTCTGGGTGGACCAAACAAAGCGCCAAAGAAAGACGCGTGTTGACCAAACAGGGCTTGCCAAACAAGACGCGTACCTCTGCCATGGACGACGTTGTTCTCCCCATCCCCAATCTCTCTCTTGCCCAGAACCTATTCACCCTTTCCACCCCATCGCTCTCCCGCTTTCACGATGCTGCACGCGCTGCCCTTCTCGAGGGAATTAAAGCGACGAAATGGGCCCGTGGTACCGCTCTCTAACCGGCCAACCACCCAAGCCTCGACCTTCGACCACTGAGCAGTCAGAGTCCGCCGAAACCGCCTCTACCTCTGCGCCGCCTCCCTCTCCTGCCTCTACAGTCGCCGTGCTCCCATTGGACGCGTCCTTACTCGCAGAACTCGAAACGAAAAACACCGCAGCTCTCGAGAAGCTCGATGAGCGGCTGAAGCACGCACACGAGACGGAGGGCGAATCCGAGATCAGCGATGCCCTTCGAGGCCGCGCCAACTATCTCACCAAGATTGGCGACAAAGTGAGCCGCCACCCTCCGTTGGCGTGTAATAATTAATGGCCTGCAGGACGCGTCGGCCGCACAACTGCTCGCATTCGAGAAGACCCCGGGTCTTGGCTCGCGCATAGACATTTCCCTGACACTCGTCCGCATCGCATTCTTCTGGGGAAACCGGCAGGATATCACCAAGTACCTTAGCAAGGCTGAGACGTACGTCGCCATTTTCTTCCTTCATACCTCATAATGATATATTATTCAGGCTCATCGAAGAGGGCGGTGACTGGGATCGACGGAATAGACTGAAGGTATACCGTGGCCTCTACATGCTCTCCATCCGACAATTCGTACGCGACGTTCGCTTGTTCATTATCATCAGGCCTGACATTGCGACAGAAAAGCGGTGGAGACTGTTCATCGACGCGTTGTCCACATTCACTGCGACCGAACTCATCAGCTACAACGACTTCGTCGGGATGACTGTTGTCGCTGGTGTGCTCGGCCTGTCGCGCGTTGAACTCAAGAAAAAGATCATAGGCTCTCCAGAAGTCAACCAGGTCTTGCCCGAGATCCCTCTACTCGGAGACTTGGTCAACAATCTGTACGCGTGCCACTACGATAAATTCTTCGTCGCCTTGGGTGGGTTTCTTACGCCTCGGTTTCTTGATTCGAACCTGACCTCCTCTCCAGCGGAACTCGAACAAACACACCTCCTCCCCTCGCGCATCCTTGCCCCACACACCCGGTACTACGTGCGCGAAATGCGAATACTCGCATACAGCCAGCTGCTCGAGAGCTACCGAAGTCTCACGCTCGAGAGCCTCAGCGGCGCGTTTGGCGTCAGCGTAGACTTTATCGACAAGTACGTCCACGCCTCTCTTTCATCCCCATCCCACTCACTCATCTTTGTTTCATTTGCAGCGAGATTTCGCGTTTCATCGCGGCGGGCCGCCTGCACTGTACCATCGACAAGGTCCATGGCACGGTCGATACGACGCGGCCGCTGAAGAAGAACGCGCAGTATGAGACGGTGGTTAAGCAGGGCGATATACTACTTAATGAGGTGCAGAGATTGTGCAAGGTTTTGTATTAGGTCCAGAAGTAATTCGTCGTCGGTTTGGACCTTGCATTTTGAAGGTATTTCAACAGACAGGCTGAAATTTTGGTTCGGACGGCGCATCAGGCAAGCCATCCCATGGCGAAGAGCACGAAGGGGGTGGAAGGGAAATGTACGAGGTGGTGGACTTTAGGCCTTCGTCCACAAACGGTCGGACGGCCGGATGTATATCGACCTCCCGCTCGAATTTGTGACGATCCGGGAATTTTCCTCTGTCGATCTCTTTGCAAATGCCAACTCGATCCGCACGGCCCAAATCCTCCCCCTCCCAAAATGGACTCTTTTATAAGAGCACTGAGTCCATTTGCATCTCGATGGCGGAATATTCGCTTGTCCTTGTCCGTGCAGTCGTTCCACCTCGAGGTCTTAACGGCGCTGACCGAGAATGACGTGCCTTTATTGCAAGACTTGGAAATGGCACTTCTTCGCCCCGATTACACGGACCAGATGTCCCTCGTCGGCCAGCCTGATGGCATCCTCCATGGCCCAAGTATTTCTTTCTTTGGGAGCCCCGTCCAGTGTTTGACCCTGCCGCTTCGATGGAATCAGTTGACTTCTCCCGTCACAGGGCGCAAGGCATTTTCAAATTGCCCTGGACATTCTTTCCGCCTGCCCCAAGCTCCAAAGCTGCAAATTCCTTGTCCATGATTCCGTGGACGTCGTATCTGTGGCGGATCAACACCATCGAGTGTCCATCTCTCCGCACCATCGATCTGCTGGCCGAGGACTGCCTTGTATCCTCCCTCCTTGCCACCTTGCCCCGTTTAAAAACCATCAGAATCGACAGCAATATGTTCACCAAGCCGTCGTTAATGGATTTCGTGTCCGGTATACCGCCGACCGTCTAGTCTCTTCGTATCAACGAGCCCCTAGACTCGTGGCAATTCTCAGAGACCGTGCTCGATGACGAGGTCTTGGGCACTTTGGCGGCTTATTGCCCTGCGCTGCGGGAGTTGGTCATGCACCACTGCCGCCACGTGACAGACGACGCTCTCCTGCGTTTTATAATTTCCGGAATACCTGCACTGCGGCGCATCGAAGTTGAATTCGAGCGGGAGAGGGATGTCGATATACATCCGGCCATCCAACCGTTTGTGGACGAAGGCCTGAGATGCAATATCACGTACATCCCCCTCCACCTCCTCTGCGCTCTTCGCCATGGGAGGGATGGCCAAAGCCTATTCCAGAATCCGCATGGAATGTGCAGCAATTTTTAAAGTCTATTGTTCTTTGGAAACGCGGCGTTGTGTGCCACCAGCGTAAATGGGAGACTTGAAATGGTGCTCCAGGCTGTTTCGTTCGAAAACAGCAAATGAAGTGTGCTCTATGAACACATTATGATTGATGATATCCGCCGTACCCCAAACAAGTCTTGAAGCTTGAAGAGTCGGGGATAATTACGGGCCAAATGCTTGCAGAACTATGGAAATTAAAAAATCCCATTCTCATATCAAAGGTTGAAATCTAGAAATTGCTGGGCATATGGATACAGTTGCAGCTACAGATCAAAGTAGTATTTCCTTGTTGGTCCCTTCTCCACCCATTCCCTCGTACCATTCCTTCCCTGATGTTGTCGGCGAAATATAACCCGCTCTTATGGTGAAATCTCCAAACCGTTCTCCTTCCAGTCTCTCAAGCGCATATCTCTTGATCATCGGCTGGAGAATAGCCAGAATCTCAGACTCTGATACGGTTTCTGGGCAACGATAAGGTCCGAGCAGGTGCTAAGCGAAAAGGGCAATACCTCGGTAGATTTTGTTCATTCTTTGGCCATAATATCCGCCGCCAAGGAGCATAGAGTATGAGCCGGGCGCCTTTCCTACGAAGGCAACCTCTGAAGTTCCCGGTGAGCGTTGAGTATTTCAATGGGTCGCAGCATACCTGCGACATATGGCCGCGCACAGCCATTAGGGCATCCAGTCATTCGCATGACTATCTCATCGTTCCGCAGACCGTTCTCTTCGCACATGGCTTCGACCTTGTCGATGAGTAAAGGCAAATACTGAAACAGTTATCAGCCGAAGAAAACTTCCAACGCCGTGCATAAAACGTACACGTTCTGACTCCGCCATAGCGAGACCTTGAAGGAAATAAGCACAGTAGAGAAATAAATAAATTTCACAGACGAACCGCAAGTCGGGAACGCAACACATGCCGAAGAAGCCAGACGGAGACCAGAGTACTCCAGGTTATCTAGCTTGTACTCCGACAGGAGCCGTTTGATCTGCGGTACATCTTCCGGTGCAATATCCGATACGCAGAGATGCTGATTGGTCGTGAGCCTGAATGTGCCTTTGTGGACCTTTGCGATTTCCCGCAGCCCAGTTTTGAAGTTGCGCCCCGGCTCATCCTGCACCCGCCCATTTTCAATGAAAAGCATAAAGTGGTGTCGGCCGTTTTCACCGACGGCCCAGCCGAAATCGTCGGTGTTTCTGTCAAATGTGAACTGCCGCGCGGGTGCGAGTGCGTAACCAAGCCGCTTTTCGACCTCGGCCTTGTACACATCGAGGCCCATTCGGTCGATGGTGTATTTTAATCGAGCGTTCTAGCCGCATGTTAGTTGGAACATGTGTAACCGATTGAGTGTTACCTTTCGACTATTGAACCGGAAGAATAAGCCAAAGACAAGATGATCTAGTGACATCCACTCACTCCACACGATTCCCATGGTCCCGCTGCACTAACATCACCTGCTCGGCCACGTATTTTCCCTGCTCAACGGTGCAGAAACCAATGATATCGCCGATGCGAGGATAGGTCTTTTTATTTCCATGAGTGACACCCATGCCACCGCCGATGGTGACGTTGAAGCCCTTCAGTTGTCCATTCTCAACGATAGCGATGAAACCGAGATCGTTAGCAAACACGTCCACGTCGTTGCTCGGAGGGACTGCTACAGCGATTTTAAACTATTGAGAGTCAGTTAGATCACGAGGCAAACAAAAAACGTCAACGAAACCTTGCGGGGCAGATAAAATTCTCCATAGAGAGGTTCAAAGTCCTTCAGTGCTTCACCAGCCACAAGTTTCTTGTCCAGCCAGATCTCATGGTATGCGGTCGTGCGAGGGATGAGATGTTCGCTAACGGACTTGGCAAAGTGGTACACCTCTTCGTGAAGTTTCGACAGCGTCGGGATGGAAGAACATGTAACGTTTCTACAAAATCAGTGTCAGTTCGCGGAAACAATTTAGAAAGTGACATACCTGTTGACGTCTCCGCAGGCCGCAAGGGTATCGAGTAATACCCGATTAATATCCTGGATTGCGGGCTTGAGGTGCCGCTTGATGACACCATGGAACTGGAACGTTTGGCGCGTCGTGATCTTGAAGGTCCCGCTCCCATGCTCGTCCGCGATCTGGTCCATCTGCAGCCACTGGTCTGGCTTGCACACCCCGCCGGGCATCCGCACACGGATCATGAAGCTGTACGCCGGCTCGACGCCCTGCGCCTGGCGCTCGTCCCGGATGTCCCGGTCGTCCTGCTGGTAGATTCCGTGGAACTTGGTCAGCTGCCCGTCGCTCGGCGCAATCGCCCCGGTACTTGTGTCCTCGAGGCCCTCCAGGATCGTGCCGCGAAGGTACTGCGACGCGGCCTTGATGTGCTCGTTGGTGATGGGCTCAGGCTCCGCCTCGGTCACCTCGACGGCGTCGACGCCGAGCGCCTTCCACAGAAGCGGTTCCCAGACCTTGTATCCAGTCTGCGGGCCGTCCGCGTCCTGATCGTCTCCAAGTCCCAGAGCAGCAACGCGCTCCCGCCGAGTTTCTCTAGTCGAGCGTCGAGATCCTTACTGGGCTTGTTGTAATAGTGTGCATCTTCGGGACGCGGCCAGTAGTGGCTGTCGCCCATACCGAACACGGTATACCGGAGCTTCGCCAGCGTTTGGTCGCCGCGTGCCACAGCGGCGTTGAGGGCTTTGAAGAAGGTCCGCCCGTTCTGCGGCGGCTCGCCCTGCCCGGCGACGGATGTAACAAACGCCACATATTCCTCCTTTGCGAGGTTTTCGAGGGACATCGAGTCGAGCGTCGCGATCGTCGTGGACAGCCCACGTGCGGCACCGCGGTTCGCCAGCCGCTTCGCAACCTTCTCCGCCGCGCCACCGTCTGACGCGTACAGCACAAGCAACGGTGGCGCGTCAAGGGCTGAAAGCAGGTCATTGTACGACTGCTGTGCCTTCTTCTTTCGCGCCTCGCGGACGCTCTCGCCTAGACTGCTCACCAACTCGCTCGCCATCTGGGGCTTGGAACGAACGAGCTGGGAGAGGTGGTTCTGCCGGTCGAGGAATGCCTGCAGGTCATTCTTGACCGCGTCCGAGTCTAGAGTAAAGGGCTCCTTGCCCTCGCGCTCCTTGCTCGGGTCCCACCGATACAGCGGCCAGTACCCCGTATCCACAGCGACCTTGGTCTCCTTGAGCATGTCGAGTGCGGAGGCACTCTCCGTCTCGTACGGGAGGTATGCCAAAACGATGCTGGGGCCGGTGAACCGGTCCGCCTCGATGAGGGACTGCAGCACCTGCGAGTACGAGGAGTACACCGCGACGCTGGCGACGTAGACGTCGCCGTGGTTCATCGCGTACAGCCCCACGTCGTGTTTTCTGCGGCTCGGATCGGCAGAGTTGCGCGCAGAGTACGGGAGGGTGTCGAGGATGAGGACGTTCACGTTGAGGCCGGAGGCGATGGCGTGATGCAGACCCGATGCGCCGAGATCGTAAGACCACGCGTCGGAACCGATGATCCAGCGGGACATGGATGGGAAGTGCGAGCGGAGGGCAAGGATGCGGGCCGCGGAGGGGTGCAGGACCGGGGTCTGCTCGAGGAATGTTATTATGGCGTCCCCGAGGGTTTTGCTCTTCACAGAGTCATTCATGGAGAGAGTCCACTTGGCAAGGAGGGAATGCAGGTCTGCATCGAGACCTTTGCTTTGCAGCAGGTCGTGAACGGCACCGACGAGTTCCGTGCGTTGGTCGATTTGCCCACGCACCCGTCCCAGAGCGAACTCTGGGCTGGTCGCGATCTCGCCCTGTGAGGAAACGAGGGACGGGGAGTTGGAGATCTCGAGACGATCATCGAATACGTGGGAAAGAATCTTGGTGTACGACAACTCGTGCTTGGGGATATGCGGGGGAAGGGAAGACGTCTTCTCGCGGGTCGAGATCGTACCAAGCTGTAGGCGGGAAGGGGCTTCCTGAGAGGAAGCAGATAAAAGGAATTTTTGGACTTCAATTTCCGTTAAAGAGTCCACGTCTCCCAGCACACCCGTCTGCACGGTGGGGCGCTGCTCAATATCCGCTCTTGGAGCGCACTCACCACATCGAGGTAAAGTGGTGTCCATTTTACAGACCATCGGTGAATTTGTTCAAGAACGACCACTCTGGAAACTGATGGGGGTATGGCGTTCAAAATTCGACTGGACGGAAGAGGGTTGAGAAGGGTGGCAGATACGAAGGATACACCATCGAGCGTAAAACTGGGGTCCTTGAGACCCAGAAGAAACACCACCGTATGGGGGTTTGTGGTTCCGCGAATAACGAGAGGACGGAATGGTCTCCGGACGAGAGAAAGCGTAGCCAAGGCGGCAGCCTCGTACGATTTAAACAGCTTCTGCAGAACCGATGCATCGTGAGTGAAGGAACCATTGACGCCATTGACACCATTCGGAACGTCATTGGCCGAGGGGCTGACGAGGAACGGTAAAACCTTGTCCGCCGGTATGTCTTCGAGAGAGGCATCGGAGACTGCTGGGTCGTATACATGAATTACCAGCTTGCGTTCTACGCGCGCGAGACGCGATGCTAGCAGCGCGTTGTCGTGGGCCTGTTGGGCGGAGGAGGACACGAGAAAATATGGGACTGCCGGCCGAAGTGAGAGAACATCGGAGAGGTCATCTCCCACAGCGAGATGAAGAACCACTGGGGTGTCCGATAATTCCGAGAGATGCAGGACCAAGTGCGAGACAAGCTTCGGGGTCGCAAAGGCAGTCAGGGAGACGAGTCGCGCGTTTGGGACGTGGAGGAGCAGCGAGGCGCTGGGATCTGCACCGGCAGGGACCGGAACGAACACTGGGGTGTGAACGGAGGATGTGCGGAGGTCCGCGAAGGTCCTCGAGACATTAGAAACGGCGGGGAGGGGAGGCTGAACGTCAACAAGGGTGTCGGAGACGAGGCAAGCAATGCGAGGGACGGGGGACATCGTGGTCGAGAAGAGACCGAGGTCTCCATGTCAGCCGCACAGAATTTTACATGCATTGCGCATGATCGAGCACACCATAAATGCGCAATGGGATTGGTTGCCGGTGGCTGTCGGCCCGTGATCGCAGATAAATATTTGAATAAATTGATTAATTATTTAAATATTATGTCATCGAGCTGCGCCCCCGATGTGTCATCCTGGTTACTCTTCTCTCCGCTCCCTCGTCCTCCTCAGACATGGGGCTCTTCAACCGAAAGAAAAATTCAGACTCGATGGACGACGAGACAAAGAAGGAAAAGGGTGGCTGGAGACGCCCCGCAAGCATGTCTCTCCTCTCCTCACCGGCTGCTTTGCTCATCGTCCCGCAGACACTGCCTTTAAGCAGCAACGGCTCAAGGCATGGCAGCCCATCCTCACCCCCAAGACAGTCCTCCCCACCCTATTTATCATCGGCATCCTCTTCGCCCCCATTGGCGGTCTCCTCATCTGGGGCTCGGGGCTGGTCTCCGAAATGGACTTTGACTACACCAACTGCGAGAATCTCACCCCCTCGCCAAGCAATGGCAGCCTCAACTTTGTCGATATGCCTTCATCCCAGTATCAGTACAAACTCCGTGCAGCCGACTCCAAACTGTCGGTACCACCCCCATCGTACGCCTTTCTCGACAACACCAACAACGCGACCGTCACCGACCCGCAGGACAAGAAACAGTGCATCATCCAGTTCAGCGTCGTCGCGGACATCGACCCGAACGTCCTTCTCTACTACAAACTCACCAACTTCTTCCAGAACCACCGCCGCTACGTCAAGAGTCTGGATTCTGACCAGCTCAAGGGCAAGAACGTGAGCGTTAAAACGTTGAATAACGGTGACTGCCCGCCCCTTGCTACGATAGATGGAAAGCCCATCTATCCTTGCGGCCTCATCGCCAACTCCCTCTTTAATGGTGTGTAAATTTACAGCCAGAGCTACAAAATTTGACATTTTATTTCGCAGATACCTTCACGAACCCCGTTCTGTTGAACCCGGGAACTAACGACACCTCGACGGAATATGTCATGTCCGCCGAAAACATTGCGTGGCCCGGCGAGTCAAAGAAGTACACAAGCGACCCCGTCGCGGCCGGTGTATATCCATCCTACGACTTCATCGTCCCCCCGCCGAACTGGGCGCTCCGATTCCCCAATAACTACACCCCCGACAACCCCCCACCCAACTTCCAACAGGACCAGCGGTTCCAAAACTGGATGCGTACCGCTGGCTTGCCCACATTCACCAAGCTGTACGGGCGGAATGACAACGACAAAATGGTCGCAGGCAAATACCAGATCATTATCGGGCTGAGTACGTCTATTTTTGCTGATAATCCAGTGTTGGTGTTTTTAACAAACGGCATCCACAGACTTCCCCGTGCAGCAGTACAAGGGAACCAAGTCCATCGTCATCTCGACCGTCTCATGGATAGGCGGCAAGAACGCCTTCCTGGGATGGGCGTATGTCGGCGCGGCGTCTGTCTTTGTCCTTCTCGCCATCGCCGGCACTGCCCGTCACCTCATCAAACCTAGGTGCGCAAATTCCGTCCGATGACAAAGTCCGACTGACGTTTTCTGCCATATAGACGCCTCGGCGATATGTCCCTGCTTTCGTGGAATCGGTAGCCGACCCCACGGTGCCCGTTAAACTGACCGTTCTTTACTACATGTGTATTAGTTGTGCATTGTCATCTAAGTATTTGAAACCGCTCCGGAGGCTTTGCGTTAATAATCGTATTTATTTTACATCCGACGGACTGTATCCTATACCTTTACAACGAATGATTGCATGACCGGATTCCTCGACGGAGACTTCAAACCTCGCGTCGGTCAATTGCTCGGCCACCCAAATGGCTGTTCTATTGAAAGTAAATCAACGTTGAAAGTGGACAACACGAGAACGCACTTGGTATGCAGCTGCAATCCATGCTTCCCGCACCTCACCTCAGACGTGCCTTCGGCGAGCGCCATGAATATTATAATCTGGTCTTCGAGCCACTCATCGACGCATCCGCCGGCTTCAAGCCCCTTGATCAGCTCGTTCGCAGCCTCCTCACCCACCCCAACCGCGTCCTTCTGCTTGTTGCCGACCGCGCTCCCACCGATCATCCCCCCACCGTCGAGCTCGGCCCAGAGCACAATCCCACTCCCCGCCCCGACAGTGTTCTCGTTCTTCTCCCGCGTACTCTTGATTTCCACTGGCACAGGGACCGGCGCGTCAGGCGCGAATCCGCTCGCGGCGAGACGCGCGATGGCGCTGTCAGCCATGGTTTTTGCGAGGTGCGCGGGGAGGCCGGCGACGTGGGCGATGCCGCCGATGCGCGTGATGGCGCCGCGCTCGAGGACGCTCGCGGCTGTCAGCTTCGCGCCGTCTACGCCAGGAAATGTGACGTGCACTTCGCCGCCGCCCCTGGTCAGGCCAGTTAGGTTCATTTTTGAGTGCAGAGAGGATAGAATGCACTTGGGGAAGTACCCGCGCCGACGGATGTTCACGTCGACCTTCAGGCCAAAGTGGCGCGCGGCAAAGGGGAGAAATACATGTTGGATGTAATCTGCCTGGGGCGCAGAGGTCGTGTTCGATCCGCCCTTCAAAGTTAGTGTTGACGGAACCGTACTCGGGGCGAACAACAAAATCGGCAGCGAGATTTGGAGAAGAAGCGTTGCGGAGCCGGCAGTTACGGGGTCCTAGCATGAATTGAATTTCGGTGCAACGCGAAGACGCGTTCAATGATCACTGACAGCAGTGTAATCTCCAGGTTCAATTTGCTTGGGGGAAAAGAACACAGAAGAAGAGCCGTTTGTTGCGCCAGTCAGAGTAGCCGACGCGATTTCTGCAGCAAGTTCGATACCTGCGAGCTGTGAGCAGTTGCGCGGGATTTCGCGACTGTGACGCGCCTGTCCTGTGCTGGTTTTTGAGGCCCGGGGGTTTCCTACCGTTCCGGACCTTGTGGATATTTATTGGCTTACCCAGGAGGGCGGAAAGAGAAATGGAGTTGCGCAGAATTTGGCCGCCTCCTTCGAGCACACTGCCGTCTATTGCAAGAGTCTGCATGTATTAGTTTGTTCAAGAGTATGTTTTGAAGAGTCAATACGCGGGTCGAGTCAACTTGTGGTGAACTTGAAGGTGGGCGCTGTTTCCAAATGCGGCAGCGTGATCGTCGATCACTAGCCGTTGGATCACCCGGCGCACGTGGTTGGAGTTGTCTTTTACGCTCATACTCACCATGCCGAAGCCCTCAATCTACCCTGTTGCTCACCAGTCCGGCAGTATTGGAAGCGGCCATTCTTCCACCAAGAATGATAGCGCTTGGTGGCGCAATCGCAGCGGCTCTTCTGGCGTCACACGAAGGGCCCAAGCGCTCCGCCGGCAAAGCGGGATCGGCTCTGAACCAGGAATTAATCCTCGCGACGACGAGAAATATTCGCATTTCAGCGAGAAATGCGCCATTCAGGTCACCGACTTTTCCAGCGAACATGTATTGCTCAATACTCTGTCCAATGCGGAATTTGTCGACCTCATGAAACACCCCGCGCCAAAACGAGAACCCAACGCCGCCGAAAAGCGGTCGCTGCGCTGGATAAACATAGGCGGCATCAGCTGGGACGTCCTCAGCGCGCTGGCTCTCCGATATGGTTGGCTTTCTCTGCCATTGTGAATAGAACATCGCCTCATTCGCACAGACCTGCATGCACTCGCGCTAGAGGATATACTCCACGAGCAGGGGCACAACCAATCGAAGGCAGATTACTATCACCAGCATTTGTTCCTTCGCGTTTTGTGCCATTCCATACCAACAGAGGCAGACCGCGAGGCCGGCCCTGACCCCCGGTCTGAATATCCTGGTTCGTGGGACAAACCAGCCCAGTCTCGAAGTGACGCGGAGAAAATGGCGGGATATAGAGACGATCTTGAGCAGAAACAGAAACGTCACCGCTTCTCAGCACTTAGCGGGTTTCGCATCGCGGAGCGACAACGGCAAATTATGCGCATTGCAGCGCTAAAGAAGGGTGACAGGGTGGCCGTCAAACACGAGCCTATGTTTATATTCCTCCTGCGGGAAGGTAATCAGTTGCTGATTTCTTTGTTGAGCTCACTCGATTATTGAAGGAACGGTGATCTCTATTCGCCCTACTCCGAACCTTGAGTTCACCGAACCGGTGACAGAACGTATGCACCAGGACGATTCGGTCATCCGTACATCCGAGGATCCTGCGATTCTCTTCGAGGCTCTGCTTGACTTGAGTCAGTGAATTCGTGTCCAAACGTCAGATGTTAATATGACCCAACGCAGTCGTAGACCGGATACTCGAGGTGATGGACGAATATCAAGACAAGATACACCAGCTCGAGCACGACATCCTTATGAAGCCCAGCATGAGCACCGTGCGCAGTCGTATGCCATTCTCCCTTTTCTTTTCATCTCTCGTTTTTTAAAACGTCCCCCGTAGTGCATATCCTCTCCGGTGACCTCATAATGCACAAGCGCACTCTCGAGCCGATAAAGTCGATGATCTACGGTCTACGGCGCTACGACCAGGACCGATGTGCAGCTCTCGGTTTCGGGAACGACCTTCCTGCGAACCGGAGGCAGGTTCATGCCGATATCAATGCTGTGGATGCGGGGCTCGGCGTGGGCGTTGGCGCGGGGCAGCACCACCTTGGTCGCGACGGATATTTGAGTTACAAGTCCAAAATCTATCTGGTTTGTAGCCTCCTTGCTGTTTTGCGGGGATGGAAGCTGATACAGCGGGAGCAGGCGGATGTATACGACCACATCGATTTCGTGCTCACGAGCCTCGACATGTTTGCTGGGATTTCGGAGAACTTGATCAACTATGCGTTTAATGTGCAGTTGACGCCTCTTTTTATTTTACTTGATGGAGCTGATCAGTTCTGCCACCCAGATGGCCTCATACGAGATGAATATCGTGATGCGGAGGTTGACGTTGGCGACGATAATTTTTCTGCCACTGACGTTGCTGACTGGCTATTTTGTATGTACCACTCAAACGTTCAACAAGACACTAATCCTTGTTCAGGGTATGAACTTTACCTCAATGTGGTCCGTGAAAAACAACAGCGACGTCCTGTGATTATCTTTCAGGCATTGTTCGATGCGGTGTGTTTTAACGTTTTTCAGGTTTTGGATCATCGCCTTGCCGCTGATGGGCGTCATCGTTCCGATGTTTCTGTATTCCGACATCAAGAGTATGGTGCACTACGTGCAAAAAGTCATGGCCGCACGCAGGGCGGTCCTCGCGCAGGAGGGGGTGTCGTGGTAGTCGTCGTACCACAGGACGAGGTAAATTGTTCACATATGATTGTACTTTTACTTCAGACCGTCTCGTAATCCCTTGCTGCTCCCATGCCCCAGGGTTATTTTAAAACCTGTACAGTCAACGTGTTGTATACCAGGACTCTCTTACCTTGCATTGCAAAAACCACCATGTCGCTCGATTTATTACTTCTTCTTGTGATCATCTTCACCGTCTTTCTCTGCAGATCTTTGAGACCCATCGCACCAATTCAGAACTCTTGGAAAAGACCATGCGAATGCTGCGGGAAGCTGACGTCGCTGCGCTGCTCTCGGTGCCACGAGGCGTATTATTGCTCGTCGGAGCATATGGCTAGTGTACCGTGGTCGTCTTGGATGTGTGAACCACTCAAATAACTCTTCTATTCTTCATCTAGGCCTGGAAAACCCACAAACCCGCCTGCCGGAAGACCCTAGACGCACTTTTATTTCCTGTCGACGGTACCACGCCAAGCACGACACGGATCCCGTACACAAACGAGATCGACGACGACGGCGTCCCGGCGTTCCCCCCGAAACCGTACCACAACCTAGAGTTGCAGGTGCTCTGCAAGTATCTGGACGGGCTCGAGATGAAGCATGTGAGCCGGCTGGGGAGCGGCGGGCCCGCGCTCGCGCGGCCGCTGGTGGTGATGTACAGCAGCGACTGGAGCGGGCTGAGGAAGAATCAGTGCATTAAAGGGCTTACGGGGGGTAGGATGGGCGTCCCGTGGGCGGGGAACGTGCTGGTGTTGAGGCAGAAGGGAAAGCTGTATGCGGAGACGTACGAGAGCGTGAAAATGGAGGAGGATGTGGACGCCATGACGAGATTCTTTGAAGAGTATCAGGATTTCGTGCCGTATGCGTTTTAGCGGGCGTGGGAGCATAAATTATAGGTGCAGATGCTAATTAATATACATACATTCTATCACAGAAGCTACGGGATGGGCGAAGAATTTTTGAGCACATTCAAAGACAGACGGGCCCCTAGAGTCTGCACGCAAGATCAGTCGGACTCGAGATTTGGAAAGAGAAGACGAACTGTACGATAGGGCCGCTCGCAAGGAGCCCAGTGGTGGCTGCCACCCAGGTTATCACCCCAAGAGCAATACGAAACTGATGCAACGATTTCCACTTGTCCAGGCGATCGAGGACCAGCTTCTGCTCCTTCTCCTCCATGGGCTTGACCGAGTTGGCCTTCAGGCTCGCGTGGAGGTCGTTGTTGATCTGGAGCATGAAGAGAACGGTGTATATGAGAAAGGTGTAGCCGGCGACGGCGCCTGCGGTGAGCAGGTTGCGAAGGGGGCCGGCGGGGGTGAAGTAGGCGGACACAGAGAGCGCGACGCCGGAGGTTATGCTCGAAATGGGCATGTGGAACTGGGGTGGATCGTTGGACGAGGCTCTCTGCATTCAGTCGGGCACCACCCACCTTTGCAACGTCATAGAAGTGCGCCCAAAGAACCAATCTGTCGGCAACGGGAAGAGTCGACTGTCCGCGAGCGATAGCGGGCATTATGCCGAAATAAGACGCTCCGATGTTGGCAAAGGTAAAGTACGAGGACGAAGCTAAGCCGACGATGAGTGCGAGGTGTCCAGGAGAAGGCATTTTTTGGAATGATAGAGACGTCGAGGTTTATATCGTGCTGGTGTGTCGAAGCAGCTTTGGAAGAGCAGCCGCGGGTGTTGCGTATGGTGATTGACTGCGTTTGAGACTAGTTACATTGTGGTGGTTAACCGAAGTGAGTGATCAGACACACGTGCATCCAACAGCATTCTTCCGATTACCGACGTTGAAGACGGGGCGCAATGCTCCGCCTCACAGTGTCCTCAGTCTCGCGCCCTACCGCCTCTTTTCTCGCAGTAGCCAGTCAGTACTTCTCCTCCACTTTCCCTGCTGTCCTCAAATTGCTCCCAGACCGTAGAAATATCGCCTCCACATCCGCGCGCCAGGCAGACATCACCCTCACCGTCGACGGCAAGGAGGTCACCGTCCCTCAGGGTAAGTAGCCTGCCTCCCTATGTAGCACCGTCCATTCAATATCTCCAGGGTCCGCACTCATACAGGCCTGTGAGGCTGCTGGATCACCGATACCCAGGTGCGTTTGGATTGCGCCCCGTTTTTATTCTCGTCTTACTCTCCGTTCTTTAGATTCTGCTACCATGACAGGTACACAGGCATGTCTTGCATAAAATGCACGTATTAATCCGTTTTTTCCGCCTCAAGACTGGCTATAGCGGGCAACTGTCGGTATGCGCTTTCTCTGCCAATTCATGGCATCCTCCGTTGACGCGCTGTAGTATGTGTCTGGTCGAGGTCGCCCGCTCGCCCAAACCCGTCGCTTCCTGGTAAGGTCCCCTCCGGTTGGTCGAAACCCCGCTCACACTCCGCAGTGCCGCCCCCGCGATGAATGGTGCCGTCGTGTTCACCAACACTCCGCTGGTGCACGAGGCCCGCGAGGGCGTCATGGAGTTTCTCCTCGCCAACCACCCTCTCGACTGCCCCATTTGCGACCAGGGTGGCGAGTGCGACCTCCAGGACCAGTCTATCCGGTATGGCTCCGACCGCACCCGCTTCCACGAGATCGCCGGCAAGCGCGCCGTGTCCAACAAGGACCTCGGTCCCATCGTCAAGACCTCTATGAATCGCTGCATTCAGTGCACTCGTTGCGTGCGTTTCGCCAACGAGGTCGCCGGTGTCGAGGAGCTCGGAACCACCGGCCGCGGGAACGACCTCCAGATCGGCATGTACGTCGAGAAAATGATGGACTCTGAGCTCTCCGGTAACGTCATCGACCTGTGCCCCGTTGGTGCCCTCACGAGCAAGCCGTACGCATTCCACGCGCGCCCGTGGGAGCTGAAAACTACCGAGAGCATCGACGTCCTCGACGCGCTAGGGAGCAACATACGCGTCGACTCGCGCGGCGTGCAAGTCATGCGTGTGCAGCCGCGCACCAACGACGACGTGAACGAGGAGTGGATCAGCGACAAGACCCGTTACGCGTACGACGGGCTCCGCTTCCAGCGCCTCACCACGCCGCTCGTCAAGGGCCCTGACAACCGCTTCGTCGCCGCCTCCTGGCCTGACGCGCTGGCTGCCATTTCCGCTGGTCTCAACCGCACCGGCGCGACGGGCAACGAAATCAAGGCGATTGCCGGCCACCTTGCGGACACGGAGGCGCTTGTGGTGCTGAAAGACCTCGTGAACCGCCTCGGCTCGGACAACCTCGCGAGCGACCACGTCGGGAAATACGGCAATGCGTCGCCAGTGCACGGCATCGACATCCGGTCCAACTACTCGTTCAACACCACCATCGCCGGGCTGGAGAGTGCGGACGCGATCCTGCTTGTGGGCACGAACCCGCGGCACGAGGCGGCTGTGCTCAACTCGCGGATACGCAAGAGCTGGCTGCACACCGAGCTGGTCGTAGGTATGGTTGGGTCCCGCGTGGACACGACGTATGGTTATGAATACCTCGGCGAGGACGCAAAGGCATTGGACACGTTCCTCTCCGGAAAGGCAAAGGGGGAGTTCGCGGAGCGCTGGGCCAAGGCCGAGCGGCCCATGATCATCGTCGGGAGCGCGATGACGGAGCACGCCGACGGCGAGGCATTGTTCGGGATGCTTGCACGGTACGTCTCTGGCAGCAAGAGCCGCGTCGTGCGTGACGACTGGAATGGATTCAACGTACTACAACGGGTGTGTTGTGTGCTCTTTCATGTCCTTACGCTAATAACTGGCGTAGATCGCCTCTCGCCCGGCGGCTTACGAGATTGGCTTCGTCCCCTCGCGCGCTGCCGCTTCCGCAACCCCGAAATTCATCTACCTGCTCAACGCGGACGAGGTCGACCCTGCGTCCATCCCGTCAAATGCATTCGTCGTGTACCAGGGCCACCACGGTGACCGGGGTGCTGCGCTCGCGGACGTCTGCCTCCCTGGTGCGGCGTATACGGAAAAAGGCGCGACGTGGGTGAACACCGAGGGCCGCAGCCAATTGGGGCGCGCCGCGGTGCCGCCGCCCGGTGCAGCACGGGAGGACTGGAAGATCGTGCGCGCGCTGGCAGAGGTTCTAGGCGTGGACCTGCCATACGACGACCTTGTGGGCGTACGGGACCGGATGTGGGCGATCTCGCCGTCGCTGGTGCGGTGGGACGGCCTAGAAAGCACGTCGCCGGAGGTGGCCAAAGTTGGGCTGGGGCTGCTGAGCGGGATCGGGAAGAAGGCGCCCACTGGTGAGAAGATGGGGCTGCCGGTGACCAACTTTTACCAGACGGATGTTATCTCGCGAGCGTGAGTGCTTTCTCCCGGCTGTTTCTTTCCTCTGACCGTGTTGCTAGATCTGTAACGATGGCGCAATGTACACGGGCATTTGTGACGCGCGAAAAGGAGGAACTGAACTCTGTTGGGAAACCGCCACTACAGGCGCACGCATAGTAGCGATGTGTTGTAGTAGAAAAACGCAAAGCTTTATTTAACCAATATCAGGTGACCGCGTTTGGGAAACTGTCCACGTTGGATTGTCTCTTATTTATGGCTTCTTCTACTTCTACCACCAGCACCCGCATAGTCGGCACGCTTGAGCAGGCGTTCCTTGAAATTCTGACGGTCAGCAGGGATGCCGTCCTCAGCGGCGGCTGGATGTACCCCTTGCAGGGCGTTTACTATTTCCTCTCGCACTCCTCGCTGTACCGCGCAATATTCCCCGTCATCCTAAAGACCTTGTTGACCGCGCTCGGGATCACTGCCGCGCTGTTTGTGTTCACCTATCTGCCTCAGGTCGCGTTCTGTGCGCTGTTCTCAGGCCCGTTTGCGTTCGCGACGGCCGCGCTGCTCGTTTTGGGTACCGGCTGTCCCAGTAAAGCGAAGTACGTGGCGATACTGACGATTGGTATCCGCAGGCGAGGCATACGCCATCATTATGTTCGTCTCGAAGGCGTTTTTCCTGGGCCGCGCGCAGGACCAATTATGTATGTGATCGTGTGAGCTCAAGGTCCTCAATAACAATTGAAACCCTGGGCAGTCAATGCGGTGTTCCGCCAGCAAGGCATCAACCTCGTCTATGTCGAGCAAAAGGGCAAGAGCCGGAGTTTTATTGGAAACTTGTTCAAGGGTGCGAGCAAGCCATTTCAACGCTTGAGCCGCGAGGGCCTGCTGCGCTACGTCATCTCTCTCCCGCTCAACGTCGTGCCCATGGTCGGAACCGTTCTATTCCTCTTGTACAATGGTACGTGCTACTTGTGTGCTTGGTGGTGGTGGTTGAAATTTGAATCTGCTAACGCGGTTGACTGCAGGCGCCAAGGCTGGGCCGACGTTTCATGCGCGATACTTCCAGGCCAAGGGAATGACTCCCGCCGCCCGCCAGGCGTTTGTAGAGAAGCGCAAGGGCGCGTATACTGCGTGCGGCTGGTTTGCTTTTTCCTGGTAATTCTTCAATTGAATTTCATTGGCAGCTTTGGTGCCGCGACTCTGGGACTAAATCTAGTGCCAATTGTGGGGCCTGTCTTCATGCTGACCTCGACGATTGGGGCGGCATTGTGGGCATGCGAGTTGGAAAAGAAGGAAAAGGAGAGAGAGGCGGCGAATTTGAGCGGGAAACGCGTTGTTGTTGATGTCACTGAATAGGTTGAAATAAACCATAAATGTATCGCGGTCGGGAATGTTATACCCTTTGTATTGCTGTAGACTTTGCTGTAGAGCCTCATCGGCGCTGAGAATTGCGTTGCGTCGGCTTGCAAATATTTGCACAGCTCTCCTCCACGCTATGGCGCAAGATTTTGACCTAGAAGCATTGGTGGACCTGGAGCAAACGTCCGTCGCATCGCGGCTGGTTTGCAATGAGTCTTGACGCTGCTCTGCTCTAGTTTCTACGACGCCGGGTATGCCGACGGCTTCGCGCACGGGCGCATCCACGGGCTCATCGAGGGCCGTGCGCTTGGCCGCGAGAAGGGCTTTGAGATGTGGGAGGAGCTTGCGTTCTACGAGGGCTTTGCGCGCACTTGGCAGTCCATCTATGCTGCCCAGGGACGCGACGACGAGTGCGTTTATGCTAAGCTCTTTCGCTCGAACGAAAATGAAAGGTCATTGGTGTATCTAACCAGTCGCGCGGCCCACCACATTCGCCACCTTCTGGACCTCATCGCCCAGTTTCCGCAAGTGAATCCATCCTCGGTAGACGCGTCCTCCGATCTCGACATCCTTAAACTATCGCGTCAGATCCAATCCCGCTACCGTGCCCTCTGCTCAACGCTCGGTGTCAAACCAGCCAATATCCGCGCGTCTGGCACCCCCGAAGCCGAACCCGCAGATTCAAATACGGATCCCGCACGTCAACCCGTCTGGAAGATCGACAACCCGCAGGCCATTGCGTTCTAGTTCTAACCCATGAAATTAAAAAGGGACATATGTAGATGATGTACAGGCTGGGTGGATAGTGATATGCGGCTACTATATAATGCACAAATGAGGGTATCGCAGACCAGAGAGCTCCGAAAATGAATCTAGGGACAGACGTGAGACTGGTCATCGCGATAGTGTATGCGCCATCTGCAAAGAACGATCAAGAGTTGTCAAGAATGCTCCCAAGAACGACGCACAAGTTTCCGCTGGGTACCCATCCAGCTCGACGGCTGCTGCTGGGGCACTCCGAGGTGACCGCGCGCCGTCCGCATTCCTAATGAATGGATGGCGCCCAGCATGAGCTCCTGCTCCCGTTTGTACCGCCTCATCGACTCGCTCATCAGACGCTGCGGAATATTAGTATTAGCCAGTGAAATACCAAAAGACCACTTGCCTTCTGCCGCACCAGGTCTTCCTCGAGGACCCGTATCTGTGAGCGGAAACTCGCCTCCGCCTCTTCGAACGTCCCTGGGGCAGCGGTAAGCGCTTGCGCCGCGTGCTGCTCTTTGAACAGCTTGTCCTGCGACTTGATAAACTGACACCAGCAAGTAAATAAATGCAGGGCAAATAAGAGTGGGAAAAACGTACTGAACGGGCCTTTGCAAGCTGCGCCTGCGCGGTCTTGTATGACTCCTTCAGATTCAGGTTCTCTTCGTGCAGCGCGAGCAGCCGTGACTTGATGTCCTCGGGCAAATCTTTGCCCGACAGCGACGCTCGCAGATCCCCAAAGTCGCGCTCTCGCTGCAGCAGCTTCTCGCGGTGCCCGATGCCCTCCGTCTGCATGTTCACCTTCTCGAGCAGCAGCGCGTTCACCTGTTCGAGCTGCATCCGGTTCTTGTCGCCGAGCTCCTTGTTCTGCTGCACCAGCCGTGCAACGTCCGCCTCCAGACCCACCTTGTCCTCGTTCACCGACTCGCGCAGCGTCGCAAGGATGTCTAGTTGGTCCTTGTTCACCAGGTTCACTGAGGGGTGCAGCATTACGAGGGAAAGGGTAGAGCGGGAAGGTGCTTACGGTCGGATTTGGCGATCGTCAGTTCGCGGCTTGCGGTGTCGAGCTGGACTTCAAGCTCCGCGTGCGTCTTCTGGAGAGCGTCGAGCTGATCGACGGTCTCGTTGAGCCGCTGCCGCAGTGCAATGGCTGCTTCGGCACTAAACACTCGTTAGTTGGAAATGAAATAAATATGCAAACACCACCAACCCATCGCCCATCGACTTGCCGCTGCGAATCTCTTCCAGATCGCGTTGCAGTACAAGCTTCTCTCGGTGTGCCGCAAGATAGTCGTTCTCATACCGCCCCTTCATCCGGTTCGCATCCTCGAGCAGATTCTCGAGCACAAGCACCCGACTCGCGTCCGCCTCGTTCTTCTTGATCGCCTCCAGCTCCCTTTTCAGTTTCCTTATTTGCAACTTCAAATCCGTCATCGTCGTCCCCGTCAGCGCGTCGTCCAGCTCCCCACCGAGCCCTTGCTCTGCGTGGTCTGCGTCCGCCTCGGCCTCTGCGAGCTCATCCCCAAGCATCTCCGCCTCTGTGAACTCCTCCGTCTGCCCGTTGACGCTGCCGCGCCGCGCAGGCTTGCTTCCGCTGCCCACGGGCCGGTTGGACATGAGTTCGAGTTCCCGCACACGCTCCTGGTACAACTCGAGCGTCTCCGCGTCGCGAGTGCGCTCCGCAATGGCGATCTTGAGCTTGTTCTTTGTCTCACCGAGCTCGAACCGCAGCGTATCGAGCTCTTGCGCGCGTGCCGAGTGCTTCGTCTCGAGCTCCGCGATCTGGCCCTTGTACGACTCCATTAATGGCTTGAACGCCGCGACCTTGCGGTACTCCTCCTCTAGCGCGGCGTTCTTGTCGACGAGGTCCGCGTTCTGCTTCTCTAGTGCCTACGATGTCGGCGTTAGTAAGGAAAGGAAGGGGGACGTTAAATATCGGACGAACCTTGAGACTTTGCCGGAGGTCGGCGCCCTCCTGCAGCTTCTTTTTGTACTTTTCCATGACGTTCTCCGTCTTCTGCAGCTTGTCCGCGGCGTGGCGATATCTTTGCCACAATTATTAGCACGCGCAAAGGGGAGTAGGATCGCAACGTACTCGTCGACCTTGTCCTTTAACCGGACGGCCTCGTCCGCCTGGGTCTGCAGCTCCTCGTTCTTCTTGGTCAACTCGGTGACCATGTGCGTATGCTTGTCGAGGTCAGACTCGGCGACGGCCAGATTATCTTCGCTCTTTTGTCTACGTAATACAATGAGGGGCAGCGATGCGTTCAGCGCGAGCTACTCACAATTCTGAGCGCAGTCGGTCAATCTCCCCACGCAGTGCGCCATCGCCCTTGTCGCTGCGTCTTGGACTGTCGACCTCCCGCCGAGCATCCCGTAACCGCGCGACCGCGTCGTCCTTTTCGGACAGTACGTCGTCATAGTTTGTCTGTAGCGTGCGGTGCTCCTCGAGCAGCGACTGGTACACTTTTTCGAGGGTCTCCTTCTCGGACAGGATTTGGCTTCGCTCGGACTGAATTTGATAGTAATGGTCGTCCCTAGAAAAATCATTGCAATTTTCCAGCAAGTAGATTTTGGAGGCAACGGCACGCACTCGGTCATGCTTGCCTCACCGACCTGACCGTCGTTTGAGAGATTAATCCGTCCCATAACCTATTGCGTGGATTAGCTGGTGTGTACAGTATCATCAAAGCCAAATGAGGCGCGCCTGCTCAATCGCCTTCATGAGATAATGCTGATCCGTCTCGCTGAGGCCTTGGATCTTGTCTATAAACTGCTTGTTCTTCTCGCACTGCACACCGATAGCGATGGTGAGGTGGCACATGGTGAGGGTCGCGGAGACGGCATGGTCTTTGGCGACGGCCTGGAGGTCGGGGACATCGAGGCTGCTGGTGGGTTTCTGGAGTACGTCGGCAAAATACTGGGTCATGAGCCGGTACAGGCGTTTCAAGGCACTGAACCGGAGGACCCAATTGTCGGAGGGCTGGGCAGAAGGGCGCGTGGACTGACGAAAGTAGTCTGCATCGCTGTGTACGACGCGTAGAATCAGCGGTGAAGCAGTAAACCGAGTATTTTGCGCACACTAGCGAGAGAACTTCGAAGAGGGCAGCGCCGTCACTGAGATCTGCAAGGGTCGTTACTGGCCGCACCAGCTCAAATGTCGCAAAGAAATTGAAAAAGGCATCGATTTCTTTGCGCTCAGAATTATTGGCCATTTGAAAGCGCAAGAAAGGCTCTGCACGTCCAACAAGAAGTGCGCCGGACGGTGCGAGTGAGAGAAACGAGACAGTAAATGTCGACGATCACTCTTATGTAACAATCCACTGTCTCAAACTGCTCTCATGGCGACTACTGTGGTCTGGCAACTTACTGTCCGCCCTACGAGACTATGTCTCTTTATTGTTATTGCTCCGAGAACTGCTTATTTAACGGATGCAAGGCCATATCGCTGTCAAAACTGGCCATTCCGATGATTTGGGAACTACTTTGGTCACAACTTATTCTGCGGTCTAGCTGCTCTCTGGGACTCACCAACTTTGAATGCGTTTTCAAGTCATCTGACGGCACACACACAAGGTTTCGAAAATATACAATATGAATTCAAAGACATTCCACTAAAAATTCGGTTCGGACGGCGCATCAGGCAAGCCCTCCCATGGCGAAGAGCGCGGAGGGGGTGGAAGGGTAATATATGAGATGGTGGATTTTAGGCCATCGTCCACAAACGGCTGGATGTCCGGGTGTATATCCACCTCCCTCTCCCGGTCGAATTCAACTTGTATGCGCCGCAGTGCAGGTATTCCGGAAATTATAAAGCGTAGAAGAGCGTCGTCCGTCACATGGTGGCAGTGGAGTATGACTAGCTCCCGCAGCGCAGGGCAATGGGCCGCCAAAGCGCCCAAGATCTCGTCATCGAGCACGGCCTCTAAGAATTGCCACGCGTCTAGGGGCTCGTTGATATGAAGAGACTGGACGGTCGGCGGTATACCGGACACGAAATCCATTAACGACGGCTTGGTGAACATATTGCTGTCGATTCTGATGGTTTTTAAACGGGGCAAGGTGGCAAGGAGGGAGGATATAAGGCAGTCCTCGGCGTCTGGAACTTTCCCGCCTTTGAGGCACAACTCATGCAAATTTGGCATCGAAATGTGGCTCATGAGACGCCTTGCAGTATGCCCGCCGAGACACAGCAGATCGATGGTATGGAGAGATGGACATTGGACGACGGCATCCGCGACGAATCCTTCCCAGGTATCCTGGACGGAGAACCTGCAAAATTGCAGATTGGGGCATGTGGAAAGAATGTCCAAGGCAACCTGGCACGTCTCTAGGCCCCATGACGGGAAGAGTGATAGAGAAGTCAATTGATTCCATCGAAGCGGCAGGGTCCGACACCGGACGTGGCTCCCAACGAAAGAAAACCTCGTAAAACTTGGGCCATGAAGGATACCATCAGGCTGGCCAACAGGAGATAGCTGGTCTACGCCATCCAAGCGAAAGAGTGATATTTCCAAGTCTTCCAACAAAGGCACGTCATTCTCCGACAGCCCCGATAAGACCTCGAGATGGAACGACGGCACGGCCAAGCGAATATTCCGCCATCGGGGTGCGAATTGAATCAGTGCTCTTATGAAAGAATCCATTTTGGGAGGGGAAGGAACGTGCGAATCGAATTGACATTTCAAAGAAATCGACAGAGGAAGATCCCCGGATCGTCGCAACCAAGCGGTGGCCGCTTCCAGGCGCTGAGCGACCAGCGGGTGGGGCAGGTGCATTCTTGGTTCGACGATATGGAGTCGGGACCAAAGTTGTGGTTGTGAAATGGATATAGCTCTCCACGAGCGACATATCCGTCCCAGGAGAATAGGCGCCTCTTGGGCGCTCATGACACAATTCCGGTCAGCAGGAATGCAGGCCATGAAGATTTCCCGAATGATATCCAGCGGGCATCGTCGGATAGGGGACATGAGAGCCTGGTGCGCCTCCACATAGGTCCTAAGCGTGTCGCGTTCCTTGGTGAGTTTTTCGAGCGCCTTGCGCACACCCTCGATTTCCTCGTCCATATGTTTCAATCGTAGACAAGGCTCGATTAAGAGGCTTTTGATTTGAATCAGCTCCTCGTCTCGAGGACAGTAATTGGACCCCAGATGTGAGGCAAACGGTGGAAAGCATCAAATGTGGCAGTGCTAGGGCGCTTGTTAAATGATCGCGATGCCAAAGCCTGGCCTCCAGTCTCAGTTACATTTATTCGCCGTTTTCTATGGTCCTTCAGGCCTATCTTCTTGTCGCCTGAGCAACGAGAGCACGCCTTGAATTTTCTTCCAGTCCATCTCTCCGTCTCCAAGGCTGGGTCCTGTCCGGAAATCTTCGGAATACGGTTAAATTATAGCTCGACGAGCCGACATGCATATAACCTTGAACCTCTGTCGTCTCACACGCCTTCTGTAGCTTCCTTCTACAACATGCTGTCTTCGAGACACATCGCACTGGTTTTTGGATTCTGTACTTCTTCATACTTAACCTTCTCCTCTATTGGACTTGGCTTTTTCGGTGTATTGCCCGCCACGGCGCGAGGAAAAACCACGCTCCCCGTGGCAGACAGACTTGCCCTTTGGCAATTTGCTTTTGACATTGCAAAGGTTAGTTGGCTGACAGAGCGCGGCGCAGGCCACTGATTGGGGTTCTTCAAGCTCCACATGGCTAGTTCAAGCATCATCTCAACTCTCGCGCTCTCGGTATGCGCATACCTGACTTCCGCTCGCCCGGTCCGCAACATACTCGTAGCAGGCGCCGCAATTGGATATACCAGTACCATGTTTACTGCCATCTTCATGCTTCCCGTTAACAACGACCTCGTTGCGATCCGGAAAGCGAGTGCGGTGAAGCCGATGGAACCGAGAGAGGAAGAGCGCGCGCTAGACCAGCTGGACAAGTGGAGAGCGCTGCACCGCGTGCGAATTGCGCTTGGGTTTTTCCCGTGGCTCGCGTCAACTATTGCTTTACTTGCGGCCGAGCCTATAATCAAGTTTGTTTTTTCCAGCAAGTCAAACAAAACTATCTGACCTTGAATTAAGACTTTAGTTAGCATTTTCCTGTGAATTCCCGCTCGCAGCTGGTCCCCACAAAATGCAATGAGTTGTATTACATTACCCACGGAGCCACAAAATAGGCGAGCATGAATCCAATAACCATGAGCCACCAGACACCGGAACTAGGCGGGCCCATCGCCACTGCCTGCTGCAGGGCATCATCTAACCGGGAAGCCATCGCCTGCATCCCAAACACAAGCCGCGCCCGGTCTTTTGCTCGCTGGCTCAGAGCCGCGCGCTCCGCCGGGCTCATGCGAACGATTTCCGTCAGTGCGTCGGCCCACAAATCCGCATCCGGGTCGCATAGCCAGCCCGTGCGCTCATCTGGGGGCGCCTTTATGGTGCTCTCTGTGGGGCCCCCGCTGTCACACGCCAACACTGGAAGCCCGCAGCACATCGCCTCGACGGGGACGATACCAAAGTGCTCGTTAGCGGGCGTGTATAGGAGGGCGCGCGTCGACGCGGCTGTTAGGAGGGCCGTCCGCTGTTGCGTGGAGAAGTTTAGCAGGAAGAGGATGTCGGGGTTCGTCGGCGTGCTGTTGAGAGGAGGGATTTTCACAGATGACGAAGAGGAAGTGATGACGTTGAACGTGAGCGAGTGCTTCCGCGCAAGATCAATGAGGGCATATAGCGTCTGCATGTTGTCTTCCAGACGCGGGTCATACCCACCTGGTGTTGCAATGAGCGATCATGCAATGAAAATGATTGGAAAGACTTGCCTGCGAGGACAAGCCGTAGATTTGCGAGTTCTGAGATTCGTCGTCGGAGCTTCGCAAAGGATTCGATGGCTAGGGCCGCATTTTTCTTCTTTTCGAATCTGTTCAGAGACAGTAATGTCGGGGAATCACTGCAAAGTGCATTGTAAGGAGTCAACTTGCTAACCATATAAGCAACGTACGACGAAACGGCCACAATATCTGGATCTGACGCGTCTACTGGTGTTTCGTACGCGGAAATGTTGATGCCAGGATACACCGTCGTAGGCTTTCGGCGAATGGAGGGAAAATAGGATGTAAAGACGCGTGCGGTAAAATTGGAGTTGGAAAGAATGACGTCGGCTTGGCCTGCGCGTTCAATTCAGTGGGGACTTCTCGATGCCATGACAAATGGTCGTACGTGTTGTAACCTCCTCCAGCCAATCCATAGGATATCGATAGATTCGCTTCAGTAGCCCGACGCGCTTCTTCTGCAGATTGCCTTCAATAAATTCCCCGTTTGCGAGGAGCTTATCCGGGAAATGGCAATAGAACACGACTGGCGTGCGAGCTATTGCGCGCAGAAAGGGAACGCAGGTGGAGAGCTGGTCCACGAAATAAACATCATATTTTGGTGCCCATGGCCACAGGAGATGCAGGGTGAGTTGCAGCTGCTTTAGATGCGCGAAGAGGATGTGGAATTTGCCATTTATGTCCCGCGGAAAGGGGGGCACGACATGGTGAACTTCGAGGTTGCCTGCATGCTCAAACTCTCAACCAGCTGGTTTCGACACCGAACGAGGATAGTAGCCTACCGTTTCGGGTCTCGTCGAAGCAATGATTAGGGTCGTGGTGGGAGGTATAGATAATGAGAGAATGACCGAGCGCCTGCAAGCCCATTGCAGCATCCACCACGAGCCGCTCGGCACCACCTGAGGGACGGCATTAGGACAGACACGCGCCGCAAGACTTTCTCAAGGCACCAATTCCGAGATCTGGGTGGATAAATGCGACGCGGAGAGGCTTAGAGGACATGGCAGAGCGCGTTAGAGTTGTACGTGTTCAATTTAGGCGCCGATCAAAAGTTCTCTCGGCAAATACCGCTTGTAGGTTCAAAGATTGGAATTGAAGCAGTCCTCTGCAGAAGCATTGTACTGGCGCCCGACTTGGTCCGGGATTCGAACCTGCGCCCCGATCACACTCTGTAGGTTGTAGGCCTAAACTGAACCGATTTATGATTATGCTCAGTACTAAAAGACAGAGACTCCTCAGCGAACGCGCAAGGAGACGAGCGCTAGATTAATAAGTACCTAAAAGGCAGAGACTCTAAGGTACTGTAAGTATTGGTATGAAAGTAAATGAATGTGTGGACGCGAACGCGTAAGGAGACGAGCGCTGAGCGTGACGGGTGTGATGACAGATGAATAAAGGAGAAAACTCCGAAAGAAGTCCGAAATGGAACGATATTGTAAAGAAAGTACTGCATTCTAACAAGTACGTGCTAAGTGGCTCTCAATGCTCATGCAATCACGTTCCCAGCCGAGTCGAACTCGATGAGGAATATGGCTGGACCGGCGATGATGTTGGCGTCGCTGACCGAACCGTTACTCGTTGTAACAACACCGTAAACCTGTCCTCTAAGGTCGGAGGGGAGGACAACCTTGTTGTCCTCGAGCGCGGCGTATTCGACCGACAAGCCGGTGTAGAACGCGACATAAAGAGTGCCTTTGGCGACTGGTGTGGCAGGCGTGTATTTGAGGGTGATGGAGTCGCCGGGAGCGTAGGACTTGTTGGTGACGGTGAGAGTGGGGAACGCCTTGACAGGGAGGGCGGGGTTGGTGGAGGGGCAGCTCGTGATGAACGCCGCGGCGATGGTGTAGACTTCGTTCAGGTCAAGCGGAACCTGGTTCCAGATGTTAGAACAGGCGATGAATTGGTAAAGAGAAATCATACATCGAGAGCCCCGCTCCACCCAGAGAATTTGTTGATAGCCGAGGCGACCCAGCTCGCATGACGCGCCTCGGTGGCAAGTATGCTTGCAGCAGCTGTTAGGTACGACTTGCTGGCGATGTACTGAGCAGCCCCGGCATACGCGGACACCCCGACGCCCTCGATGACCTGGCTCATGGCGGCAAACGAAGCCGGGTCAGTGTAGGGGCTGGTGTAACATTAAAAACTTTGTCCAGGGCAACTGAAGGCAGGCTTACAAGCTGTAATTGCAGGGCTGAGTGGCGTTGGCGCCTAGTACGCTGCTTAGAAAAGCTACGTGTGCCGCCTCGTGTTCTGCGACCTGAGAGAATCGGCCACGCGCAAAACTAGGCAGTTTAGCATCGTCAAAGTCTTTCTGGCTGAACTTCGCGAGGGCGCCGGAGTAGAAAGCATTCTCAAGGTGCTCAAGAGTGAGCGCGAAATTGAGGACTGCCGTATCTGTTGGAAAGGGTCAGATAGACATAAGCATGGAAGGTGTAATGTAAGGACCATCGACTGTAGTGTCGCGTTTAACGTGGGGAATGGCGGTTGCACCAAGAGCGAAAGCAAAGGTGAAAAAAGTCGTCTTCATGATGGATGTTGGGAGAAACAGTTGAGAGACTGCTGAAAGAATAAAACTTGGCCGGCTTCTCTTATAGCACTCGCGCCATGACGCGAATGGGCTTCTCGGGCCTCACTCGATCAGATCATTAGGTCTATCCTTTGGCTTGTCAAAGAAAAACCCAGGAGAAAACTTCAACTGCCATCTCGGGCTTCTCGGAGTACTGCTTAGGTTAACAAGAATTCATTTCGCCATGAGCTGTGCCAACACGTGAGGTATCTAGAGAAGACAGGAAAAGACTGTTCAGAAAGATCTATGCAGCACAGAATATTGAAAACGTACCACGCTGATTTTTGCTCTAAAGATTGTAGCGAGCCCAACGATACAATACATGAAGCGTTTAGACTGGAATTTCAGTTTGGATATTGATTCTAGCTTCCAGTTCGGCCCCAAAGGCTGAACATTGGACAGGTGTCCAGAAACCAGAGTCAATCGGCTCCACGAGACCGCGGAACAGCGAATGCAAAGGGGTAAATTATTTATGTGACTCGGGCGACTCGGGCCCAGGAAATATAGGAGAAATATGGAACGAGATCGCAGGCCATGACCCGAATACGAGGTCATCGGTCAGACATTAGGAGAGCGGCAATTGAAAGACACAACTTGAAGAGTTGACAGTTATCTCAAATTGCAGTCCAAGTGTCATTGCAGAGCAAGAAGCCCAAGAAGTAGAAAGTCAGAACCTGGGATACGGCCAAAATGCAGAGAATTTGCAGACCGCGGAATCGGAGTGAGCAACTTGAAGTTTGAGAAAGTTGTCTTTGGTGTCTGGGATTTGCGAGAAGAAATTTACTGGGACCGCCAACCCCAAACTTGTAGACGCCGAGAGCGCAAGAGAGCGACAAAATCGAGTCGCGCATCAGAACGTCCGGTCACACTACTGTGACTACTCTGTGACTTTGCGCGTTCTTGTTCTGAGTCTTAACCGCCATAACCTGGGTTTCTTCAGCAGAACCTGATAAACCTTCACGTCTCTGCTCTCATTGTTTAGGAAGCCAATTGCCACTGCTTCTTCTCTACCGAAATAATTTAACCAAAATGTCGACGGCGAAAGCGCGGACGGCCTACGCGAAAGCTATCCTGGGGCCAGAACTACACCAGCGTCTCGCAGAAACCAACGTTCTCCTTGTCGGCGCCGGTGGTATCGGCTGTGAACTGCGTCAGTATTTAATTGCCCAGTCGTGTTTGCGTCTTCGGCGCTTATTGTCGTTATTCACTTACATTCGCGTCTTTTGCCGTGCAGTGAAAAATATCGTGCTCACCGGCTTTGGAAAAATCACGCTGTTGGACCTCGACACGATTGACCTGTCCAACCTCAACCGCCAGTTTTTGTTCCGCAAAAAGGACGTCAAGCAGAGTAAAGCTTTAGTAGGTGCCACTTGCTTTGCTTGAAGCATCCATTGCACTATAAAACAGCACCTGTCCCGTGAATATGCCACATAAAGGCCGTCGCTTTCTTCTTTCTATGTACCCGTTTCGCACCGTGTACTAATCGCCGCTCAGGTCGCCGCACAAACTGCCGCGCCGTTTAACCCCAACGTGCAAATAACTCCAATATATGGGAACATCAAGGAGCCTCAATATGACCTGGAGTGGTTCCAACAATTCGACATCGTCCTCAACGCCTTGGACAACCTCGGTCGGTTGTCTCCTCACTAAGCTTCAGTATGTTGATTCGGTGTAGACGCTCGGCGACATGTCAACAAGATGTGCATGGCAACTCAGATCCCGCTAGTAGAGAGCGGTACTGCAGGGTACCTGGGGCAAGTTCAACCGCTTATCAAGGTGCGTCTCGTTTTTCTGCTACCTTGAGCGATTAATTCAGCTTTGCGATAGGACAGGACAGAGTGCTTTGACTGTGTGCCGAAGCCCACGCCGAAGACGTTTCCTGTGTGCACCATTCGTTCGACGCCAAGCCAGCCCATACATTGCATTGTGTGGAGCAAGAGCTACCTGATGGGGTGCGTATGTTCCTCGCTGGCCTGAGCCCGGCGTTTAATGTGCCCGTACAGACAATTGTTTGGGGAGGATGAAGACGCCGTTGGTGAGCTCGACGAGGCTGAAAAACAGGGCGAAAATGGTACTCGGGTCTTCTTCCGTTCCCCTACTTTCATCCTTCCTGATGCTCTTCACCAAAAGCCCAAGAAATCGAGACGCTCCGCCGCGAGGCACAGGCATTCCACGCCGTCCGCACAGCACTACGCTCCTCCACCGCTTCTGACGCCGCCAAGCTCGTCTTCCAAAAGGTTTTGTCAAGTTTTTTTTTTTACACGTCGCTTACACCCCCATAGGTATTCAACGCAGACATTCGCAACTTGCTTATTATGGCCGACATGTGGCGCGCACGGGCGCCTCCTGTGCCGCTCGACTTTGACACGATCTTGGATGGGTCGTTCGTCTTGCGCCTCGAAGAGCCGAAGGAGGCCACGGCGCCGAGTAACGGCAAGCCCAACGGAGTCTCGCGACCTGCGAACGCGGTCGCCAGTGGAAGCGGATCTAAGGCTTCTGCCAACGGCGTTAGCACGGATGCAGGCACTAGCGCGCCGGCTGCCGGATCCGGCTTGAAGGACCAGAAACAGCTCTCATTGAAGGACAATGTCCTGCTTTTCGTATCCAGGTAAGCGACGTCCGCACCACGCCGCACGTACGATGAGAATGCTATTAGCACGGAGCGTCTGGCGGCCCGTTTGCAGGCCGGGGAGGAGACTATTTCGTTTGATAAAGACGACGACGACGCGCTGGACTTTGTCACTGCCACATCGAATCTGCGTTCTGCTGCATATGGGATCGGGGGAAAGACGCGCTGGGAGGTGAAAGGTACACTCAATATAATATATTCGCACCATCATGCCTCTGACGCACACGCGCCTTAGAAATGGCCGGCAACATCATCCCGGCCATCGCGACCACCAACGCGATCGTCTCGGGCCTCATCGTCTTGCAGGCTCTGCAGATCCTGCGCAAGTCGTACGACAAAATGCGCAATGTGCACCTGCAGGTGAAGCCCGCGGTGCCGCTCAGCACGATCACGATGTGCCCCCCTAATCCAAACTGTGGCGTGTGTCGCGATGCGTATGCCATGGTGCGCTGTGACCCGGGGCGCGCGCGGCTCGGGGAGATCGTAAGAAGCGTGCTGGGTGTGGACGCGGAGAGGGAGGTGAGCGTGTATGAGGATAAGCGCGTCCTGAGCGATCCAGATTGGGATGATAATTATGAGAGGACGCTGCAGAGTCTCAATATCTCGCGGGGGATGTTCCTCACAATTGTGGATGAGGCGGACGAATGGGGAACAATTTCAGTGGGGTTGGGAGTGTTGCCGTGAGTTTTGTTTATTTTCTTTCGCCTTTTGCTTGTCCGCCCCAGTTCTAACATTCTATTTCTCTTAGCGCGGACCACCCGGCGGATGCGCCGCCGTTCATTCTGCCCGAGTCGCTGCCCCGGCCGCCGCGCAAGGTCAAGGTGCCTCCGCCGATGCCTGTCACGCCCCTGCGCCTCTCGCTCAAGCGTGGCGCCCCGGACGAGGCGGGCGGCGACGACGAGATCATCGACCTTGAACCGACGCCCAAGCGGCCTCGGACCGTCCCCGCTCAAACAGCGGGGCATGAGACTCTCATCAAGAGCCCGAGCAAGAAACGCAAGCTGGATGAGGATGGGCTGATTTTGATGGAGGGGAAGGACGATAGGCTGGACGACGATGTTATTGAGATTGACTGAGGGCGTTGATTTTTTTGGGACGCGTTAGTCATTGTTTGTTCTATAATTATTCTTTGCCACTCGCCGCCGCGTTACCTTGATAGTGGGTCATGAGTGTAGCTAGTGTACAAATATTAATTTCCTGGCGATTTGTGTATCATCTCGGAATTTATTTGCTACAGATGAAGCTTAAACAGTTCGCCTCTTCCTCTTGCCAACATGGTGAACACAATTGCCAAAGCACCCTGTAGCTGTGCGATTTCTGGTCATTTCAACAAGAACGTTGGAACACCGCCGCGAATTAAAAAGAGCCCAATATGTTTGAAATAAACTTGTACAGGTAATTTCTTTACGAAAAAAAAAACACACATTTCTTGTACGTGGATGCATATAAATACAGCTTATTGCGCAGGATAATATAGTACATCGAGGTGAATTGATTACAGCCAATGAGTAGGGGGTGAGTGGGTCATCGTTCATTTTTCTCTCCGCCGCTTCGGTCGCGTTGCGGGGGAGGGCGCTTTTTTCTGGTCGAGGTCGGCAGTGGCAACGGCGTCAGACTTGCGTTTCTTCCCTGATCTTGGCTGCACAGGAAGTTGCTCCTCCTGCAACCTCTCGACAGGGGAAAGCGTCGCATCGGAAGATGCACTGGGCACCTCGTCCAGGAATGCCGTCGATGTGGTGTTTTCGTCATCGAAAACTCCTTCCCCGTCATCGCCGATTCCGTTTAAGAAGGAATGGAAGAGTTCGCTATCGATCTGAGTAGGTTTCGAGGGGTCCGTGATGGACGCTGAACTGCTGTTGGGATCCAGTAACACCGCAGAGCCGTCGGTGGGGATTTGCAACTGGTGGAATAGGTTATTGATTTTAGAATCAACGGCTTCTACGTCCTGCTCGATGTCATCTGCGCCCCGCCATGATGTATCTACCTTGTCGAGAAGACTAGCAGATTGCGGTGGGGAGGGTATGAGGGGGGGGAAAGAGGCGGAGAACGAGCCGAAGTCAAGAGGGGGCTGGTACGACGTTAGAGAAGAGTCTGGGTTATCCTGGGGCTCTGTAGCGCTCCCGGGGAATTCAGGCATGCCCGACAGGTTGATAGAGTTCATGAGCTGCTGAATCTGGGCAGGTGTCAGACTGCTCAAGGCACCCTGAATGAGACTGTCGAAGTCTGCATTCGTGGGAGACCGGGAGGGTGTAATGGATAATCCATCTGCATTGGATGGCGCTTGAGGATACTGCGGCTGAGTCGAAATGACATTGTTCGAGTCGTCGGGGCGAAGGCTGGTGAGGATCGGTACTGGTGAATCGACAGCTGCAGGAGTCGGCATGGGCGAAACTGGTTCCATCGGGGAGGCCGCAGAAGGAGTTTCAATCGTAGCAAATTGGGCTGGAAGTTGGTCAATTGAAATCGGAAAAGGTTTAAAGAAAGAACACGACTAGCCTGGAGATTCAACTTCATCTATTCGCCTCGGCTCCGTGCTACCGTCTTCTATCATCAGACGTGACTGCCTTCGCGGGACCACTGCGCGCGATGGCGGCGACCCTCCAACATCTTCTTTGTGAACAGGGCTACCATGCCCGGCAAATACACCGGCCAGGAACTTGACGATCCTGTTGATAGTATCCTGCTGCTTCTGATGCCGGGCTCGAGCTGCCTGCGTTTCCTGCCACAACAACTCATTGTTGCGTTTAAGGTCGCTTAATTCAGCTGAGATGGTCGTTTGGTGACGTTGTATCGCCGCGATCCCGTTAACAATGCCGTGGATGTCCAGGACTTGTGCGTTCGCAGCCGGCAGCGCGGCCGACTCCCTCTCATCCTCCGCAGCTGTCGTCGACTTTTTGCGTTGGATATAACAGAGGAGATCGTGCTGGTCTCTCCGAAAATTTGGGTGGACAAAATTCCAGTGTTCTGAGTCGGCTTTGCTCTTCAAGACTCCTTGTTGGAGGTGGGGGATTTTATGGAAACCGTACATATTTAATTGTCTCACGAACTATTAACTCGATTAACGAATCGGATAGAATGTCAAAGGCCGGCCTACTGATGGGAAATTCTTGTGCTTGAACCACTGGGGCAGAACCTCTTCTGAGAATTTAACCTGCAACTGTTTGGTGCTTATTCGTGCTATAGAAAAATGCGGGACAGACCTGGTCAACGACTGGTACATGATTAGTTATTATGTGTGGTCCAAACAACCGCGCAAGGCGTACCGAGGAAGGAATCCCCCGAATCCGACCACTTGATGTACTCATCGGTGTTTGGGTCGTCGACCATCCTGTTACAATCCAAGACGTCAGAACTGTGCGGATTCAAAGGTGTCTGGAGGAGCGAACCGATAGAGTTTATCCAAAAAGGCGGGAATCCTTGTTGGGACTGGGGCCGCGGCAAACTGGGCTGCAGGGACATTCAGCCTGGCCAAAGCCACTTGTTTAGAGGCAGTCATGGAATGGAATTTGAATGTTAATCGCGAGCGAAAGGGCTGGACCCTCTCGATAGAGATAATTGAGGTCAAAGCGCGAGTACTGAGCAAGATTGAGGTCAAAGCGCGAGTGAGTACCGAGCAAGACACCAAGCGCCGAATTTGTTTGGTCTTGTATCGCAGAGGACTCGGGTCGCTAAAATAATTGGAATCACCTACAGCGTGCAAGTAACATGCACTGCAAACTACAGCTTCGTCTTCGACCGACATTGCCTCAAAATGATGCACTTAAAAAAGGGTCGGTGTTGAGTCGCACCACAAGAACTTATAGGCCAGGAACGCGCAAACTGGCGCGGAAATTTTATTGGGCAATACCCAGGCACAGATCGTAATCTCTCCGCAGTGGAAGCTAAATTGATACACTATTTCCATGTTGCGAAAGTCCCAGGACTGAGCTAATTCCCTTTTCTGGATCATGGCGTTGAAAAGCTTTTGATGCCTTTACCGTGTGAATTCGTGAAAAGGCGTCGTAGGTTTGGCGATTGGTTGCAATGGACTCCATTGAATACTAAAGAGAAGGGATTGTTCCTCGGCCAGGAAATTTCCAGGGGGCCGGTAAGAGAGATAAGATATACAACGGGACGGCCTTTTATTTCCATACTGGATTTTGACCCACAATTGTAGCTGCAACCAATAGTCCGGGCGGAAAAGGGAAACTGGCTCGCGCTCCCAGAAAAACCCGTACGAAAAATGGGATCGGCCAAGTGGAAGAATAACTTGCTTGGTCCAAGTCGGGTCGGCAATCAAAAGCAACGTCACTTTTCTTGATGCGCGATTGCACTCTTTGCATACGCTCGCCCAGGTTCTCGCGTTGGCCATGCGCACTGGATGCCAAATCCACGCTGCCAACCCCGCCTATATTGCAGAGATACAAGCCCGAATTTCGATCCAATTGCGCGGACAGGAACAACTCGATGCGTGGTCTTGATGCTGTAGAGCGAAATCGTCCCAAGATCCATGTCTGCTGCAGATGGAGAGAGGTTTTCTCAAGGACCCCCACCATCCCGGATCCAGCCAAGCTTTTGGCTGAGTAGGTCCGTGCGCGACGCATCGGCCTCCTGACCATTCAAACGCAATGTAATCTGGTGCACGTTCACCACCACTGTTCGATACGCTTTCCCGAAGTATACCCACTTCGTTTGAACACTCGCTGGACACTATCCTCATGATTTACCTTGAGCATCATCACTTCAACTTTTTCGTTTGGTTACGGACCTTGGAGTCGAAATCGCATCCAAATGTCGTTGCAAACCTCATTCCTTGCCATCTAATTCTCTGCAGAATTGCCAGCGTTCGAGGTCCAACTCTCGTTTTTGGAATCATCATTCTTGTGACTCCAGGCCGACCGAGGTCGACAACCCACCGACACATTATCTTGGAATCTCGGCACCCTCTGAGTCCCAAGGAATTTCTTCTGTGCCTTCTCGACGCGTTTTGTCCGTTAATATCAAAGTCTGAATGTCTACGACCAACCCTTGCTCATTCTTACTCAGTATCCAAGATCTCGTCTCGCAATACAGTTCCCCATTCATACGGTAACACAGAGTGCGTCTAGAGTGTTCGCCCCACCTGTCGACAATTAGCCGAGAGAAGATAAATCAAGTAACAAGTTGTGTAACCATTGGCCGTTGGATGCTTCATGTTTCCCCTCTCTCTTTGAATTCAAATTTCCGGATCCCTATATCGCTCAAGTCTTCTTCCGTATCCACGCTGTCGTCACCGCATTTCTCCCGCCATTTGGAGTAGTCGCATCACCCGCATCACCATCCTGCGACGAATCCCTGGCCTCTTGAGCCCGGTGCCTGGAAGACCCGACAGACCCGATGGGTTTTGCATCTAAACTGCCACCAGCGTTTCCATAGGTGGAGGTTTTGCTCCAAACGGTTATTCCCTCGACATGCTCTCACGCCATTTTACAGAGTGGCTCAGCGAGCATAATCTATCGTGTAGCAAGACGTTACGTTGCAGCTTTTTGGGAAAGGAGGGAGCGTTGTCGATAGAGGGGAGAGTGAATGTAGTCGACTAGTGTATCCGTAATCGATTTTTGGACTTGCTTGTCACCACCACCACATCTCTCAAGTCGAGTTGCAGCGGATTGTGACCTTGCTTTGGTGCTATCCTTTCTCTGAACCGGCTAATCAGCCTTGGGCCGCTCAAGGATGGCTGCCACCAGCAGTATGCCTGCGTATCTCTTGCCGGGCGTCCCCGTTCACCAGCCGTCTCATCTGGAGGGAGATGCTTCTCTAGCCACCGAAATTCTGCCAGGGCCGCCGTCTTTGCTCTCAGTGGTGCAACAGTCTACGCAAAAACGCGATCTCAAGAAGCCTGTGTACTCGTATCTCCACCCAACGGACCCAGGGACCAGCTACTCTGGTATTGTGCACGGCACCATTATCGGCCAAGAAGAGGGCGTCCGAAGTCTGAAAGGCAAGAGAAGGTGCGTTCCCGCCCTTGGCGCGAGCTCCCAGCGGGCCTGCTGGCTGGCCGTCTTTTTTCTCTTTGTGCTCGCCCGTTTACTCCATGAACAGCACCGTCACAGGCCGCGCTCAGCGCGCCTCAGCTCGTAATCACAACGGCGCTGCATCCGCTCCGGGAACTTCTCAAGGCGAGATGCCCGCCGAGCTCGGCGGGTCCTCGCTTTCTCAACCAATATCGGTCCCCTCTGAACCGTACATCATGGTCCCCGATGACGAAACCTCGCTCTCTCGCTCAAACTCAGCCCCCACGCAAGAAGGAACCGCTGCCGCTCCCGAGCCGAGACGGGGAAAGCCTGGGCGGCCCAAGGGCAAAGGCAAGGCGAAGGAAACGGAGCTGCCCGTCCGAATAAAAGAGGAACCCAAGCCCGTTTCGCTGGCTCTGCCCACTCCCGAGCCGCTCGTCAGCGTCAGCAATCAGGTGCGCCGGCATCTATATTTCACACTTTTCCGTCGCTCAATTTTCCGTGCCAGATTAACAACGAAGACCACTGTTCCTCGTGCCGTTCTCACGGTGCTTTGGTGTACTGTGATGGATGCCCTCGTGCATTTCACCTCTGGTGTCTCAATCCCCCAATGGAGCGCATCGACGAAGATCGGTGGTTCTGTCCCGCTTGTGTGATTAGACAGGTAAGGTCATCTTCTGCGTTCTGCGCTCAACCGCCCTGAACATGACGTGTCAGCACCCACCACGAAAACCCCCTCCTGGCTTATTTTCTCCGCTAATACACTTGGTGCAAAGCTCTATCCCCTCCGAATACCAGCTCCCTGAGGAGGTCCGAGGTTTCTTCAAAGACGGTGCGTCTCTTTCACTTGTCTCGAAATCTGATCTCAATGTCGCGGCTTGCAGTGGGTACCGGCCCTAAAGGGACGTATGTCGACAACTCCGTCATCAGACAACCACGGCTAAAGTCGGTGTCATTTGCTCCCCGCCCTTTATTTCGCTTATCCCGCCCCTCGCACAGTCGGTTTGGCCTTGTCGAAGACCGCGATGCTCATCGCTTACGAGACAAAAATGGGGATCCAGTGTTGTGCTTCAAATGCGGCACTTCCGCATTGCCTCCGGGGCTAGCAGCTGCCGCACCGGCCGCCAAACGTGCTCGCCGGTCTTCAACGCGAGCCGCTGTAAATGCGGAAATCCCAAAGAACATCGTTTCCTGCGACTATTGCAGTCTTCACTGGCATTTGGACTGCCTGGACCCCCCGCTCCCGACTATGCCCCCCATCAACAAGAAGTGGATGTGCCCGAATCACGCCGAGCAAGTTCTGGTAAGCTATTTCCGACACCTCTGCTACCCACACCCACCCACGCTGGGCTGAAACCTCTAGCCGCCGAAGTTACGCATTCCCAAGCAAACGGCTCCTGTCGAGATCACCAAACCTAAACAATTCAACAACGGCATCATCGAGATCATTCATCCGCAGACGGCGTCGACCAGCAAAGTCAAGAAGGTGGCAGTCGACGAAGTCTTGATCAACGGTCGTCGGTATCGGGTTCCTGAGCGTATTGTCGTCCTCGATTTTTGGAACAAGGTTGGCACGAAGCCCAATGTGGAAAAGTGCGTTTCCCGTTTCCTGGTCGTTTGTTCCGTCGACTCAATACCTATGTTACAGGGAGGTGGTGGGAGACGCGGCTAGCTCGGGAATGTCTTCGCCACTCACTTCGCTGAGCTCGCTGAGTGATTCGGATGAACGGATACCTCTGCCATCCCAGAGTCAATCTGCTCAAGATGCGTCCCCTGACAGCGAAGATCTGAGGGCGGCGCAGGTGCGTACTCTGTTTTCGTATCGCGTTGCTTTGACTTAGCGAAAAATGCAGATGCTATGTAACTTCAAACTCTCGATACGAGACAATTCTTCGCATGCATCTCGGCCGAGGTCGGACCGCGCAATTCAAACCAACGCAGAAATGAGCCCCCCTTCAACAACGAATACTGGCAGGCCGGCGAGAGCTGCCCCAATCAAGGTGCAGCGGATGGGTCTTGTTTCTGGACATTTCGCTGATGCCTACGTTCGTGCAGCGTGCGGCCCATAAGCCCCCCGTGACAAATGGACACTCGCGCACCCCTACGAATCCAGCCGAGGCCGGTCCCTCTACTTCGACCGCCAAACGGAAACGCAACGTCAACGGCACTGTCCATCCACCTCCTGCTCCGAGCACGAGAGAGCTGCGCCCGCGGAACAGCAGACAGATGGAGTCAATGATGAGCGGCTCTTCCAAGGTATTTCAATTGCAGGTTTTCGTATGATTTCCACTGACCTTTGGCTGTGTAGGGGTCGAGCAGTCTTGATGATCCTTTCATCGCTTCCTCATCGAAATCGGCTGTTCGTGTGAAAATGGAAGAGCATGAAAACGGGATGGGTATCTTTGGTGGATCTCCGGTGGCGTCGCCGTCAAAGGTGTGTTGAAGTCACCATGGCTGCAGTCATTTAACACCCGGTGTTGTAGACAACTTCGAGGGGCCGGCCAATCCGGCGGCCGTCGCAGAAAGGTCTTGAAAGGGAAGAGCCACCGAAACGAGGAAGGAAGCGGAAGGAAATGGAGGATGTGGAATCGGAGGATGACGATGTGGATCGGCGGGAGGCGGTGGAGCAGCTGAAGAAGAGCAGAACGGAAAAGGAGGCAAAGGAGAAGGTGTCGAAGGGGAAAGAGAAGGAGAAAGAGAAGCCCAAGCCCAAGGAGAAGAAGAACCCGAGCCCAACGCGCCCAGCGAAGGTGGCCCCCGCCGCATCGACCTCGACGAGCGGTCCTCCTCCCTCCGCCACAGCACCCGCCACACCGTCGCTGAAAATCCGGCTGCCCCGGTTGAGCGATATTGCGATGCACACTTCGCCCCCGGACGGTGCGCGGGGGTGACGGTCCTGGACCGAATATTTATTGCTATTCGCTGGTGATACCAGGCCTCACCACGATTTATGCAATACATATTTTTGTGGCGCAGTAGTACATAAATGCATTGGGATTCTCAAATTATTCTCACAACCTTTGTTTCTTCCTCACGCTACAGCCATACAAGCGCGTACGCGTCTTCACCCACCTTGATCTCGATGTCCTCAACTGCCATGCCCGTTGACTCTCCAGCGAAACCCTTTAAGCTCAATCTCGATGAATTCATAGCGACTGCGCTCTCTGCGACATCGCAAGAGCTTCACCCGTTCTTCGATAGCTTCCGAACGCTGTACAACAAGAAGTGCGTTGCAGCGTCGACCTCTGGCTGTTTCCTTTCTGATTCATCTTGAAGACTATGGCATCAGCTCACCCTCAAACTGTTCTCTTTCTTTGATCACCCGGCGTCGAAGCCCTACCGAGTGGATGTCTTCGAGTCGTTCGTCCGGGATTTCGAGACGAAAATCAACCAGCTGAAACTCGTGGAGATGGGTGTCAAGGTTTCGAAAGAGATTGACAGTAAGTGCTCTTTATTTTATCCAACCGCACGTGTCGAGACCAGCGTCCTGCAGACCCTCAAACACATCTGACATTCCTCACCTCTCTACTTGAACGGATCGCATCTGTTCCGTCAAACTCCAAGTCGGAAGAAGCGAATGTGCTTCTCTTGGCCACGATCGCGCGCGCAAAGCTGTTGTACGGAGACCTTGAGGGGACCAAAACGGACATGGACAAAGCGTGGGCCGTGCTCGATCGGCTTGAAGGAGTGGATAACGGTGTCAACGCCGCGTATTACCAGGTTGCTGGTGATTATTACAAGGTGCTGTTTCAATTATTACTTGCTGCGAACTATAGCGTTAATATTCCGCAAGGCGAAAGCCGAATACGCGCCGTATTACAGACACTCGCTGCTTTTCCTTGCATGTGTGCCCAACCTCGAGACCGATATGTCTGCAGAGGAGCGGCTGGATCGTGCTCATGATCTGGGAATATCTGCCTTCCTCGGGGACACGATCTATAATTTTGGCGAATTGGTTGGTTCCCGAGCCATGGCACGCGACTGAGCGCTCATTTTTTGAACCAGCTCATGCACCCAATATTAGATTCTCTCGATGGGACGCCGCACGAGTGGATAAAGAAGCTGCTTTTCACCTTCAACGAAGGGAATATTGGCAAGTTTGAAGCCCTCGCGCCGCTATTCCCCAAAGAGGTTGGCGGATTTTTGTATCTGTAGTGTGTTCAGTCAGCTAATATTCCTCGATAGCCGATTCTTCAAGAAAACTACGCTTTCCTGCGCCAGAAAATCTGTCTCATGGCCCTGATAGAGAGCGTCTTCAAGCGGGCCGCAGACAACCGCACCATGTCCTTCCAGACTATCGCAGAGGAAACGCGATTACCCCTGGATGAAGTCGAACATCTGGTGATGAAGGCTCTCAGGTAATTTTCCGCCTCCCAGTCGCGTTACATTCCTAACCACATTGCAGTTTGAAACTCATCCGCGGTTCGTTGGACCAAGTAGACCAAAAGGCACAGATAACGTGGGTGCAGCCGCGGGTACTTTCGCGAGAGCAGATTGGGACTTTGGCGAAGACTCTGGACGAATGGGTTGACAAACTCAACAAGGTCGAGCAGAGGATTGCACCAGAAGTGCTCGCAAGCGCATGATGCTTTTTCGGAATTGTCGTAGTAGATAAGATAAGATTTCGGCCGATCAAATCATCCTAAAATTTCAAGCTTTCATCGATCCGAGTTAACGCCTTTTGCTCTTTACCACCATGGTGTTGTTGACCCACCCTTCAATCGTCGATGGCTGGTTCCGCGAAATCTCCTCCCAATGGCCAGGCCAAGCCATGACTTTGAAGGTCAGCAAAATTCTCCATGTCGAAAAATCTCTGTACCAGGATGTCCTCGTCTTCGAATCGGTAACCTATGGGAATGTTCTCATTCTGGATGGTGTTATCCAATGCACCGAACGCGACGAATTCTCGTGCGTATAAGAATTAGCTGGTTATCGACGTAATCCAACATGCGTGCAGCTATCAAGAGATGATTGCCCATCTCCCGCTTGCGAGCCATCCCAATCCTAAAAAAGTTCTCGTCATCGGAGGTGGAGACGGTGGTGTCGTTCGTGAGGTCCTCAAGCATGCCTCGGTCGAGCACGTTGTGCTTTGTGACATTGACGAGGTAATTGTTTTTTTTGCCGCGCGCCTCAGATATATGCATTAAACCAATGAATCTTAGGCAGTGGTCCGCGTATCGAAGCAGTTCCTGCCACATATGTCTTCCCTTCTCGCCTCACCCAAGGTCACCGTTCACATCGGCGACGGCTTCAAATTCTTGGCCGAGAATGAAGCCACCTACGATGTTATTGTGACCGATTCATCAGATCCTGTAGGACCTGCCGAGTCTCTCTTCCAAAAGCCCTACTTCCAACTGCTGCACGATGCACTCGCTCCGGGAGGAAGCATTTCGACCCAGGGAGAATGTTTGTGGCTTCACCTCCCTCTCATCAAGGAACTGCGCGAAATGACCAAGGGCTTATTCCCTGTATCCGAGTATGCTTTCACCACCATCCCCACCTACCCCTCCGGGCAAATTGGTTTCGTGGTCGCTTCCAAGGATGCGACTCGCGACTTGCGCAAACCTGTGCGCGACGTCCCAGGGACAAAATACTACAATCGTGCTGTCCACAGTGCCGCGTTTGTGCTCCCTGAATTCGGCCGGGCTATGCTTGAGGAGAGCAAGGATGTTCGCCCAGTGTTTGGACGGGCCGCCAAAGAGGCGGAAATCAAAACAAGTGGAAAGAAGACCAAGAAGATTCTCCTTCTCGGCAGCGGATTTGTCGCCCTTCCATGCGCGGAGTACCTGGTACGAGACCCTGCCAATGAGCTCACCGTGGGCAAGTTCGGTTCTTTCGTCCGCGAGGTCTACTTAACTTCTTTTTAAGCTTGTCGGACTCTTGCTACTGCTCAAGCGTTTTGCGAAGGACTGACTTCCACTACGGCCACCTCACTCGATGTTTCTGATATTCCGGCCCTCGAGGCTGCCGTTGCTGCTCATGACCTCGTTATTTCGCTCATTCCTTACACCCACCACGCGGCAGTAATCAAGGCCGCCATCAAGGGCAAGACCAATGTAGTCACGACCTCTTATGTTTCGCCGGCAATGAAGGAGCTGGATGCGGCAGCGCGCGAGGCAGGCATTATTGTGCTGAACGAAATTGGTTTGGACCCCGGTATTGATCACTTGTATGCCATCAAGACCATCGACGAGGTTCACGCCAAGGGAGGCAAGGTTCGTCGCTCGCTTTCATCGGATGTGCCAGTTTTCTCATTTTATTGTTAGATCAAGCACTTCCTCTCGTACTGTGGTGGTCTCCCATCCCCTGAATCCTCGGGCAACCCTCTTGGCTACAAGTTCTCGTGGTCCTCCCGCGGTGTGCTTCTCGCTCTCCTCAACTCCGCTTCGTTCCTTTCCAACGGGTCGGCTACGAACATTCCGGGCCACGAATTGATGTCTCACGCAAAACCCTACTTCATCTCTCCCGCATTCGCGTTCGTCGCGTATCCCAACCGTGATTCTTTGCCTTTCCAGCAGTTCTACAACATCCCCGAAGCGGAGACGGTCGTTCGTGGCACGCTGCGGTACCAAGGCTTCCCCGAGTTCATCGCCGCTCTGGTGAAACTGGGGTGGCTGAATAGCGAGACGAAGGAGTGGTTGGTAGATGGAATTGAGTGGCGAGAGGTGACCAAATTGGCTTGCGGAGCTAACGAGAGCAGTGAAGCGTAGGTTTTCTTAGTTCTGCCTTTCTCTCACTTGTTAACGCTTAATGTCAGCGCACTTGTTGCACGGATCAAGCAAGTGTGTAACTTCCCGTCAGACTCCGAGAGCGAGCGGATTATCTCTGGCCTCCGGTGGATTGGAATGTTCTCGACGGAGAAAGTCGTTGTCCGCAGTGGCAACCTGCTCGACACGCTCTGCGGCCGCCTTGAAGGGCTCATGAAGTACGAACAGGGAGAGCGCGATCTTGTGATGCTGCAACACAAATTCATTGTTCAACGGAAGGACGGCAAGGAGGTGGGTTTCCATTATTTTAACCATCTCGATGTGCGATATTGAAAAACCACGCAGGAGACCATTACGTCGACCCTCGAAGCCTACGGCACACCCGGTGGCCACTCCGCAATGGCCCTCACCGTCGGTCTCCCCTGCGGTATCGCGACTCAGTTGGTGTTGGACGGTGTCCTGAGCACCCCCGGTGTGCACGCACCGTACACCAAAGAGATCTGCGACCCCATCAGGGAGAAGTTGGAGAGCGAGGGCTTGGGACTCACGGAGCGCGTTCTATGAGGTGCATGGATAGACAAGTAGAAGTTCCCAAAAAATGAAAAGTGTATTGTTTTGTGTACGAGACTCTTCGATCGTTGTGAAGCCCAAAATGGCATGCCACTTGCCTTGTGCGGCAGGCATGCACGTGCTGGCCGGACCTCAGTCTTTGCCAGTAGTACTCGTCGTTCACTCAGGTGAATTTGTGCGAAGGACTCATGGCTTCCCTAGAATCTCTAGAATCTCTCGTGTCAGAATGGCTACGTCTTGATGAGAACGAAGCCACCAGACTAGAAATACAGTCTCTGCGGGACGAAGGCAATACCACAGAGCTTGGACAGCGAATGAGGTAGGGCTAGAATCCTCAGGTTTCCTTGTTTTCAATCATTGAAGTTTACGCTCTACGCAGAACCAGAATTGAATTTGGGACTGCTGGTAGATTCAATTGCAGGTTCGAGTTCTTCAACGCCTATGATGGCTTGCAGGTTTGCGCGCGCGGATGGCCGCTGGGTGGTCCTGCATGAACGGTCATTAGCGCTGTGTCTCATTCTATGATTTCTGGCTCATACGCCTCAGATTTGATCGTGATACAGGCATCACAAGTTTGCGATTCCTTCAACAGTTCGGATGCTCGATCCTCAAACTCTTTTCAGGGACTCTGCCAATACGTCTTGAAGAACGTGGAAAATGCTGCCTCTCGCGGTGTTGTCATCGGACACGATCATAGATACAACTCTGAACGTTGGGCAGAGCTTACTGCCGCCGTGTTCGTCCATGCAGGTTTCAAAACCTACCTGCACCGAGGTTTAGTTCATACCCCAATGTGAAACCAATCCTCATCATCATCATTCTTCATTCATTATTTACTAGGGTCCCATTCACCGTTCAGGCGCTGAGGGCGTCCTGCGGAATAATGATCACGGCAAGCCACAACCCCAAGGTATGCCAGTGCCCTAATCATGTCCTGGACTTCTCTTGAACCTCGTTAGGACGACAATGGTTACAAAGCAAATCGTTTTACATATCGCCGTGAGCCATTCTTACACAAGCCTATAGGTTTACTGGGAAAACGCTGTTCAAGTGGGTTGTCTGGTTTCTCAAGCAATCTGGTATGTATCATGGAATTCAAGATCATTGGACCCCACGACAAAGGGATCTCTGCTTCCATTAAGGCGAACCTTGAACCTCAGACGTGGATGACGGAGCAATTGCATTCGCATTCGTTGTGCATGGATCGCACGCAGGAAATGAAAGACGCATATTTCTTCAATTTATCTTCCCTCAATAAATCGAGGTAATCGTATTCTTGCGTTCGGATCCATAACTTGATCTCTCTCAAGACTTTTGAACGGCCAAACGAAGGCGAAATTCGTCAACACGTCGATGCACGGTGTCAGCGATCCTTTTGTCTCTCGAGCGTTTCAACAGTTCGGGCTTGTCCCATTTATTCCGGTCAAGGAGCAGCAGAAAGCAGACCCCGATTTTCCGACGGTGACTTTCCCCAATCCCGAAGAAAAAGGTAAGGTCAACTGTCCGTAAGCAGTCCCAGGCTGAATAATAGATTCAAGGTGCACTGGTATGGTGATATTATGACGTTTGACTAGTTTACGCTGAGTGATTCCGCAGGACCTTGCGCTGCGCACAGCAGATGCACATGGGGCAGCTTACGTCTTGTCTCAGGACCCAGACGCAGACCGATTCTGTGCCGCGGAAAAGGGGTACTTGATAAATCTCCATCTAGTACCGAAAGAATTCCTCATTTGGTTCCAGGCTCAGTGGGCAGTGGGTTGTGTTCACGGGGGATCAGCTTGGAACCCTTTTTGCCGCACAGGCGCTTGAACAGTACAAAGCTTCTGGGAAACCCATCGAAAAACTGGCCATGATCGCTTCCACCGTCAGTTCGAAGATGTTAGAGGCCATGGCTGAGAAAGAGAGATTCAAATTCGTCGAATGTTTAACAGGTGGGTTTTTTTTGGTTCAGGAGCTTACCCGCTCTGAAATCTTGCTAACAGGATTTAAATTTATTGGGAATACGGCTTTGAATCTCGTCGAACAAGGGTACGAAGTTCCGTTCGGGTACGAAGAGGCTATTGGTTTTATGTTCGGGGACCGCATCCGAGACAAAGACGGAGTTGCAGCAACCGTGAGTTTGCGCGGAGACGCCAGTGCGCGGGCTGATCCAATCGGTCCAGGTTTCGTTTGTGGAATTGATCGTCTCGCTCACTAACCAAGGGAAAACGGTGCATTCGTATCTGGAAGAATTGTATCAGCGGTGAGTAAAATATTCTGGCACCTTGGAAACTGATCTCAATTAAAACGGCAGATATGGTTACTTTCAAGTATGCCGTCTTTGCTCTTCGACTAGTCGATTTTTATTTCGGTTTCACAGACCCTCAATAGCTATTTTGTTTGCAAAGACCCCTCAACAATCGACAAGATATTTGAGCGCCTTCGGAATTATCGTGTCGGTGACAGCAGCAGCAGCTCGATGTGTCGAACTAACCTTTGTCAGTCCGACGCCCAACCCGCTTACCCCCAGGACATTGCTGGCTTGGCGATCACCAGCGTCGTGGATCTGACCACAGGGTATGATAGCACGAACCCGCCTACTTACAAGCCTTCTCTTCCTCTGTCGTCGGGCCATATGATTCAGTTCAGAGCGAAGAAAGAGGACGGCACGAAGGTGGTGCTGACTACACGGTTCGTGTTCTGGTCCTCAGAAAACCTTGAAGATCGAACCGGATGTTTAGGACCAGTGGGACAGAGCCGAAGATCAAGTACTATATCGAGGCAAACGGAGCAGATCCAATCGCGGTGCAGAATGTCTTGACGAAAGTGGTCGAGGAACTAGGAGCAAATTGGATGGAAGCAGAGAAACACAATCTCGGTCGTCCGTGATGCATTGATGTGCAATCGCGAATGTAACAACATACAACATATATATTTTACATTTGTTTAGAAAACATTGTTTTGTCATTGAGTATCTATGGTATTCATTCTCGCCTCTCTTGCCGCGTCCAAGGCTTTTGCACGTTCCCAAATGTCGATGGACACTGCGGTTTGATGCATGGATAGTGCGAGTAACCTGAGCCAAATCAGTCAAACACGTTTGTGGAATGGCAATGAACACTGACCGAGCGACAGTCATTCGATGGATAAGGTGATCGGAGGAGATGGCCTCAGCAGGTGTAGCGGCTGCCTTCCTCTCTTTGACAAAGTCTTCTTGGATGTACTGCCAGGTGGTGTGAGTATGATTATGAAGATATCGAGTCATTGCAAAATTGTGATAATTACCTCCGCGACAGTGTCCCCGACTGTAACATTGCCGATTTTTGCGCTCCCCACAAGATTCCTGAAACCCGCTAACGCCCCGGGTGGTAATGTAACTTGCGCCGCCGGCTTGTACAGCTCGGCAGATTTGCCAGCGTCCAGTCGAAGTGGCACATTTATGTGCGTCTGAAAATGAGGATTTAAACAAATAAGGTGAAAGATGAAATTGGTGGCACCTGGAAAAATGTGCTTTTTCTGCCTTCAGACAGAATCAGAAACGCGATGTCCGTTTGGAACGCGAATCTGCTGAAGGGGAACACGTATTCGAGAGTCTGATTTGTTATCGTTTCTTGCAGTGTGCGCAGGTTCATGATGCCTAGAGTAATCATTGGATTTCTCTGCGAAGGACGCTGTAGCATCCGCGCCTACCTTTCTCAACGAGCCCGCCCTCGGTTATGCCTCCTTCTGTTACGATGCAGGTTGTACCACGGGGGAGCTGGAGTCGGCCACTGTAGAGTTCTTCGTCTTTGGACTCTGGAGCAAACGGCGAGGTGTTGAGCAGGTCCAAGGACAAAGGGAGTGTGACCACAATCGGGAGGAGGTGTGAGAGGATGGTGCAGAGGGTTGGTGTCGACGATTGAGAGGGAGGGGAAGGAAATCTTGATAGCGTCAAGGATGGTGGAAGGAGAGACGGTGTGCGGGATTGGCTGGACCGAATGAGTTTCATTCGACTTCCAGATGCGACAACATACACTTTCGCTATAATGTTCAAGAGAACCCATTCAGCGGCGTCCTTGTCTCCGGCCAGACCTTCGGTGGCGATCCAGGAGATTAACTCATCTCTGAACGTGGGCTCGGCTGGGGAGTACGGAAATATTCGGGGGACGATTGGCAAGGGAAGCGGCCGGTAGAAAAGGACGTGGAGGGTGGGGACAGGAACGTCGTTTTCAGGTTCCAGGTCAGAGCTCATCCTGAAAAACGGCGGTTTGCCCCTTAGCAGCCACGACAGACGCAGACCGAAACGCACGACTCCATGGTCAGTATGCCAACCAATGTTACCAGGTCGGTGGATTTAAGAGAGTCCGCGCGCGTGGTATCGTACACCTGACTCCACTGAGTTTCCATGAGCGGAGGCAAAACTCCAACAGACCTTGACTTGAACGCCGAGGTGGGGCGTTCCAGGCACGGGAAATTTGTGCGGGTGGGTTTCCGGGAGGACTGAACGCGTGAAACTGGGCACTGGAGGAATGCTCGCATATTTCGACGCGAAGAAACGGTTGACGTACCATCTGGGCCATCAACTTCAGACGCGACCCACTCGCTCTCACCGGGAACGTTTACGGCCCATATGACGGTGTTCTCCCGCAAGTCAGCATAGTTTATATCTTCGGAAGACGCGTCGTCCGTTAAACCCCAGCCGCCGCATCGTCCGCCCGATAGTTTCGCGAGATACATTTCGGGGGATGGCGAGGTGTCTTGGACCATGGCCCGGAAACTGACCAAACAGCGGTCTCTCTGTCGAGGGTCAACCGCAAAAATACTAGGAATCTATCGATTCGCGGTCAAATGCGTGCAGAATGGGTGGGAGTTCGAGTACCTCAGAAAACGCGTCCTCTGATGCGAATATTTTGTCAAAATGAGCCGCAACTTTGGCCGGGAAGTCTTCGATGTCTTTGTTCGCGTCGTAAAATTCGAGCAGCGAGCGAGTTGGATCAGCCAACGCGTCTATGGGCAGCGCATTCACCATCTTGTGGCGAGTCTCGTGTTATGTATGTCCTGAGGTATATGTGAAAAGAAAACTTTTCAAATGTTCGCGGGTGCGGGAATAGAAACTGTGGGCCTAAGAAATCGCAGATGGGTGGTGAGAGTAACGCGTGCCAAACTCGTGCAAACAATCTGAGCACAGGCCCCTATTTCAACTTTTTGACATTCTTGGTTTGATTTGGATTCACTGGGCCATTTCACCGACGAATAAAAATGGGTCCATTAGGCGTGAACTAATTTTTCTTCTTCTTTCCCTTCTTCGCCGCGTTGACCTCCTCGTTCCTCCATACACCCAGGTCTGCAGCAAGCACCTTCCAGCGGTCCTGCACAAACGGTAGGGGTCCTACTCTCTGCAGGGTCCCAGGAGACAGATATCCCCGGTTGCGCATCCTACCGTACCAAACTATAATTCCAAGTCAATGTCAAGACGCGTTAATCTGTGCGACGCGACGTACTGATGTCGTCGCGACGTGTTGGAGCCGCCTCTACACGGTCTGTTCGGCCTTTCACGCAGTCACGGAGTGCAAGGGCATTGTAATATTTGCAGATTACTTTGCCACCATTGCTTTCTATGGCTTTTATTGCACTTTTGGACGCCCGGGATGGGGTTATGTAGATGGGCGTTTTGAAATATTCCGCGCCCTGGAATCTGTGAGTGAGAGACACAGAGACGCGTTGAACGTCGGCACGTACATCTCCCAATACTTTAATGCCATCGTGGACATCGTGAACGCAACCACTCAGAAGGAGCTCCCGGGCAGTGATAGGCTTCTCGGGCGATGAAGTAATGCGGCCCTCGTCTATCCAATGTTGTATGCGGTCGAGATTGACCGGTGCCCATGTTTTCTCGTTACTGCGGGAGAATGAGGGTTGCTTTGCGGCCGCGATGAGGGACGCACCGATTGACGAAGCCGCGTTTTGGGAATAGCTTTGTTATAGGGGTCTGACCACCCTCAAAGCCTGGCTTTATGCCTGGCCCAGACCGAGATTTTTGACCATTCATACCGCGTCCTGCCGTGCCGCCATAACCTGATCCTTGACCCCGTCCAACACGTTTTTGCTAAGGAATTTTAAACAAGAATTCCAAAGAAAAAGGACTTTGTACGTTGTGTTGTGAGGCGCGCAAGGGCTTCAGGTTGCGCAGGCTGATTCTTGAGGCGACTCTAGTTGAAGACATGGAGGTGTTTGGCGGCAATGGGGTCGGCGTTGTGGCCAAACACGAGAATGGCTCTTCGCCCTTTGATCGCAATATTCGGGACAACGGGTGTGGGCAAATCCAATCTTGCAATCGAACTCGCCCTCCACATCTCTGCACAGAAAACCCGCTGGAAAGGCGCAAGAATCATCAATGCAGATGCAATGCAGGTCTACGCAGGCTTGGATGTCATCACGAACAAGGTTCCAGAAGCTGAGCGCCACGGCGTACAGCATCTCCTCATGGGCTTCAAACAACCAGGCGAACAGTATGTCGTCGGCCAGTGGGTAAAGGACGCCATTTGTGCGGTCAGTTCACTCGCACCTTTCGGTCGTGCGACCCTCAACAAGCAAGATAGATCGAAGAAACCTATGTGAGAGAGGAGATCCCGATTGTGGTCGGAGGAACATCGTATTGGATGCAACATCTCATGTTCCCCGACCGTCTGGCTGGTATGCAGCCCGAAACAGCGCCTGCATTGTCCGAGAGCATCACTCGCGCGCTCACTGCTCTGCCGCCTAATCTACTCGATCTGTTCAACTCTCTTCCTGAGCAACCACCAGACGCGGTCGTGGATCCTGAAGCGGCCGCCGCACTGCACCTCTTGCTGCTCCACCTCGACCCCGACATAGCAGCGCGCTGGCACTGGCGCGACACGCGCAAGGTGTTGCGCAGTCTGCGCATTGTGAAAGATACCGGCCGCCGGCCAAGTGAGATTCTGAGCGAGCAATCTGAGACTTTATTGAAGCCTAGGTGCCGTTGCCCGATATATCGTTTCTTTTCTGCTCTCATTCTGGCGTCAAGATATCGTACGCTTTGCTTGTGGCTGTATGCAGAACCGAGCATATTGCACTCTCGGTTGGACAGTCGTGTGGACATGATGATGGAGGTCTGCGCATTCCGGCCGACCCGTTTCTTGCCCTTACCTGCTGCTAGAGAGGTCTTTTGGATGAAGTGCGCTCTCTGCACAGTCTTTCCCAGCAGCCTGGGTCCGACATCGACTATACCCTCGGGATATACCAATCGATAGGTCAGTCGAATATATCCCCAGGTGCTCCAGCTCGATTTATGCTAGTAGGTTATAAGGAATTTCACGGCTACTTGACTGCCTCATCTCAGACAGAAAAGGCATTCAACGAGGCTCTAGAGAATATGAAGCTTTCAACACGACAGTACGCAAAACGACAGATCTCCTGGATACGGAACAAACTACTTCCCGCAATCAATGCCACGAACATTCAAGAAGCAAACATACCTACATACCTACTAGATGCAACTGGTAAGCTTGCCACTTTCACACCATCTCCTATGAACCCTATCTAGACACGGGCGAAAATTGGGTATCCCGCGTGCGAGATCCCGCACTGCAACTGAGTCAAGGTTAGTGCGTGTCTGCCAGAAAGATTTAATGCTGAATATGCGCTTCGAGATTTTCTCAACTCCGATGACCTACCCGATCCACTCGCGCTGTCCGATGTTGCTCGGAAGATGCTAGAAATTGACGAAAAGCTAGTGGAGTAAGTCTTTGGCCTTCATCGCGTTAATTTCCCTTTCGATATCCTTCCCCAGCCCCACCTCTGTCCTGAAAGCGCAACGAAAGGTGGTATGCTCGGTCTGTACGGTCGACCCTAAACGACCATTCATGGTCGATGAAGGGCGACTGGCTACTCATGTCGAGTCTCGCCCGCACAAACGTCTGGCGAACAAAAAGACGCCGGAGGAGTACAAGGAAGAAAATCGTCTGAAGAAATTGCGAACGTCCAAGGCTAGTATCACTGAATCCGACGGTGAAATGGATACGGCGCAGCTGTTTTCGGCATAGATAAATTAAAAATACAGACGGATGCAAGAAAACAAAGGATGAATATCGCTCGGTTGTCGAATCGTTTGAGCCTGGTCCTCGCACGCGAACCATGGCAAAGATCTCTAATGCGATCATCGTCCAGAAGCCATCGAGACTGAAAGGATGGAACATGATAGTAGCGCGATTCACACCCAACCTAGTGGCCTCAAAGAGAATGTTCTACGGCCATCATTACGACGTCATTATGTCCATGAATACAATTGTGAGTTTATTCGACCATCTGCCTGAACTTGTCTTGGATCTCGGTATACAGCCCATCCAGCTTCTGAACAATGTGTTCCTCTCCTTGCGACGGCAGCTGTGACGCGGATCAGTAACTTTGGTCAGTCAGCCATCGAACAGACCCACCTCAAACTTCATTTGCGACAGCTTGAACATCAAGTCACTCGCCCCATCCTTGATTTTCGCAAACGTGATTTCGCCCTGGCTTTGATTTACAGCGCGGATCGCCGCATCGTGGAAGCCGACGAAGCACTTGAGCATGCCGCTGGTCTTGTAGAACGGACAGAAACGGTCGTACGGACTTATGCCGTTCTGCTGCAGGAAGTCGTCCTTGAGCATGCGCGCCACCTCGAGCGTGATCTTGTCGTTCTCGCCGAGCGCGCTCTTCCCGACAAGCTGCACGATCTCGGCCAGATCCTCCTCCTTCTGCAGGATCTCCTTCGTCTTGGTACGCAGCTCCACGAAGCCAGGCGCGTTGGACTCGTAATACGGCTCAAGCACCTTGGTGTACTTGGAATACGACAGAGACCAGTTGACGGAGGGGAAGTGCTTCCGCTGGGCGAGTTTCTTGTCCAGACCCCAGAAGACCTGGACGATACCCAGCGTGGCGGAGGTGACGGGGTCGGAGAAATCTCCTCCTGGAGGCGACACACTATTACAGGAATCAGAAGTCGGAATGGCAGACGGAGGATGAACAAGACACTAACGCTCCGACGATGGACACTGTCCCCTGCCTTGCCGGATTTCCGAGACACACAACTTTGCCAGCACGTTCGTAGAAACTGGCCAATTTGGTTCCGAGATACGCAGGATACCCAGAGTCAGCGGGCATCTCGGCAAGACGACCTGAAATTTCACGGAGAGCCTCAGCCCATCGGGAAGTAGAGTCAGCCATCATGGCGACATTGGTGCCCTGGTCACGGAAGTATTCCGATAGCGTGATACCGGTGTAGATAGACGCCTCCCGAGCCGCGACAGGCATGTTGGAGGTGTTGGCGACTAGGGTCGTCCGTTTCATGATCGGTTCTTCACGACCGCCCACGTCCATCGTCAGTGTGGGGAACTATGTCGTTTTAAAAAAAGCTTTGGGACAAGCAGGAGAGCTCTAACCTCCTCTAATACTTCCGCCATCTGCAGAATTTTTGAGTCCGACGATGATAGATACACTGAGCTCAGCACAGACCTCGTTTCCGCGTTCACCACATCCAACGTACACGATGATATCGCTGTTTGAATATTTTGAAAGAGCTTGAGAAATAACAGTCTTTCCACATCCAAAAGCGCCAGGGATAGCAGTGGTTCCGCCTTGTACACATCTGCAAGAGAATTAGCGCGAGTAAAATACAGGAAACTCAAGACGCACGGGAACAAGGCATCGAGAATGCGTTGACCAGTCAAAAGAGGGTAATCTGCCGTCTGCTTCTCAGAAACGGGCCGCGGTGCACGCACAGGCCAGAGTTGCATCATGGTGTGCTTGGTCGTCTTGCCCTCAAACTCCGTTTCGAGCACGATATCCTATGCGCAGGTTAACGGATACGCAACCAGCAGAAGCATCTCTTACGTCAACGGCGTAGCTCCCTTTCTCGGCGATATGTGTAATTGTGCCAAGAGCTCGGGGGGAAAGCATGACTTTGTGGTTGTCGATTAGCGAATTTTCGTATACACCGCCGAAAATGTCGCCTCCGGAAATGTGGTCTCCGACCTAGACGATGTTAGGGAGGGCAACGAAGCGCATGTTTTCAGGCACCTTGAAGGTCGTAGGTTTAAAGTCCCACTGAAGACTGCGGTCAAGTGCATCGGTGTTGATACCACGAGGGATATATATCGACTTTGAGTGCTCTTGGATAGACTTGGAGCAGTCAGCGACCGCAGTATCTTGGCGCCAGTGCTCCGACTTACGCGCAGGGGTCGTTGAATACCGTCCACAATATTACCCATTAGACCTGATATGTGGATGAGCGTCGAGAATCGATACAGCGGGATGGGACGGACCAGGGCCGAGCTCGACGCTGAGCGGCTTGCCCGTGCGCAAGACAGGGTCACCCACGGTAACGCCGGAGGTCTCCTCGTAGACCTGGATTGTCGCCTTGTCTGCCTCGATCCTAATAACCTCTGGACAAGATGAGTCCTGTGTGCTTGGGGAACAGATGTTGCGCACCCCCGACAAGCTCATCGTGGCCGACGCGAACGAGCTCATACATGGCAGCACCGACCATATTCTCTGCGACGACGACGGGGCCAGAGACACCGAACACCTGGCCAAAGCGGCTTTCCCTGTCCTCATCGCGGATCTTGTTGAGGTCGCGCTTAGCGTTCTGCAGGGCACCCGCCATATTGACTTGGCTGTGGTCAAAAGGGGAGATGTGGCGGTGAACATCACATAAGCGGACGCGTACTCTTTCCTTCTAACCACAATGCCCCCCAAAGCGTGCGTCCCATGCATCGAATTTTCCTCCTTCTAATGCGTGCATAGTGACTGGGAGAAATTCGAGAAAAAGGTGGACGCAAAGGACGAGGAGAAGATCGTCGCCCTCGACGACAGCGATATCCAGATTCTCAAGACATATGTAGGCGTCCATGGCGTATTTCTCGCGGTTTTCGTTGTAACTGTGGTTGCAGGGACAAGGGCCGTATGCGCACAAACTCAAGACCGTCGAATCCGACATTAAAGACATCCAGAAACGAATAAACGAGACGCTCGGCGTGAAAGAGTCTGACACCGGGCTCTCTTCGCCCAACCTCTGGGATCTCGCTGCCGACCGCGCCCGTGAAGAGCCTCCACTTCAGGTTGCGCGGTGCACCAAGATAATACCTCTGGACCCCGCAGCTGCCGAGGCAGCCAAAGCCGTCAATCCTCTGGGCGCGTTGCAAGGCCAGAAGGGTGCCGACGAGCAGGACAAGTACGTGATAAATATAAAGCAAATTGCCAAGTTTGTTGTGGGTCTTGGGGACCGCGTCGCGTCGTCGGACATTGAGGAGGGCATGCGCGTAGGGTACTCTATTTTTTACTATTTCTCATTCAATGCGTCTCACTCCCTCTCAGAGTCGACCGGGTGAAATATCAAATCCAGATTCCTCTGCCACCCAAAATCGATGCATCTGTTACGATGATGCAGGTTGAAGAAAAGCCCGACGTGACCTACTCCGACGTCGGTGGGTGCAAGGAGCAGATTGAGAAACTCCGCGAAGTCGTCGAGACACCTCTTCTTTCGGTGAGTGTTTTCTGTCTTACATGCTTCTTGTCTCATTTCCCTCCAGCCCGAACGCTTTGTCAACCTCGGTATTGATCCTCCGAAAGGTGTCCTTCTGTATGGCCCGCCGGGAACTGGCAAGACTCTTTGTGCCCGTGCGGTTGCAAACAGAACCGACGCGACTTTCATTCGCGTCATTGGCTCGGAGCTCGTCCAGAAATACGTCGGTGAAGGTGCACGGATGGTCCGAGAGCTCTTCGAGATGGCGCGCAGTAAAAAGGCCTGCATTATATTCTTCGACGAGGTGGACGCGATCGGTGGCGCGCGATTCGATGACGGCGCTGGTGGGGACAACGAGGTGCAGCGGACTATGTTGGAGCTGATCAATCAACTGGACGGGTTCGACCCGCGGGGGAACATCAAGGTTCTCATGGCCACAAATCGGTGCGTTTGCGGCACATCTTTTGTGCCCAGCACGCTAATTGCTGCTTGGAATATTATAGTCCCGATACACTTGACCCTGCCCTTCTGCGTCCTGGACGAATAGACCGCCGTGTAGAATTTTCTCTGCCAGATATGGAGGGCCGCGCTCACATCCTGCGCATTCATGCAAGAAGGTTTGAATGTGTCTACCTGGCTTTTTCTCTTTCTAATCGAAATATCCTCCAGTATGAGCGTCGAACGAGACATTCGGTTCGATCTAATTGCACGACTGTGCCAGGGTACAACGGGTGCTGAGCTACGGTCCGTGGCCACTGAGGTTCGTCCCCTGCCCTCCTGCGCGCCCGGGACTGACGGCTTCATTTCAGGCGGGCATGTTCGCTATCCGTGCGCGGCGGAAAGTCGCCTCAGAGCGGGATTTCCTGGACGCGGTGAACAAAGTGGTCAAGGAGGGCACCAAATTCTCTAGCACGTATGGAATTATTTTTGTTCTCTGTCCGTTCGACTACTTACTGTTCGGTTTCGCAGACCGTTATACCAGGTGTATAATTAGATTACGTACTGCAATGCACTTGATGATATCCTCCTTCGACCGAAACTCCAGCAAAGAAAACATCCCAAAATTCTCAGTCTTCTTGCGCAGTTTCCCGACACCTTCATTCGACTCATTAAGATTGGGGTAACGGTAGGCCTTCCGCTATATTGTTTGGAACCAAGTGCTTCAGCCGCACTGGTGTTTTGAGGAAAACTCTGGTCTTGTTCCCGGACCAAAAGTCCGCGTAGCTCGATTGTCGACGGTAAATACCTTATTTTTCTAGTTACTGTCTCACTCAGGTTCCTCCCCAGCCGCGGTTCCGAGGATAACAATCTCAGGAGTAGTATTACAGTTGGATACAGAGAGAATGAGTTGGCGGCAAAATTAGATTGCGTGATGGTGTGACATATGTGACTTCAAAGTTGAGGGTTATCCTCTCCACGGCGGCTGGCCTATAACATATACAAACAACATAGCCACATTTGTAAGCAATCCTCGAGAAATTCATTGTGGCCTCTCCAAGACGAGAAATAAAATTGATTAGAATGCCCATTATGTGCCTTTACATTGTACAAGTACTCTTCTCAGAATGTAGGAAAATCCCGTCACTTTCTGAGACATATTGCTGTGAAAGCAGTCAAAACCCTGTAATTCAGGCAATCAAGTATGAGGTAGAGTGAAATAATCCCAAAGAGCCGTGCAGAAGTCTATTTAATCACTCAATTCTCCATCCATGAGCCAAAACAATTTTATTTCTCGTCTTGGAGAGGCCACAATGAATTTCTCGAGGATTGCTTACAAATGTGGCTATGTTGTTTGTATATGTTATAGGCCAGCCGCCGTGGAGAGGATAACCCTCAACTTTGAAGTCACATATGTCACACCATCACGCAATCTAATTTTGCCGCCAACTCATTCTCTCTGTATCCAACTGTAATACTACTCCTGAGATTGTTATCCTTGGAACCGCGGCTGGGGAGGAACCTGTGTCTCACTGCCCTTTCCCTCAACTAACAATAAACAGGTGCCGGGAGGCAACAAGTGCATACACAGAAGGAGAAAGAGTCTAAAGACGGTCCCGGACTCGCCTATGCTGCTTCTTCAGTCATTTGATCTGTATTCACGGTCTTCTATCAGATTCCTTCATTCGTCAATGGTTTCGACGGGATGCCATCGACCAGATGACCGTCCCGTCCCACCACGCGGCCCCAGGGGCCGCAACCGCGCCATTGTTGAGCATACTGCTGCCTGTATGGAATCCGCCTGGTGGTCTGCTGCCTTTGGACCACAACACTTACTGATTCGTACTGCAGGTGCAATGTCCATAGAAGGGTTCGTGAATCTGTCATTTTACCCCAACAATCATAAGCTCCAACAACGAATGAATATGGCCCATGTTGCATCTCACTGCATTTGATCTTCGACATGGACATGAGCTCTCAACCGACGCGTACTCTGTCGTCAACTGACCGACGAGATGCCCTGGGCATGTTCTGAAACTGGTGCCTTTAAATAAAGAATTATGGCATCCTCTTTCTCCTTCCTGCAAGCCCACAATGTTGGCACTAGTACTGGAGTCAATTTTGTTCGTGACACTTTTGCAGCCGACAAGCGTCAATGGACGTCTCACCGGGGACTTGGGCTCATTCGCGTCACCCAAGACGGGAGTCAAATGGCGTTATTGGATTCAAGATGCCTCCGTGGATCTAGATATTGTACACTCTGACGTTGCTGCAATCGCCACTGTTGGAAGCTCTGGGTTTGAGCTCTTGAGGTATCATTTACGCAATTTACGTGTCCTTTCACTGATACAACCATCCATGTAGCTACCAGACGTATGGTGGAGTATTTTATCACTCTCCCTCTTATTTTCAGTCCATTGATATCATCCATTGCGCAGAGCGTCCTTCTTAATCCAACCGATTACGCTTATGGATCACAACGTTTTGTGGATGTTGCTGCTGTTGCTGTCCAGGCTGCAATAGACAATGATGTCACTATAGACTTCGCCATGGGACCAAATCAAGGCGCCGGCGTACCGGTGTTCCCTACCGACGTCGATATGGAGGGAATGTTGACTGAATTGTGTTTTGGCAGTATTTTCCTGGACCCCGGAGAGGAATTTAGTGGTGCTCTACCAAATCCGACCATCTTTCCGGACGTGAAAAATAACGGTACTCCCAGCGCCAACATTAATACGATGGCCTTGGTTAGCGCTGTCATCGCCGAGCTCGTTACGGGGGCAGATCCCACCTTTTTCCGGGTCTCTCTGCAATGGGATACTGTACAAGATTTGACGTCTCAAGTCGACCAGTCATTGAACTTATTGTTCACTGCCCCCAGCGCGCCCAGCGTTCTTTTGGCCTATTATCCGCGCCGGGACGGTTACCCTGAAGGTGAAGTTGGAATACAGTGTGTAATGGGCTCGACTAATGTCCACTTTGAAGCTGAGAAAGGATTCGCTGGTTCTTTTCTTAATGAACCAGGGTCGTGGGGGTCTTACGTCGTTGATCATTTCTCTTCCAAAGGCGCCGACGTGTCTATCAAATTTATCGAGCAAAACATTATTTCTCAAGAGGGAATAGGAGGTTTGGCGGCTGGGCCCAACGTCGGAGGTTACATGTGGGAAGATTCCATGGAGTTTTGGGCCCAGCTCTTTTGGACTGATGGTTTCCCACAACGATTCTTGGAGCGACACGGATACGAAATTAACAAAACGCTACCGGTGGTGTCTACCATCTCGACTGGCTGTGCGTATAGTTCTCGGAATATATATTCAGATCTCAACTGTTTTTCAGTCGCACCAAAGCCTTCTCAAAGCTTCGACTTTGGAACCACGGTCGATCCTCAGAGATTTCTAGAGGATTATCAAGACACATTAGTATGCACTTCTCAGTGGGTTCTATGAGAGCTTACTTGAGCACGGATGCAGACATCTCTCTATGTGGATTACATGCAAACTTTTCGAAATCGGAGTCATACCGTTGGCTTCCAGTATTCCAACCAACCTGGGTACAACTTTCACTTGGAGGTGGCCGCCAGCGCAGCCGTTGCCGACGCTCCCGAGATTGAGACTTTAGCCATTGGAACGGTTGATGACGCTCGTCCCTCTCTTGACAGACGCCATGCATCAATGCTAATATCTCAAGATAGGCGCGGCAGCTCTCGGGGGGTGTGCATCTCGGGAACTACGTCATAATGTCCAGTGAGCTCGGAGCTAACTACGGTCAAGCTGGTTCAATACGAATGGCCGACCTCTTGAATGACGCTTATGTGCAACACGCTGGTGGGGCTGAACGTCGTGCTCATCCCTGGTTTCCCTTATTCGGGCCCTACAACTGGCTGCACGTAAGTACTTTTGGGGGGCTAGGTGTTGAACAAGTCTCTACAGATGGCCTGGGTTTACCACTTTCGACTACAACTTCGCAGAGGTCGATTACCTTCGAGTCCTTCTAACTGACTTTCTAGATGCATGGTCCTCGGAACCCCGCATGATCCTACTATAAAGAGTACCTGGATTTCCTCAAACGTATGCTCTGAGATCAGGTGTTGCCAAAGTCGACGCCGCAATATATCGCAAAGATTATGATGTCACTGCAGCCGGCTTCCCGCCCTTCCAAGGCGACTCCTTAATTAACGCGGGATACAGCTACGAGTATATCAGTCCGGAGAACTTTAAACTTCCCGGCGTATCCATCTCCAACGGGCGGGCCTGCGTATAAAGTACTCATCCTCAACCGCCAAATGAACCTTACTGTGGATACAGAGCATACTGCAGTACTCGAAGGCAGGGTTACCCATCGTCATCTCTGGCCCTGTGCCCGACGATGTCCCAGGTTTTGACCCCACCGGAACCCAGGCGACCTAGGTTCAAAATTTCATGCAACAGCTCGTGAAGCAAGCCAATGTAAAAGTCGTCATCGACGAAACCCAGGTTCCCGCTGCACTTATTTCATTGGGAGTCCTCCCTGCACTCAGCGTTAGCACGTCGGCTGGCATCTATAGCATCCACCGTGACACCGAAGACGTAACCTTTTTCTGGCTATACCATCCCCAATTTTCTATAGAGACCTTCACTCTCTCCCTCAAACCCGACATTATCGGCACGCCGTTCATCCTCAACGCCTGGACCGCGACGGTCTCACCGGTGGCCTTGTGGACGAATTCAGAAGGAACGATATCAATTCCAAACATGACATTGGTGTCTTCACAGACGATGCTATTTGCGGTGACCAGTGCGCGTACATTCGAGGGTGTTGGAGTGCCAAGCACCCACCTTGTGGCACTTGACTCTCCCGCGTCGGTGGTCGTAGATACTGATGGAAATATCGAAGTTCAATCTTCGAGTGACGGCGTATTCGCTTACACCCTCGCGACGGGACACACCGGGTCTGTGAACGTGTCACTTAGCGGCGAACGACGCGCAATCTGAGCGGATGGCAATTGAGTATTGTCGCTTGGACTCCCCCTGCCAATCTTAGCGTCGGCGCCGCCGTCCAGTCTGTGCTTGTAACCCAGCCCACCTTCAACCTCACACAGGGTCTGGTTCTGTGGGATACTCTCGAGGGGCAGACCAACACCTCCGGAGTGGGCACGTACTCTACCACGTTCCAATGGAAAGACCATGACAGTATGGTCGGCGTTGAACTGGATTTTGGATACGTTTTCACACGATCAAAGCCTTTGTGAACGATGTCCAAATTCCCACTGCCGATCCTACTTCTCCTGTGGTCGATATAACCCAGTTCGTTGTCAATAATGGTGAAAACACCCTCCGCGCGGAGGTTGCCAGTACTTTACTTAACGCGCTGAATGGAGTAAGTCCCCCAGAATTGTGGCGAATTCTTCAACTGACCTTTGTTCCAGGCGACCGCGGTTGAAACGTTGGGAGACCTGCGTACAGTGTTGAGCATTAATCCCGCGAACGAGGGATACGGTTTGCTGGACCCCGTTCAACTCATACCATACGGCCGTGCCCCGATCAAACTTTGAAGGCGACGGGCCAAGATGTATTCTTGCCTCTGCGACGATGTGGCTTACTTTCTCTTTATGTTCTTTTGCAATTGTCGATATCAATGCGCTGTTATATACCAAGCCGCGGGAATGGCTATGCCGGATAAGCCGGCCGGCGAATGAAAGCCGGTCGGGATAAGAAAGCCGGTCGGCGTAGGAATGCCGAAAGCCGAAGGTGAACGGACGTCGGGACGCTAACGCCACAGAGGTGCTGGGCGAGCTAGACTACTAGCCGGCGAAGTGGATAAGGAACCGAGCGGCCGAAGTGAACAAGGCCGAAGGATGGAGAACGACTTAGACAATGAACGAGGAGTCCAAAGACGTTAATAACTAATCTAAAGTACAAGCTGGTAGATACGGGGTTTAAATACTAAAGCCGGATCTAATTATGAATCGGGAAGCACAAGGGATATAGCAAATGGAGAACATAGCCTTGAAGCGAGTACAAGGGAACATACGGATGGAGAACAATGCATGGGGGCGTGTAGATGGAAAGCATGTGGAGATCCACGCGAAGGCGGATAAAACGGGAAACGCTCAGAATACTTCATTGCGTGAAAACCCGTCTTCGGCCAAAGGCCGGACGCTAGTCCGAAGACCGGCGGATCGGAGAATGTGAACCGGGGAAAGTCCGGCGTAGTGGCGGAGTATAGTGATAAGCCGGACGGCGTAATAAGCCGGTAAGCCGGATTCCGCCGGAGGAGGTACCGGGTGGTACGGGATGTAACAGTATCCCCCCTTTACGTTCCTTGCCCTCAAGGAACAAGGATGTCGTGGGAGGAAGCATGTGACGGCCGAAGGTAATGGAATGCCGGAGAAGAACAATGCCGTCACGTGCGGTATTGACACAAGTCTAAGACAGTTGTCAAACACGTCACAACAAGGAAAATTTTCTTTCTCCACAACCACTACCCACAACACCGACACGAAATGGAACCAGGAAACCCCGGACCCAGCGGCGGCGACAACAACGGAAGCCGCGACGGCTCTCCGGAATACGCACGACGCCGGGCGGACGTTAGGCAGGGAAAGAGGAAAGCGGCCGACGCGGGGGTTGAGAGTGAGGACGAGGGACGCGAGAAGCGCATGAGGGAGGACGGCGGAGACGAGGATGACGCGGCCGAAGTGGCGCGCAAGAAGGACCTCGCCCGGCTGTTGGAGCGGGATTCGGAGGTTGCGCTGGGAGTGGCGCGGAACGAGGAGAGGGAGCGGGAGGAAACGCTGCGGACGGAGGGTGAGCGGAACGCCGCCATGAAGAAGCTCGCCGCCGAACGAAAGGCACGTGCGGATCGGGACGCCGCCAAGAAGACGCAGGAACCCGATGCGCCGACGATCACCGCGGCGGGACCGTCGGGGAGGATTCACGCGGCGCGGGACCAGGAGGGACTTCGCAAACAGGCCGCGGCGTACAAAAGGGAGTACGAGCGGCTTATCGAGGCCGCGGAGCAGGCGAGGAGGAACATGGCGTTGTTGATGCGCCAGGCGGGATTGGTGGACGATGACGAGGATATGCCGACGCCACCGCCGTCGCCCGAGGGAGCGCCGTCCAGCCTCGATAGGCCGGACTCACAACCGCCAAGTCCCGGCGGAGAAGAGCCGGAAGTGCAGGTTTTGCCGGAAGAGGAGGAGGAGGACGTTGACCAGGACGAGGAGGACGAGATCCAGGAGATGCCGGCCCCATCAAAGGGGAAAATTTTTGAAGAAGGTGCGCCGCAGTAAGCCGGGGAAGATTGGGACTAACGTACCGGCTTAACAGGATGCGACCGGTGCGCGGTCAACGGAATCCATTGCCGGGAGTACGTCGGCACAAGAACGCGGAAGAGGGGCGCCTGCGCGGCGTGTCACGACGCGAAGGCGAAGTGCTCGCTCGTGAAGCGAGACGAAGATGAAAAGCCGGCGGCTTCCAAAAAACCGAAGTCCGATGGCGAGGAAAGGCCGAAGCCGCGCCGGAGACCCGTCCGGGTCGTGGTGGATTCGCGGGTGTCGACGCCGGCGGAAGAAGTCGTCGAAGGCCGAACACGGTCGGCCCATGCCAACGCGTCCATCGCCCGCTTGTCGCGGCGTGTGGAGCGCCTGGAGGCGACGGTCGCGCAAGACCACGAGCGCATCGCGATGCTCCGGACGGTCGCACGCGCCGGGCTCGTCAACGACATTCGCAATGCGGCGAACGACGAGACGTTGGCGGCACTCCGGACGTTCGAGGTGATGTTAGAGAACGACTACGTCGCGGAGGTGGCGCGCGAGGAGGAGCAGAAGGAGAAAGAGGAAGAACGGAAGAAGAAGAAGGCGAAGAAGACCGCACCGACTTTGGATAAGCCGAAGGCCGAAAAGCCGCGGAAGGGCAAGTCCGTGCGAGGACGTTCGCCGGTGGTACCAGTCGCTGGCCCATCTCGTATACTGTCGTCGCGGCGTTCGAATCGCCGCGTCGATACTCCACGCCGGTCGCTTCATCCGCCGGGTTCAAACCCGGAGTCCGACAACGAGACGGCCGACCGGGACAAGATCGTCTCGTGGAACCGCGAAGTTCCAACCGGTGCCTTGTGGCATTTTTCGCCGGTCACGGAGGACGTCAGTATGCCACCGGTGGAGGACGAGAACGAGATGCAGGTGGACCCGTCGGTGCCGCTGGAGCGGCCGTACGATCCGTTGCAGCCCCTTAGGCCGGGGGAAAAGTTGGCCACGGTGACGGTGAAGGAGGAGGTAGAGGAAGACGCGGTTGCGCCGGAGGGACCTACGCCGGCGGTGAATACCGCCGCCATTGATGCGCCGCCTCGGGCGCCCACGATTACGCCGGCAGAAGAGCCAGTCGTTGCGCCGGCTGAAGAGCCGGTTGCTGGACCGTCGAACGTTGCGCCGTCCGGGGAGCTGGGATCGACCGAGGAACCGACGACAGAAGAAGTTACGGTGAAGGTCGAGGAAGAGGACCCACTTGTGCCGGGCGCGAAGAAGATCGTCGCCAAGACGATAACTGTCGTCACCCGACAGATATCGAAGACCGAAGTCGGAGGGTCGCAAGGAAAGCCGATCGAGATCGACCTCTCGGATGACGAACCGGCACCGACGGCGGGACCCTGCGGGACGCGGAGGGAGATGAGTCTCCCGGGCGTGGTGGTGGAAGAACCGAAGGATGGCGAGAGTGCCGAGGGAAGTGGAACCGGCGGACCGGCGGAGGAGTAGATTGACCGGAGCGGTCAATATTTTTTGAATGTATAATAAAAGAAAAAACGGACACTTTATAGATAGAAAATGCCGCTGTATATTTGCGTATTTAATGGAGAGTTTTCTTGGGTTTGAAGTCCAATCGAGGGATAAGTGGAAGACGGAGTGAACCAATAAGCCGGGCGATATGCCGGGCATTCGAGCCGGTCAAGACCGGCGTAGCAGAAGCGTTAAGGAACAGGCCCCGGCTTACGAGGGTAACGCCGGTGAAAGGAGTCAACATGTTCTTGAGCGTCAATATCCACCGCGGCGACCCAATCGTATTGGTCGTCGGTGTTCTCGTAGCCAAGCCACTCCACGTAATACCGGAGTTGCCGGTTCTTGTCCTTGAAACGCCGGTCGAGCTTAGAGTCGACGATCTGTTTGATTTCAAAGTGGCTTTCGCCGTCAATGATTTCTACAGCGCCAGGTGGCTCTTCGGTGCGTGAAGGAAAAGGATTGGGGAAGTGAGGCTCGAGTTGTGACACCTGGAAAGTAGGATGAACTCCCTTGAGCGTTTTCGGAAGCCGAATGGTATAAGAGGCCGCACTGGGTTTGGCGAGGATCTCGTATGGGCCGAAGTGGTTCTCGGCGAATTTCTTCGTCGGCCGAGTGGTACGCAGATGATCTGCCGAAACGTAGACGGAATCGCCGATGTTGAATTGAGGATCCGGCAAACACTTTCGGTCGGCGGTTTCCTTATACCGATCCTTGGCGAATGTAATCTGTTGCCGGAGGTACTCGTGAAGGGATTCGAGATTGACGGCATAGTCCTTGGCATAGACGTTAGCGACATCGCGTTCGGCATGGACGGTAATTGCCGGGTTATAACCCTTGTTCGCGAAGAACGGGGATATGCCGGTGGAAGCGTTCGGCGCATTGTTGAGTGCGAATTCGGCGAGGGGTAGAAGCCGATCCCAGTCGTCCTGTTGGTACGAGCAGTACATCCGGATGTATTGTTCCAGAGTCTGATTCATACGTTCAGTTTGACCGTCGGCCTCCGGGTGATACCCCGAGGTATAGTGAAACTCCATTGATAGGAGTTCGCCGAGAGAGCGGAAAAACGCCGATACGAATTCGGAACCACGATCGCTGGTGCAGTGAGATGGAACACCGTGTTTAGAAAAGACGTGAATGAGGAAAAGGTTGGCAAGACGCCGGGAGTCAACGTGAACGTCACAGGCGATGAGGATGACCTGTTTTGAAGACCGATCACAAATGACGAGGATGGAATCGAATTCACCAGATTCGCCGGCTTTCGGCAATTCTTCAATGAAATCGATGGAGATGGAATGCCAAGGCCGGAGGGCGACCGGTAAAGGCTTAAGGAGGCCGTACGGCTGATGCCTAGGCTTTTTGTTACGCCGACAGAGGACACAAGACCGGCAGAAATCCTTGACAGACGTCCGGAGGTCGGGCCAGGTATATTCTCGGCGTATGAGAGCGAGAGTCCTGTTTTCGCCGAAATGGCCGGCGAGAACATGGTCGTGATGATGAACTAATACACGTACCCGGAGCTCCTCGGAGGTACCGGAAACCAATGGGACATAAATGCGCTCGTCACGGCGGAGTAGACCGGCGTTGTCGATAGTCCAGCGTGGGGAATCGCCGGCGGTGGCGGCGGCTAAGCCGGAAACCGCGGCGGGATCGTCATTGAGGTGAGATAAGATGTCGGCGTGAAGCTGCTCAACATCCATGATGATAGTGGCTCGGAGGACGACATCCTCGAGATAGGTGGCTCGGAGTGAAGCGGAAAGTTGATCCTGAGTAAAGATAGGACGAAAATTCTGAGGGTTGACTTTACTGTATGTGCTATCCCCCTCTTCAGGGTAGACGTCCCATCGTCTAGTTAAAGCGTCAGGTTTTCCGCCGAGCCGGCCCGGCCGGAATCGGATGACCATGTTGAATTGGCATAGGTACTCGGACCACCGGACTTGGCGACGGGTTAAGATCTTCGTCGTCGCAAAGTATTCCAGGTTTTTATGATCCGTAACGACATCGACTGTAAGCGCCGAGCCTTCGAGGTAATGCCGCCAGTGTTTAAAGGCGTCGAAGATGGCGAGGCACTCCTTGTCGTGTGTGTCGTAGTTAAGTTCCGAAGGGCCGAGGGTGCGAGACCGAAAAGCGACCGGGTAAATTTCGCCGTCCTCACCGGCGATGGAGAGAATCGCCGCGATGGCGTAGTCGGAGGCGTCGGTCTCAACGGTAAGCTGAGGACCGGGAACCCAGTGGTGTAGGATGGGTGCCTCCGTGAATGCCCGTTTGAGGGTGTCAAAAGCCGTTTGAGCTTCGTCGGACCAAGTCCACCGTACGCCGGAACGGGTTAGACGCGTGAGCGGAATAGTGATGGCCGAGTAGTCGTAGATAAAACGCCGGTAGAAGTTGCAAAAGCCGAGAAAAGACTGTACGTCCTTGACTTTTCGAGGCTCCGGCCAGTCGGTAATGGCCGCGACTTTCTCCGGAGACATGGTAAAGCCGTCCGGTGAAAGGATAAAACCTAGAAACTCCGTAGTGGTTACGCCGAACTCACATTTCTTGAGTTTGCAGAACAGCGAAGCGCCGCGCAAACGCTTTAATACCTCCCGTACATGAGCCGTATGCTGTTTCTCGTCATCGGAGTAGACGAGTATATCGTCCAGATAGACGACGACGGTGACGTCCAGCAGATCGGCGAAGAGGTTATTGAGGAAGCGTTGAAACGCCGACGGGGCGTTGGTGAGACCTTCGGGTACTACCCGGAAGTCGAATGAGCCGTACCGAGTGCGAAATGCGGTTTTCGGCTCATCGCCAGCGGCGATCCGGAGCAAGTGATAAGCGTGTCGGAGATCGAGTTTCGTATAAATGCGTGCTTTTCCTGGGGCGTCGAGTAAATCCGAGATTAGAGGAAGCGGATAGCTATCCTTCTTCGTAATCCGATTGAGACCGCGGTAATCGACACAAAGCCGGAGGCTGCCGTCCTTCTTTCTAGCGAAAAGAATAGGAGCGCCATGACTGGAACGAGACGGGTAAATAAAACCGGCCTTTAAGTTTTCATCCAGGAATGTCCGGAGGGCGGCCAACTCGTTTTGTGAGAGCGAGTATACATGGCCGACCGGCGGAGCATCGCCGCCAATGAGTTCGATCTTCAGATCGTGGTCCCGATGAGGAGGCAGGTTGAAGGCTTCCTGCTCCGAAAAGACGTCGGCGAAGTCGTGATATTCCGGCGGGATACCGGCCGTGCTAAACGGCTCGGCTTCGGCCGACCGGGAAAGGACTTCGTCCGGAAGGTGAGCACGCAAGGTGAACTGCTGGGTGGATTTATCTTTGATGATGGCGCGATACGCCGCGGCGTTAACGAGAGACACCTGCGGGGCAGTGGTGAAAGGCCGGGGAAGGTCCACGGCCGGGATAGACTCCGGTGAAGGAGCAGGTGGGATCTCCATGGAAGGAGCAAGAGGTGGCGAAGACGTTCTCGGTGTAGGTAAGCCGGCCGGCGTATTGGGCAAATATGCCGGTATTGCCGGGGGCGCCTCGTCCGTAACCGGAGCAACCGAAACAGAATCAGGCATAATAGCCTGGGGTGTCGACACAGAAGACTCCGAAGTGTCGATGGTCCGGAAAGAGATAGTAGCGTCAACCCAATTAATCAACGGATTATGGCGGGTGAGCCACGAGTATCCAAGAACCAAGTCACATGGAGAATCAAGACGGGTAACGTAGAATTCCACTAAGTGGACATCGCCGGATGGGAACCGAGTGAGCAGCCGGACCTGCTTGTCGATCACAGAAGTAGAGCCGTCGAGATACCGGAGGTTAACCGGTTGAATCGCGTACAGAGTAAAAGCATTTAATTCGCAGACTTTCGCAGATATAAAACAATGTGAGGAGCCGGAATCAATGAGAGTCCGTAAGTGGGAGTTGAATCCCGAGGCAATACGTGATACAACGGAAGGGAGTAAGGTTGCGCTTAACTCCGAACCGGCTTTGAGATAGGCCGAGAGGAGCGCAGAGACATCGAGAGAGACGTAAAGGGCATTAGGGGAAAGAGCGGACGCGTTGAGGTGAACCTCGGTAGACACCCCGGAGTCAACGCAACTCGGACTGGGTGAGGAGGAACCCGAGCTGCTGTCTATTTTTTTGAGTCGGGGGTGCTATCGGCGTCGCTAGTGACATTAGCGGCTTTACCGAACGCAGGCCGTTCTTTCTTCTTCTTACAATCATCGGCTTTATGGCCGGAACCTCCGCAGAACATGCAGAGACCGGCCTTCTCCCGGCGTTCACGTTCCTCCGGCTTAAGTTTCCCATCCGCGCCGAGTTTGGCGGCGTAGGGCTTCGGCGTTTGAGTATTGCCTTTGCCTTTGCCGCCGGACTTCTCCTTGCCGCCGGAGTTATTGCCGGCGGTTTTCGGAGGAGTGTTGGCGTTGGAAGGAGGGGATTTGTCGCCGGAGCCAGACTTCCCTTTACCCTTGCCCTTATCCCGCCGGCCGGACTTCTGTCCGCCGTCGGCGTTACCGCCAGACGTGCCGGTATTGTCGGAACGGGGGTTTTGGGCACGCTCACGCTGTTTCTCCATTTCGCGTTGCCAGTGGCGCTGATCGATGCGTCGGGCTGCGTCCTTGCAGCCGGCAAGAGATCTATCCCAGTATTGCCGGGCCATTTCGTCTTTGATACGAGATGGTAAGCCGTCGTAGAACTGAGACCGGAGGGCACGATTATCCCAACCGGTAATCGGAGCGAGCTGGTCGAAGGAGATGATGCATGTAGCGATTTTATCGCTGGACTTCATGCGCAGAACTTTAATGCCGGCTTCGGCATCCCCGATAGGATCTTGGGGGCCGAAGTTGTCGGATAGCTCCCGGAGGAACAGAATGAGATTTCCATCCCAGGCTGGCGGTGCGGAATTGTCGTAGAGATTCGGCTGGAACCACAGGGCAGCGGTCCCACGAAGATACGACATGATGAAGAGAATACGTTCATCATCCGACGGGAAATCCTGCTGCCGCTCAGCGAAATGCATATAGCACTGGTTGAGGAAGGGCTGCAGTTTCGCCGGATCGGCACCGTCATAAGTGTCCGGATTGCGGAGAAGCGAGCGAGTTGAGCGAGGAGCGGAGGACTGGTTGTTGTTGTGATTAATGAGGGCCGCAGAGAGCCCGGAAATCGTCGTAAAGAGCAACTGCTCAAAGTCCGGTTGTTGTCCCGGGGGCTGGCCAGGAGGACCGGCGGGACCTCGACGGTCACCACCGCCACCACCTCCACCTCCGCCGCCACCTCCGCCTCCTCCGCCGCCTCCGCCGCCAGGTTGGCCGGGTGGTCCAGAAGGAGGCCCAGGGGGGCCCTCAGGATCGCCATTGCCGCCATCTGACGAGTCGGAAGAACTATGGTGAGAAGGTTCATCACCGCCCTCCGGCGGCACAGGCGAACCGTGATCGGTCGGCCCGGCGCTAGCAGGACGATGTGGAGGAGATGCATGCCGTGAACCGTTATCACCGGCGGGAGAAGCCTGCCGGGATATGTGAGCATACGGTATAGATTCAACATTAGGCATATCTTGAGCCCTGCCGCGCTCCGGATAAGGAGAAGCAGGGTATCGACGGGGATTGTCCGGAGTATGGGGTGAGGAAACCAGCCCGGGAACTGTTACCGATGCAACGGCCGGTGCGGGATTCGCCGCACGGCGAGTGGCCAATGATGAGGGTAAGAAGGGCTGGGGTGACGGAGTAATGGGTCCAGTATAGACACCCGATTGGTGAGAGGGTGGACTGAGAGGAACGACGTTTGAAAAGAACCGGGATTGACGACGACGTTGAATGTCGTTGGTACCGGGAAGAAGATTGTTAGACATGGGTTTTGCCAGCAAGGTAGGTGAGATTAGTTATACTGTTATATACCAAGCCGCGGGAATGGCTATGCCGGATAAGCCGGCCGGCGAATGAAAGCCGGTCGGGATAAGAAAGCCGGTCGGCGTAGGAATGCCGAAAGCCGAAGGTGAACGGACGTCGGGACGCTAACGCCACAGAGGTGCTGGGCGAGCTAGACTACTAGCCGGCGAAGTGGATAAGGAACCGAGCGGCCGAAGTGAACAAGGCCGAAGGATGGAGAACGACTTAGACAATGAACGAGGAGTCCAAAGACGTTAATAACTAATCTAAAGTACAAGCTGGTAGATACGGGGTTTAAATACTAAAGCCGGATCTAATTATGAATCGGGAAGCACAAGGGATATAGCAAATGGAGAACATAGCCTTGAAGCGAGTACAAGGGAACATACGGATGGAGAACAATGCATGGGGGCGTGTAGATGGAAAGCATGTGGAGATCCACGCGAAGGCGGATAAAACGGGAAACGCTCAGAATACTTCATTGCGTGAAAACCCGTCTTCGGCCAAAGGCCGGACACTAGTCCGAAGACCGGCGGATCGGAGAATGTGAACCGGGGAAAGTCCGGCGTAGTGGCGGAGTATAGTGATAAGCCGGACGGCGTAATAAGCCGGTAAGCCGGATTCCGCCGGAGGAGGTACCGGGTGGTACGGGATGTAACATGCGCCCCTTTAGTACCAATTGCTTTTTGTCGCCCACTCTGAGATACAAGACGACGAGGACGTCAAGTCAGAGGAGAGGGTATGTCTCTTGCAACCTCGTCTGAATTACAGCGAGCGGAAGAGAAGGCATCCAAAACTAATTATGAACAGAAATGGGGACAATGACAGAGCGTGGAGGTTTGTACGCGATCAGCGCAAATAAAAAGACTGGGTAGAACGCGCTGCGCGTTTTCTCAATCGTTGTTGATGTATTGGGTTCCTGAGACGCGTTTTTTTGTGCCACTGTTTCTGAGACGCGTTTTTGTGCCAACAATCGGTCTCAGCCTCCCAGTACTCACGTTGATTCCCGTGACCTTTAGGTTAGGGTCTTATAGCGCCTGATTTTCCGCAACTCGCAGGGCATCACATTTTCGTCAGCGTTTTTCGCGTCATCACATTTTCTTGCCACCAAAATGCTTCGGCTTGGATGATGGCCGGGAACTAAGCTCATAATTCTGCTTACATTTCGTCCTTCTTGCTGCAAGTCTCTTCTCTGCAAAGCTACAACTTCTTCGAAGTCTATTTCAACATAAAGTATTCACTGAGCTTGATACGGTCTGCCAACTGGATGTTTTTGCAGACACAAGCTACAGCTCGTTTTTGCGATCGATCACTCATTCTTTTCTCCAGCTTTCCTGCGAGTATGCGTGGCACAAGAGTCCTTTTAATGCCTGGATAACCAGCAGAATTCACAGTGAGGAAGTTTTCAAGAGCAATCCACAACAACATCAATCTTGGGCTTGAGCATTCTTTCGAAGACCTCTCTGTGCAACTCACGGGTGCACTCCGTTTATATAGAATTTTACGATGATTGCGAGAAAGAATCTCATTAGGCTTTGTTCTGTTTCTGTTTGGATTCTGCAGAGCCTTTACGTGCTGATTAAATATCAAGATACTCAAGTGGGTACTCAACCATGCGTAGAAATGCAGCAATCAACGATCAAGAGATACATGTGTAAGTCCAGTGGTCCAGAAGATTTTTCTGCATCCAGCGCATGTTTCTCAAAAAAGCGGAAGAAAGGAAAATCTTTTGGGGGCTAGCTATGCAAGCCACAAGCATGGGGCCTCGGCTCTCATTTCGTGATTCCGCTGGGGTACGTTGTATGCAGGCCCAGAAGGTTTTGCAAATATCCAAATGATTTTCTGGCAACCGGAGGTAACACTACATCCCACTGTGATAGATAGGTATACCCGTTCAACGAAGTGCCCATTTGGTTGAGGCGGTGGAGGGATTGAACAGTAAGTCTTGTTTTCAATTGCACCAGTTGCACTCACGCACGAGAGATAGGCTACGCTGTCCTGGAAAAACTTTGCAACCATTTACTACAAGTTGCGGCCTTTGTCTTCACTCCTTAGGTGTTGCATTGCTCCATTCTTGAAGCTTGTGTCGCAGAATTTTGGCCAAATGTATAACATGTACTAGTAAAGTGCCATTCTCTCTGTTTCGGGTTAATCGTTCACAGATCTGAGGGAGCTCTATACAGCCCAATAACTGTTGCTCCGGTACCTGCGGGTCCCCTTGCTGGACAGATTCCGTAGCCATGCGCATCTGCGAGGGGAGTTGAGCCGCCATCAGCCCTTGTCTTTACACACCGTCAAGACAACAAAGCTTTCTCTATCTATTCTTCCAAGAACCTCGGACGCTTTCAAAGCGGCAATCTCCATTCAAATGCAATGTCCGGTTTTCCAGTCGAGGCGAGACCAAGCTTATAATAAGGCACTGAAATTACACAACACTGTCCTTTCTATTTTCAGGAACAGAACATGTTATTTTATAATGCGCTGGCCAGACACAGAAATGTTTGGCTATTTCTGCATCAGGAAAACTGCAAGTTACTAGGGGCACTATGGAGCACTAGGCGAGTGCTAGGCGAACTAGGCGAGTGCTAGGCGAGCTTCCATAGTGCCCCTAGTAACTTGCAGTTTTCCTGATGTGGCGAGGTGACATTTTTCAAATAGAAACCTGGTGAAATTCAATGTACTTGCACTGCCAACCCAGAGTCAGAGACGACGCCGCCAGACGCCGCCAGAATATAGACAATTTGGGCCACCCAATCAGACTCAGATAATTTTGTACAGAGATATTTCTTCAAAAGTTTCCGCCAGATGGTCACGGGCTGTGCCGCTTGTCGGCCTTACCCTCTTTATATCATTCCGTGGAGAATTCCGGCAGAGAAAGCGCGTTTGTCCGAGCAGATATTTCCATCGGAGATGCTTCAAAAGGACGAGCAATGGCAACCAGATTCGACCGATCTCATGCGATTGGACTTTGCAGAATGCGCGCGCGTTTCCTTTGCAAGTTCAGCATTTCAATCCGATAGCGGACGCGTCTATTCTGAATTCAGTTTCGCCATCTCGGTCAAGTGATATCACGTCAAACACCCGCAGCTTTGCTTCGCACCACCATGTCTCTTTCCAACAAGCTCTCCATTACTGACCTGGAGCTCAAGGGCAAGCGTGTTCTCATCCGTGTCGATTTCAACGTCCCCCAGGGCCCAGACGGCAAAATCACAAATCCGGCGGTTGGTTCCGCGGCATCTATCCACTCATCGTAGGTACTGATTGATGCACATAGCGCATTGTCGCTGCACTACCCACCATCCAATACGCCCTCAAGAATGGTCCGATTCGATCTGTCTCCCTGGTCTGACTTCCTCAATTGTTTTCAGGCGCATCGGTCGTCACTCTTATGTCCCACCTGGGCCGGCCAGATGGCAAAGTCGTCGAAAAGTTCTCTCTGAAACCCGTTTCCGCAGAGCTCGAGAAACAGCTCGGCACATCCGTCACATTCCTCAACGACTGCGTCGGCGCTGAGGTTGAACAGGCCGTCAATTCTGCCACGCCGGGCTCGGTTATTCTCCTCGAAAACTTACGATTCCATATCGAGGAAGAGGGCTCCGTCAAGAACAAGGACGGCTCAAAGACCAAGGCTGACCCTACCAAAGTCACCGAGTTCAGGGAGCAGCTCACAAAATTGGGCGATGTCTATGTCAACGACGCTTTTGGCACTGCCCACCGTGCGCACTCCAGCATGGTTGGCGTCAAGCTGCCCCAGAGAGCAGCTGGTTTCCTCGTCAAGAAGGAGCTCGAGTTCTTTGCTAAGGCCCTCGAGAACCCCGAGCGGCCGTTCCTCGCCATTTTGGGTGGTGCGAAAGTCTCAGACAAAATTCAACTCATCGAGAACATGCTCGACAAGGTGCGTCACATTCGATACGATGCGGCACCCTAACAGAGCATGTTTCGGTAGGTCGACTCTCTCATAATTTGCGGCGGCATGGCGTTCACCTTCAAGAAGACGCTCGAGAATGTTTCGGTGCGTTTTCTGCGCAAATCTAGGCTTCGAAGTTGACACATTTCTTTGGAAGATTGGAAACTCGCTCTTTGATGCTCCTGGATCTGAAAAGGTTGCTGGACTCGTTGAAAAAGCCAAAAAGAATAACGTCAAGCTCGTCTTCCCCGTCGACTACGTTACCGCCGACAAATTTGACAAGGATGCCGCCGTAAGCGACTTGGGACTTTGGCAGAAAAAGTTAATCGGAGAAATACAGAAAGGAGCCGCTACCGATGCCCAGGGCATTCCAGACGGCTGGCTGGGTCTTGATGTCGGCCCCGAGAGTAACAAGTTGTTCCGCGAGACTGTTCTGGAAGCCAAGACGATATTGTGGAACGGGCAAGTCTCCTCCATGACATGACCATTCCCAAATGCTCATGACTCGCGCGTAGACCCCCCGGTGTATTTGAGCTCCCCGCTTTTGCCGCTGGTTCGCTTGCGCTTCTCGACGTCAACATCGAGGCCGCCAAAAAGGGCGCTGTCGTGATCGTCGGTGGTGGGGACACTGCAACTCTCGCTGCGCAAAACAATGCTGAGGATAAGCTGAGCCATGTGAGCACCGGTGGTGGGGCGAGTCTTGAATTGTTGGAGGGAAAGACGCTCCCGGGAGTTGCAGAGTTGAGTGAGAAGTGACTAAATGAAAGTAACCCAAAATTGTAAAATGTATGCTGAGTAGACTAGAAGGGCAGTGTAAACTGTAAACTGTTGTTCCTGCTATGTACTTGAAACTTTTTTTCGACGCTAGTCTTAGTAGTCCTGTGACTCAGCGTCACGCCCTATGTAATTTCCTCCATTTCAGCCACATCGAACTAATGGCCCGTGCCCGACGCCGACCAGCCCGCAGTGGTGCGCGCGCGTCTGGGACATCTCCTCTGTCGTCTCGGGAGGCAACGCCAGAGGCAGAGGCAGTCAACACCCATGTTGCCAGCGCCGAAGCTTGTCCAGGTTGCACTACAGAGTCAAGTGCCTCTTTCAACCAGTTTGAAAAGGAGAGCTGGATACGCTGTGATGTGTGTAAGACATGGTACCACTGGCGGTGTGCGTCTACAGAACCACCGTCGTTCGTGTCGGAAGACGATAAAAAAGAATATACCATCGACAAAATAGATAAATGGCAAGCAAGCATGCACGCGCTCTGTGCCTACGGCCGTACATAACGTATGACATATAGGTACTGCAAGCCGTGCGCGGACAAAGACCCCGCTCGAGTAATCACGCTCAAGGCACCAGCTCGCAAGTCTGACCGGAAACGCAACTACCAAGACTACGCCAGTCTCAACCTCGGCCTCGTGTCTGACCCCAACCGTTGGATGCGGATGCTCGAGAACAAGACGTTCAAGCCGGATAAGTTCAAGCGGATGCATGGAAGCGAGGTGACTGTCGAATGGCTGGAGGAGGACGAGGACGCCATGATGGAGCCCATTGTGGTGGAGAAACCGGACGGGCTGGGGATGAAGATGCCTCCCAGCGATTTTACGGTCGAAGATATCGCTGAACTCGTCGGAGAAGAGACACCGCTCGAGGTTATAGGTCTGTCTTGCTTTCCGTTCCTACAAAGTTTACTGAGACGGAAGGAAGACGTTGCAACCCAGTCTGCTTCTCCCGGGTGGAACCTGGGCAAATGGGCGGACTACATCGAGCTGGAGCCAGAAGCCCGCGACAAGATATACAATGTTATCTCTCTGGAGGTGCGAGGCTGCTTTATTTCCCCTAACGCTTCTAATCCTTCGCATTCCAGGTCACCGGAACCAAGGTTGGGGATATGGTACTACCACCCAAGCTGGTCCGAGATATCGACTGGGTGGAAAACTTTTGGCCCGGGACCCGAAAAGGAAAGGGACACTCATACCCCAAAGTCCAGCTGTACTGCCTGATGGGAGTTGCCTCAGCATGGACGGTGCGTTTTGTTCCTTTAGACCAATTTACAGGTTGAGACAATCAATGGTGTAGGATTGGCACGTCGACTTTGCTGGTTCTTCGGTATATTATCATATTCTGCGTGGATCTAAAGTACGCGCAGTCATTCTTCGATTCAGGAAAGTACAACCTCACCGTCGAACAGGTATTCTACTTCATTAAACCTACGCCTGCTAATCTGGCTATCTACGAGCGATGGTCCGGGTCTGAGCTGCAGAGCTCCTGGTTGGGTGATTTGGTTGACGAGGTCATCAAAGTTACTCTCACAGAGGGAAATACGATGATTATACCGAGGTATGCCGCTCGGTCATTGGAGCTCTCGGAGTTGACTCGATTTTTCGGCAAAAAGTGGATGGATACATGCCGTATCCACACCTCAGGATACCATCGTGTTCGGTGGAAATTTTCTACACTCGTTTGCCATGCCCATGCGTAATACAACATTCGTGTGTTACAAACAAAAACCGTCTAAACTGTTTTTACAGAACTCAAGATCAGAAAAATCGAGATCGCTACACAAGTGCCCAGGAAATTCCGCTTTCCGCTCTTTACCAAGTTCGTGCCCGTCCCTAGCTGTCGAGGCGCAGGCTTATCCTCTGCAGGCTCTGCTGGTATGTCGGGGACAAATATTTACGGGACCTTAAAGCCCCTGCGGGAGCCTCATATCCGCCGAGAGTCCTTACATCGTTACTCGCGCTTGCCGACTTTTTGGTATCGGAGGTCCGACTCCTTGAGCGCGGATCGGACCAAGCTAAGAAGGAGGCAAAAGAACAGATCCCCGCCGATCGTGTGAAGGATCCTGCGGCCGTTGCGCGCGAGCTGCGGTGGCGCGTGAGGCTTGCGGCCGGGAATGCGAGTGACGACGAGGGCGCCACCGTTAAGCCCAACGGCGCGGGGGTAAAGCGGAAGCGCACCGCTGACGCCGAGGACGAACGGCCGAGGTTCAAGAACTTCAAACCCCGGCGGTGGGATAGCGTAGTGGAGAAATCAGACGAGGGAGAGACCCGCGTCGTCAAGGCGCGCAAGCCGGTGGGAGACGACGAAGCGTGGAAGGAGCAGTGGGTGGAGTGGTCGACCAATGGGGTGGAGAGCGACGCCGGCGACGCCCAGGTTAAAAGCCGGACAGAGACCATTGTTCGTATCCGACGCACGGGCGAGGGATTGGAGAGACAACGAGTGGAGCGGGTGGTCGAGTCATGGGAGTGGCAGTAGCTTAGCAGCGATATACATATTTCCAAAGATTAAAGTGTAAATTCTTCCCGATTTCCCTTTGGTTTGCGTAGAGATAAATTCTTGGGAGGAGCAGCCGCCTGCTTCCCCTTGCCTTTGTCTTTACGCTCAACCACTATCTCGTCGTCGAGATCATGTTCTGGAGACGCAGGGACATGTTGCGAGTCTGTCTCGTCGTCCCTCAGATTGTCATCCAGCTTAAAACTCACGCGCCGACCTCGAGAGCGACTCCGCGGGACTAACGATGCCCTTCGAGCACCATTGCTGCGCGAGGGCGAAGATGATGGCGGTGAGGACCCAAGCGGAGAAGACGGCGGCAGGGTGCCTACAGACGCGCCTGAATCAAACACGTACGGATGCGCGTGTGGGTGATGCGGCGTGGTCGGATAGAAATACGGGGTGGACTGAGACGTCGACGCCGTTGCGGACGAGTGCCGGGGAGGTGTAAATGGTTGGGCGGGCCACGGTGTTGTGAAGAGAGTAGATAGCTGGTGCATGGCTTGGGAAATGATAAATTGAGCGTGTTCTTGGAGAGGTACCGCAGGATGGGTGTCCGGAGGCGGATATGGCGGGTAGGGATAGAACGCTGGGGCAGGGTAGTATGAAGGTATTGCAGACATTTGCCGTGCATGATGATGTGAGGGGGTGGAGGGCATTTCTGGTTCAAGTTCCGAATTTGTATCTGAATGAGACTCTTCCTCAGACTTGACTGCCGGTCTTTTGGATTTAGACTTTGCAGAAACGGATGAGGAACGTGTCTTGGTCTTAGTGGGGGACGAATCAAAAGAACTCGACGACGAACCCACGTCTAGATTGTTTACGATCAGGTTTGTTTTTCTTGGACCAGAGAAACACAAGTTACCATGAGCGAAGACATCGTCGTTATTGTCAAGCGACAGAGATTTCCGCTTCCGCTTCCGTGTGCTCTGCGATCGAAGCTCTGGTGGTGGCCAAGGGCTGTGTTCGACCTTGAACACTGGGTCAAATTCCTTGAATTTTGGCGTGGATCGCTTCAAAATTTTAGGGCGGTCCACCGTCGAGTTCCTAGAAGCCTTCGGTTCCTCGCGACGTTCACGCTTGGGGACACTCTTGTGGACACTTCGACCGCGCTCGGTTACAACTTCTGCCAAGTTCAGCCTTGGCAAGGGCTCTTGGATGCTATTCCTCCGAGAACGAGGGGATGATCTCGCTTGAGATCGAGACCGCGTTTGGACCTGGGTCCTATCACCATCGACACGCTTCGTGGGTGAGGGTAAAGGGGGAGTAGCCACGGGAATAAATACTTCTATCGAGGACGGTATGGAAGGTGTGCGAGACCGTGGGGGTGTGTGTAGCTGCATCCGAGGATGGGGCTTACGGTCGGGAGTCCGTTTGGATCGAGGAGGAGGTGTTTCAGGCCTCGGCGTCGTAGAACGGGTTGGCGAGACGGTCGGAGAATCCAATATTTCTATTATCTCCGCGCCGGTGTTCTCGACGAGATGAACGATGTTGGATTCATCGACGACTCCCCAATTGCCAAGCTCGTCGTCAGAGTCGTCAGAATCAGCTGGACGTGATGTTGGGGGTGCAGGTGTGGGTTCCCTGCCGTTAAATGTAGTCTCTGCGTCTTCGAGATGTCCATCATCTTCGCTCTCTTCCTCCTCCTCCTCCTCCTCATCCTCATCCTCGCCGCACTCTTCCCTTCGTCGTCTTTCCGCCTCCATAAAGTCCTCCAGATCTTTGGCGTCAGCAGGATCCACCTGTCGGACAGGTGGGACTGCCCGCGGCGAAACTTGTACCGGTCGAGCAAAGGCGTCAAGCTCGTCCACATCATCCTCTTCATCGTCATCTGTCCCTGTACTGTCGTCGACGTCGACGCTATCTTCGGCGAATCTGCCAAACTTCCAGGAAGATTCGGCGCTGAGGACCCCGCGGTCTTTGACGATCTCACCGGTGACGAGATCGACAATGTCGTCCTCGTCTATGCGTCGAGAGTATTTTTGTGCAAGTGCGGACCAGACATCGAACATTCGCATGGCCGATGCTTCACGCTCCGCATTAATATTAATGTCATCTGGGGTGGCAGAAGACGATGCGCGAGGCTGACGCGACGTAGACGAGCAGCGCTGGCGCTTCTTCGGCGACGGTTCATCAGGGATACGATATGGTGCGGGGAAGAACGCGGCGGGAGGAGTCCCTGGCATTTTGAGGGACGCGTCGGTCACGCACGCGGCAAGAGGCTTGTGATTGGTGCGGTTTGGCCTTGGATAGAAACACGCTCACGTGGTGTTCGAAAGCTTGACCATACCATCATGTCCACGCAGAAAACTCCAAAGACTCCTTCGCATCGCCGAGTCCGCTCAGAAGCAAAGACACCCTTGACACCTTCTCTTCTCGCTGCCTTCAACACTGTCTCCATTGACAGTCCGATCAAGCGCGCAACCTCAACCTCCATCCCCCTCTCCGACGCATTCCAGCGCCAGGCCAGCGGAGGCCTTATCCGCAAAGGTGGCGTCGAGAGTCGCATCGACGTCGTCACGTTGGATTATGTCCCTCCCCCAAAGTCCGCGGAAGTAAAGCGCTCTAGGTCGACTCCCGCCATCGTCAGTCGTTTCTGCTCTTTCACCGTGTCAAACAAAGCTCATTGTCACCAGAATCTCGCAGAACGCGACCGGTTCATTACCTCGCGCGACCACACTCTTGAGGTGGCAGCCACGCTCGACCAAATGTCTCTCAACGTCCCCTCGGGCTCTCCAACTCACACCGCTCGCCTGGCAGCCGCGGCAGGTGTTCCTCTCAACCGCCGTATTCTCGGATACCATCTTCCACCGCCATCCGCCTCATCTGATACCACCCTCGCTTTGCAGCGAGAATTTGTCCGTCCCCTCTATGCGAACCGTCCCGGTGCCATTGCCACTTCAACCGGCGCGACCACAAACAAGACCCGCAAGATCCCCACACAGCCTGAGCGCGTCCTCGATGCTCCTGGCATGGTAGACGACTTTTACCTCAACCTCCTGGGCTGGTCGTCCTTGAATTGCGTCGCCGTCGCGCTCGAGGGCATCACCTACATATGGAAGGCCGACACCGGCGCCGTCGTGCAGATGGGCGAGGCACCGGCCGGCACCTACGTGAGCAGCGTCAACTTTTCAAACGACGGCGCGTTCCTGGGTATAGGGCTGGGCACCGGCGAGGTGGAGCTGTGGGATGTCGAACGAGGGGTCAAGCTGCGCACGATGGCCGGGCATCAAGCCCAAGTCGCCGTGCTCTCGTGGTGGCAGCACCTGCTGAGTTCTGGTTGCGGGGACGGAAGTGTGTGGCACCATGATGTCAGGGCGCCGCGCCATAAAGTGATGGAGCTGCTCGGACACAGCGGGGAGGTGTGTGGGCTCCAGTGGAGGAAGGACGGAGAGCTGATTGCGAGTGGGGGTAACGACAATGTTGTCAATATCTGGGACGGTAGAGTTGGAGACGCGCCAGTCGCAGGCGACACAGTGCCGACAGGCAATGCCAAATGGACGAAAAGAAATCACACTGCCGCCGTCAAGGTATGTTCTGTCTCTGCTCTCCTTTTGCCAATGCTTAATATTCTGCAAAGGCTCTCGCCTGGTCCCCGTGGCAGCCCAACTTGCTCGCGTCCGGCGGAGGCACAAACGACGCGACTATTAACGTATGGAACAGCACGACTGGTGCTCGTTTGCACACGCAGACTACGCCGTCCCAGATCACGAGCTTACACTTCGCGCCCCACCGGAAGGAATTGCTTAGCACACACGGTTACCCAACGAATGCTATTGGGGTATGGTCGTACCCGGGCCTGGAGAGAGTGGTGCGTCTGCGTATTTTTTGTAGCTCGCGGCACGTACTGAGAGTCTAACAGGCGGAAATTCGCGATGCGCACGACTCGCGAGTGCTGTTCAGTGCGGTTTCGCCCTCGGGAGACATGGTCGTTACGGGCGCGGGAGACGAGAGTCTCAAGTTCTGGAAAATCTGGGACATCCCTGCGTCTGAAAAGAAGAGCAAGGGTGTCGCGCGCGGAAACGGAGTGACAAAGAGCGGGGTTCTGTCGATTAGATAGTAGCTAGGTACCTAGAATATTGTTGAAGCATCTGCAAGAGGAATCTGCTGGAATCTGTTGACGCTACAATATCTTGATGCCTGCTTTTTCTGGGAACCCTTGGGCGATTCCTTAACCCACGGAATGGTGAAACCATAACGTGAACGGGAATTGGTGGGACGGCAGCTCGCGGTGGACAAGGGGAAGACAAAGCGCGAGAGAGGTAAGAGAAGTAAGAGTATAAACAACACATTCGTCGGGATTCCAAAAGAGGAAAGCAAGAAAAGAGGTTATATATTTGCCTCTATTTGTATGATTGCCGGATACTACGAAACACGACCACGTGTCGTTCAAAACCAAACCCTAACTTTTAAGGTTCAAGGGTAAAGATACTAACGCGGCCACGTCCATTGATGTCCACGCAAAAAACTCCGAAGACACCTTCTCACCGGCATAAAGTTACTAACGAGATCCCCTTGGCGCAGAAAACTCCGAAGACTCCTCATCGGCGAGTACGCTCAGAAGCAAAGACGCCCTTGACTCCTTCTCTTCTCGCAGCGTTCAATGCCGTCTCCATCGACTGTCCCGGTCCTCTCAAGCGCGCAACCTCATCTTCCATCCCTCTCTCTGATGCCTTTCAGCGTCAGGCTAACAGTGGGGTGATCCGCAAAGGTGGCGTCGAGAGTAGGCTCGACGTGATCACATTGGACTACGTTCCTCCCCCAAAGCCGACTGCGGTAAAGCGCTCTAGGTCGACCCCCGTTAGTCGTTTCTGCTCTTAGAATGTCTAACTTTTTACAAAGCTGATTGTCTCCAGAATTTCGCTGGACGCGACCGGTTTATCACTTCACGCGACCACACTCTCGAGGTGGCAGCCACGCTCGACCAAATGTCTCTAAACGTCCCCGCAGGCTCGCCAACTCACACCGCTCGCCTGGCAGCCGCGGCAGGTGTTCCTCTCAATCGCCGCATTCTCGGATATCATCTACCGCCGCCATCCGCCTCATCCGATACGACCCTCGCTCTGCAGCGAAAATTCGCACGTCCTCTCTATGCGAGCCGCACCGGCGCCATTGCCACTTCAACCGGCGCGACTACAAACAAGACCCGCAAGATCCCCACACAGCCCGAGCGCGTCCTCGATGCTCCTGGCATGATAGACGATTTTTATCTCAACCTCATGAGCTGGTCGACCACAAATTGCGTCGCTGTCGCGCTCGAGGCAAGCACGTATATATGGAAGGCCGACACCGGCGACGTCGTGCACCTCGGTGATTCACCAGCTGGGACTTATGTCGGCAGCGTCAACTTTTCAAACGACGGCGCGTTTCTCGGTATAGGGTTGGATACCGGCGCGGTAGAGGTGTGGGATGTCGAACGAGGGGTTAAACTGCGTACAATGGCCGGGCATCAAGCCCCAGTTCCCGTGCTTTCATGGTGGCAGCACGTGTTGAGTTCTGGTTGCGGGGACGGAAGTGTGTGGCACCATGATGTCCGGATACCGCGCCATAAAGTGATGGAACTACTCGGGCACAGCGGGAACGTATGCGGACTTCAGTGGAGGAAGGATGGAGAGCTGATTGCGAGTGGGGGCAACGACAGCATTGTCAATATTTGGGACGGTAGAGTCGGGGACACGCCGATCGCAGGCGACACAGTGGCGACGGGAAGTGCTAAATGGACCAAACGAAATCATACTGCCGCCGTCAAGGTATGTTCCGCCTCCGTTTTTTCGACATGCTCACCTATTTTGCAAAGGCTCTCGCCTGGTCCCCGTGGCAGCCCAACTTGCTCGCGTCCGGTGGAGGCACAAACGATGGAACCATCAACGTATGGAACAGCACTACCGGTGCGCGTTTGCACACGCAGACTACGCCAGCCCAAATCACGAGTTTGCATTTCGCGCCCCATCGCAAGGAATTGTTCAGCACACACGGTTATCCGACGAATGCGATCGGGGTATGGTCGTACCCGGGCCTCGAAAGAGTGGTATGTCTGCAGCTCAGTTTGATTTCACGGCGCATATCAATATTCTCTCACAGGCGGAAATTCGCGATGCACACGACTCGCGAGTTCTGTTCAGTGCCGTTTCGCCGTCAGGAGACATGGTTGTCACGGGCGGAGGGGATGAGAATCTCAAGTTCTGGAAGATCTGGGACATCCCTACATCAGACAAGAGCAAGGTCAGCGGTCGCGGAGAAGGAGTAACAAAGAGCGGAGTCCTGTCGATTAGATAGCTGGATACCTATATATTTTAATTAACCATTGCGCGAAAAATGATTTGAAGCGTCCAAGCACCAATGCTCGTCGAATAGTCTACAAGCAGGCTCCATTCAGAGGCACTGAAATATGGTAACAAGTAAATAAGAAAACATCGCTATGCCTGCTTTTTCTGTACACCCTTGGGAAGTTCCTTAACCCAGGGAAGGAAGTCGCGTCCCCGCATGTATGGCCGCAGCACTTCTGGAATAACAAGACCCTGAGAAGCCGATTAGGATGAAGTCAAACACATCTGTAGTTGGGAGACATACATCGGGCGTCTGGTAGTTCTCGACCAGGCAGCAGAGCGCGCGCTCAGTCGCACAGAGCGTCCCGTTCAACATGTGAACGTACACCTTGCGTGTTTGGTCCTTGGTTTTGATACCGCATCGGACCTCGAGCCGCCGGCTCTCTGGTTGGCTTGTAAGCAACGCGCAGAAAAAGAGGAGAGCGAACTTACGGTAGTCTGTGCAATTCGAGCACGACACGAGCTCTTTGTACTCCTTTTGGAAAGGGAACCACGCCTCGAGATCGTACTTTTGCGCTGCCGCGAGATTGAGAGCGCCCGAGACAATACCGACAACGCGGTAGCGCAAGCCGAGGCTCTGGTAAAACGCCTCCGAGTTCCCAAGCATCGTGTCGAGCATCTCCCAGCTCTTCGTTGGGTCGGTGATCAAGAACTGTTCGATCTTCTCGAACTGGTGGACGCGGAAGATACCCCACATGTCGCGTCCTGCCGAGCCAGCCTCTTTGCGGAAGCAGGTCGAGTATCCGGCGTACTTGATGGGCAACTGGATCTGGGGCTGCTCGAACCACTCTTCGGAGTGGAATGCCGAAAGTGGCTGTTCCGAGGTTGCGATGAGATACTTCTCGTCCTCACCGATGACCTGCTCACAGATTAACAAAAGAAAGCGGTGAGGAACAAAGCACATGCTTTATAGAGTTCCTCGTCAAACGCGTCTAGTTGGGCCGTCTTTGCCATTTGGTCCTTGTTCATGAAGAACGGAGGCTGTATCTTTTTGTCTGAGGCAAGGAGTTCAAGTCTTCGTTGGAGTGGAGAACGAATAAGAAACTTACATCCCCGTTCTCGTAGAAATTCGAGGCCATAGGCAATCAAAGCGTGGTTAAGATCTATTCCGTCATTGGTAAGAAAATACCCTCTGTGCCCTGCGACTTTAGCACCTGCGATCTCAATCAGTAAGTGAAATTTAACGCGGTCACGGCACGCACCCCGATCGAGGTCCATCGCGTCTAATCTGAGCAGTACTTCGTGGTGAGCCATTATTCCAGCTCTCGCTGGGGGCTCATCCGTTTCTTGAACAGGGTGCCACGTCCGTACGGTGACATTATCGTCCTGCATACCATTCCAAATTTCGATCGCGTGCAAGAGAAATAATATGCCGAAGAAACACGAACCTCAGTTTGGCTGACGGGTACATTTTTGCCGACGATGTTGCCCACCATGCCGGCCTTGACTCTCATCGACGCCTCGAATTCCTTGGCTTGTTTCTGTATTTTGTCAACCTTGGTGTCTAGTTCTTTCTTGGCTGCCACAAGATCATCGGCCGATTCCTTGGCCTTGAAACGACACATAATGATTAAAACTGAGAGCGAGGGCTGGTGTTGGAAGCCTGCCTTTTTCTTTGCTGTGATTTCTTTTTGGATGTTATTGGCTTCTTTTTTGGTCTGATTTGCCTCGTAGTCCACTGGTATCGTCGAATGAGGAGCTGTCATAGACAAGCACAAGGACTCAATGCACTTTTCACCCAATCAGCATACATCTGGATGATCTCGTCGACGGCTTCGACTGAGTGGCCGCGTTTCCGCTGAGACTCGCGGATTTCTTCCGAGTTGCCGCCTTTGCCATCGATGAAATGGAGAATATCTAAAGTCATGTTGTGTGAGCGTTGAGAGCAAGTTGAGTCGAGTCGAGTCAAGAAGTTATAAAATCAAAGTCAAAGTCTAAAGCAAGTCAAGCGGTGATTAGATAGTGGCTGTGTAAGATTTGAATGTCCGCCGGAGTTGTCCGAAGCCTCAAAAAAGTTTGCCAGAACACCAATGGCGCCAATAACGCATGCGCTGTTCGAGTCTGCGTCGGGATATGCGGTATTCGAGACCAAGCTGTCCGATGACATTGGCTCCCGCACCCAGGCCGTCCAGCAGTCAATTAATGACCTCGCAAAATTTGGCAAAATCGTCTCGTTAATGAGCTTTTTGCCTTTCAAGAGCGCAGCACAGGCTCTCGAGAACATTAACGACGTTTCTGAGGGTGAGCCACGCTTTTTTCGTATTGAATTCAGCTGCAACCATGTCCTAGGGATTATCAACGACCACCTCAAGTCGCTACTTGAGCTGACCGTGTCCAAGACCTCAAAAAAGTCCCCAGTCCTCTTGGCTGTCTCCGACTCCAATCTGGGGAAGAGCATCAAGGATGCGCTTAACATCAACTGCGACGTCTCTGAGGAGGGACAGGAAATTATGCGGGGCATTCGGTTACATGCGACCAAATTGCTCAAGGGCCTCCAGTCTGACGACCTCACCAAAGCCCAGCTAGGCTTGGGGCACTCGTACTCGCGCTCCAAACTGAAATTCAACGTGAACCGGATCGACAACATGATTATCCAGGCCATTGCCTTGCTCGACCAGCTGGACAAGGACGTCAATCTTTTTTCCATGCGCATACGAGAGTGGTACGGATACCATTTCCCAGAGCTCGTCCGCCTCGTGCCCGACAATCACCAGTACGCCCGCGTTGCCCAATTCATCGGCGACAAGGACACCCTCGACGAGGAAAAGCTGCCCGATTTGGCCGCCATCCTCGAGGATGACACTACCATCGCGCAAAACATCCTCGACGCCGCCCGCGGCTCCATGGGCTCGGCCCTCTCCGACATTGACATGCTCAATATCTCGGCTTTCGCAACGCGCGTCGTCTCCATCTCTGACTACCGCAAATCCCTCGTGTCGTACCTGTCCGAGAAAATGAACCTCATCGCGCCCAGTCTGACTGCTCTTCTCGGAGAGCGTATCAGCGCGCGCCTAATCAGCCACGCTGGAAGCCTAACGAATCTGAGCAAGTACCCCGCCAGTACCGTTCAGATTCTCGGCGCAGAAAAGGCGCTGTTCCGCGCACTGAAAACCAAAGGGAACACACCCAAGGTAAACCTCCTCCGACATATGCTGAACTTTAATTAATGTGAACCCCAGTACGGCCTCATCTACCACTCCACCTTCATTGGCCGCGCCGGACCCAAACACAAGGGGCGGATATCGCGTTTCCTCGCCAACAAGTGCTCTATCGCTTCGCGGATAGACTGTTACTCCGGTTTGTCTTGTCCTCTTCCCCATACGACGCATTTACTCAGTTTCCCTTGCACAGACAACCCGACACCGAAATTCGGCGAAGCTCTCCGCGCACAGGTCGAAGAACGGCTGAACTTCTTCGAGACGGGTGCCCCGCCATCAAAGAACGCCGACGCCATTCGCAAAGTGTTGCAGGACCTGGCGCTGGAAGACGGCGACGATGACGACGATGCGGATGTCGAGATGCCTTTAACGACTCTCGAGCCCTCTCCCAAGAAGGAGAAGAAGGATAAGAAAAAGAAGAGAAAGAGCGACGCGATGGATGTGGATGAGGACGAGGATGACGAGGAACCTTCAGCGAAGAAGGCGAAGCTGTCGAAGGAGGAGAAAAAGGCGCTGAAAAAGGCAAAGAAGGAGGCTGCCAAAGCTACCGAAGGCGTGAGTACATGGCACACACATTTTTTCAAACATCTTTTAATTTTCTTTTACAGGAAGATGGGGATGGCAAGAAGAAAAAGAAAAAGGACAAAAAGGAGAAGGTGGCTGCATAGTTCTTATTCTCGTTCCTGTATTTCTGTTTTCTATCTAATGCTGTCCCGGGACTCGTGCGCTGCGTAAACCGAGTTTGAGAACGTTACGCAAGTTCGATCTCATTCAGTTTAATGGAAAACAGTGGCAAATGTCAGCCACTTGGTCTTGACCTCCTTCGCTTCCGTCTGTCTCCTTGAACGCTCCTTGAACTAGAACCATGCCAAAAGCGGCCAAAACGTCGAACTCTTCTAAAAACTCCCGCTCAAAGTCTAACCCGTTTACGCCCGTTCGCCGTCTATTCTTCAAGCTCGACCGTTTCAGGCCCGGAAACCGCAGCCGCCCCCAATACGCCCAATACCAAGAGGCCATCCAACACGGAAACCCCCAACCCGACCCCGTCGTTGACACACCCCCGCCCACCCCCGCGCCTGCATCAAGTACCAGCGAACGCGCCTGCGTGGCGCTGCAAAACGACGACCTGGCCGAGGACGCAGTCGTGATCACCGCCCTCTCGACGCTGCCTTTCTGCTGCCACGAAGATCTCCTCACCATGTCGCGCCCTGCGCTCGTCACCGTTGTCGAGTCGCTCAACGCCAAGCTCCCTGGGGTCCTGCGCATCTCTGTCAGCCGCACGCGAACGGACGCCACTATCCGGAACGAGATCGAGTTTGTGGTGGGGCTGAGGACGGAGATGCCGGCTGCCCCGCGTGCGCTGCGCCCTGATGGTGGATACGTGCTCGAGGTCGATGCGAACGAGGAGATGGATAGGACGCCGCCCACTAGCCCTTTGTCGCGGCGCGGAAGGAGGATATTTCAGAACTACGGGACGCCAGGGACACCGCTGGAGCGCCTCATGGAGGAGGAGGAAGAAGAGGATCGGCCGATGAAGCGCCAGCGGACGCAGTTGTCAACCTTCGAGGAGGCCGACGAGACCGACGACAGCATGGACGTGGACGTAAGCGCGACACCGACACCAATGCCCACCCAGCCCCGTGCACGCGTCATGCGCAGTCACTCAGAGGCGTCGCCGTCCCCGACGCCCCGCCCACGCGTCCTGCGCTCGCACAGCGCGAAGCTCCCAACAGACATGGCGAATATCAAAATGAACACAGCGTTCGTCAATACGCAGCGCCCGAGGTACCGGAAGCGGGAGGATATCGGGCGCCGCCACACTAGCCAGCCAGCCTTATCCAAAACGTCGACTCCGAAGCAGAAGGCGAGGGCGGCCAGCATCACCGCCGCCTGTGGCCCGTTCGTAGCGATACCACAGCAGAGTACCAGCATGAGTTCGTTGACGTCCGTGGAAAGTGTGGAAGAGTCGTTGGCGTCGTCGGATTCGCACAGAATTGGGATGGAGAGAAGGAGAAACAGCATCGAGGTGGAGAAGGGGATGGCGGTGGGGATGATTGGGATGAACATGCGCTCCAGTGCGCGCAGTATTGCAGATATGGATGTTGAGTGATACGTGTAGCGAGCATGTACTTCAAGGATTCAAATTTTCGTCGCCTGCCTCCTGCTTGACAGGACGGATTGCCTCCTCGAGCTCGGGAAAACTCTGGATGAGGGCCTCGTTGAGGTAGTTCCGATACGACTCGATGGCGACAATTTTGCCGTTCATGAACTGGTTTTCGGTCGCAGCACGCTCGAGGCGCTCGCGGGTGAGCTGCATCGGATTGCGGGCATTGTCGATATCTACCAGGACCTGCATTGGAATCATGGTGCGCAGGCCCTGGGCCATGTCGTCGATAGTGGCAAGGTGGGAGATGACCTCATTCACGCGCAGGCCAACCTGCTTGCCACCGCCTGGTTTGTCGCGCTCTTTGGTAGAGTCGTTTATGACGGTTGTACCGAGATTATAGAGGGCATTTGCGAGACCCAGAAGCTCGAGCTCGAGGTCTCCCTGTGTGCCAGATGGAGGAGGGGATTGGGAGGACCGGGGAGAGTCTGGGGCTGGCCCAGGAGTCGAAGGCGCCATGAGGGAGAGAAGCAAGAGACGTGAAATACGACCAAACACTTTTCAGTATGGCTAATACCACTGTCCAAGGCGCCCAATCCATCCATGGCCAAAATCCACAGGTACACGCCTCGTTCCTTTGCCATGCGCAAGTCTCCAATTCACCCAGTTTCTAGTCGAAACCGTCATCCGGAATCGCATATGGGAGTCTATATACTGGAAAGAACATTGCTTTGCGCTCACAGGTCCGCCATGTCGCCTTTTGGCTCGTCTTTGGTCTCATTCGCGTCTAGCTGAAAGCATCATCGACAAAGCAATCGAACTCAAGTTCATCGGCGGCGTCTTTGGAGGCAACCAGAAACCAACCGATTTCTTGGCTTTGCTTCTCAAACTGCTGCAAATTCAGCCAGAGAAGGAGATTCTGGTCGAGTACATGCGTGCGGACGAGTTCAAGTGTGTCTGTGCTCAACTGGTGTATTCCAGCACTCATGAATGCCAGGTATCTGCGAGCGCTTGCCGCGTTCTACATACGAATGACCTTTCGAGCGGTGGACGTGTATGAACTACTGGAACCGCTTCTCAAGGACTTTAGAAAGCTGCGCTACCGCAATATGAGTAGGCGGGACTGACTCTCGCCGCCACTTGTGCTGACTCGCGTTTAGATGGGTATTCATTGACTTTTATGGATGAATTCGTTGACCAGCTGCTGACGGAGGAGCGTGTCTGCGACATCATACTTCCTCGGTTGACGAAACGGTCTACCTTGGAAGAAAACGGGGAAATAGGACCGCGACAAAGCCGGCTGTTGGATGCATTGGAGGGTAAAAGCGACCGCGGGAGCGCAAGGAGTCGGTCGAGGAGTGCAAGTGCAAGTCGCAGCGCTCGCAAGAGTGCCAGCCGGAGTCGTTCGCCATCGGACGCTGGCTCTCGCTATGTGTCTCGGTCACCATCGTTGGAGCGCTTCCGTTCTCGTAGCCGCAGTATATCCCCCGACCGTATGCAGACAGACTGAGAATGTATTAGTACTTTATTTAAAGTTGAACTGAACCAAATAGGCAACGCTTGTTTCTTGCATCCTATATGCATGGCCTCGAGTAGCGCAACTGACCTGTTCCTTCCTCAGTCGTTCCCTTACCCTATCAAGGTCGTCTCGATTGACGCTGCTGTAGACTCCCTTGTCCAGCGTGGAACGCGTCTTCTTAGCTATTCGTTCGTCCATGTCCCCGCTGAGCCCGGTGCACCCCCAGAGCCGCGTTTCGGCACCTGGGACTCGGCCCTCGACGGCACTCTCCAGGCCTGGAAGGTTCGCGCCGGCGAGGTAATAACCCAGCGCAAGGCCAAGGACCGCCCAGTGGCTCTTGTCCTCGAAGAATGCAAGCATGGCATGCAGATCTCCGGTCTCTGTGTCCTCTGCGGGAAAGACATGACAAAGTGCGTTCTCTGTGCCCGTCGTACGCCCTGCAGCTCACTTAGCCCAGCGCTGACTACATTGGATTCGCCGATTCATCGCGCGCACACATCCAGATGACCCATTCTGCGAACGGCCCTCTCGTTTCGCTCGAGGAGGCCCAGCGACTCGAGAAAGAGACTGCAGAGGACCTCTTAAAGTCCCGCAAGCTCTCCCTCATCGTCGACCTCGATCAGACTATCGTGCACGCGACGGTCGACCCCACCGTCGGCGAGTGGCGGGCAGAAGGCGCGGCGTGGAAGGCGCGACAGACACCCAAGAATAAAGCTGATGCCAACGATGATGATTCGGACAGTTCTGACTCCGAGGACGAGTGTAATCCCAACTGGGAGGCCCTCGAGGACGTCGGCGAATTCAGGCTCGGGGCCGAGTCGTTTGGACTCCCATCAGGCAAGGGCAAGAACAAGATGCTCGAGAACGAGGGCCCTGTGTACTACATCAAGCGCAGGTAATTCCTCTCTGCCCTTAACTGCATATCTTTTGCTTATCCTCGTTCCTCAAGACCAGGCTGGGAGGCGTTTCTTGAGGACATGGCGACAAAATACCAGATGCACGTCTACACGATGGGCACGCGCGCGTACGCCGAACAGGTCTGCGCGCTCATAGACCCAACGGGAAAGGTTTTCGGCGGGCGTCTGCTCAGTCGAGACGAGAGCGGAAGTCTCACGCAGAAGAGCTTACAGCGCCTCTTTCCGTGCGATACCTCAATGGTGGTCATCATCGACGACCGCGCAGACGTCTGGGAATGGAGTCCGAATCTCATCAAGGTCGTTCCATGTGCGTGTCTTTCTTTCCTATCCTGCCTCGCGCTCACTTGCTTCCCAGACGACTTTTTCGTTGGAATCGGCGACATCAATTCCGCGTTCTTACCCAAGATTGAGCCTTTGACCCCGGTGACACCCACTCCTCCTCCTGCGACCGTCACAAAGGCCGTGCCCGCTACCCCTGCGACGCCAGAATCGCCACCCTCTGCTGACCCCGCGCAAGTGACCCCCTCACTTCCCGCGCCCGTTTCACCTGTCGAGGCCGCTCAGACAGAGCTGACAGAGAAGGCGCTGCTGACACAAAATTCGATCGCGTTAGAAGCGCAAGTGGAGGAGCGGCCATTAGCGAAGAAGCAGGAGGAGCTGGAGGTTGCGTCAGACGAGGCGCCCGGCACGAGCAAAGGCGAGTCGCCGACCGCGGCTAGTGAGACACAAGAGCCTACACCGAAAAAGCACCAGCGCAAAGCGGCGTTACTAAAGAACGACGACAATGAGCTGCAGCGGCTAGGCAAGGTGCGTCATTTGGGTCATACTCAGTGTATGCGTCCGTCTTGATCCAACATCTAGCTCTTGGACGAAGTGCATCGCCGATTCTTCACTGCTTACGAGGCACGACGGGAGGACAAGGACAAGGAGAAAGCCGACGGCTTGAAGAGGCGGCGGAACTCAATCAAGCCCAAGCCGGCGCACGACGTGACGGTGCGGTCCATTCTGTCTGCATCATTCTGGCTCATTTTTTGTTTATTGAAGCTTATCATCCCCCGGCTACGGGCCGAGGTCTTTGAGGGCGTCCATATTCTCTTTTCCAGCGTCATCCCGCTCGACACTAATCCAGAGACGACGGAGATCTGGAGGATGGCGCGAATGTTCGGCGCAAAGTGCTCGACGGAGCTTACCGCTGACGTGACGCATGTCGTCGCTGCAAAGGTATGTGTTTCCCTTCTGATCCTAGTTCTCCGTATTTACTTGTTACCTGCAGCGCGGCACGGTCAAGGTTGACGCGGCACGAAAACGCGGGGGGATCAAGATTGTGTGGCTCGCGTGGTTCACGGACTGCATCGCGCTGTGGCAGCGGCAGGACGAGGTTGCCTACCTGCTTGACGACTCGCCCACCTTGCCTGTGAGCGCCGACAACGCGCTTCCCGCGTCTTCATCTGCTGAAGAGGAGGCAGACGACGAGGAGTGGGATGGCTCTGGGCATGGCGAGGGGGCGAACAGTGAGCTCGCGTTTGACGCGATTAACTGGAACGACATCAACGATGAGGTGGATGCCGCCATGAACGAGAGCGACGATGATGAGGGGGATGACGCGCGAAGTGCCATGTCCGAGGAGGACTGGACAGACGATGCGAGCAGGTTGGTGCTTCGGGCCCTTCTCCCACTTTTTCTGACAATTACTCCAGTGTGCGGACCAATAGTGCTCCAACAACGCCCACGCGGCCGCGCAAACGAATGCGCAGCATAACGCCCGGGTCTGTGGATGGGTTGAACGGGACCGGCTCACCGCTGGCGAAGCGGAAGAAGGTTGCCGCAGAGCGGACGGGATATTCCAAGCTCAAGGAGGCGGTCACTGCCAATGATCTCCCGAGCGACGACGCGCCGCAGAGCGGAGAGGCGGTCCAAGCGGCCAGTCCGGGATCCCAAGCGGGCGAGGCGATGCAAGAGGACGAGGAAGACGAGGACGGGGAAGACGCCGAGGACGAGGAAGATTTCCTCGCGCGAGAGTTGGAAGAGGAGTGGGGATAGCGCGTTTTCTTTGGGCCAGGCTCATCTGTGTATCTATAATCTGCACTTTGCTCTCGTTACATTATCTTTCCTGGATGTTTAGCTAGTAGTGTACATTTACTAGAACTGACTGTATTCTGGTCAATCTGTATTCATTTCGGCCGACGTGTAAAGCGCCATCAACAACTGCTGTCAGACTGAAAGGGTCGACAACTTCCTTCGCTTGACTGCCATGGCGAACATCTCTGAACCCGAACCCGCAAACTCTCTTGGCTTGAATTTCGACCAGCTTAAAATACAAGATCCTCCCGAGCCAGAGCCAAAGTCTGTGTCTGCTGAGGAGGTTCCTCTGACTCCTCAGGATGCAGACGCGGACAGGAAGAAGCCCTACATTAATCCTGAACGCGTCAAGACTGGGGGCAACCAACGCGTACGTTGTGTCTTTTGTTCGTGTACCCATCTAATGCAGATCATTAGGATAAACTGAGCGAAGAGGCTCTCTCAGAGCGTATGGCTCGCATGCGCGAACAGAATGAAAAGATCAAACAACGTCGATTGGTGAGTATGCGCCCGAGATTTACGAACAATGTTCCTTATTCCCTACAAGGATGTCCAAGCAGACGAGGATGCTTTTAAAAAGACTCAGGAATCCGAACGCGTCAAACTGGCACAGAGCCGAAAGGTACAGGAAGGTTAGTTGGTCTCGGATGAACTGGGGATGCGATGGTAAATCCGTGCTTTTAGGTGTCGATCGCACGCGAGAGCAGAACGCGAAACGCAAGTTGGACAAGATGCAGAACAGGGAGTGGGACTCTGGCAAGCCTGTGGGCGGACAGCGCAGCCAACCTCCGAAATCGGATGGACCGCGCACGCCTCAGAAAGCAGAAACCTCTGCTGGTCAACTCAAGACGGAGACCGAGGGGGAGACCAAGTCCGAAACGACTTCAACACCGGCTTCGCCCTCCCCCGCCAATGACTCTGGGAACTGGACTCGAGGAGGACCAAGAGGATCGCCTCGAGGCAGAGGAGCCGGAAGGGGACGCGGCCGAGGAAGAGGCGGCGTGGCTGGGACTGCTGGTGGATCGGAGAAGTCTGCAGAAGCCCCTGCGCCTTCGAAAGACGCCCCTCCGCATGTCGCACTGAAAGAAGAAACCTCGTCATGATCCTTCCTCCGCCCTACCGTGTATAATGCTTTCGCTTTCGTATACTGCTGGTGGATCGGAGCAGTCTGCTGAAGTTGATGCGCCTTCCTCTCATTGAAAGAAGCAAGTCATGATCCACCCTCCCTATCTTGTATAATGCTTTCATATCCAACCCATCTCATGTACATCGCATCTAGTATTTGCACTATACAAATATACACACTAACCTCTATTGAAAATACATTGGTAGTACCAACCCTCATGTGCGCCAAACGTTCCTTCTCACCAGCGTGGACGTGGGGAGTCGCGTTGTTGACGGCGCACCCGCCGACCTCTTTTGAATAGCCAGAGGAGTTGCTGCGCGAGGCACCTCCATCTTCTTCTTGGGCTTATTCAAGGACATCCGGTTCAACTGCTTGAGCACTGGCTTCGGAAGACGCGAAGTCTTGGTGGGTGTAGAGACCTCAACATCCTCTTGAGCCCTTTCCGGCGTCGTCGCCGGCGTAGAGACGGTCGCATCGCAGAACGAAAGCGACAGGTCCTGGGAGTCCGGGAAATCGAGGATGCACCAATTCGAGTCTTGACTGATATTCCCTTCCGAGTCTGAGCTGACGGCCCCATCGTCTGGGTCAATCGATACCAAGTCTTCCCTTTCCTCCTCGATCCTTCCCAATGGCCCCAGACGGTTAGAACAAAGGCTGTGCTTGGAAAACGAAGGAACTACGTTTGCAACAGAAAGTCCTCGGGCTTGAGACGCTTTTAGCATCTAGAAGCAAACACGCCAGGATCAACGTTGGACGATTATTATTTCGAAGCAGAACCAAATACCTGAGGAGGGGTATTCTCAGTTCTTGAGCCGACCTTTCGCTTCCCCATTGCCTTGCTACTTTGTTGGGCTGAATTCCGATTCGAAGAAACATTCGTGTCTATTTGGCCTAGAGGAGGGCGGGTCTGCTTCGACACCGAGGAGGGGCCGCGTTTGAAGAGACGCTTATTAGACGAGCGGCTGGCGAGTTCGGTCTTGAAAGACTCGCTCGCTAAGGGCGAGAGGCAGGATAGCTCGGATCCAGAGCTGCTAGGTGTGATGTCTTCCGGTATGACTGGTATGACGTAGGCTGGTGTCGACGAGGTTGAGGAAGCAGACGAGCTGGACGCTGAGGTCGTAGGGCCAGACGAGCTGGAAACTGAGGGTGTAACGGCATCATAGGGGAGTTCGCTGATCTCTGCCTGTGAGACGAGGGAAGCGGGGGGTCCAGACGAGCTGGAAGCTGAGGGTATAACGGCATCATAGGGGAGTTCGCTGATCTCTGCCTGCGAGATGAGGGAAGCGCGGCGTCTTGAAGCCATCAGTTCTTCGACTGCCTTTTGTCGTTCAGCGGGTAGAGGTTCGTGAATAGAGGAGATGGTCGAAACTGAGGGGGTAACGATTCCCGTTGGACCTTGCTCCCCGGCGATACGTTTCCAGAACTTGGCGATCTTTCTGGCATCTCTGAGCTCCTTCCTAGTCTTGAGAGTGAGAGTGAGGGACGACCTATATTCGTCTGGCGTCCGTGGACCAGTGACGCTAGGAATGATGGTCGACCACGGACTCCCAGGGACAGCGGCAGCTTCTTTGATAGCGTCCACTAGCGACTGGTCGGGGTCGATTCCCGCGCGCATGGCGGCATGGGCGTCACCCAGCACGCGTTGATGGAGACCGATGCTGATCATGAGTTTGAGAAACCGCTCGTACTGCGCTAATTTGGCTTGCAGAGCGTCCATCTGTGATCTGTCTACCTGCGCTTGACGCTGAAGGAGGGAGTTTTGATGCAATTGCGTGAAGAGATCGGCCCGCGCTGCGTCGAAGTGGGATCGGAGTTGTACGCATTCCCTCGCCAAGACGGAAACGTCGTTTTGAAGGCGCGCATTGGCGGTTTCGAGTTCAAAAATGGCGTTGGATGCATCCGCCGGGGTGGGGAAGAGGAAGGTTTGAGGGCAGGCAGGGATGGCGGCGGCAAATAAAGCAGCTTGTGCAGCATCGAGAGACAGAGGGCGATTAGAAATGTAATCCCGAGCGAGGGTGGGCTTAGGAATGGAAGAGTCGGATTTGGACCTGCGGTGGAAAGAAAAGGCAGGGAATGACTTGAAGAATCGCATGGCGGGAAGAAGAGAGAAGTTTCCCGATTTGGACGCGAGCGGTTGTTTGGTTTCAATCATTAATTTTTGCCTCCAACCACGATGGGGCGAGGCATTCTGCTTACTTCAAATCTACCCCAACTTCAAAACCTGATCAAACGGGACCCTGAGGCATACAAGGAAGAGTTCCTGCAGCAATGGAACCATTATAATTCCATTCGACGCATATTTGCTACAAATCCAGACGAGCAGGCGACTCATTTCAGGGAGCTCGTAACGTTTATATCTCAGGTGGGCTCACATCTCTTTGACTTCTTGTCCCTCTTATAACAGCCCAGGTCGCAACCTGCTACCCAAAAGAAACTGCAGAGTTTCCGACCCATTTGTCCACTCTCCTCCTCGAGAACTATGGAACTCTATCTCCGGACACACGCAAAACCCTCGTCCAGAATCTTGTAATGCTCAGAAACAAGGATGTCATTACATCCATCGAGTAGGTCGTTTTCTTGTCTGTTTAATATTTCTCATACATTGCTTTTAGCCTTCTCAAGAGCCTGTTCCCCCTTCTTCCCCGTACAACGTCTTCGTCGTTGCGATCTTTCATCAGGAAAACTATCTTGTCCGACATCAAAACCGCCAACATCCGTTCCAAAAACCACAAGCTTAATCGTGCCGTGCAGGCGATGCTTTTTGGCATGGTTGAGAGGGGAATGGAAGGGGAGGTTGTGGGCGACAAAGGCAAGCTCAGAGCGGGCACCGGGGCCGGCCCAACCACCGACCGGATGGCACACAATGGTGAGGAAGCCATGTGGGCCGTCATCCTGACGAAGGAATTATGGCGAAAAGGAATATGGTGAGAGTCGCTTCTCTCCAAGTATTTTACAATCAGAATTAAACTGGTACCAGGACCGATGCAAAGCCTGTCGCGATCATTGCCTTGGGATGTTTCCACCCTGTGGTTAAAGTTCAGAGCGCGTCCATCCATTTTTTCCTCGGCAGCGACGAAGAAAAAGAAGACAGTGACGACGAAGGCGATGAGGACGTCGATGTCAGAGCCCTGCACCACCGGCGGGAGATCAACAAGAAAACGAGGAGTGGAGACAACAAACTCCGGAAACAATTGAACGCAGCCAAGAAGGTATGGTCCCACATCTTGAGCAATGACTCGTACACCCATGTATACCCCAGAAAAAGCACAACAAGCCCGAAGCTACACCCAATTTCTCCGGCCTGCAACTCCTCAACGATCCCCAAACATTTGGCGAAAAACTCTACGACATTCTCAACCGCTACGACAAGCGTTTCTCGCTAGACCACAAAATATTGCTGATGCAGCTCTTGTCCCGCGTTATGGGCTCGCACAAGCTCTGTGTGCTTGGGTTCTACACGTACATCGTTAAGTACCTCACGCACCGCCAGCTGCGCGTTCCCGCCATCCTCGTCGCGCTTGCCCAATCCGTGCACGACCTCACCCCACCCGACGCCGTCACGCCCGTCGTCAGGAAGCTCGCGCACGAGTTCGTGCATCCTGGCGTGGCGAGCGAGGTCATCGCTGCGGGCCTCAACGCGATTCGCGAGGTCTGCCGGCGGCAGCCGTGGTCGATGGAGGAGGACCTGCTCGGTGATCTCGTCGAGTATAGGAAGAGCAGAGACAAGGCAGTGACGTCTGCTGCCCGAGGGCTGCTTCAGCTGTTCCGAGAGGTGAACCCAGGCATGTTGAAGAGAAGAGAGCGGGTATGCCAGGTTGCTCGGTGTTTGACTTAGACGCTCACTTTTTATTTTTTCTCAGGGTAAAGATGCCAGTATGGGCCTGGCTAGTGGTACGCAACCCCTTGCCTTTGGGCATAGCGCCGACGCTGCTGTGGATATCGAAGGATTGGCGGTATGAGTTTGTTCGTCTACGTTGCGTCGACGCTAACCCGTTTGCAGCTCTTGGAAGACCATCTGCAGAAATTGCGCGACGAGGACAATGTCGTGATGGAAGAAGACGACGAGGCAGCATGGGAGGGCTGGGACGCCGATTCTGATTCCAGCGACTCGGACTCGGAGGACGGGTGGATCGACGTGCCGGACGATAACGAAGACCTCCACATTTCCGACAGTGAGGATGAAGACAAGCCCAAGGCAAAAGAACCTCCTCCCGATGCTGACCTCGACGCTGAAAGCGCGATCGATCCGGCAACCCGGATATCCACGCTCGCGACGACCAAGGTGCGTTACGCCTCTCTTCCCACCGTGGATGTATATTTGATTACGGCGATATATAGATCCTTACCCCAGCAGACTTTGCGCTGCTGAACGACCTGCGGATACAGGCCGCTGCCAAGGAGGTGGAGAATGTTGGTGGCTCTCGCGCAAAGCGGAAGCTCGCAACGTTAGAGGCGAACAAAAAGGCCGTGCAAGGGGGCACGCAGCCCGAGGACGCGTTCATTTCAGAGAACGACATTCTCGGCCCGCGGAAGAAGGCCAAGTCGGACTATGCGGAGCGGATGGCGAGTATCGCGAAGGGGCGCGAGGGGCGCGAGAAGTTTGGGTCGCATAAGGGGAAGAAGAACAAGGAGACGCCGAGCAGCTCGACGAACAGGGAGAAGGCGAGGAATAAGCCGATTATGATGATTCTGGGGAGCAGCGCGGTGAGGGGAAAGAAGAAGGCGTCGTTGAGGGAGAAGCAGCAGAAGCTGAGGGCGCATATCAACAAGTCTAAAAAGTAGTAGTTTGGGAGCTGTGTATTTTATTATACAGAGACTTGTTGGTACATTTGGGCTACAGAATCAGGCGAATTCTCCCTTGGCCATGCGACACGCGAGTTCGAACCCAGACGCCCAGTGCGCAAGCCTGGCATCCACCACGAATCCCTGTGCATCATTAGTGTTCAGAAAATTTTCGGTGCGGATGAACCAACCTTTGCGTCGTATGCTAAGACATGAATTAGTAAGGCGAAAAGTAGGATGGATGGATGGTCACCTTTCAGCTCATCATTCAGCTTCGCGAGCTCCACGACGCGCTTGACAATAAACTCGCCCGCCTCGAGCTTCTGCTCCGGCGTCTCCATCTTGTCCGCCAGCTCCACGTTGAGCACGACGAGCTTCATGTTCGCCGTGGTCATTCCTTACAGATCCATTCAGCATTGAACGGCCGCGCGTCGCGTCGAAGCAAGAGTTTAGACACACCCGGATCGGCGACGATAACGGGTGTAGACTCGAGGACACTCTGAGCCTTGAAGCCGGTCTCCTCCTCGAGCTCGCGGATCGCAGCCTGCTCGGGCGTCTCGCCCTCGTCGATCAGCCCCGCGGGCATCTCTATGATGAATTTATCGATGGGCGGGCGGTACTGCTCGATGACGATCGTGGACAACGGGAACGCGTTTGTCTTGGAGCGGATTATGGCGAGGACGGCGACGGCTGGGGCGCGTTACGAGGACAGCATTATAATTTCTATTAGACATTACCATCGATTCCGGAAGACTTGCGCGTCGTTCGCTCGGCGCTAAGATGATTCGGACATGGCCAGAGTGCAAGACTAGAAACGAGCGCACCATTCCCACAGACGCTAGGGACGTGTTAGCCTTGGGCATTGAGCGCGCAGAGACCCGAGCCAACCTCTGCTCCTGCGGCGTCGCGGTATTTAATTTTCTTGAGCGTGATCCATCTGGATTCAGCCTCAGCGCAGCACACGACGCGTTGCAACGACCGACTTTGCCTCGGAGGCAGACATGACCGACGTGGAGATGATTTGCGGCGTCGAGGACATCGTGCGTCTACTCCTTGGGGTGCGATGCAATGTTCGTGAGAGGAGATGGCAGAGGCGCTTGTGCATCTATGTATGCACGCAATAACGAGAAATAATTAAATTTGGCGTCAAGTAGTACATCCGAATATAAAAATAACGTTTACGCCTGCTGCGCTCATTGCTCGTTCACAAACACCGCCGCCATGCCCATCCCGGTGCCTATACACATGCTCGTCACGAATATCTTCTCGTTGTACTGCTTCGCAATGTTGAGGCCCGTCGCGATTTGGCGCGCACCAGCTGTAAGCACAATTCAGAAAAATATGCTTTGTCAAGGGACAATACGTACTGCAGCCGAGGGGGTGGCCGATGGCGATGGCGCCGCCGTGCTTGTTGACCTTCTTGTAGTCGAGCTTGAGGTGGTCGATGGAGAAGATGGCCTGCGACGCAAACGCCTCGTTGATCTCGAAAAAGTCAATGTCGTTCACGGTGAGACCCGTCTTCTCGAGGACCTACAATCAAATAAAATTAGCAAAGGTCGGAGTGTGGATGGATTGGATTGTACCCGGGGAATGGCGTACGCGGGGCCGACTCCCATGATTCTCGGGGGGACACCGATGGTTGCAGCCGCGACGTATTTGCCTATGATGGGGAGACCGAGCTTCTTTGCGACGCTCCTCCGTGCGAGCAGGACCGCAGCGGCGCCGTCGCTAACCTGGGACGCGTTGCCGGCGTGGGTGCTGCCGGTCTTGGAGAACGCAGGCTTGAGCTTGCCGAGGCTCTCCTTCGTGACGCCGTCCCGGACACCATCGTCAAAGTCGACAGTGACCTTCTTCGACTCTTCGGTCTTGGGGTCGACCCAGGTGACCTCGATTGGGAGGATTTCTGCCTTGAAGCGACCCTCCTTCTGGGCCTTGGCGGCCTTCTGGAAGGACGCGGCGGCGAAGGCGTCCTGGAGGTCGCGGGAGATGTTGTAGTCGGAGGCGACGTTCTCAGAGGTGATGCCCATGGGGATGGTGCAGTCCTCGGCCTCCTGGGTGGAGAGGACGACGTCAGAGAAGCTTTGGGGCTGGGCGGCGGCGCCGAAGCCGTGGGTCATGCTCTCGACACCTGCGCCGATGCCAATGTCGATCATGCCGGTCTTGATCTCGTTTGCGATGTGGCTGACGGCGGTGAGGCCGGAGGAGCACTGGCGGTTGACGGTGTGGACGGAGGCGGTATTGGGGATTCCGGCGTGGAGGGCGGCCATGCGGGCAGCCGAGGCGCCGCCGGCGGGAGCGAGGCAATTGCCGACAGAGACATCCTCGATGTATTTGGGGTCGAGATTCACCGACTTGTAGACGTGCTGGAGGACATGGAAGAGGATTTCCTCGGGATTTGTGTCCTTGAAGCCGCCCTTGTTGCCCTGAGACGGGAAGGTAAGGACTGAGGGTGAATATAGCGGGGAATAATACCTTTGTGAGCGCAGAACGGATGGCGGAGACAATGACCACGTCGTCGTCGTGCTTTGCGAGGATAGAGGCTTTGGACATGGTGGTGGTTGGGAATAAGGAATATTGGGATATTAATACTAGTCTTTTTATCCGGTGGGGGTTATCACATGCCCGAACGCTAGCCGAGCCGGTACAGCTGATCCGAGCCGGTGGATTGGCATCTCTCCTTCTGCATTCACAAGTCCGTATAAATCCCTTCTCTTTTCGCCCTCTTATATTTTATGCAGTGGGTAATGACGGCGGATCCATCCCTGACCGCAGAGATCTCGTCCGCAACAAGTCAAAGGCAGCTCCAGTCGACAGACAAAACCAGAAACGCGCACGCTGGAACTTCTGTGCCCTCTCCAAGCGTCGTCTCCAAGAACCCGTAGTCTCGTGTGCCCTCGGAAAGCTCTACAACAAGGACGCTATTATCGAGTTTCTGCTTGACCGAGACGCCTATGGCGACGGCGAGAACATCTGCGGTCATGTTCGCTCCCTCAAGGTCTGTCCGTCTATCTGGCTTCAATCAGCGTTTTCATTCGTTTCTAGGACGTCAAAACGCTCACTCTGACGGCCAACCCCACCCCCGCTGTCCCCGGGACAGAGCCCTCGGAGCGGCCCCAGTTCGTCTGCCCCCTCACGCTCAAGGAAATGAACGGCACCATGCCCTTTGTCTACCTCCGCCCATGCGGCTGTGTCTTCTCCGCCGCGGGCCTCAACGCCCTGCGCTTAACCCCGCAGGACGGCGCGCGCGAGGCCGAGAAGGACACCTGCCCGCAGTGCGCCGCCAAGTACCAGCATGGCGCGGACTGCATCCCGCTGAACCCGACTGGCGAGGAGGAGGAGCGGCTCCGCGCGGCCCTCGAGGCACAGCGGCTGCTTGAGCCCGTCAAAAAGTCCAAGAAGCGCAAAGCAGCGGCGGACCTTGCGGCTGAGCCCCCCGCGAAGAAGGCTGCCCCTGCTGCCCCGAGCATCGCAACGGCGAGCAACTCTTTACGAAGCACGCTTGCCATGGAGGAGGCGAAGCGAAAGGCGGGCATGAGTGACGCCGTCAAGGCGCTTTATTCTGCTAAAGACAACGCCCGGAAAGAGACCTTTATGACCATGGGGACCTTTACACGGGTGAGTTTTGGGCTTTCGTGTTCGTCCAATTCTGACCTTCCCTCTAGTATGCATAGTCGAGTACCACTCATGTATGTAGCATAGATGTTCTATATTTTACCCTGTAATGTCAAGCGCGGTCCGCAAAGCCCTTTCCCAATTAGATGTCTACATAAATACCACGAAAGCACGTAAAGGAATGTGGATTATAAAGTAAGAGCCGTCTACGATCCAGTCCAACCAATCCATTACCACAAAAGCGTCCATACAGCACCGAATATACAGCCGCCCATTGCAGTCGACGTCGCGACGCTGCTCCACCTTTGCGATGCGCCGCTGGTGACCAGGGGGAACGTCATGGCGAACGTCTGTGTCGGGTTCGGCGCGCCCGAGACGGTGACTGTCGAGGCGCTGGGATTCGTCGCGGTTGACCCGTTGGTGGTCGACGCGCCGGCGGGCAGGACAGTGAACACCGGGGATGAGGCATACATGATGCCGCATGTGTAGTTGACGAAGAGCAGGAAGTAGTCGTCGCCCGGCGGGACGTCTTGCAGCTGGATGTTTATTGACTTTTGCGACCCCGAGACCGCGGGCACTGTATGCATTCTATGGGTTCTGTGAAATGAAGCAAAGACGGCGTGCGCACCGTTCTGTGCGACGAGGGAGAGCCCGTCCATGCTGAGGCGCGACATTTCAATGTCGAAGGAGGTTACGCCGTCATTGACGCCCTTGACCCAGGACACCTGCCGCGTCTGCCCGTTTGCCCATTGGTCATTCAGCTGCGGGGCGGTGGCCACAAAATATGCTGAGGCACAAGGCACAAGTGAGCCGGGGGCATAATACAGAGAAGATTCAAGCCACACCAGAGGCGTAAGAAGCAAAGGCGGCGAGGGCCAGGCAGAGTGTGTGGGGGAACATGGCGGTCGCAGACGAAAGAGAATTACGGCTTCCGGCCGATAACCCCGTGACAATTGCATTTCAGCTTTCTACTCTATTTCTATCACAAAAAGTGCTTGCTCTCTAGTCCCCTCAGCTTTGCTGCAGCCTGTTCTGCGGTTAGGTCTCTCTGTGCCTCCGCCATCAGCTCAAATCTGCAGGAAAAAATCAGCCAATTCCCAAGTAGCGACCACACACACCCACCCGACCAAAAATTTGCGCACGCTAGCGCTCCTCAGCAACGGCGGAGTGAAATGCAGGTGCAGATGCGCCACGTCGTCCCCAGTCAGCGTCGTGCGCTGGTGGATGCCCATCGAATACGCAAACAGACACGAAAACAGATTGTCGTATCGTATTGTAATCTGCGACAGCGCGTCCGCGAACGCGCTTTTCTCTTCCGCGGTGAGGTCTGATATCGCGGAGATGTGCCGCTTGTATGGGAGCACTGCGCTTGCGTCAGATGAAGTTTTGGCCGAGTCAGGTAAGCGCTCACGGAGGATCTCGTACGGCCAGGTCGCCCACCACGGTACGACGGCCACCCAGTACTCGTTCTTGACGACGACGCGTCCCTCGTCCGCCGCAAATCCGACCTCGACGTGTGCGTACTCGCAGAGCATGCACGGCCGGCCTGGGCGGTCGCACGGTGAGGATCGACCCGTGCATTGAATAAAACGCGCTAGCTAACCTTGGGGACCCTTGGGCGCGTCGGACGCCGCTACGGTCGACTGTGCGTACCGCTCAAGGTTCGCGAGCTCCGTGGCGGGAATCGTGGGGATGGCAGACATCGACCACACCTGGCCATGCGGGTGCGGGTTCGAGCAACCCATCATCGCACCTTTGTTCTGCGCCGGTTTAGTGGGATGAAGCCGACACTAGGTAACGAACACACCTCGAAAATCTGCACGTACTTGATGCCGGCCTCATTACTGCGTTTGGTGTATATCGCGATCCACTCCTCGATGATGCGCTCGATATCCGACAGGGGCAGCCGCGAAAGCGTGAGATCGTGCCGCGGGTGGAAAATCAGGACGTCGCAGCCGCCGTGGACGGGTTCCGTAGCGAGCAGCGGGTGGGGCGCGATCGGGGCGATGGGCGCGGGCGCAGGCAGGACGGCGGCGAAGTCGTTCTCAAACAAATAGGTTTGGTCAAACGGTGGGTTGGCCTGGCCCCCGGAACGCTTGTTCCCCGGGCAGAGGTAGCAGGTGGGATCGTACTCGGGGAGATTGGTGGGCTGCAGGGTTTCTGTCTGGCCGAGCCAGGGACGCTTCGCGCGGTGCGGGGAGACTAGGATGGTCTCATTTGTAAGGGGATTGACTGCGATTTGTTAAATCATGCCCAATGAGTCGAATAAAACGTTACATCTACGATGGGGGTGACTGGTAGGGTCGAACTCTGCCATGGCCAGAAAATTGAGCAACTCGATGTTTCTGGAGAGTTTCTTCGAGTTCCGGACCAACCATATGCGCTACTGATGTGATTCTTGATGGGGGATCAAGAATCGCAACTTGCCTTATGCAGTCACAGCCCAGCAAGCGGAGACGCGTCGAGCGCTCACCGTCCCCGACATACAAGCTCGACGACGAAGATGACTCGTATGTTCCGTATGTTTCTGTAGCGCAGCGGCGCGAGCAGAAGCTTGCGAAACTCTCGTCGCTGGCTGCTCCGAGTGAAAAACAGCGGGCCAAGAAGCAGCAGGAGGAGCAGGAGGAGCGCGAGGATGCGGAGAAGGAGGAGGAGCGCAGGAAGGACCGCGCAAGGAAGGAGCGCACTCTTCTCATGGAGGCACAGGAGGTGCATTCGAGAAAGGCCGCTGAAGGTATGTAGCACCTACTACTTGGCTAACGTCTCACTCGCATGAAGATTCCAAGAAGACGGACCTCGAGAAGGCTGCAGAAGTAGATGCAGAGATACTGGAGGCTATCAAGAGTCGCCGGAAGCTGGCCTCGGATATGGAGCTCGCAAAGGGTATATCGTATACAGAGTCGCTGAAGACTAGGTATGACTCAGTTGCCGTACTCGGCGTCGTTCTCACCGACATGTAGCTGGCGGCCGCCGAAATATATTCGCGACCGAAGTAATGAACAGCACCAAAAGATTCGCGACAAATACCACATTCTGGTGGACGGGGAAGATATTCCTCCTCCAATAGAACATTTTGTCGTATGTCTAAAACTTCCTGCGTTTTCAATTCTTAACCCACACACAGGACATGAAAATACCCGAGCCGATTCTTGAGCACTTGAAAGCCAACCGCATCACAAACCCAACTCCAATCCAGTTGCAAGGCATCCCTGCCGCGTAGGTATCGTTGGCTACTTCCCACCAACTACTAACCCATCCCGTAGTTTCACAGGACGTGATCTCATCGGGATCGCCTTCACCGGCTCCGGCAAGACCCTCGCCTTCTGCCTCCCGCTCATAATGATGGCCCTCGAGGAGGAGACCAAGCTTCCATTCATCCGCGGCGAAGGCCCCGTCGGCGTCATCCTCTGTCCCTCCCGCGAACTTGCGAACCAGACATACGAAAACGTGCTTGGGTGGTGCTCCGCCTTGGCGAAATCGGGAAAGTACCCGCAGCTGAACACGCTCCTGTGTATTGGCGGCATCTCCATGAACGAGCAGAGCCACGTTATGAGCAAAGGGCTGCACGTCGTCGTCGCCACGCCCGGCCGCCTCATTGATATGCTCGAGAAGAAGAAGTTTACTTTCAATAATTGCAAGTACCTTTGCATGGACGAGGCTGATAGGATGATCGATCTTGGGTTTGAGGACGATGTTCGTAATATCATGAGCTTTTTCACGGTCCGTCGATTTATTTCTGTTGTGCGCGGTCTAAAGTGCGTTTTTTTCAGGGCCAGCGTCAGACACTTTTATTTTCGGCGACCATGCCGAAGAAAATCCAAGACTTCGCGCAGCAGTCGCTGATTAGGCCTGTGCTGGTGAATGTCGGGCGTGCGGGTGCCGCCAATCTCGATGTGCTGCAGGTGGTCGAGTATGTAAAGCAGGAGGCTAAGATGGTATATCTCCTCGAGTGCTTGCAGAAGACACCTCCACCGGTCATCATATTCAGCGAGAACAAGAACGAAGTAGACGGTGAGCGGTAATTTCACTTTAAATTTGCTCAAGGATTAAAAAATTATCCCATAGACATACAAGAGTATTTGCTCCTGAAGGGTGTCGAAGCTGTCGCTATCCATGGTTCCAAAAGTACGGTTTTCATTCTCGGCCCAAGACGACGTCCTGATTTTTTGTTCCCAGCTCAGGAAGAGCGGCAGTATGCAATTAAATCATTCAAGTCGGGTGCAAAGGACGTCATGGTGGCGTCTGGAGTCGCTTCCAAAGGGCTCGACTTTAACGACATCCAACATGTTATCATTTTCTCCATGCCCAAGGAGATCGAGGACTACGTGCACCAGATTGGGCGTACCGGGCGGAGTGGGAAGACGGGAATCGCAACCACATTCGTGAACATGAACACCCCTGAGCCGACGCTGTTGGATCTCAAGTATTTGCTCATGGAGGCCGGCCAGAAGTGCGTTAAATTGTTTCCTCGTTGGATGAGCTGCTTATCTTTTAGGGTCCCGCCATTCCTGTCAACCATTGATGACGCACAGGGTGGCTCCATGAAGGGCTGCCCGGTTTGCGGTGGTGCGTCTCGTAAACTTTTTCGTGGAGCGATCCACCTGACGGATAAAAAATACAGGTCTGGGTCATGGTATCTCCAACTGCCCTAAACGCGAAGATGCTCAGCGGCGGCTTATGGCGTCCCACCGAACGACAGATGAAGGGGGAGGATATTAGGGATATTAGGCTGTTGTACGCAGTGAATTTGCGACGCGTCGGGCATCATTTGCAAATCTGTTTAGAAACCTGATCGAGACTGCCAAAAATATAAAGCATACAGTACCGAAACTCCAACGAAACTTACTCTGGTCCATGAACTACTCCCCCTACGCTCTTTGTGTCGTATAATCATTCACATTCGCTCGTTATGGATGGTCGCACCGGGGTTACGCGATCTTTACCGGACGTGACCTCGCCACTCGCTCGTTTATCAGAGTCACCACACTCCCCCACTCACTCTCGCAAATATGGCTTTGCGCGAAACCGCAAATTTATTGCGCTCGGTGCAGCCGCCCTCTCAGTCGCCTTATTGTTGGTTCTGCGCGACTTGACCGCTTTCTCCACTCATCCCGAGGCTTGGGAGCTGGCCACACCTCCCTCTCCGCCTCCCCTCGCGCCCGCCGCGCCTATCACACGCACTGTAGTCGCCACAGTCGTTAACACAGTCACCACGACTGTGGCGGCACCAACAGTAACCACGACGATATCTGCGCCAGCAGTGACGGAGACTGTGCAAGCAGTGCCACCCGTTGAACCCGTCGCGTTCGTGCTGATAGCATGGTCTGAGGACGCTGCCGCAGAAGCCGCGCTTCTAATCAAAGTGGGTCCCGGAGTTATGCATCCGACTCGTCGACGTTGACATACGGCCAGTCTATTTTAATTTATAATACCAGCCCCTCCGAGTTCCATATAATTTGCGATGACTCTGCGGAGGAGTACCTGAGAGCTCGGCTTCAACTCGTTCACCGGCCCCAGCACCCTCTCACTGTGCGGTTTTACCAACCGTCTTACCAGAGTATGCTGGACCGTATTGATCGCGAAGGCTCCATTATGACTGACCATTCTGCTGGCGTCTGTGCGTTGCTTTTGCATTTCAATTATGTCTTTACTGACAAGTGTGCGGATAGCTGGTCTCATGAAGCTATTCATCCACGAAATATTACCGCCTTCGGTGAAGAAGGTTATTTTTGTCGATTCCGACTCCTTGTTGGTAGCGGACCCCACCTTGATGTGGAAGATCTGGGATGGCGTGAATCCATCGACGGCCTTTATAATGGCGAAGTACTTATTTTTCAGCGCGCCGCGGCCTTTGTCTAATACACCTTGCAGTCATTCCGACCAAAATGCGGAAGAGTGGCATCACGCCTCGCGGATATGCAGCTGCGTTATGATGTTGAACCTCGAAAAGTTCCGCGAGATGCGGTTGATGGACTCATTCATCTATCGCGAGGACACGAGTGGACAGTTCCCCGCCGCGCTTGCGCCGTCCGCCTTCCGCGCCATGTATGGTGCACCGACTGGGCCAAATGGCCGGTACGAAAATGTGCGTCTCGGTGACCAAGGCTACTGGTGGGCCATCGTGGAGCACAATCGTCACCTCTTTGAGAATCTCAGCTTCGATTTCGAAGTTACGAGCTGCCTGCTCGAGACCTACATGACTGGCTTGGGGGACGAGATGACAACGGAGGAGACAGAACTATCCAGGCAGATATACATCGCAAATACACCCCAAGAGGTTAGTTTGACCATTAATATTATTTTTCTCATCCTTGATGAACGTTCCGTAGGGCACACCGGTTCTGCCGAAATTACTGCATTTGTGAGTCCTTTGACGTCTTTCCCAACAGTCCCTTATTTCCTCTGCGTTAGCAATTGTTTGCACGGCGTACCTCGCTACATGAATTGGCTGGGCTGGAATGACCCTAAAAACTATCTCAACCATCGATGGGGCAACGCAGTCAAGTACCACTGGGGATTCAAGTGGATCTGGCTGAACAAAGGGAACGGGGAAAATATACCTGACATAGCGAGCACATCTGTAGTCTTCGCTGACGAGCTGTTCGCCCAAGCTCAACACACACACTAGAGTTGTATACATTTGTTTTTCCGTTATATGTACTAGAATTAGTTTGTATTAGACCAATAAACCATTATCGCTCCTTCGGTTTGAACTTGAACTTTTTCAAGCTCTCCGGACCTTTCGACGCGGATGTTGGGGGCCGTTGGTATGAGAACTTCTTCCGCCAATCTGGATCGACCGGCTTGCCCAAGCAGAGTTGGAGAAATCCGCTGCCATACTTGACATATCGCTCATCTGCGTATTTCTTGGCGTCCACACCGAGGCTGTCTTGTGCGACCTCCTTTAGCCTCTCTTTGAAGGAGACAAAGTCTACAAACATTGTCAAGCGCGAACGGGGTTCCAACCAAATAAATACCTTGTGGTGGGGCAACACTCAATAATTGCAGCGTCTCGTCTCCCAACACGTCGTCCTTGGTGAGCGAAGGGTCGTCCGTCAAAATCAGCTCACGATGGACCACGAGTGCGCGATACAGTGTCTCTGGCTCTGGACAAGCTGGATGAGACGGTCCCTCGTCTTCCGAGTCTGAAATGACTTCGACAACTGGCGCCGCAGCTGCCTGATGAACGGGTTTCTTTGGGCTCCATTCGATCTCGTCATCATCGGCATACAATGACCGCGGCCGTTCTTGTTCCCGCTCTTGTAGAGGCGCTGCGGCAGCTTTCTTCGAGCGTTTGGCGGCCTTGGCTTTGGCGGCCTTTGTACTCTTGGGCCGATGGCTCAGCAGTAGCCTTTCACCATTGTCAAGGAAATCATCGGCCTTGGGACCGAGCTGAATATGCTGTGAGTGGTGGGTCAACCCACGACGAAAGATATCACCTTCAGGTACTGCTGGTGCCACTTGGAGGTCGTTTGAACAGATATCTCCGCCAGGGCATCGTGGAAGAGCAACTTGTTGAACAGTAGCTCAAGCAGCTCCTTCGGCATATCCTTTCCGGCACCAAAGGCGGGATGTTGGTCGTGTCGTTTCTCGCGGATGGGGGCTAAGTTCGCGCCCTTGAAAATGTTACGGCAATGATCTACCGTCACGTTTTCGTGGCCACGCTGCAAAGATTGCACTAGACTGAGAACGGTCTGGGCTTCTTTGGTGAAATCCTCGACGACGAGCAAGCCTTTGTTCGCACAATTGTTACATTGGCCGTGGCAATCCTTTTCGTCGAAATTTTCTCCGAAATGCCGCAGTATTTGAGTACGCCTGCATTCCGAATCGTTCTCACAATAGCGGACAACGGCACGGACGGCCTGTTCTTGCCTCTCTATGGATGCCGGGGTGGTATTCGGGTCTTTGGTGTCTTTAATCATCCTGAGAATGGGCTGGAGATCGCGGTATGCATAATCTACGAGACAATAAACGGTGATGTTTCAACTTGGCATCAGAAATACCCACATAGAATACAGTCTGCGGGCTTTTGGTCCCGACCAGCTCGGCCAGTTTCTTGATAGTAACTGAACAGGGCGGAAAATAAGAGAGCAGTTGAAACAGAGTAACGTTTAGGTACCCGTCCATATTCTTCGGCAAATCGAAATGAATGACGAATCGTACTGCACGGACAATTAAAATCAAGAACTCCGCGTAGAAACAAAAAGCCCACCATTCGCCTTGTCTATGCCCATTCCGAAAGCAATCTAAGCTGAATGTGAGTATACTTAAAAAATGTTTGATTATGTCAAATCACCGTTGCAACGATAATATGGCATTCACCGTTCTTCCAGTCGTTTTGCACCTTCTCTTTGTCCTCGTTTTCCATTTTCGCATGGAAGTGGGCAGCTTTCAAACCCTTCTGTCGAAGTTGTTGTGCAAGCGTTTCGCATTTGTCGCGTCCCGTCCGGTAGATGACACCGGTTTGATTCCGGTGAGACTCCTTGATCCAGCTAACCATGGCGTCGACGGATCGTTTGGGAGTAACGATGTAGTTCAGATTGGTCCGATTGAAGGACTGCGTAAAAACCGCTGGCTCCCTGAGTCCCAAGCGGGCTAGGATGTCATCGACCGTTTTTCTGTCAGCAGTCGCTGTGAGAGCCATGATAGGGACATCCGGGTAATCCTCGCGAAGGGTATGCAGATTTTGGTACTAGAACGTGTACTCGTCGTCAAGCAAGCACCGAACGATGGGATAAGTACCTACAGCATCGCGGAAATCCTGGCCCCAAGTTGAGATACAGTGGGCCTCGTCGATAACGAACCGAGCGAGTTCTTTGGATCGGTAGAGATGGGACAACATAGTCTTGGTGTTGGCGCTGATTTTCAACCTCTCTGGTGTAAGGTATAAAAACGTCGGCTTCTCCTTGGTGTTAAGGCGGTTTCGGATTTCCCGTGCTTCTGCCTCGGGTGTGCTGGACGTCAAAAGCACGGCATCGATGTTCTTCTTTTTCAGCCCATCGACTTGGTCACGCATGAGGGCCAAAAGAGGAGAAACAACGACGGTAACGCCCTTGGTTTTCCCGCCTAGGCAGACAGCCGGCAACTGGAAACACAAACTTTTGCCACCGCCTGTGGGCATAAGAACGAAAACATCCTGGCCATCCATCGTCGCATTAATGGCTGGTAATTGATTGTGCCGAAATGTCTTCAGTCCAAACGTTGACCGCAGATGGTGCTTGATTTCTTCCGCGTACGGACCTGTGAGATCTTGGAGAGGGTCCGGCTCTGCCACCACAGGATCATCGACATCATTCATGGTAACGTCGTGCAAACACGCCCATAATGCGTCGTCTTCATCGGGAGGATCGGGATCCGGTGCAAATGTTTTCTCGGAAGTGCTGGCGACCATAGACGAGCCTTCTCTCTCAGTCGTCCTGGTACTGGGATACAATATATTTTCGTCGGACCAAGTCATTGACGCGACCACAGGAGGCGAAGCAGGGATAATGCGAGCCGGGGTTTGTTGGCGCGTCGGTGCCACGGAAATGGATTCATGGAAACGAGCACCATGTACATCCCTCTCCCGATATGCGAGCACGTCATTTATTCCACGGATCCGATCATCCAACAACGACCTGAGAAAAAGGTTACCCGCAAAACAAATGAAAATGGAACGGACAAACTTGATCGCCTCAAGGGTGTGTATATCTTCCTTGGCTGCTCGGCCAGAATGAAAATTACACAGCGCCTCCATGTTTTGCCTGCTGTACTCATGATTGGACACGAGAATGATGTTCAAATCCGTAGTCGATTTCTTGGTGGGACAGTGAGTAAAATAGACACCGAACATGAAATTATTGGCGCACAGAAAGAAGATCGGGGTACTGGGTATTCAGTTGCACGGGAGGTGTGGAGGTTGCTGGCTGAATGCAATGCATGGGGTAATCCCGGTCGAGCATTTTGAACGGGCTGGGTTCGGGGGTTTTCATTCTCTTCCATGGCTCGTCGTCGTCGTCATCCGTGGATCGCGAAGGGACTGTCTTGGCTTTTCCCTTGCCCTTGTCATTTGCATGACTGTATGGCTTCGGTTTGAAGAGATTTTCCTTCTCCGACTTGAGCCGTTTAGACGACGGCTGCTCGGATGGAATGTTAGAGTCGGAGGAAGAGCGCTTGATGCCGGGAGATGGAGTGGAGTCGCTGGATATGACAATTGGCTCGTGAAGGGGTGTTCTCGAGTGCGAGCCACTGGCCCGAGGCTTTCCAAAGCCGGGAGTAGAAAAGGCAGGTAGCGTGGCGGTTGGTTGTCGGCGGACTTGTTGACGAGGGAAATGAGCGCTGTGCGGAGGAACGAGATTGCGAATACTGACGAGGGGGGGCTGATGTATTGACGGTGGCTGGTTTGAATTTCGCAGACTATAGATATGGAGATGCGGAAACAGGAAGAAGGAGGTGCAAGAGCCGTACCTTGGGCTGCGGTAGAGAGGGGGTCGAGTTTACAGTTTTGTGGCGCAGAACCTCGTCGATATTTGTCTTCAAGGCGGCCGACATGGCGGGCTGGGTCAACGTCGCGCTCTGTCACAACCACGTGACATCTTTCCAACTCGTTCCAAACATTCACTGGGTTCAGCATGGGCAAGGCTATATTCCCCGCAATGTCTGTTGGCGACATAGTGAGCTCTCTGGATGCATGGGGAGTCCCAATTGTTCCGGAGCAACTGCATCGCCCCACCCCAGACTTTGTGGAGGGCGTCTACTGTGCCTGTCTCTACCAGGTCACAAACATCAACCACGACGCGCTCCGTGAACCCGTCCAGAGGATTCTGAACAAGGCTACAATGGTGGAAAAGGTGTGGGACGCGCACCGTCGCGCGTTCGGTTCTGACGCGTCTCAAGGATCTTCACGCGACGTCACTCACGAGCCACATCTTGCTATACCATTTGTGCGTAAATTTCGCATACTGATGCCATCGTATCACCCACCAGATTCCAGGACGCGTCTCGCAAGAGCCGCCAGGGTCGAGGACTTTTGCGCGAAAGATATTCAATCCCCGGAACGCGAACGCACGGTGTATCTCCTCTCGGCGTTCATCAATTTTGTTAAATTCACAGAACAATTCTGTGAGCCGTTCGTCAAGAAACTCCGCGACCGGTCAGATGAAATTATCGCGGAGCGCGACCGGGTATCGCGTCACTTGGCAAGCATTACACAAGAGATAGATGTGGTCAAGTGAGTGTCTAGAATGTAACGCGGAATGAATCTCCTCCAATTGATAGCGCTCTTCAGGGCGAAAATGGCAGAAGACGAGCCACGATGTGAACAATTACGGGAAGAAAACGCCGCCCTCCGTGCAAAAATGTTTGCCACAAAGGAGTTTCAACTGGCGGTGGTCCAAGAGGTGGAAAATCTCAAGACGGAGAAAACTGCGCTTCTAGAGCGCAAAGTAAGTGTGCGCGGACAGTGTTTTCTTGCATTTAACCAGCGGCCATTAGGAAATTCTTAACAGCGAGATTGCAAGCACGTCCGAAACCATCGCACGAACCCGTTCGCGTATCGTTCAATCCCCGGAGCGTATGAAAAAGAACATCACCCAAATGAGTTCAACCGCGATTGAAGACAAGCAGACCGTTGCCATGCATGAAGCAAAAGCACGAGACCTCCAGGCAAAGATTAACGCCTTTTCAAATATCGAAAAGGTAGGCAAACGTTCTTGCGTGTGAAGGGAAGCCCGTCGGCTAACGGGCCCTTTCAGGACGTCCGTAGCTGCATCGAGCAACTGCAGACGATCGAGAAGGAAGTTTGCTCATTGCAAGACTCGCAGAAAGAACTCCACGAACTCAAGGATCTTTGTGAAGGTAAACAGATCGAGCGCAAAGAGCTTCACCTACGTCAAGAGGTGTGAATCGTGCCTTTTGAATCATCAAGTCACTTACACGATATCAGCGAGTCCAAAAGCAACTATCAAACGCTCACGAGAAGCTCGAACGCGCCCAGAGACACGCTGAAGACCGGAAAGCAGCGAGTCAAAAGACTATTGAGCGACTGCAGCGCCAATACGACGAAATGGTGATCGAACGGAGAGACAACGACAAGGAAGTCGAGCAGCTCCGTGAAGAGGGGAGCAAACTTGAGACAGAGGTACAGCGCTCCTTTATTTATTTGAAGATTCTTTGTTCTAATCTCGTGATCCTAGATGGCCCAGCACCTCAAAGCAAATGAAACCGAATTGAATCAGCTGCTTGCCGAATATTGGAAGCTTCGACATGACACAGGTAAATGTATACAGGTGCTGAACCCGGCGTTTCTGACTTGTATCACAGATTTATACATGGAAACGTTGGCCAATAAACTCAATATGAAAGTAGATTTCACATAACTATCGTCGTCTAGAGAAGCGCACGTTGGTTTTCATTTGGCCCGAAAGACGATCTTGCCTCGCGCTCATTACACAATGTACAACACACTGTAACCGTAATGTACAATCCGATAGTGATCCCATGCGAACATATGCACTTTCATCTATTTCTTCTGCTTTTTTCTCAGAACGCAATCGTCACAGTACCATTTCTTACTTCCCTCGGGAGCCGCCGCAAGTGTTGTGCACGTAAGATGAAACTGTAACGCAACTGGTCAGTCGCCGACGATGCTAACCCAAACTCAAAACCGTTCACCCATTCCCGTTTACAGCGTGGATCATCGCACGCGATCATCTTATTACGAATAAACATCGGGAAAGAGGATGGAGTGGATATGCGCACCTCTCCAAAGGACACTTGGTCACAGTAGCAGTAGCGCGACTCATTGGGGTCAGCATTCGGAATTACGGGAGGTTTGGGTCGGGGAAGAGGAACAATTTCAGCCGGTGGGGGATCCTTCTTGCGGCCTTTCCGGCCTTTCTTGCGAGGTTTGGGCGGTGGGGGAGTTTGGTTCGTGTCGTCAAGGTCAGGACTGAGCGTGACTCGGACAGGTTTTGTCCATTTGGGAACGACCAGCTCGGGAAGCAGGATGGGTGCTAGCCGCGTCCCGGAGCGCGCGCCGAGGGAGATGGCATGCTCCTGCTCTTGGATAGCTTGGTCGATGAGCCTGATGCTGCGATCCACCTGTTCCGAGGGTAAGCATGAACGAGCCCAATAGGATGAAGGACTTACAGAGTCACAGACGGAAAGAGTGAGGTTGACTTTCTCCTCTCGATCTCGAACGGATGCTTCGGAGAGTTTGGCCATGGTAGCCAGAATGACTCGACTGCTCAGTTGGCCGACCGACACTGGAGCTGACTGTGATGGAGTGGCCGGTGGAATAGATGAAGCCCCGTTTGCTGGGGGCAAAGGTTGATCAGAAGCGGTGGCCGAGTTAGAAGTTGGAACTGGATCCGGGTTGTCCAAAGTCTTCGACTCGATGGCTGAGTTCTCTGGGACCATAGCCGAGCTCTCCGAATCGGACTCGACCGTTGAATTATCCAGAGTTTCTGAATTGGCATTCTGCAAAGCTGCCGTCGGATTCTCCGAAACTGTCGACTGGGCAGTGGGCGGGACGACGGTTGGAAGAGGCTGAGCAGAAGCTCGACGAAATTGGACATAATTCCTGAAAGCCTCCAGTAAGGAAGCTTTATTCCCTGCGAACGGGCGTCAGGTGGCAGACGCTGCTCGACGCAAAGTCCACCCACGGGTATCCTGCTGGTCAAGCTCGCGTACCAAATCAAAGCGCCGCCACAGAATGGAAGAAAGGTCAAAAACTGGAGAGAGCTGGGTCTAGACGTCGCGAAAATTCAAAAGATGGAACAGACAGACCTTCGACATGCTCGTCTTTGAACGCGTCCCAAACCTCGCGTTCTTTGTCAAGGCGGTCCTGGCCGGTACTCTGCACGTATTTTGTGGCCCCGTCGCGTACAGCGCCCTCTTCTTCATCGGGAAAGGCTTGCGAGCGCCGCCTTTTGCGGGTCGTCGGCCGAGTCGACATTCTCAAGAAGAGTTACACGTGACACCGTGACTCGTTGTTCGTTTCTTCTACGATCACAGCTTGCTGCTGCAATGCTGCTGGCCTATGCTGCTACCTATACAGCTGGCCCTCGAAGAAACCGGTGTCCGATTGGTGCGAATCGGCCACAAAAACTGGGAGTTGGGAATGCTATAGTTTTTGCTACGATCAATGCTACGATCAATGACATCGGCATCCGGGACTCTTCGGCTTGACATCCGGCACACTTTGGCGGAATTGTCAACGCGCCACAGCCACGCAACGCGCTCCTCATCCTCTTACCACCACCTCCCACTGTGTCTCCCCCTTCCCACTTCCGTTAATGACCACGCCTAGGCACGATATCTGCCCATATTGCGGGCAGCAACTGGAGGCGTGTCCATCGGGATATTGTGCGGCTGACAGAAATTATATCATCCTTGAGTACAGAGAGGAGGCGCATGAACGTGAATATCTGCGCGAGCGACGGGCCACAGAAGCCGCCGTCATCCTGTGGCGGCAGTGAGGGAGAGGACATTGAAGCTGTGAAGACTGTGCCGATGATCCCGCTGATGGCCTTGACATGTTTGTTTGGCAAAATGCTACCATCAATGCTACCGATCATGCTACATTCGCCATCAATCCCAACTCCCAGTTGTATGGCAACATGGACTGGACAGCTTACATTTCGCGGCGCTATCAGTCAGGCGTTGATGCCCGGATGTCAAGTACGAGAGAGGACCCCAGAAACGGCCCATGTCAAAATATTGAAGTACTTATATGTGAGTGATAGTAGGCATCGCTCAGCAGTGCTCGCGCGAGGAGGAAGGCGAGAAAATGAGTTTCAATTTACCAAATTAGTGCTACATATGGGTCGGTCGGCTATCGGCTCCCGCGGCCGCTACGTCTTTCCCCCTGTATGTGAGGTATTCCTGACCATCAGACTCGATTTTCAGCATGGTTATTGTAATTAAAGGTCTGGCAACCCATTGAAGGAGCTCCAGCAGCAATCAACAATGACGGAGCTTGAGAAGCTCGATTAACTTGAGGCTTGGCTGCGCAAGGGAGAGACTCACCGATTGGGACGACACAAGATAGCAGTAGACCAAGGTTAAAACATCAAGGTTCGTCGTCCTCGCTATGACGCTTATGAGGGAGCTAATATTCTTAAATTGCCAATTTACGAAGACCAGGTTCATGATTTCGTTTAGACCTGCTGAAAGTCAATCACCGATGAAGTGAAAAGCTATTTCCACTTACGTATCCGGCAGGCATGAAATTAATGCTGGTGGGAACAAATACAAATGCACCAATTGTGGCTGGGACAGTTGTACCGCGCCAGAATCCTGGCCCGCTACCCAGTAGTCCACAGTGCGTAATAACAGACAAATCCAGTCCTTCGAGATGAAGGAGATGCTCTATAACAACTGGCAAAGTTACGAGTTCTGGACTCGGAGACGCAGTATATGTACCAACATCCAAGAAATCGAGTTGCAATTGCAGGAATTTGACGTCAGCTCCGGTGTGCGGACTAGCGGAAATCAAAGTGAGAAGTCTTTTGGAAGTGTCCAGCATTGGTGAATGAACAGATTCAAAGTATTTCTTCTGGGCCTGCGATGTCCAGCATTTCACAACCAATGAACATGTCCGCAAATTGTCATCGCGGCCGATCTCCGCCAGCTGATCAATCGCTTTGTCGATTAATTCCTGCGGAAATTCTCGCATTGGAGAAGCCTAGGTTGGAGATGTTGCAGATTTTTTGGAGGTATAATGCTCTGCAAGAATTATATTCTGCACCAGTTGTCAGCGAGTTGAACGAATTTGAAGCAGAACAGTTCTACAACAAATGTAAACAAGGCTCTTACAATCTCGTCTGCCACACTACTCTATGGGAAAAAAGTGTCAGTGTAAGACTCCAGGGTCATCATCTGAGGTTTCTCATATCCAAGGCCTTGACTCTGACTCTCTCGACTCTGACGCACCTCCAGCCAAAGCAAAAAGATCAAACTGGAGCGTCCTTTCTTTTACTGCTTGATGACCTGGTGACCTCGACAACTGCTCAAAAATTTACGACCATTACTTTACAGCTCTGACAACTTGCACGCTTTTATGACTACACCAGTATGTTTTCACGATAGATTATTTTTACAACCACACCAGTATTTTTTACGGTAGATTATATTGAGGCATCTTGGTGCGCTTGTGCGTGGCTTTGGGCTGTGGATGGGTTCGGAAGCATATTGTTCGCGCATTCACACCATTTCAGAGACCAAGGCAGGCCCTATCATTCAATGCGTACACTAAGAAAAATGACAACCGGGATTCAGGACAAAAAAGTCTTGACGGCTGAAATGCAGTCGTGCATAGCATACCTGAAAAAATCCTTTGGCTGCGTTGTCGACAGGAATGTGTAATTCAGATTATACATCCATTTCAGTACACCTTGACTCGGCTGGTGAGGTCTCAAGTCTTTGAATGGGTTCCAAAGCAGATTGTTCGCGCACTTGAGAGACAAGGTAAAACAATTCTAACAATTTTATGATTCAATACGTACACTAAGAAATTGAGGTAGTGATCCAGTGGATGGCCCTCGCAAGCATACAGGTTGTTGTTAGTGCTATCCTTGGCGAATCCAGTATTATTGCCCGTGTTTGTCCCGGCACTCGAGGCGCGAGGAACAGGAACAGTCGAGCAGACACCGGAAGGCACGGCCACTATCTCCCGAGGGAAAGGAAGAGATGCCAGATAGGAGGGATGGTGCGTGTGCAGTACGGTGAAGAGGAATACACAATGCGCTCGTGACGTCACGACTAGAACCGCATCGGGAATGGGCAGTTGTGCGACTCGTGTTACAGCTGCAGCAAGACGCTGATGACGATGGCGAAGGAAGAAGGAAGGAGAGGTGAAATGAGGAGTCGTACCACGATTGGGAGTACTGCGTGGCAGACGGGTGTCTGTCTGGCGCTGGTGATATCTATCAAGATGGCGACGACCTTGCATTTCGTGCTCGTCGGGCAGGACACGGGAAGGAGAGGAGCACTGGACACCTCAGAGGGTATCCAGCTAGCATCCAACGCGCCTAGTACCACACGAGGCGCAGCCAATTCCCCTTACCCCTAGTGAACTGCAAAGACCCCGTCAAGGCACACTATGAGCCTTGAGTGTCGCATCAAGTCGGAAGTATGCATGGTGACGCTGAGGTGAGCGCCGATGGTCCAGGATACTGAGCTATAGTCTATCCAGCGTGATTACCAGACGGACTAGACACACCTTTAATAATAAATTGACATCCTCGGTGAATTTCAGGTTCTGTTCCTAGTGCTTTCTGTGGATGCAGATAATCTCAAGCTGTTCGTTCTCTACTGCGAGAGACGGGATACCTGGCAATGTGCATTGTGGATCGCGGTATCTTGCACAACGGTTACAGAATTCAGCAGGGCTGCTCGCCGTATCATGTCGAGGGTAGGCGAGGCGAAGAGCTTGACACGAGTGGCTCAAAACAAGAAGGGAAAGACACGGTGGTGATGGTGCTTGCAGACAGGTTCCTGGGGTCCTCAATACTCGAAATGTATCGGCAGCATCGCCTATCAGTCGTCTAACACGGTCCGCGACCCGCCCGGGCATCAAACCCAAGCTGTCCAGTCCATGTTGCCATACAGTTGCTCTCCAATCGGCTGCCCGCCATCCAAGATCGAAAGTTGAAAAGGCAACAGATCGGATAGGTGCTCAATTTTCGCTGGTAGCAGATCTAGATGCGTGCCCGTTCAGGCCTCCGCCATATCTCAGGCTCTCTCAAGGTGCAAGTATGACTCGAGGTGGACTGGAATAATTTGCAGTTATTCCCGCTTCCAGCAGGTATGGCTGCTTCTATTCCGTGTGCAATCGGAAAGAGAAATACGCGAATTGTACTTGTATCTAATTTTAGCTACGTATAATAGAGTCAAATTCTCGTTGGCGTCGGCGTGTGCCGCAATTTCCAGTAAAGCGCGATGCACACGTTCCCGGACGCGCCAGAGTATCCATAGAGGCCAGGGAGCGTGCTGAAGAGGCGTTGGTCGTTGTAGACTCATGGAGTTTGGAATGAACCATGCGACACCCAATTAGTAAAACTCTTCCACTTTGTTACTTCGGCGGAGAAAGATATACGGCACATAAAGCCCACATTACATCAAGCCTGCAGCATTTTGTGCAATGCTTGCAATGTCTTTTTAATTTTTCCTCATTTGACACTTCCCCGCCCGGCCGCGGCGTATCAAGCCGAACCTGATTCTCCAAACATTTGACAGCAACTCTCTCTCTGGTCAAACAACTTGGCGGCTTTCTTCAAACGGTCAACGGTAGGTTTCCTTTTTCGTCATTTCGTTGTTGAATTTCCATCTTCCCTCCTTCTGCGGTGTCAAAGGCTGGTTCTACTTCCATTGCAAGGTCCGCACCGATAACTGGTGGATGTTTCCCGGTACATATTCCTTCAATGCAGTCATGTGTTGCTGTTTCCTCGCTAAGTATAACCTTCCAGCCTTCTTGCCTCGCCCCTTTGTCCTGGCTTCATCCTTCAAATTCTGCCGTGCACTGCAAACCGAGTTCAGCTGCACTCTGCGTCTAGTCTTTCTCGATTTTGTCTTCCTCTCTGGAGCTGGATGGCGTCTTCCGATGAAAAAAGTGCCGATGGTCGCGACGATATCCTGGATTCCCCCACAAGCGATTCATTTCACCCCGCCACGCCTATGCACATGTATCCGTTTTCCTCCACCTCCCAGACTGTCCGTTTGAAGCGAATACAAGTCAAGAATGCGTGTACGAAATGTCAGAAATCTTGCAAGAAATGCGATCAGGCCAGACCTTGCCTCCGGTGGGTTTTACTTTGCTCCATTGAATAGAAACTCATCCGTTTATAGATGCGTGAAATACGGATTTGGACCGGAGGAATGTGTCGATTCTCAGGTTATTGACTCCCCTTCGCTCAAGTCGGCTGATGCTCATCGATGATATTCAGAGGAAAGAGCGAAAGAAGGGTGCGAAACGAGGACCTTACAAGAAGCGCGATGGAAAAGGTTGGCTGATTAATTATATTGTTACAGATGATCCTCTGACATCTGATTTAGGCAATAGCATTGCACAGAGCAAAGATCCGACGTCCCACGAATTCCAGGTTGACCTATCGTCGTCGCCTAGCGGCTCGCATACATCCGCCGCGACAGGATCGATGCCAGGCGGTTATTCACCCGGATTTCATCCATTTCCTCCGGGTTACAAGCCAGGGGATCCGGTGTACTACCACCCACAGGTTTATTTTGCCCCCCCACCAAACTCTGTGCAAGAAAGCGAAGGCTCTATGTATCCGAGCGCTCCGCAGTTCTTCCCTGCAACTTTCCCAACAGCATATGCCCACCCGTACCCACCGTACGTTGCATATGCCCGTCCGAACGCACATATTCAACCACCGGCACCTGTTGGTGACGGAAGAGACTATCGGTCGGAGGACTCAAAGAACTAAAGTGGTGCCCATATTATGCTTTGCTCTATGCTTTCGTACAGTTTCACAACTTGGATAAATTGTTGTTACGTATTTTAATACAAGCCATTTCTAAGTCGATTAGCAGGCTCGTAGGAGCGGCTGCGACTCTGCGACCAAAAATCTGCGTTGCTATCGCGCAGGACGTTTGGCCCAGATTTTCAACCAAACCGTGCGTGATGCGTTGGTTGAGTTCCGGTTTCGGCTTCGGCAAAATCCCACGTAACACCCGCCTGGCGGCCACTCTTTTGGCCATTATCGTCTCGAGTCGCGGCCTTTCCGCACACTACAACGATGATGAACAAGGTCACTCCATGCAGAGACTGCTCGGAAACTTACGGCTCATTTCTTCGCCAGACTGCAAGAGTGTCCGCAATACCAGCTGGCCGTTGCGATTACAGCTGGAAATCGCCGCCAGTTGTACAGGTGAAAACAGAACGGAGCTAGCTGGCCATATAGGTACGTGGGGTCTCTGGAACTTTGCCCTCGAACTTGAAGTGAGGCGAGGTAGGTCGATCGTGTCATTGACTTGAAAGTGGGTGGGTGATGGCAGTGGCAAGGCGGTTGAAACGAATTATTTGACCAGGATGCGCAAGATCTGGACGCGCAGAGAAGACTGGGATTGAGTGAGATAGTTGGGGCAGCCATCGACGGGCGCACGGCGGTCATCGATCGAGCGCAAAGAATGACTTGGAAATCGCCGTCCCAAAAATGCAGCAAGTAAGCAGGCTTGGACACCTCTCGGCCCGGCGTCCCGCGTTCTGAAGACGAGGTGAGAACGCCCATGGTCGTTGTCGAGCGCGAGGAATGCTTTGGATATCGCCGTCCCGAAAATGCAACAAAGAGTACGCAGATCGCTGCTCTTGGACTCTTCCTGGCATCTGGCGTCCTGCTCTGAAGACGAGACAGTCATCGACGGGCATATTACCGCCGTCGAGCCCGAGTACTGATTTGGAAATTGGCGTCCCAAAAATGAGCCAAAAAATACGCAGACCGTTGGTCTTGGAATCTCTCAGCATCTGGTACTTCGTCCCAAAGACACGGCAATAACACCTATCGCTCCGTGAGTTCTCTTGGCAGCACCAGCGGGTCGTTCTCTCGTGTCCTCAAGATTTAGAAAATCGTGATGATCGGAAACCGCAAACATAGAGCGTAGCACATGTTCGTCTCGTCTCGGCCTCTGGCGCTCTGCTCGAAAACTCTACTCAAGAATGTCTATCGGTTCGTAAGTTCATTGCCAAAAATTCTATGAGACCCACCAGCGCTGGCTCTCGTTCAAGTTTATGTGTGCAAACATCGCTTTTAGACAATCTTCCAAGCAAGTTGCGATGCCATAAATTCGCTCCATTGACCTTGGCTCAAATGCGATGCCACGAGCAGACTGCTGAGGCCCGAACTAAGTATCCTGGGCCGGCATTGAATGATCGACTATTCTCCCCAACTCGGTCTTTGAACTCTGGAGTTATCATTCCGCATCTCAGTTTAGTGCTCTTGAAACAGGGTAAACTCGCCCGCACCTCAGCTCATGGACTAAATCTGTCATATCTACTGCCCAGAACCCATTGATGACGCTGGAAAGCCAAGGTGAGCAAGAAGGGCGACAAACTGGATGCAACAAGTCGGTGGCGAACGTTGGGTAGTCTTTAACGTTGGGTAGTCTTTCCGGCCAGGGGATGGACATCCAATAACCAAGGTAGGTGGAGCCAATAAGCAGGAAACGCTGGAGTCGGTGCACATAATGCTCGGTATGAGACTCGCTGAGATGTGTCCGATCAGGATCTCTAGGCGAACTACGAAAGGTGGCAAGGTGCCCAAGCGGCGAGGAACCGGCCCATAAGCGATCAATTCATGGTAGGGAAGAATGCAGCAGCCCGGTAATTAACACGGAGGGAGGGGCTTGTTGAGGGAGAACGCAAAGTGTAGGTCAGCTTCGGAACATTCATTAGTCGATCGATCAATCGTTCCAGCTCTGTTCAATGCAACCTCAAAGCTCTGTTCCCTCTTGCCCGTCGACCCTGGCTACTCCCCTCTTCTTTCTGTTCCGTGCGTTCTTACAAGATCCGAGTTCTCAAGGTGGTTGGCCCTGACCCCATGTTGTTGTTATTCGGTCCGTGCCCGACCGTGAGGTGTAATGACTGCCTGCCTATCTACCCTTCCTAGCTACTCTATTCCAGGCCTACCTGCCACCTTACGACCCAGCTCAGGGCATCTCAGGAAACCTTCGTCTTCTCTGGTGGCCGACGGCCAGCCTTCAATTCTTTCATCGACGAACTCTGAGCCGCTAGACTGCCAACATGTTGTTGCCTCAGTGCGTCTTAGCTTTGCGGCCGGTATTGGCGCTTTATTGCGCTCACTGAGCATCCACAATGGAGCCACTTGGATGACGTGTGGTTTCTTGCAATTCTCAGTCAGAAATGGAGCGATTCAAGGCGATACCGCAGGGCGTCAAGTCGGTCAAGGGTCGGTCAAGGGTTAGATTTAATTTCATGTCTTGTTGGACTTGATATCCTCGACCCGACATCCTCTTGACATCCTGGATTCCTCGTGTTCGATATTTTGATACCGTCAACACGGCTCAAAAACTCCACCCTTTCAAGTGTGCAAATGTTGCTTTTGCGGAAAGCACTCATCTGAGACTATAGCTAATACCTTCTTTGGAGGGTGATGCCGATGCTCGCTCAGTCGACGACTTGCATTTATAAACCTCTTGATGCTCCTCTCCCACGGTAAGTTACCGCGGCTCTGGGTTGGTTACTCGGTACTTGCCGCTGATGTATTGATTCGAGATGAGTCCAAAATTTCGATTGTGGCTGAGACCGGCTGTGGCGATATTTACGCGTTTAAATGTATGAATAGAGGCTTTGAAGTAAAAATTCCATGTTTTAATCAGTCCAACATCGCGCGAAGATCGTTCAAAATCTGTGCAGCGTAAAAATTCCATGTTTTAATCAGTCCAACATCGCGCGAAGATCGTTCAAAATCTGTGCAGCGTCAAAACTCAAGTTCCTGGTATGCTCGCTTACTGGGGAACGGAGCTCGGCTTTTATTCTATATTTTCAAACGTCAGGCGTTCAGCTCTACTGCTATATACAGCAAAAACTTTGAATTTCGATTTCCCGATATATCGTTGATATTCCGTAATTTCAATAATTTTGGCGCGAGCCGTCACACCGCGTGACATTGCGGCTCTTTGTCCTCGCGAGTCGCCCGTGTTCACCTTGCGAGCCCATTGGTGACGATGCCGGAGTGGAATCGCCAAGTCGTCGAAGCATTCGAGACCCTAAATCTCGACATCGATGACGCTACCTTAGAACAAGCCGCAAAGGCGTACAAGACTCAAGCTATCAGGTATTTGGCGCCGCTCGCAAAATCGGTCTTATGAATAATGTTGACCGTTCGCTAGACATCATCCCGACAAGAATCCTGGCGACCCTGCCGCAACACAGCGTTTTCAGAAGCTAGGAGCCGCCTGGGATACATGTCAAAGACATTTTGAAGATCCAGAGAGCAGCTATGTTAACACTGGCTTCAAGTTCGATGACGGAGATCTTGACGACGACGACTTTGAGGATATGGCCTACTTTATGTCTGTTTCCTTCCCTTTGAATCCGTGTTTTTGGTAGTTGACTAGATTCAAAGGTTCTTGTTTGAAGAGGCAATCAACCAACGCTATGCTAGGAGTCGTCGCAGTGCGTTCAAAGACCCATACCCTTGACATTACTGAATTTGTGTTTCAGACTATCGAGGCTCGCGCGGTCAAGGTCCTCAAGTGTTTGTCTCTCCTTTCGGCTTTGGTTTCTCTTCTCCGAGCCCGTCCTATCGTTCTGCCTCTTTTGGTACCTCTTCGTTTGCGGGCGGCGGGTATCCAGGAGAGAGACAACTAAATCAACCGGACTATAACCAACGAAATCAAGCTAAAAAAACGGCAGCGTACGAAGAACGGTTACGGGAATTTGGTATGACCATGGCCTGCGCATCTTTCCCTTCTGCCATGTCTAACGAATCACTCAGAAAAGGAAATCGAGAATGAGAAACGCGAGCTTCACAGGCAGGCGAAGGAGAAATCGAGAGACGAGGACAAACGAGCTGCGGCGTACCAGCAGGCATTTCAGGCTGCCAGGGCCGGCAAGGCCGCTCTGGTAATGAGTTTGGTGGACGAATATGACCTTGACGTGAACGGACCAGAGAAAATGCCCAGAGCTTCCGACAAGACATCCAAGGTCACATCCAAAAAGGCGGAGAAACCGGCGAATTTCCAGACTTTATTGCATGCCGCGTGTCGGGTTTGCGATGAGGGTCTTATCATTTTTCTTCTCGATAAAGGTGCGATTCTGTGCTGTGCATTCATCGGTTTCAATTTCAATCTGACACGGTCCTACTAGGCGCGACCCCTGACGCTCTCAACGACGCAAAGTTCACCCCCTTCCATGTCGCCATTTCGTGCGGCAATGTCGCTGCAGTCAAGTTCTTCCTTCTACGCCGCGTGCATGGTAAACCGACTCCGGGTTGCCATCCGTCCAAGGCAGCGGCCGACGGCCGGAGCCCGCTTCAGATCGCTATTACGAGCGAACATGTGGAGATGGTCACTATTATGACCCAGCAGGCGACCGTGCATGATGTAGAGAAATGCTGGTTGCAGCATGATTCGGCCCCGTTCAGAAGCATTCTTCTGGAGAAGGTATCGACGATTCTTAGAATTAGAGAGCTGTAGCGGAGGCTGACTTCACTGCAGAAAGGTTTTGTTGACCCCGAGACCAAGGAATTTCGCAGGGAAGAGGAGGAGCGGAAGGCTGCGGAGGACCGTGAAATAGAGCGACAGAGGCTCGCGGATGAGAAAGCGAGATTGGCGGAGAAGGCGCGTCTCAAGGAGGAACGGCAAAAACGTGCTGCTGAGCAGAAGGCGCGCGAGGAGGAAAAGAGGAGGGAGGAGGCTGAATCGGTGAGGCAGAAGAAGGAGGCGGAAGAGCGGAAGGCAGAGTTGGAGAGGATTGCGGCGGAGGCTCAACGCCGGAAAGAACAAGAGGAAGCGGAGGCTCAACGCCGAAAGGAACAAGAGGAAGCAGAGGTACAGCGAAGAGCAGAAAAACTCGCAGCAGAGGCAGCAGAAGCCCGGCGCAAAGCAGAAAAAGAGGCTGCAGCGCGACGCAAAGCATCTCAACAGGAGGCAGTGGAGGCACGGCGTAGGGTGGATGCTGAGCGAGAGGCAGAGGCGCGGCGCAGGGCGGAACAAGAGGCAGAAGAGGTAGAAGCGAAGCGGCAGGCTGAACGAGCGGAGGCGCACGCGAGGCAGTTGGCCGCGGAGCAGGAAAGAGCTCGTCAGCAGGCAGAGGAAGAGTCTCGTCTCAGGAAAGCGGCCAAGGCACAAGCTGCGGCTGTACGTCGGGAGGCAGAGGCCGAAGCAAGACGGCAAACTACAGCGCAGACCGAGGCGCCACGCCCGCAGCAGACAGCGACTGAGTGCCCAGATAAGGCAGCATTGGAGCAGCAGAGGATCGAGCGGAAACGGGCGGAAACTGTACGTCGTCTTCAAGCCCAAGCGGAGGAGCATCGTCGAGTGGTTGGTCGTCAACAAATCACGGCGGCCAAGTATCGTGCTAACCGTTCTTTCAATAGGCAGAGGCCAAGGTTCATGCTTCTTCGAAGATTGAACAGACCGTACAGAATCCTACAAAGCCTCTAATCGAAGATGCAGTGCCGACGACTGAACAGGCAAGTTTCTATATGGTATCATTTTCTTTTATTTCAACTTCTGCTGCAGGGCCGAAAGCATGCCAAGAAATTGCAAAGCCGAAATCTCAGCCAACCCAGCCCTGAGGTATGCATGCGTCCCTCATGGATGCATCGCGGCGTTTTGACGGGCAGGACAGGAATTGCAGAAACGCGCTGCGCAAAGTGCGCGTGACAAGGCTCGCATTGCGGAGGAGAAAAGACTCAAGGTCGGTGTTATATTTCTTTCTGGTTGACTCGTATAAATCATGGCTATAATAGATGCTAGCGGCCAGTGTGCAAACGAGACCAGACACTCCAGAAAGTTTGCACCGCGGCCAACAGGAGGAATATATTCCGCCAACGCCAGTGTCGATGCCCTCTCCGACTCGAAGACGGCTGTCTCCTCCGTTGGTTCCTCACCACACACGGCCGAACGTCCCGGCCAGGAAAATGGATTCGCTTGGGGTGGTTTTGCTGGGTCCGGAGGACGTCCAGACAATTACTGACGAATATGATTTGTTTGCGCCGGCGCCGGTGGCAGCGAGGGGTGCGGCGGCGGCGGCGGCGGCGGGCGCGGCGGGCGGAAGCGGTGGTTGGAGCGAATCTGACAGTGGGAGACTGGGAGAGAGTGGGCCACCGCCGAGCTTCCGTGGCCGCGGGCGGGGTGGATACCGGGCAAGAGGGTTTCGTGCACGAGGGCGGGGACGAGGAAGAGGAGTTTCTGCGGAATAAGAGAAATAATTGGGAGAGTGAGAAGAGAAGAGAAGAGTTTTTTTTGAAGACAAACGGCGCGAGAATACCTTAGCAGCGTAACTTGCACAATGGGAATTTGGTCCAAGCTTTTGATCCAAACAAAAAGGGTAGGGTAGTGGATACTATTATTCTCCACGAGGGACGGTCAGTCGCTGGTCCAGCGTTGCTCTTGGACCACGTCCTCGACGACGGTCGAGTAACAGACCACAGCCTAGTACTCCTTTCATCTCTTTCCCTTTGCTTCTCTCTTCCTTTCCCCCACGATGGACTCCACCGACAACGCCAATGCATCTAATGCAAAGCACAGAAGGGAGCCTCCGCCGGCGCTCGACATCTCAATACACCCCCAAGTCCTCTCAGAACGCGATCTGGCGCGACAGGTTTGTCTCCTCCCCCTTTCCCCGCATTCCAATTCTTACCCAATATTAAACAGCCCAATGTTCTCATCACCCCCACAGAGGACGCGGATGCCCTTAGTCCCGCTGAGTATCCCCCTCCCCGCTCAGCTTCGGCCACCTCATCTCTCGATCCGTACTACTTTGGCCTGTCCGACTCGCCTGTTCCGCCCCTTCCCACCGCGCCCTTGAACCCCAGTACTACCCCCGACCAGCTGCACCGCAGCGACCCCGTCACCCCCGCCAGGGACCCCGCAATGATCGACAGACGTGGTCTTGTCGGCGTGGGAGAGCTCTCTACTCCGCGTTGGACGCGCGCCGCACACAACAAGGAGGAAGCAATCACCCCCGTCCTGGCCTCCCTCGGCGAGACCTTTGAGAACGAGGACGAGCGACCCGATGCCCCAGACAGTCCATGGACAATCGAGGCCGTGGACGGTGAGATGTCCGAGCGGGAAGAAGTATGTCTTTTTCAGTGTCGTCAGCTCTCTTTGTTCATCCATTGTCCCAGCTTCCGGACGTAAACCCCACCCCGCGCACGCTGCGTGAGAGGCGTTCCATGACGGAGGAGAGCGGTGGGGAAGAAATCCTGTATCCTCGCAAGCTCAATAATGCCCCCCCGCCCGAGCTTCCTCCACCGTTCGAGCCATCCGATGAGCCCTCTTCCCCGGATGCGCGCGTGGAACCGTCTCTCAAGTCGGCGCACGTCCCCCCGCCGCTGGATTTGTCGCTTTCCGGGGTGCAGGCATCCCAGCCTCCCAGCGCCTTTTCGCAGCAGAGACGAGCAAAGAAACGCACCTCGGATGAATTTGAGATGGACCAGTCCGGCACCCTCGTCTCGAAGCGTGTTGGTTCGTTAAAGGACAAGGCGCCCAAAGACGACAAGGCCTCAGTGCGCAAACACAGAAGCCTCAATGCTGGCAGCCCGAACAAGACAAAGGAGCGACGTCGGGAGAGCACTGGTCTTGCGCACAGCGGCAGTCTCAAAATCGCATCGACCCCAGCAAAAGCGTCCGAGAAGCACAGTAGACAGGCATCTACGAGCTCCTCTTCATCGAACCATGCGGACAACACTCGCCGCGTCCATACCACCGATTTTTCCCATCTTCCTCCCTCTCCCTCTTCTTCTTCGATCCTAAGTTTTCTCAAGCATCCCGGCCCCGGTGTGTCACAAACCCCCCCGCTCGTTACTTCCACTGCCAGGGAGCAGTCTCACCCCTCTCCTAATGTTGCGCACTCGCTTTTGCGCGGCACCCAGGAGGGCTGGTCGGGAATGGATGACGAAGCAACTGCAGAGGCTCTACGGAAACTGGACGGCCTGAGCGGTAAAAGTGCCCGTGCAAGGGCGAGTGTGGCCAGCTTTACTCGCTCGACCGGCAGTCGCCCAGGAACGCCGGCTAAAAGCGGTACGCAGTGGGAAGGGATTGGCCCCATGGAGCCCGGCCGAAGAGCCAGCGCAACGTCCCAACACAGCACCCACTCGAAGGAGCGGCCGCTCGTTGGGTCGAATTTTGTGTCAGAGGGAATGGTCGAAAGCAGTGACCTCGTAGGCAGCGCTATCAGCAGCGATGAACAGCCTTTGAGCCCTTCTAATGCCTCTGAAAAGACGCCGAAGAAGGGCACTGCAAGTGCTCGATCAAGCTTTACTCCGAAGCGTGGTTCCACTTCTTCTACAACGTATGCAAGCACGCCCACGACGAGCTCTCGCGATTCCGCGTCGATGTCCGTTACAACCACCGCGACCTCCGTCTCTGTTGCATCCAGTCGCCATTCTATGGGCAAAGCCCGGCGGAATAGCGCGGGGAGCGATGTTTCGAGCATCCATTCGAGCGACGCGACATCTCTCAAGGACCGTGTCGCATCTTTGGCCACAAACGGCGACGCCCCAGAGGAGGCCGTGGTGCCTCCCGTACCACCGTTGCCCAAGGATTTGTCGACATACAGGTCCCCGCCTCCCACATCCACCGGCCTCACTTTCCCCGTCCTTCCCAATCCCGATGAGGACCAGAAACAGCGGACCCACGAAAGCGAGGAGCAACGACAGGTTTCTCCTCCAGCTGTTGCGATTTCCTCTTCGACTGGCTCTGCTGACCCTCGCCGCCGGAGCCAACATTATTCCGGATATGCGAGCCAGACCTCAACGGCCCCAGAATCTGCGCCAGTGGTTCTTAAGACGCCATCAAAGAAATGGAGTTTTTCCAATGCCCTTAATTTGAGGCTATCAAGCTCACCCTCGTCCGCCGCCGCTTCTAGCCCAAAGTCTCCGCGATCTGTAACCTTTGGTGGGCAGCAGTTACGCAAATCCACTTCCAAGGACCAGACGCTCTCACCGGCGGCGCCGAATAACCCTTGGGAGCAGCCGGCGGCGATGTCCTCGGCGGCGTCCCTTGCGTCTCTGTCCTCTGTCGGGTCAGTCAGAAGTCCGGGACTGCGTCCTCCGTCGTCGAGCAAGACGTCGGACAGCAAGGCCTCGGACAACAAGACTTCGGATCGCGGTCCTGTTGTGAGTCGTACAGGTACTGATTCGAGCGCCAGTACCAACCATACCACCTCTGCGTTATCCCCCCAACAGCCTGGACCACTCAGCCCCACGTCATCGGTTCGTCGCAACCAATCAAAACGCTTGACCCCGTCCTCCATTCCGTTTTTCCGCCGTTCCTCTTCTCAGTCGTTGCAAATCAACGCTACGATACCGATGCCGTCGTCGCCCACGCAATCTACGAGCTACAACTCGCTCCCGCAGTCGCGTAGCAAACAGGATAGCAAACAGGATAGCGACTACAATCCTACCTCGACGTCGACTCCAGGGAAGAAGTCCTCTGTACTGTCTCTGCTCAAGGGATCGTCCTCGAGACGGAGTTTGCACGCGGATTCCAAGGAGGCGGCGAGGGAGCTTCAGAGGATGAAGGATGCCGAAAAGGAGAAGGAGAAAGAGAAAGAAAAGTTGGCGAAAGCGGAGAAAGAGAGGCAGAGGAAGGAGGATAAGGATCGTAGCGAAAGCAGGATATCTGTTTTGATGGGGAGGAAGCGTGGCAAGGTACTGTGGTTTTTTGTTTATGTTTCTGCTGTCTGACTATATTCATCAGACACTGTCTTCCACCGACCCCCCACCCCGAAAACAAAAGTCCCCTGTTCATCTTCCTCCGTTACAGATGGCCGCGTTGGAACCAGCGACCGCCCAGCGGGTTGCTCGACTGAAGTCGACTTCATCCGCTTCCACTTCTTCGACGTCTTCGTCCACGCCGAGCAGCACCACGCGGACGGTTTCGGGTTCGAGGCTGACTTCACAGACGATGAGCTCCATGCAAAAGCAATCGGACAGCTCGCTGCGAACGCGCAACGGGCTCCCTACAATTGCGGGTTCCCCGTCCGTTGGGACAACTGGGACGAATGGCGTATCCAAGGATGCGAAGGAGCCTCCCCCGTCGTCCTTGAGCAACCCGGTTTCGGGTTCGTTGCCAAAGGAGACGCCGACGAAAATCCCCCGCATCTCCAGTCGGACGTCCACGGTCGGTTCGCCGCTGCTAAAGGGTGGCGCCGGTCGTCGTGCGAGTGTCAACGTTAGCGGATTGTCGTCGTCGGCCAATCCATCCCCGACTGGCGGCATGTCGACGAACGAATTCGGGGTCATGGAAGAGAGCCAGGACAATCATGGCGCGAAGACTGTTTCTGGTCCGACCCGAACTGCGTCGGTTCGTGGGTCTCCTGCGACGGGCTCCACTTCGCGTGTTCCTCGACAATCGACCGCCGCCACGGCTTCATCCTCGTCCAGCGTGCTGAACCGTAAATCGACTCGGGACTCTATATCGTTTGCTGGTCTCCGCAAATCATCAACTAGTTCTGCGACTTCCTCCGCCGCGCCCACTGAATCCGCCGCTGCCGCCGCCGCCACCACCACCACTCACCACCGATTTTCCGCTCTTTCACCTTCACGTGGACTGAATAAGCTGCTCAGTCCCAAGATTACGGCACGTGCTTCCAACTCCACGTCGAGCATTCAGCAGATTGCCAATTCGGCGTCTTCGAGTCGTCAATCGTTGTCTACGCAGTCTCCATCTCCAGCGCCTAGCTCCGTCGATGACGAGGAGGCTCAAGGCGACGAAGAGATGATGCATTATATCCGCCGCCAGCAGGCCAAGAAGATGGCGGCAGGGGCAACGCAAGAGGATCTCGACGAGCTGTTGAATTTCCCCGAGCCCTTGCCTCCAGGGACCCCTTCTACCCCGCAAGGTTTGTTCCCCTTATTTCTGTGTCGGGATTCGATCGTTGACAAATAACCTTTTAGCCGTCCTCAGAAGCTCCCAGAACCAGTACCTCTCTGAATTCGAACGCAAGGAAATCCTCGATTTCCCAGCCGTGTATTGTATTGGTGCGAAGAGCAAGAAGAAGGCCGCGGTATTGGACAACTCGACCAATAATTACGGCTACGACGACGACCGAGGCGACTACCTCGTCGTTAATCACGATCATCTTGCATACCGCTACGAAATCATCGACACGCTGGGGAAAGGGTCGTTCGGGCAAGTATTACACTGCCGGGATCACTGCACCGGGGAGTCAGTCGCAATCAAGATAATCCGGAACAAGAAGCGATTCCACCACCAGGCATTGGTGGAAATCAAGATCCTTGATAACCTGCGGAAATGGGCAAGTTTTTATCTTCTTCAGACAGACCACTTGGCCAAATATTCACCTATCTTTTTTTTCAGGACGCCGAAGAGAAACATCATGTTATCAAGATGACCGAACACTTTCACTTCAGGAGCCACTTGTGCATTGCAATGGAACTCCTCAGCATTAATCTTTACGAGCTTATCAAAGCCAACGGTTTCGTTGGCTTTACGACTGCCTTGATCAGGCGCTTTACGAGCCAAATGCTGATGTCCCTCTCTCTAATGCGTCATCATCGTATCGTCCACTGCGATCTCAAACCAGAGGTAAGTGTTCGTGTTTCATGGGCTGGATGTTTCTGACCGCAGCACCAAATCCAGAATGTACTTCTACGTCACCCTGCGAAGAGTGCCCTCAAGGTCATTGATTTCGGAAGCAGCTGTCTTGAACACGAGAAAAGTTTGTCGCTATCTTTCTTCGGTTATTAGGTCGACACTGACGAGTACCTTCAGTCTACACTTATATTCAAAGCCGTTTCTACCGGTCCCCCGAAGTCATTCTCGGCATGAACTACCATATGGCTATCGACATGTGGAGTTTAGGTTGCATTTTAGCGGAGCTATACACAGGCTTCCCCATATTCCCCGGCGAGAACGAACAAGAGCAGCTTTCCTGCATCATGGAGGTTCTCGGGGTTCCCGACAAGGAATTTGTCAACCGGAGCTCGCGGAAGAAACTCTTTTTCGGTGCGTCTAGCTCTTTGCATTGCGTGAGCTATCGACTGACAGAGTGAATCCTCAGATCCCAATGGAGCCCCGCGTGCGGTGATCAACTCCAAGGGTCGACGGAGGAGACCTGGAACCAAGACGCTTGCGCAAGTTCTGAGATGCAACGACGAGGACTTTATCGACTTCATTGCGAAATGTCTGGTCTGGGATCCCGAGCGGAGAATCAAACCCCAAGCGGCGTTGAGGCATCCGTTTGTGACTGCGGGGAAGCGCCCTAAACCACCTCCGTCCACGACACCGAAAGCGACCCTCTCATCGTCGACGTTGGGGAGCAGCAGCCGCGTCAAGGTGCTGGAGACACCGAAGAAGTCACTCATTAGTGCTCCGACGCCTCTCACTGCGCGAACAACCCGAACCACTGGGAACGCTCCGACGACACCAAGTAACTCCTCGCAGCCTTCGACGCTCGGATCATCGCGGTCGTACCGAACGACTCAGGGTCAGAGTCTCTCAACATACCACTCGAGCCGGACATTGAATGGGATTGCTGTGAGTTGTGATGCTGCCTTGGCTGGCGAACGACGCTGACTTGTGGTGTAGACGACGGCTGGAAAATGAGCTATATATTTTGGGCGTTTTATTATTCTTGACGATGAGGAGATGACTTTTAGACGACTAATTCATTTAAACGTCCTTGCGCATACCCAGTCTGCTGTATTCTCATATTTGCTTCTCTTGTTGTCGTTGTTCTTTCTATAGCACGTACCCTAATTCTGCAAATACATTCTGGATGATGGATCCTTTCGCCGGCAAGGGAGACGTCGGCTGCGATCCTGATACTTAGGGAGATATAATATATGGTGATGTGCGGCGGCCTTCGGCCGCTGTGAGAGAAGCTGGGAATATATGCTAGATCTTAGTGGGTGAATGTGCGGATGGAGCCCGATTCGCTGAGCCGTGCTCTCTCGAGAGGACGGGCAGGAATCGGACTGCTACCGCGGAAAGGGCGGCTCCAGTACGCGCTGGGGGATCTCGAAAAATGGAGCAAGTAGAGGTACGAACGAGCGAGGAAAGACTGTCGCGGTAGTACACAGCAGGAAGATAGTGGATTGGTCTAATGATGGGCAACGCGGAAGGCTGCCACCACTCGCTAAATTTCGCATCCACCCCTGAGCCTTTTTGGGAAGTCCTTCCTGTTTGGGTTGGGCCGGCCGGAAGTTGGCATCAGCGGCAATGGAGGCTGACAAACGCCACGTCATCCCTCGCCTCTCTTTCCCTCCTCCCTCCCCCACATCCTCACTGCGGGTGCTCTCGCCCTGTCGCACTCGGGCGCTGCTGCCTGCCACAGCAACTGCCGCCGCACACCATCGCCTTCTGTTCATGCCTTTAACGAGCGTCGCGTGTGGAAGGAAGCCAGCTGCTGCCCACGCAACGAGGATAGCACAACAAGGGTCGAAATTGTTGGCGGGCATCGTCTGAGTCGAGGTCGACCCACACGCTGATACACCAGTACGTCCACCACCCCCTTCGCCGCCGGCTCCCGCCATGCGCCTGTCGCCAGCAGCTCCTGCCCCTGTGCTCGTCGCCAGCAGCTCCCGCCTCATGCTATTCCTGGCAGCCCTCGCACTCCCTGCCGTTACCAGGCGCGTAGAGGTCGCGTCGTGTGTTCCCATTGGCCCGCAATTCATCGACAGTGCCAATTTTGTACTATTTCTCAATTTGTAGATTTGCTATACTCTGTATGCATCCTATTATATCCCGCGAGCTTGTAGTGATATTATGTACCCTATGTGTACATAGAAATCAAGATTGTCTTTCCCTACTTACTCTTTCCTTTGGCAGTGTGAAGGGCTTCGTACAATTTCAAATCGAGGCGGCTTCTCGGCCGCTTCTGACTGCCGGGTTTCGGCCGATCCAACCCAATCGGGAAAGACTCCCCAAAAAGGCATAGGGGTGGATGCGAAATTTTTGCAACTGGCTGCCACAAGCCCGGGCACAGCAGAGAATAATGTCACGTGTGGGTGCGTCACGAGCGGTAAGCGCTCGTGACGGCGTCTAAGTATCTCTCCGCGCTCTATTCTCTCTTGCCTCTCACTCAAGCTGGCTCGTGCCTCGCCTGCCTTAGCTCACACACACAGCTTTCCGCTTGTGCTTTCGGCTCATGTTCAGACCCTGTATTCGTACTTTGACTACCCGCCGCGCGCCCCAGCCAAGTTCTGCAGAGTTTCAACACCTGATTCAACAATATGCTGCGTCTGCTCCGCTGCCACTCGATCTTGGCAGTCTTCTGTCTTTTGGTCGTCCTGTAATCACACCTCTCAAGATTTAGCTAAAGCTCACGCGTTTGCCACAAGGTGACTCCAAATTCCGTCCTCTCTTCCTCCAATTTTGCGTTATCAGCGATTCCACCTCGCCTGGCAAAGCGCATTCGTTCCCTGGAGGCACTCCCGTTCATAGTTGGAACCAACCCATATGTGGCCAACATACTCGAGACGCACAGGGACAGCTTCCAGCTTCTTACCACGTCAGCAACATTCATTATGTGCGAAGCAGGAAGTTTAATTATCATCTGCACAGTTTCCCTGCTGTATCTACGCTTGAGGAAAACAAAAGGTTTACGGAACAACTCGAGGACCTCGTACACCGACACGCCAATGACATCCCAACAATTTCAAAAGGGTTCGTCATTTGCTGCCCCAATCTGCGCTTAATCGACGCGATATCTCAGATTTCTAGAGTGCGCAAAATACATGTCTCCGACGCAAATTAGCAACTTTCTGGACGGCCTCATCCGCAACCGGATCTCTATAAGGCTCATCGCTGAGCAGCACATTGTAGTTTCACGTGCGCTGGAGGACGCTGGAGCGGAGGTCGGTAATGTCGGCGTCGTGGACACGCAGTGCTCCCCGTCGCAGATGATCCGGATGTGTGAGTCGTACGTTGCGGACCTATCTTCCGCGACGCTTGGCGCGAGCCCCGCGGTCATAATCGATGGAGACCCAGACGCGACATTCGGGTAATTTTACATTATTATTCCCGGTCTCTTGTGAACTAGTTTACAGATACGTTCCGGTTCACCTCGAGTACATACTCACCGAAATTCTCAAAAATTCTTTCCGCGCGACGGTCGAGTTCCACAAAGCGCGCTCGCTGCCTCCTGTGCGCATAACGCTAGCTCGGCACAGGCAAACCAGCTTCCTCTCGATACGCATCCGCGACGAGGGCGGAGGCGTATCCCCGAGTAATATGGCCCGGATCTTCTCTTACGCATTCACCACCGCAAAAAACAGTGAAGACCACGACCTGGAGGAGGGCGGCGGGCCATATGCCGCCCAGCACGTTGGGGGACTAGCTAACATTGGTGGCGGGGATACCAATTTATTCTCTGAGATTACTTCCAAGGGTTTACAAACTGGTCTCGGAACTATCGCTGGGCTTGGCTATGGTGCGTTGGAGCTCTAGAAATGTCTCGCGGCTTCTGAACAGATTCAGGCCTGCCTATGAGCAGACTATATTCCCAGTACGTATTGTGGTGTTCCTTCGGGCAGACTAGCTGACATACGTTCACAAGGTATTTCGGAGGTTCGTTGGATCTCATGTCGCTCGAGGGGTGGGGTAAGCACAGTTCATTTCTGGACTGAAGCGATTCTAATTCAAGAACCAGGTAGCGATGTATTTCTCAAACTCCGGTGCCTGAATGAGGCTGGGGACTCGACTATTTGATCGGATGGACCTAATGTACAGTACAATGCTCCACTAATATCCTGTGTATCATGAAATTGTAATTGACTTGCCTCGGGGCAAAAAACCAAATGGTATTTCGAATAGCTCTTAATTGCACGGTATATAAATCAAAGACGACGGGTCGCTATATTGATTCGCTGAAAACTTCGTCTTATGGGCGTATGGTGTAGTGGTATCACTCATGCTTTGCACCAGTCAGTTGCTCATCGCAGTTGACGTTCTTGTATGCGGTCCAGGGTTCAAACCCCTGTGCGTCCAACCTTTTTGACATTCTTTTCTTTCCGTCTGGCTCCGCCATTATCAATTTATCATCATAATGTGTTTCCCACCCAAACCGAGCCCCTACCTGCTTGAGTTCGAACGTTCCTTCCCCGATACACCAAATTTAATCATACTTTTTTTTTTTTACATATGGACCGACGCAGAGGATTGATTCCTACAACGCGCGCCCCTCCATTCGCTTGTCTTGAAATTTGTGACCATGATCCACCAACCAGTCGGACTCAATCTCGGTGATAATCCGAATCCTGCATTAACACCGTTATGATCAGGCGAATCTAGGATTAACAAAACGTACTGAGTCTTTTTGGTCTCTTCCATTTCATGGAAAATCACCCAGCCAGAACGAGGTTTTCGTGTGAAGAGGACAGAAGTCGGGTGCACATGCAGTGTCTGCGGTGTCGTCAGTACCCACGATGTTGCAAGAGGACGCCTCCCACCCGATTGCCTCTTACAGACCGATATGTCCCATCGGCTACCCATCTAGCCCCGTTGCGCCAATAGCCGCTGACGAGACACCGGCGTAGCCGTTTTGCATCCCCTTCACAGCTTTCGGTGGGCAGGTTGAAGCGTTGCATGTATTTTTTGAGCTGAGCGCGAATCGAAACCGCACGCGACATCGCGCGGAACGACAAGGCGTGTGATTTACACCAACCCGAAGAGCGGCCGTATCTCGTGAAGGCATTGTAAGCTGAGAAGAAATTAGAGAAAGGCAGGAACCGAACCACAGAGGATACGTACCGTTTAACAATGTGATATGGTCCTACCTGCCAGTTAGCAACCAAAGTCAGAAGAAAAGAAACAAAATTAATTACCCCTTCTTCGGCCGTAAACTTTCGCCGTTCAAGTTCAGCCAAGGCACCCGGAGCTCCATCCGGAATAACAAACACATCCTATTGACATCTGAGCATCGGTACAACAAATATAGGACAACATACCTGCACTGAGGTCATCGCAGCGATGGTCAGAATCTCGTCCCCGCACTTGAGCTCCTTCGAATTGAACAACTAGACCGGCTCAGTGATACGACGAGATAGTGTACATATTGCACTTACCATTCGCGCAACACCCACTTCGACGGGACACTCTGCAACCTGTTCTCCAATTAAAGTCAAGCGGCCGTCCTCACCTATCATCCCTGCTGCTACAAGACCCTCCAGTGCTCTCAGAACACTTTCAGCCGGCGGGGCAGAAACCCATTCAAACTTCATGAGATCGTCGATGCCCAGCGACTTCAGCTGCAATATAGGAGTAGTCATGTCCGTTCGAGTAATTTCAGGTGGAGTCGAGAGAGGGAGGGCGTCGAATGCAGATATCGGGTAGAGGCGATAACAGATGCCGGGAGAGGTACGCCCAGCTCGACCAGCCCGCTGCGTGGCCGAAGCCACGGAGGTCGGAACCGTGGCCAGAGACGCAAGTGCAGTGGTCGGGTTATACACTCGGATCTGGAAAAAAATTCAAAGAAAGTGTGGAGTGAATGGTAGAGATAGCACTGACCTTGGCGAAGCCACAGTCAACTACGAATTTGATTCCTTCGATGGTTACACTTGCCTAGAACGAATTTATTGACTAATTTGCGAACGATATGAAGTGATTCACTTCAGCGATATTCGTCGATATTATGACCTTGCGAGTGCCGCGCTCCGCAGGTTCGAACACTCGTAGTTGTTCGTCCGTTGATAAACCGGCATGTAGGGCCAACGGTATGAGGCGGGTGGCGGTTCTGGGTAACCTAGCAGAGAAGAACGTGAAACAGTCGGAAATGCTGCAGCCAAGTCACTAACGTAGGCAGCAAGTCTGAAAATTCTTCGAGGCATCTTTCAATGTCTTCTCGGCCGGTCAAAAACACCAAGATATCGCCAGGACCTTGCTGCGACAAGTCAAATAAGCAACTACAACAGAGCATCTGCCATTACCTGCAGATTGATGTTCCAAGCCACTTCAGCCGCTTTCCGAACGTAGTCCGGGGCAGGTTCTTGCAAATAAGCCACCTCGACCGGATACATTCTACCTTCGAGACTAACAATAGTGGCCTCCTCAGGGGAAGTGGAGGCCGTGAAATAATCGAGAAAAGAGGTAGCATCGAGGGTTGCAGATGAGACAATTAGTCGCAGCGAAGGTCGTTTCCGCCGAATTCTGGTAATGTAAGTGAGGTTCTAGCCAGCCGAAAAACGTCGTACTTTTTTAGGACGCCGAGGAGAAGATCAGTATAGACGCTCCGTTCGTGGGCCTCGTCAATCTTTCTCAAATCAGGATGTTAGATGTTAGATGGAAACCAATTGCCCGTAACTTGCCATAATCACACTGTATCGACTCAACAGAGGATCGACCAGCGTTTCGCGAAAGAGCATTCCGTCCGTCATGTACAGTATCCGGGTCCTTGCCTTGTCACTGACGTCTTCGAAACGGATGGTGTAGCCAACCTAATAGCACTCTAAATAGGCGCGTAAAAATGAGGAGCAATTTTACCTCATCTCCAAGGATGGAACCGACTTCAGAGGCTACTCGCCCGGCGACTGAGGTGGCGGCAACGCGACGGGGTTGGGTGCAAGCAATTACGTTGCCATTCTCAGCCCAGCCAGATTCCATGAGATATTGCGGTAGTTCTAAAAAATTGTCAGAGGCGAAACACAAATGCATCTGGAGCGCGAATGTTCACGAGTGGTCTTGCCGCAGCCAGTCTGGCCGACGACAATTATGACCCCATGCTTCTCAATGGAGTAGAGGAGTTTGTCGCCTGGAATGAGACAGTTCACGACAGTGTTTCGACCAAGAACACGAATACGTGCGATGTTTGAATATAGGGAGGCGTTCGCGCTGACTCTGGATGGACAGAGAAGAGATGGCAGAAGGAACAGCGTAATCCTCTGCTTCCGTTTCTCGGTCAAGGCTGCTTCCGGGCGCCGTGGTGCCAGGTTTCCAAAACTGCATGGCCATCGTCGTATTTGGTTCCGAGCAACTTGAAAGACACTCAACGTCGAACACAAGTCGAACAAACATGACTTGAGAGTTGACTTCAACGTGGACGGTCGCTCTACGATTGCTCTACGTATAAATACAATCTGTATCCTCGAGCACTTGTCGCAAACAAACGATTTATTTCTCTCTTTTCAGGCAACGTGATCGCGTTTTACCTTGGTCGAGCAACTCAACCTTACATGCGTGCAGCAGTGCGCTGTTGTGATGAAGATTATCCATTCAATAACTTCCTCGTCCGCGCGGAGCACCCCGAGCCCGAAATCCACCGCCGCCCCGATCCCCTCCCCTGCTGAAGCCGCCACCTCTGCTACTAAACCCGCCTCTGCCTCCCCGATCCCCGAATCCTCCCCGACCCCGAGGACCACCCCTCGACTGAAAGCCCCCGCGTCCACCGCGCGGCGCCCCGCGCCCACCAGGTGCTCCTCTACCGCGTCCACGTTCTGCAAAAGCGGCCGTAAGATTAAATCGTTAGTATGCGCGGAATGCTTACTGGTGACGCCTGGGATTTTTCAATGAGTAACTATTCGTCAGGATACAGAAATTACGACTCACCTCCGACGACTTTTGGTTTTGGTAGAAACCGTTCTATTGGGAGGAGCTTGTCTCCGCCAATATAGACTTTATCTCCTTTTTTGAAGCTGCTCGCGACCATGCCGTCTCCCATTTTTATTGAAAAGTAAACTTCATTTATTGGGCCGAGGATTTCGTCGACTTTGCCAATGACGGACTTGTTTTGCAAGTAGATGGGTGCATTGAAGTATGGGACTTTGTCGGGCATGAGAGACGAACACAGCATTTCATCCTCGACGGCGTGGATGAAAGTGCCCATCTCTGGTGAGCAGCATGAGCGCAGGCAACAAAGAATATAACTTTTACTGACCTAAAACAGTGTCCGGTGGGCCAAAGTCGCGCTGTTGGAAGCCACCCCGCCCACCACCGCGGCCTGCGAAACGTATTAGGGGACATTCAAAGGGCCAGAATTATAGGATACCTCCACCACGGCTAAAGCCTCCTCGAAATCCACCACGGCTCATGGCAAAAATATTTGTGTGGCTGTTTGGCATCAGCTTCTCTGCTCAGCTCCGGTTACTTTGCCGGTTACCGGTTCTTTCTGCTTTTCTCTATGAGTTTTCTCAACGCTCGGCCGTCTGTCGAGGCGTCCTTCAAAGTCAAACCTGCTCCAGAGCATCGTGGGTCTGAAGTCGCCTTGATTGGGACCAAGCTGTGGCGCTTGCTGTGTTCAGGGGACGATTCTCAACAACTCTACGTTTCTGCAACTTTCAACCTTCATACCACAAGCCACGGTCTCTCAGCTGTCTCATTTTGGGCTGTTCTTGACCAGCAGGTGGGACAATTGTCTGCCGGATCCCAAACAGAATATTAAAACGTGCCCCTCAGACTGAACAGTTGGCTGTTCCCCCGTCGTGGTTGACTCTTTACAAGCGCGTTTTCTCCCTGAATGCTCCATCTGTCGCCCTCAGGGTTCTGAAGCCTATACTTGTAACCGAGATCGTCGTGACGGCTCTATCACTCGAGGCCTATGAAGCCGCTCCCAATGCGCTGGACTCTTGGCTTTGCAACGAGCGCATATTGCGCCAGGGAGACGTCTGCACCTTCACCTTGGATTCGATGGTGAATGGGAGTGGTGTACACACCAGCAGTATTCCGTTGCAGTACCGTTTAGACATGCTTGAACCTGTCATGCAAGGATACGCCCGGAAGGGAGAAACAAAATTTATCCTCACTCTCGACATTGCGTCCCAGCCTGATGAAACCGATGGCGACAGCGATGTAGAGGGATTTGAAATCAACCAAGACTTTTTGGCCCCTACGGTCCTGAGCTCGTCGCAGGCCATGAGCCCAACCAACGACAATAAGCCCATCTCATTCGAAGCCCAGGTGTTGGCCGAATCCAAGGCTTCTGCATACGGAGACTGTACACTTTATTTGCGTACGGTAGACCTCGGCCGAGTGGGCGGCTTGAACGAGGACTGGGTGAGTTTCTGTACTCTCGAATTTCTGTTCATGCTAAACAAACCCGTAGCTTGTTGTGCAATCTTATGGCTCTAGCAATCGTAGACTCGTTCGTGTCATCGCCGATGACTCTCTTGTAGTGTCCAAGTATGCAAACTTTACTGTCTTTCACTCGACCCTTATGGATTCTCAAGTGGCATCGTTCAAGCCTCTCCTGTACTTCTGCACAACATATGTCCAATTTCTCCATCTTCTCAGCCGAGAACACTGTCTTTGCACTCCAGTCCCTTCGGGTCTGGACAACCGGCGATTCCCACTGCACGGGCGGTCACCATCGCACGAGTTGCCTCTCCCATTTCCGTGGACAGAGCTTACCAGCCTTCGTTTCTGCGCTCGTTAAAAGCGTACTTCAATGCTTCGAAACGACTCGTGAAGCATGGCGACCTGATCGCCGTTGGTGTCAATACCGATATAAATTCTGCGGACGAAATAGAGCAGACGGAAGTTCAGGACACAGATCAAAAGTAGGTCTTTGCATTTGCCACAAATTTTCGCTCATCGTGCCCAGATATATGACACCTCAACGAACTGACGAAGTTGTTTTTTTCTTGGTCACCAATATTGAGCACGATGTCATGTCCGGTACTGAACAAATATCGAACCGCGACTCGTACCTCGATTCCACCATGGGCGAACTCGGGTGCTGGATCGATCCGTCGGTCACTCGTCTGATTCAGACAGGCGTAGAACATTGCCGTGTTCCCGATATTGGGACCTACTTTCGCCCAGGCAAGTCTCAACATTAGAAGTCACCGCAAAAGGCTCATATTTTTGCAGATAGAAACAGCTCGAGGGCTTTGTTCTCCATCTTGAATGGGTTTCCGGATCCATGTCTCCTCCGGCCATTCAGTCCTTATGGACGGCTGGTATCTCTGTGCTCGGCAACTTTACTCCGAGACGCAGTTGATTACAACCTCCATTTATCCGTACTCTTGAAGGGAGCACGGGGGACGGGAAAGTTTACGACGGCTTGTTGGGTTGCTCACCGAATAGGAATGCATTTACTCGAGGTCTTCCGTCTTATTCATTTCCTAGTCCTTTCTAATTAGCGGCCCTTAGATCAACTGTTACGACATTATCGGGGAAAATGACACCAAAACAGAAGGCACCTTACGATCGCGATTTGAAAAGCTCGCAGAGTGCTCGCCTTGCATTCTTATTCTCCGTCACATTGACGGCCTCGCACAAACCACCCAAGCTTCGGAACCGGGAAAAGGTATGCCTCTGGCGTCCAAAAAATCCGCACTTCATTTACATCCTCTCAAGAACCTGTTTTGACGACGGTGCTGCGGGAATGCATCGACAACGTGCAGAGCAGCTGGAGAATTTCGGGACATCCAACCATGGTATTCGCGACGACTGCAGATGCCGAGCGCGTCCCTACGGGGATTTTGTCCTGCTTCAAGCATCAAGTCGCTTTTGAGGTTCTTTCAGGCAGCGGGGCGTAGTGGATTTGCTCACACATCTACAGGCTCCAAACGAAACCGAGCGTCTTGAAAGTCTTCAGTCGTTATTAGCAGGAACCGCCTTGGCCCCGGATGTGTCGCTTTCTAAACTAGCAACGGAAACGGCAGCTTTGGGCGCTGGCGACATTGCTAGTCTGGTGCAGCGCGCAGAGGTAATGTCTATAGAGCGGGCCAGCAGGATATCGTACGCGCTGTCTTTGTTCATTTCATTTATTCAAATATTCATCCAGCTTGTAGATCCAGCAGTGAAGTGGATGTGATGAATGCAGGCGTGGCGATTACGGCACTTGATTTTGAAGTTGCCCTCGACAAGGCGCGGGTGGCGTATTCCGAAAGTATTGGAGCTCCCAAGATTCCTAATGTATCTTGGGACGATGTGGGAGGGTTGGCCGCCGTGAAATCCGACATTCTGGACACGATACAGCTTCCTCTGGAGCATCCCGAGCTATTTGCTGACGGACTGAAGAAACGATCCGGTTCGCTAGTATTTGTTTTCATCGTGCGTCCAACTGACGTTTATTCCAGGCATTCTTTTATACGGTCCCCCGGGCACAGGCAAGACTCTGCTCGCCAAGGCGGTGGCTACGTCTTGCGCGCTCAACTTCTTCTCGGTCAAGGGTCCGGAGCTGCTCAACATGTACATCGGCGAGTCCGAGGCGAACGTGCGGCGGGTGTTTCAGCGCGCGAGAGACGCCAAGCCCTGTGTGATTTTCTTTGACGAGTTGGACTCAGTGGCCCCGAAACGCGGGAACCAAGGCGACTCGGGCGGCGTCATGGACCGTATCGTGAGCCAGCTGCTGGCGGAGCTGGACGGCATGTCGGGCGGGAGCGGCGCCGACGTGTTTGTGATTGGGGCAACCAACCGACCGGATTTGCTTGACCCAGCCCTTCTGCGGCCTGGGAGGTTCGTTTATCTGCCGCGGCATTTTCTCGACGTTGATCATGGTGCAGGTTCGACCGGATGTTGTATCTGGGTGTGAGCGATACGCACGAAGCGCAACTCAACATCCTGATAGCCCTGACGCGCAAGTTCCGGCTCGATCCCGCGCTCGATCTCGCGCGCCTGGCGGAGCAGTGCCCGTTCAACTACACAGGCGCGGACTTTTACGCGCTCTGCTCGGACGCGATGCTGAATGCCATGTCGCGCAAGGCCGAGGCGCTCGAGGCGAAACTCGCGGTGTTGAACAGCGAGCCTGTTGGGCCAGACGACAAGCACCCTCGGCCGCTCACCTCACAGTACTATCTCGCAGAGCTTGCGTCGGCGGAGGACATCGACGTGCTCGTCTCGCAGGCCGACTTTGACCGGGCGCTGCAAAGCCTCGTGCCCAGTGTCAGCCAGTCGGAGATGGACCACTACGCACACATTCAACAGCGCTTTTCGCGAGCGTCAGACGATAAGTTAGGCTAGGAGAGTGTGTATACAGTGTACATTAAATTAAAACCATCTACTGGGGTGGATACCGATACGGTTGAACACATCCTTAATGCCCGTCGTCACAAACACACCGAGTGCGTTGGATGCTTGCAGTTTCACCGGGCTTCCGATCAACTCTTCCGTGTATTTAACCTTGCCGTCGATGACGACCTCTATGCGGAGTATGGGGCGGGTGAGATCTGTGGTATCCATCTCGAAAGATGACCTGGGCAACGTTTGAGTGATGAAATTTGAGCGTGCCAAGATGCATACCATTTGGCTTGCCCGCGGGCGATATATTTCACTACGCGCTCTTTCGGCACTTGGACCGTCTCGGTGACGAGGATCGGACCCTCGTCGGTCACGACCATCTCGCTGCGGTTTTGTGGAACGGTCTCCTCGCTTTGCATGCGGAGGGTGCGGATGAAGGGAATGTCAAACATGCTCAGGGGGCTCGTCGAGTACTCGCGCACGGTGTGCATGTGCGGACTGTTGAACTCGATCGATGCGAACTCGTGTCGGTCACCAGAGATGATAATGACGTTCGGGACGGAGTGCAGTGCCTCGAGCAGGGCGGCCTTTTCGGCGGGGAAGCCGGCCCACGAGTCCGACTGCGCGTCGTGGCCCCAGAGGGAGGTGAATGGGACGGAGCTGACAATGAATTTGAACGAGGCGGTGGCGTTGGCGTGGACGAGCCAGCTGTGGAGGGCCGCGAGCTGGGTTTCGCCGAGCATGGTGCCGTGGGGCGCGTCTTCTGTGGCGGGGATGCGGTAGCGCCGATTGTCCATGACGTAGAAGGCGGCGTCACCATAGCGGAAGTTATAGTAGTGCTGGTCAGCGACCGAGTCGTAATTGGCGTCAGCGTTGTAGAGTTTGAAGGCGTCAGAAGCGCTCGGGAAGGGAGGCTGAGAGTCGTTCCCGAGTCCAGCGTAATTGTTCTCGATCTTAAATGAAATAAATGAGGAATCTGCGTGTAGAGTTATCAAAGAAAATGCATGCCCACCTCGTGGTCGTCATAAGTATGGAAAATCGCTACATAGGGTGGGTGAGCGAAGGAAGATGTAGGGGAAAGGGCGACGGACGGAGACGCTCGTAAATTTTCTTGAAGCTGTTGCTTAGGTAGTTGCGACGGTAGAGGCGGCGGTAGGCCTCTTTACTGTCGCCGATATATGTGGGGACGTCGCTGCTGTGATAGATCGATGAGCGGGGGAATGGCAAAAGAGAGACCACAGTACTAAATAAAGTCGCCGAGGAAGAGCATGAACTCGGCTGGTGGGGAAGACTCTGTTGGGGTCGTCGCTGGGAAGAGGTAATCGGCGAGCAGGTCGAACCCCTTGATGGTGCGGCCGTGTAAGGGCAGGTAGGGAAAGTTGGGGGTAATGCACGAGGACGCGACAAAGCGGAAATGGGAGCCGGTGGTCAGGCGCGAGTCAGGGAAGGTGCGGAATTGGAAGGGACCGGAGGTGAGGGTCCTGTTCTCGTCCGCGAGAGCGTCTGGGAAGTGTTAGACTGATTACGAGGCAAGGACGAGGGGTTTACACTGGTAAGACGTATTCGGCCAAAGACCCGACAGCTTGACGGTGTGAACATAGTCTGCGTCCGGGGAGAAGGACAGGGAGGGGCCGTTTCTCCACGGGGTCAGCTTTTCCTTGTGCTCGCGCCAAAGGAGCTGGGTGGTAGCGTTGGGTGTGGGGAAACGGACAGCGATTTTGACGCTGTCCGAGGAGACGGCGCCGACGCGGGAAAAGGACAAGTCTGCGGCGGTGTCGAGGAAGGGGGTGGCGATGAATTCTACGGCCATGAGTGCGAGCAGACCGTTGATTGCAGCATTTGCATAGCGCAACCTGGGCGAGCGTGCAGGCAAGGAGAGGGCCACTGTGCGGAAGGCGTCCTCTCCTTGGATATTTTGCATGACAACGCCATTGGATTCCTGTTCTACTTTGACGTCCGTGCCATTCTCAACCTTGGTGTGTTCTACGTTGCTCTCCTCTTTTATGCTTTTAGGAGTGAAATAAGCAGTGGTAAGGTATAGCGTGTAGAGAACTGGGAGCGCAGTTTTCGCAAGTGGAGAGGGAATGACGCGCAAAAAGACAAAGGCCACCACGCGGAACAGGGTTGAGAAGACTGCTTGTGCGATGCCCAGCGAGTGCATCCTGTTACTTGGACGTGGAGAGAAGGAAAGGAGAGCTGGTTACTCGATCATTGATGCCGGCCGCAATGATATGTGATAAAATACGATTTATTCTGTACACTGTTCCTGCTAAGCTGGGGCGTATAAGTATGCAGCTTTTTCTTACAAAAGACCGATGTCTTGAGGAATAATTAAAGGAGAGCTGTTACATGCATGCACCGCCACTTTGAGGCTTGCTCTTTACCTCTACCATGTCCTCTGAGCTAGACGATGAGCTGCTGGAACTCGTCGGTGGCGGGTCCTCCGACAAGGAGAAGGAGAAACAGACAAGCCGCAAGCGCGCACACCCAAACTCTTCCAAGCCGTCCAAGAAACGCAAGGTCGCGGCAGCGGAGTGAGTATACTTGCTCTATGGCTACTGTGCTGCCGACTTGCGCTCCACGTAGCTCGGACAACGAACCAGAGAGCGAGGACAGCGAGGAGCTCTACCCCCTCGAAGGCAAGTATATTGACGAAGAGGACCGTGCCGCCCTCCTCTCCAAGACCGAGATCGAGCGCGAGGAGATCCTCACCGCCCGTCTCGATGAGGTCGAGCGCATTCGCGACCGCAAGCATATCGACAAGATGCGCGCTCAGCAGCTCGCCGGTGTCGCCGCTGTCGAGAGCGACGCTAAGCGTCAGCCACTCCACTTTCGTTTTGTGATGATTCCAACGATCCACAGGCGCCCCCCGCGCGTCCACCAAAGACAAAACAAAGGACAAGACTCTCAACGCGCTCAAGGCAAAGCGCAAAGCCAAGGACGAGAAGAAGCGCGTGCGTGCCGCGCGTCCCTGCCCTCCTTCGTTAAATGCTCACCCCGCGCGCTCCAGACCCACGCCAACTCGCCCAAAGCGCGCCGCTCCTCTTCGCCCATGGACATGGACATGTCCGACTCTGACTCGGAGGACTCGGAGGACGGCCAGATCAGCAAGCTCGATTTGGAGGATGAACGGCTGTTTGGCAAGAAGCCCGTGAGCGCGGCCGATAAAGACAAACAGAAGGAGAATGGAGTCGAGGACGAAACACTCACCTCGACCGGCCTCCTCAAGATTGCGCTCACGCGCGACGCCCTCGCGCGCCACTCCGCCTCGCCGTGGTTCACGCAGATCGTCACTGGTGGGTGGGTAAGGTACTGCATCGGCCAGGACCCGCCCGAGCGCGGCGGCGGGATGGTGTATCGCGTGTGTCAGGTAATAGGCATGGCCCCTGCTCCGAAGCCTTACAAGCTCGTGGAGGGCAAGACTGTGCGCGAGTTCTTCTTGCTCAAGCACGGCAAGGCGGAAAAGGCTTGGCCAATGGATCGCACATCGAATTCGCCGTGGACGCAGGTGCGTGCGCCCAAGATGTGCGTAACGCTACGAGCCGGCTGATGCGCCCCGCAGGAAGAATTCAAGCGCATGATCGACACATGTGCGACGGAGAAGGTCCTGCTGCCCACGCCGAAGGAGGTGAACGAACGGTACGGCGAGATGCAGGACTTGATTGCGAAGGTGGTCACGGATGTGCGTGCGAGCCCAACCTCATATATCATCTAATTTACAAGTGTATAGGACGACATCTCCGCAATGCTCGCGCGCAAGCGCCAAGCTGCATCTACCGCCAACGGCGCGGGTGGCACGGCGACGCCCACCCTCAGCGTCGTCGAGCGCTCGCGCTTGAACGCGCAGCGGACCCTCGCACAGCGGCGGCAGGACTACGACGAGGTGCGGGAGATTGACGCGCAGCTCGCGGCGCTGTCCGCGTCCTCGAATGCCGAGTCAGGCACCAAGACCCCCGAGGAGGAGGAGCCGGCAGATAGGTTAGCGAGGGTTAATGAGAGGAATAGGAAGGCGAACGCGGAGGCGGTGCGGAAGGCGGAGCAGGTTGCGATGGAGAGGAAGCGGATGGAGAGGAAGATGCTCCAACAGGGTAAAGGCGGAGGGGGGAAGGGAGAGGTCGAGAGGGTGTTTGACCCGAGTGCGAGGCTGAGGACTGTGCCGCGTTTGTTTGAGAGTGCGACGCCGACGAGCAGGTGCGCGCCGTAGCGTCTTCTGCGGTGTTGATGCTAATGTGTATGTGCGTCCAGGCCCTCGACACCGAACCCCGCGATGCTCGGCCTGCCCAGTACGGACACGAAAACGGCACCAGGGTCGGGGACGTCCACGCCGAACGCCAAGCTGAATGGCGGGGATGGGAAAACGTTTGAGGCGGCGATCATCGAGTCGATCGAGGTCGACCTTGGGGACTTTTAAAATGTACCGTACGCATCTCGTCGGGATATGTTTTACAATTTATCGCTACCACATACACACATAACGCACATCTGTCGGGTTCAATTTGCTGTCGCTATCGCTATCGAGATTTTCATGCATGTTTTTTTGGGGGGATTTGGGTCATTGGGGGTTGTACTACTAGTCTGTAGCATAGAAAATGTAAGTAGTCGGTTTGTAGTGTGAATGCATTTACTTTCGTCAATGAACGTTCTGTGCTGAAAAGGTAGTACTTGACATCAGAATGATCTGCGCTTCCTAAGTCCTTCGTTTGTGATTCTGTAACTAGGATTTATTCACTAATGTACGATTTATTCTGTCAAGTGGCTGCTCGTTACCATGTCCGTGTCTTGAGGAATAATTGGAATACATGGAATCAATTGATACTATGTACTGATCACATCTTGTTCCTGACTGCAACCATGAGCGCCGTCGACGGCCTCCCTCCTCAATACGACCAGGGCGAATATCAGCCCGAATACGACCCTGCAGAGTCTCTTGCTGCTCTCCGCATCGATGACCAGCGAGATCCAGTGCCGCGTGCTGCGTCCTCGATGTCTATGCGCTCCATGCCAGGCCCAGGACAACCTCGCAACCCCCGCCATGCAAATACCCTCCCAGTCAGCCCTAATCAGCACCGGCACCCCCAAAATTATCCTCCAGTGCCTCAGAATCACCCCCAGAATTACCCGCCGAACGGCCAGCATTATCCGCAGGACCAGCAATATCCCCAGGAACAGCATTACCAGGACCAGAATTATCCCCATGACCAGAATTATCCCCAAGACCAGAATTATCCTCAGGACCCGAATTACCCCCAGCAGCCGTACGACGCGCAGAGTGTGCACTCACAGGCCACCTACGACACCGCGTATGAATCGTACGAGTCGTCCGGAGGATACAACTCTCCCAATGGGTACAACGGCCCCGACGGATATGCACCCCAATGGCAGCAGCAGCCGCAGCAGCCACAGCAGTACAATCCTTTGTACGCTGCAGCCTCCAATGTTCTTGGCATGGGCCCCCCTCCTGGTGCGATGCCTCCGCCGGGTCCGCCCGGTCCTGCCTATCGTCAACCCCCACCCCCGCAAGGCCCAGGTCCATACAGCCAGTATGCGCCCAGCCAGACCTCCATCTCCTCCTCCCGTTCCGCCCCGTACCCCGCCTCGATTCACTCGGGCAATACGTCCTACGCGCCCCCATCCTCTGTCTATACCTCAGAGTCCTCCGAGTTCGAGCTGCGGCCTCCACTCAACCGTGCCGATCCCACTTTCAGCGCCGCCCCCTCCTCTGTAAAGAGCAAGGCCGTTGATCTCAGCGCCCCTCCATATACCAAGGAATACATAGACCAGTACCGTCAGCGTATAAAGGCTGATCCCGATCCCGAGGCGCACTATCTCTACGCTAAGTATCTTGTCGATGCAGCCAAAAACATCCGCCAGACCGCTAAGGATCAGCGATCTGCCAAAAAGTACACGGAGGTGCTGATCACCGAGGCACTCAAGGTCGTACGACGGCTGGCCACCCAAGGCGAAGCCTACGACGAGGCCCAATTCTATCTCGCCAACTGCTACGGCACTGGCGCACTCGGTCTCCCCGTCGACCACGAGCGGGCGTACCATCTCTATCTCCAGGCTGCGAAGCAGAACCACGCCGCGGCGTCGTACCGAGTCGCGGTCTGCAACGAGATTGGCGCGGGCACGCGACGCGAGCCCTCGCGTGCCGCGTCGTTTTACCGCAAGGCTGCGTCGCTGGGCGACACGCCTGCGATGTACAAGCTCGGCATGATCCTCTTGCACGGCTCGCTCGGCGAGCAAAAGAACCCGCGCGAGGCGATCAACTGGCTGCGGCGGGCGGCGGAGCAGGCGGACGAGGACAACCCGCACGCGCTGCACGAGCTGGGGCTCCTGCACGAGGTCGGCGAGCACGTCCCGCAGGACCACATCGCGTCCAAGAACCTCTTTACGCGCGCGGCGCACTTGGGGTACACGCCGAGCCAGTTCAAGCTTGGGCAGTGCTTTGAGTATGGCGCGCTGACGTGCCCGATGGACCCGCGGCGCTCGATTGCGTGGTACACAAAGGCGGCGGAGAAGGGCGACTCGGAGGCGGAGCTGGCGCTGAGTGGGTGGTATTTGACGGGGAGCGAGGGTGTGCTCAAGCAGAGCGACTCGGAGGCGTATTTATGGGCACGGCGCGCGGCAAATAAGGGCCTCAGCAAGGCCGAGTATGCTGTGGGCTACTATGCCGAGGTGGGGATTGGCATCAAGCAGGACGTTGAATTTGCCAAGCGCTGGTACATGCGCGCTGCTGGTTTGTGTTTTCTGTTGAATTTATTTTTATTTTCTAAACTGTGTGCAGCGCAAGGGAACAAGCGAGCGATGAACCGACTGACTGAGATGAAGCGGATGGGGAACAAGAAGGGGCCAGCGGCGGCGCGGCCGACGAGACAACAAGCGCAAGATAATTGTATCATAGCTTAGTGCTCATGCGTGCTTTATTTTTTGTGGTCACGTGCGGTTTTAGGCAAGCATTGCTCGCTGCGCTCAACCATGGCGGACGAAGTAGTTTCGCTCTTTGAGAACGTCGATATCACCCAACTCAACTGTCTCAACGAGAGCAGCGAGCACGGAATTGCGGGTATTGCTTACTCTGCTCTAACAGACGCTTTATCGATGCTCCGCTCGCACCTTAGGTATTGCAGCCGCCAAGCAACTAAACACGACGAGCAACTACTTGTTGAGCGATGCCGATGAGCAGCTGCTGCTAAACATCCCTGCAAGTTGTGCTCTGGCGGACTGCCGCGCGTCGCTTACTCGATGCCCAGTTTCACCAATCCGTGCGGATCCGCTCCATCGTCATTAAATCCTCTGCAGGCAAACAGGCGCCGAAACGCGTCAAGCTGCTCGTTAATCGCCCGTCCATCGGCTTTGAGGACGTCGAGGACGCAGAGGAACCCGACGTCGCGCAGATCATCGAGCTGTCCGAGGACGATGTAGAGCACGGAAAGCCCATCGCGTTGAGATTTGTGCGCTTCCAGGCCGTGCAAAGTTTACATGTGCGTCTTGACAGTATTCAAATCCGCCGCGCCCTCACCCAGGCCAGATTTTCGTCGAGTCGAATCAGGGCGGCGCCGACGAGACGCGGATAGATGCGGTCGATGTGCTGGGTTTAACCGTCGAGACGACCAAAGACCTCAAGGGTTTAAAGCAGGAAGAACACAGTCATTGAGCTTGTAGTAGTAAATTCACAAATGTATACACGCGCTATCGGCGCCGGTTCCTGTCCCTGCTGCGACTCCTCCGCCGCTCACGCTCGCTCTCTCGTCGCCGTGGAGAACGCGAGCGTGGGCGCGTATCCCGCGCGCGCTCCCGCTCACCATCACGACTTCTGCTGCGCTTCCGGCGCCGCCCAGAGTCGGGCACATCGAACACCATCCCGTATTTATCCCCGCTGCCGCGCGAGTCGCCTTCCCTCCGGTACCGCTGCGTCTGTTCCAAGTCGTCGCGCCCCGCGAACCCAGGCCTGCCTTGTTTGCCGCTGCCGCCCGGCCCGCGTTTGACGTCGTTGGACCAGTGCGTGTTCATTCTGGCGACGGACTGGGAAAAGTCAACCCAAATCCGCCGGTCGTCGACGAGAACGTTTTGCATCTTGAAATACGCCTGCGCCACAGTCAGTTTTCACTTTTGAAAATATGATATGCGCCGCACCTGCTCGGCATCCTCTCTGCGGTCAAACTCGATGAACGCGTATTGCAGCGAGTCGCCCGTGCGCTTGTCGCGGATGACTTGACAGCTCATGATTGTCCCGAACCGCGAGAATATCAGCTCGAGGTCCTCGTCGCGCGTCACGGGGTTGAGCTTGCAGACGAAGAGGACGTTTTCGGGCGGGCGCACGTTGGCGAATGGCAGATCGCCGACCATTTCGAGCGTGAGCGCAGAGGCGGCAGCGGCCTTTTCGCGGCGGATGCGCTCCTCTTCTTCCTCGGGCAGCGTTGCCAACGGGTCCTCGTCCTCCGCAATACGCGTCGAGTTGTCTGGGGGACGCGTCGGAGAAGAGGGAGGCTGGATTTTGGCTAGTTCAGGAGGATCTGGGAAGGGGTCGTCTGTTGAAATGTGAGTCCAAAAAAGAGATTCAACTGCCATGGGGAGCTACCGAGGATAACCACATGCCTAATCCTGATATCCTTGAATGGTCTGCCGTCTTTGTCGGTGAAGACGTCGTTGAGCTTGTCGAGGGTGTCGAGGCCTTCGACGACATGGCCAAAGACGGCGTGTTTGCCGTCGAGGTAGTCGATATTATCGGCGAGGGTGACGAAGAACTGGCTGCCACAGCCGCCCTTTGTGTGGCCTTCTAGCGCGGGCGCGACTGCCATGGAGACTGTGCCTTTGAATGTGTGCTTTAGTTTTGGGCGGATCTCGGGGGAGAAATATCGCGCTTCAGAGGATTGGGGGTCGAGCAGGGACCATATTGACTCCCCGCCCGTCCCTGTTGCCGAAGGGTCTCCCGCCTGCGCCAAAAAATCCTTTGAGACTGCACAGAGGTCAGAAACGAAGGAGGGGCGATTGGAATGAGCAATACCGTTGAAAAAAGCATTCAAATTGTAGTAATAGACCTTGCAGAGTTTGATAAAGTTCTCGCAAGTCTTCGGACACGCCTCGACCTCCAGATCGATAACTAGGTCGCCTAACGAGGTCTCAAAGAGGACGGACATGTAGAATTATCTGGTCATGAGGGTGAAGGGAGAGCCTCTAGCGCCATCATCTTGTGAGGGTGCCGCCAAACAACTCTTAGCTGTTGGCGTATTGCTGCACAGTCGACGACTAGCGCTTTCTTCTGCCCACTATGGCGCTGCCCGTCATGGAAGAGGGAAAGCTCCTCGTGGACGCCCTTAACACCGTCAAAATACAGGTCCAGCAGATGAAAAGACACCTCGTATGCAGTCTACCCAACAATTCTTAATTCATACCTCTCATTCTACTGCGCAGGAACTGGACCAGCTTATGGATGCGCTCAAGAGCGCCAGTCTCATGCTAGCAGAGCTCCGCACCTCGTCGCTCTCTCCTAAACAGTACTACGAACTTTGTACGTTCACCAGGAACAAGAACGGGACATTTTGGCCTAACTGCTGCAGATATGGCCGTGTTCGACGCACTGCGCCATCTGTCCAACTACTTGTACGACGCCCACACCCAGTCGCGTCACCATCTCGCAGACCTCTACGAGCTCGTGCAGTATGCAGGCAACATTATACCCCGGCTGTACCTTATGATCACTGTCGGCGCGGTCTACATGTCTGTCCCAGAGGCCCCCGTCAAGGAAATCATGAAGGACATGATGGAGATGTCCCGCGGCGTGCTCCACCCAATCCGCGGCCTTTTTCTTCGTCACTATCTCAGCGGCCAGACCAGGGACCATCTGCCAGTCGGGGTAGACAATGGGTGCGTGCATGCATGCGCCCGTGCATTTCTCGTTCTGACCGTGCCCCAGTCCCGCTGGGAATCTCCAAGACTCGATATCTTTTGTCCTGACGAATTTTATCGAAATGAACAAGCTGTGGGTCCGCCTCCAGCACCAGGGGCACTCCAGGGACCGCGAAAAGCGCGAATTGGAGCGCCGCGAGCTGCGCATCTTGGTCGGGACAAATCTCGTCAGGCTCAGCCAGCTTGACGGCGTCGACCTCGAAATGTACCACCGCACCATTCTCCCAAGTATTTTGGAGCAGGTCGTCAACTGCAAGGACGTTATTGCGCAGGAATACTTGATGGAAGTCGTCATTCAGGTACCTTGCACACTTTTGTCTCATTTCCGTCTTATTGACATTGTAAAGGTGTTCACGGACGAATTCCACCTTCACTCTCTTGGCCCCTTCCTCTCTGCAACAGCACAACTGCACCCCAAGGTCAATATCAAGCAGATTGTGATTGCCTTGATAGACCGACTAGCGGCGTACGCGGCTCGTGAGGCCGAGAGCGAGGATCCCGAGGAGACGAGAAAACAAGAAGAAGCTGCGGCGCGGCGGCTCGCGGAAAGAGTTAGGTTCCAAAGGGCCAGGGCCCGAGAGAACGGTGTCAACGGTGCTCCAGTTTCGACAGAAGCAAACGCATGGGGAGTGGCGCCGCAGTCGCCTCCTCCTGCCGAGTCGCAGGCTGCGCCAGCCACCCCAGCTGTGACAGATGGTACTGTGAATGGCGATACACCCGTGGCGTCTGCATCTACCGTGCGCAAATTCCGCGGGGTGCCCGAGGATGTCCAACTGTTTGAAGTATTCTGGCAGCAGGTGGTTGAACTTATCAAGGTGCGAACTGCCAGCGGCTTATTCTATACATGCTGCTAACCCATACCCTCCAGGCTCGTCCGGATCTTTCGATACAAGACATAACAGCGCTCTTCGTTTCTCTTACGAACCTCTCCCTTAGCTGTTATCCCGACCGTCTGGAATACGTAGACCAGGTGTTGGGCTTCGCCGCAGACAAGATCAAGGAATACTCTGAGAGGTATGCAAGCACTGTTCAGTTACTGACGCCAAGACTGAAATGTTTCCTAGTCCCGATCTGCACGCGCAGCAAACAACCTCGAATCTCGCAGCACTCCTTGTTGCACCGATCAACTCGTACCAATCCGTCCTTACGCTGCTGGCGATTCCCAATTATGCCCCGCTTCTAACAAAACAGCTCTTCTCGACCCGACGCTCCATAGCGCACTCGATTATTTCTTCAGTTCTGAAGAACGAAACCGTTGTCGAGACGCCCGACGATGTCGACGGGGTGCTGGAGCTGTGCCACGTACTGATCAAAGACCAGTCGGATGCGGCCGCCGGTGGGCCTGCGATAAACGGGACACACCCCAACATGAAGGACATGCGGAGGCATGGGCCGTACTCGGTTGAACGGGAAGAAATGGCGGAGGAGCAGGGCTGGGTTGCACGGATGGTGCACTTGTTCCGGGCAGATTCACTTGACGTTCAGTTCGAGGTTCGTTTTTTCACTCCTTTTACGCTATTGTCGCTGAATACATTATAGCTTTTGCAAATAGCGCGGAGACACTTTGACGCTGGCGGGGAGCGGATGCGGTTTACCTTCCCTGCGTTAATCACGTCCTCTATCAAATTGTGCCGGCGGTACAAAAACCGGGAACATTTGGTGAGCATGCTCCCCTGTATCCCAAATCTACTAGTTATAACTTGGTTGTCTACAGGAAAACGACTGGCAGACGAGGGTGTCTACGATCCTCAAGTTCTGTCGTCAACTAACCTTCATCCTGGCCTCGCAAGTGGATGCACCGACGATTGCGCTGCGGCTCTTTTTGCTTGCTGCTCAAATCGCAGATGAATGCGGCTTCGAGGATCTCGCTTATGATCTCTACGTGCAGGCGTTTAGCGTGTACGAGGACAACATCTCGGAATCCCGGGCGCAGCTGCAGGCTATTACGCTAGTCATTGGGACGTTGGAGGGCGCAAAGGTGTTTGGCGTGGACAACTACGATACGCTGATTACCAAAGCGGCGTTGCATGGGTCGAAACTGCTGAAAAAGAGCCATCAAGCAACCGCGGTGGGATTGGCAAGTCATCTCTGGTGGCAGGAGAAGCCTGTACCTCCGGAGAGCGAGGCCGAGGATGCTGCCGAAAAGAAGGAGGCGGAGAAACCTGCTGTGAAGGACGAGGCAGAGAATGTCAAAGCGGTATGTATCCATTTTGGTTATGCGGTCCTCGTGTAATTGACCAAACTCCATAGTTCCCGCATCAGGATAGCAAGCGCGTTCTCGAGTGCCTGCAAAAGTCACTCCGCACCGCTGGATCTGCCATCGAGGAGATCGTCACCGTCCAGCTGTACTGCGACACCCTCGACCATTACCTGTACTATCTCGACCGTGGGGCACCTGCGGTCGCGCCGAAATTTGTCAACAGCCTGGTCGAGCTCATAGCGTCGAGTATCGACAACATTGCATCACCAGACATGCATCCATCTCAGCGTGCCCCGCCGGGTCTCATTGAAGGCGTCCAAACGCCTGAAATGATCACGCGGCATTTCAGGAATACCCTGTACTACATTCAACGGCGGAAGAACGCCGTCGCAGGGGGGGGAGTAGACTCGCGGTGGGACGAGGTCGATGTCGTCGGCGCGCTGTTGAAGATGGGCATCCAACGGTGATTGTTAAGTTAGTATTTAATACAACACGCTTTCTCTGTACATAAGTACCTATTGCGAGCTTAAGTTTAACTTTTAATCCGGATTCAATCATCGCAAATCATTTCTGTCAAATTGGACTATATACAATTCCAAAAAATATAAAGTCGGAAGGAGAAGGCAAGGTATACTACAGTACAACTCTAATGAAGGCGTGTCGTCGCTCCATCTGTTGCAAGCACCCCTCAGCAGCACTTGCCTGCCGGGGCAGCGTTATTGTCTACGCTGGGGCCGACGCTGATACTGGGGCCTGGGGCATCGACGGGGTTGTTGGACTGCTCCAGCGACTTGCTTGAAACAATGCGGTAGATGTCTACGTTGTGTGTCAACGAGGGGACTGGTATGATCCGGATGAAACGGCTCACCAGTCAAAATCGTCTGGAACGCACCCTCGACATTTGAGGCGTCCAGCGCCGAAGTTTCAATGAATGAGAGTCCGTTCTCCGCTGCACATGTCAAGATTTAGCTGGTTGTGCGAGAAGAAAATGCCGGTAGACGGACTGGAGAAGGTCTTTGCTTCATCTGTCGGCACAGCGCGCAAGTGCTTCAAATCGCTCTTGTTGCCGACGAGCATGATAACGATGTTGGAGTCGGCGTGGTCGCGCAGCTCCTTCAACCACCGCGTAACGTTGACATAGGTTGCGTGTTTGGCGATGTCATATACGAGGAGGGCGCCGACTGCGCCGCGGTAGTACCTGGCACGAGACTGGATTCAGAACAAGAAAGAGGAGCGAGCCGGAGTTGGCTCACGCAGAGGTGATCGCCCGGTAACGTTCCTGGCCGGCTAGAGAGGGACAGGAGCAGCGTCAGCAGTCGGGTATGTCTCGGATACTGGCGGGAAGATGCGGCGACGACACCGAGCATGCCACGTATCCTGGAAGCAAGGAACAGTGGCATCCGCACCTGTATCCCAGATCTGTGCTTTGACAGTCTTTCCATCTACGTCGATGGAACGGGTCGCAAACTCGACACCAATGGTTGACTTGGACTCGAGATTGAATTCGTTACGCGTGAATCGCGAGAGCACTGTGCTTTTGGGTCAGTGGTCTAGATCCCCGCTAGAAACGCCCGTACAGTTGCTGGGTTGAGAGGCATTTGGTGAGATGATTGAGCGCCAAGATAGTAGACAGTAGAGACGTACGACTTTCCAACACCAGAGTCTCCGATGAGAACAACCTGGGAGAAGCAGTCAGAGTCTTAGTCGCAATTTGGGTGGCAGCCTACCTTGAAGAGATAGTCGTAGTTGCTGCCTTCGGTCATTGTGAGTTGGGGAGGTGGTTGTCGTAAAGAGGATTCCAATAAATAACTATCAACTTTGGCTGTGACTCTGCATTTGTCTTGCAGCGGAACACCCTCTGTCGCGCAGTCTCGCAGCAGCACGTCAATATTCAACAGCTGCATATCTATTGCACACCCTGAAGGTAGTATACTGTCAAGAGACAATGCCAGGTCGCCAATCCGAATCACATCTGCCATACCATAAATGCGAGGAAACCTCAACAGCTTCTCGCAATTCGTTGCTCTTGTCTCTCGAGCTCTGTCATCTATCGTACTTGTTTAGAGCTGACCAGGTCCTATCGAGACAAGAGCGCCACCTCCACATGAACGCTGTCTTGGACCACTTTCGGCAAGTTCCTCAAGCATTTACGCAGTAGACGAGACGCACAACGGCTGGCATCGATAGACACACGCAGCAAACGACCTGGAATCTCGCAGCACTCCTTCAACTCATACCAATCCGTCCTTACGCTACTCACCCGGCGTTCCATTATGCACTCAACCAAGAAAAAAACGCGCGAAATGTCTGAGCAGAGGAGATGAGAAGAGACTCGGGCCCTCGAGATTGGCCTTGCATTCGGCGTTCACAATCTTGTAGCTCTTATGAGCTCATTGAATAATGCAACTCGTTGGGTGGCGAACCACATACGAAACAACCAACTTCTCGAGTTATAAAGTGGCAGTCGAAAACCGTTGATACAAGTTTATAGGCGCAATACAGGTGATCGTTTTACGAGTGGAATCATTCCACCTCAACGGCATTACTTTGTGCCAGTACTTCCCTGATCATTTCCGACGCACTGAGGTACCTCTCTTCGACTTTCCGGCGCTTGGCAGGCGGTTCTGTGCCTGTCATCTCGAGGTCGGCGCCTGCATCCTTGGAAGCACTCGCCATATCCACATCCACAGACTGGGCCCGAGGGTCATGATCATCGCTTTCGATGGGATCGTCGACGACGTTCCCGTTCCCATTCCCATTGACAGTGGGTTTCTCCGCGAGAGGCTCATCCTTCACCTTTGCCAACTCAGGCCTGTACTTTGTTGCCAAAAAGTGCAGGTACTCCAGCCGATGCCGTGGGGGTGGCACCCTCGCCACATTCATCGGGGGTCCCGGAAACCAAAGTACTTCCCCCGTCGTCGGATCGCGCTCAAAGTGCCGCGCTGCCAGTGCGGGTGCGCCGGATTAGACTCGACGCAATCGGCACAGAGTTAAAACGAGTAAAAACGCACTGGTATCCGGCTCGAGCTTCTCTACCGCGCTGATGGCGACGCCGCCGGCGGCAACGACCGACCGATCGACGAGGACACCCTGCTTCTTTTGCGACACGCCGAGCCGCACGGGGCGCTCGAACAGGTCGAGCGCATCGACGGGCGTGGTGCTCCCGCCGCCGTCAGCACTGTACCACTCCGCGGGCGGGATGCGCCGCACCTTCCCGCGCGCGGCGTCGTACCGCTGCGAGCACACGTAGAGCGGCCAGCCGGGGTACCACGCGGGGGCGCACGGCCGCCCCCGGGACGCAACAGAGGTGTGCTGGCACGCGACGCGCTCGATAACGTCGAGTACGAGGTGGTGCGTAATTTTGTCTGCGTCGTTGCGTTGAGATTAAAAGCCAAAGAGGACGCTCCGGACATACCTGTCTGTACGACCTCGCCCTCAATCAGGTTTCGCGTCGTCGGCATGAGATGTGATATCTAGGTAAAGATAAGCGACTTGAACGAAATGAGAAGCATCCGACCTACCTCGTCTGCACGTATATACCATCGCACACTGACGCCCTCACCCGCGTCGTCGCGCCAGCACGCTGTAATCCGTCCCACTAGCGGTCTCCCCGGCCGTCCCAAGCCCAAACCCATCGTCTCGCCCTCGGCTTCCGCACCGGAGATGATATGCACGTAGTCCTTCGGGTGGAAGATGAAGCCCTTGTACGCGACACTATCGAGCGCGCGCGCGCCAGGCGAATGAAGTGGCGGTGGGAGTACAAGGGGCTGTGTAAGCGGCAGTGAAGGGGCGTCTGCCGATGTGAAAGTGTGTGCGATGCGCTGTACGGTGTTAGCGTAGCCTGCAACAGGAGGCGGTAAGCTGACCTGCAGGGCGACGACGCGGGACCACTCGTCCCCGCCGACACCCGCGACGCTGCTGCAGCGCCCCAGGTAGTAGCGTCGACCACACTCGAATAGTCGCGCGACGTCGGCGTCAAAGGGCTGCGAGGAGGCGTAAAAAGTTTTACTTCGAGAGCGACTCTAAAACACATTAACGGAGCGTTGTAACAATATCAACAGTATACGCACCTCGAGAAGACGGAATGAGATAGCCATCTACTCTGAAGTTGTAGAAGAGCGCGGCAGCCATTGCCTGAGGACGCACCTTGTCTTCTGGGACGCCGGGTTCTAGTGCTGCGGATAGCTTGGCATTCCTGTCATTGCGTGTTAGAAAAGCCTAGTTCAAAACTGGGAAGCACGTACGCAGAATCGCGGTATGCCTTGATCGCCTGCATGATTTCAAGATGCCGTTCATGCTTGACATCCGCCATCCAGCCGCCGTCCGCGCCAAAAAGGGGAGCATAACGCAGGAGCCCGCGCTCCAGTTGGCGGACAATTTGAATATCAGTGGGTGCACCTGGAGGAGGGTCATAGTCATATTCGTCCTCGGTCATGTCCTCCTCAGATTCCGACTCGGAATCGGGAAGCTCTGGTGCGGGGAGTGGCATGGGGGATGGCGCGGCGGGCTCGATGGGCGAAACTGCGGCGGGGGTGGTCTGAGAGTGTATAAATTGAATGGGGGTAGGCTTGGACACGACGGTAGACGTGCTTGGCTGAGGGGCAGTTAGCGTCGGGACTGCTGCGGGTGTGGGTTGACGGCGAGGTTTCTGTTTTGGTTGGGGTTCATGCATCTTTTGCGGTGAGGAGGGCGGGGGTGATGCACGCGGTGCCGGAAGAGGTCTGGATTTCCATTCAGAGTCGAGGCGATCCTGGACAGAGTAGCATTAGCGTGATCTCTCTCTCAGGACGCGCCTCACCTTCAAAGTCTGAGCGTCCGTGGCAATCTGACTGTCGGGTTCATTGTAGAATAACGCGTTCAGAAAAACCAAAGACAGGTCGGTGTACGCGTCCAAGGGATCCTTATAGCGATTCTTTTCAAGCTTTTCTTGAACGCCGTTGAGACAACGCGGTTCGGGAATGACTTCATAGTATTCTGGCCAGTCATCGCGGTCGACGAGGTCCAGAAACATCCCCGCCAGCTGCCGTTTGCGCGGGGAACCCGTGGAAGATTTCAGAGTTTCCAATACCTCCTCTATATCTTTCTTCTGTGCGGCCGTGAGTCCCATCGCGCTGTGCGCAGATCGCGGTTCAGTACTAGTCAAGTACTAGTTTTGTTGGAGAGAGTGATCTGCGGCACAGCCACATATCTCTCTTCCTACCACCAAAGCTCATTCTCAAGTCCGCGTCCCGTCGTGCATTTCTCTTTCCTTCAATGTCTCTTCTGTCTTTTCCCCGTTTATGCCCTCCCGTCTGTCCTCTCCAGGTCACCCCGCGCTCGAAAGGTGGAGTGGCGCGACCTCGCGGTTGGGGCCGCACATCCGTACTCAGGTCATCGCCGACAGACAAGCCCGATCTAAAGAAAGCCAAGATCAGGGGTCACAATTCCGCAACCCCGTACATCGATTCTTCCCGCCCAATTCGAATCACATCTGCGATAAATGCTTGGCGTTGGAGAGCAGGTAAACATATCAACAGCTTCTCGCAAAGAATTTCAGTTGCATTCGTTGCGCTTCTGTCTCGTCTTTTTTTGGTCCCCTCCCAATTTGCTCTCGTAATCTATCGTGCTTTCTGCTTCGGGACGAAGCGTGTGCGAACTAACCAGAGTATATTTCATTTCGGACAAGAGCACATAACCGGTGCCTTTTTTCGAAATTCTATGTTTGCGAGTACGGTGACTACTGACTGAGACCACACAAACGCGTCTTAGGTACAGCTGGATCTCAATACATCGAGGACGAGTGAGAAAATGCGTAGCGTGTTCCACTCAGTCTGTCCTTGCGTTGACCCTGTACGGACTAACCTCCGTTACCATTCATTCAGGGTTGTTCACAGTAGCCCCTTTTCACTCCTTTTTTGCTTTCTTTTGCCATTTCCCTGCCATGGACCAAAAAAGAAACTCAAAAAGGAGCCAAAAGAAGACAACTGTGACCGGCCTATCTCACGGATTTGGAAAAAAGGGAACATAAAGACAGTTATGATTCTGTCACCAAATATCCGGTATTCTGTACTCCACAGGAGGTTTAACTAAGTGAATTTTATCTCTCCATACCTACAGGAATTAAACCTCAAACAAAGGAAAACTGCCCAAACCCTATTTTTGCAAAATAGGGATCATCATAAGCAAAAAAAAACTGAAAAAGGAGTCAAAAAAGGAGAACTGTGAACAACCATTCAGAGTGCAAAGACCAGGGTGCAAGATAGGACTACACATCCTCAAAGTTTAATAACAGCACGGTCAGGCTATATAGTATCAAACTGCACCCGCATTCAGGGGATTGGTATCCAACATGGTACTACATGTAATGCATAGGTCTCTCGGGATGTCAAGGAAAACTGGATGACCATTTGGTACACTACAAATTGAAATTCTGGGCCAATGGAAGTTAGTTCCAATACGGAAAGTTTTGCATTAAATACAATCACCAAATGATCAAACTGATATTTTGGGTTTCTGTTGTACCAAAATGCTGTGGCTTGCTATACGGCAACTTTGAAGCATTTCAATGCGCTGGAAACACATACTTACTAACTTTTTATGCCCCAAAATTTTGGGGTTTGCAGAGTGTGTATGTCAGCCTGTGCCCTCGGAGTGTTAGCTGTGTGGGAATCATTGAAAGGCATCTGAGATACATTGTCCTTGAGGCAAAGAAGATATGCGGCATACATAGCAAACAGCGGAGTTCTTGGCACAATCAGTGTTCACTGCCAGACTGGAATAGTGGTCCATGGCATCAAGTCCTGGGAAAGGGGGTTGATGTGGGAGGATATGAAAAAAGAAATGGGTCCTATGCAAAAGCTTCTGTTGTACGGCCAGAACAGTCGCTGAACTGAAGGAACAAAAATGCTCACTCTGAGGGTCGAACTCAGGACCCTTGCATATCATGATTAGGTAACCTCATAAGTACAATGCACTACCACTGTGCTAAGCGAGCGATGTACAGCCTGCCTTGACAATCATATATCATGTACTGACCGCCTGGAATCAGAACTTGAGTCTTATTGCCAATTTTCCAAGCTGACTGATTAAAACTCGGCTGTGGCATTCTCTGTGATCTTCTGTTATGTCCGTGTCAGAAACAAAAAGGAATGGCTGGAAGGATGGAAGGACGGATAGCCAGAGTTATATGCCAAGCTGCAGGGATAAGGCTAAGCCAGTTAAGCCAGCTGGTGAATGAAAGCCTGTCAGGATAAGGAAGCTGGTTGGCGTAAGAAAGCCAAAAGCTGAAGGTGAACGGACGTGGGGGATGCTAACTGTTATATGCCAAGCCGCGGGGAAGGGCTATGCCGGATAAGCCGGCCGGTGAACAAAAGCCAGTCGGGATAAGAAAGCCGGTCGGCGTAAGAATGCCGAGAGCTGAAGGTGAACAGACATGGGGGATGTTAACACTACAGAGATGCTGGGTGAGCTAGACTACCAGCCGGCGAAGTGGATGATGAGCTGGACGGCCGAAGGAAGGAGAACAACTTAGACGATGAACGAGGAGTCCAAAGACATTAATAACTAATCTAAAGTACAAGCTGGTAGATATGGGGTTTAAATACTAGAGCCGAATCTAATTATGAATTGGGAAGTACAAGGGATATAGCAAATGGAGAACATAGCCTTGAAGTGAGTACAAGGGAACATACAGGTGGGGAACAATGCATGGGGGTGTGTAGATGGGAAGCATGTGGAGATCCACGCGAAGGCGGATAAACAGCAAACACTCAAAATACTTCATTGCGTAAAAACCCGTCTTCAGCCAAAGGCTGGACGCTAGCCCGAAGACTGGCGAATCAGAGAATGTAAGCCGGAGGATGTCCGGCGTAGTGGCGGAGTATTGGTGATAAGCCGGGTGGTGTAATAAGTGGGTAGGCTGGATTCCACCAGAGGGGGTTGTGAGACTCGACAGAGTCCCTTGGGATAATAGTCGTACAATTAATCTAGCGGGTTCTCCGAGCTATCACAATGTGGTAAAGACCCTTTCATGGTCTACCAACGTGAAAATCTACTCGATAGGGAAAGTCACCAATCAATACGTAGACATTCTGACTCTCCGAAAATCAAGAGAGTCGACGGGACTGCGATTAGGTCCAGTACGCACAGTTATGGGCTCTGAAAGCTCGTAAGTACAGGTAAGGTATCTTACCTTGAGAATCGCCCGATGCCTCACACCTTTGATACTTGGAGCAGCTCGACAAGAGGGGAAGGCCAGAGGTAGGTGATGGTTAAAAGCAATGTGTAGTTATCTTATTGATCGTCCTGTGACTATTACATAAGACACAACATAACTAAAGGTCCGATCTAGAATACTTTGAGAATACTAGAGACTCTGAATCTATTGAGAGAAAAAGGAAAAAAAGAAATATACGGTCTTCACGATAGTTCGTTAATATGAGTATATGAATGGTTCCTTACAAAGCCCCCCTAGATTCAGTGTGCTCTGGGATCGAAACACTCGGGAGTCTGCACGTCCCTGACACAAAGGTGCTGCCAATTGATCGGGAACACTTTCCTCAATTTCATGGCCATGAGACTGAAATCCTCATCTTCAGGTACGTGAGACAGAGCGCGAGTGCCAAAGTTGTTAGGTCTCAGATACGTCTTCCATTGGGCGTCCGTGTTCCACTTGGGATTGGATTGAGCTCATTTCAAGAGGCCTTCGATAATTACAAGAGCACCCGAAAAGAGTACGGTCCTGATCTGCAGTCGCGCCTGGTATGTAGCCCAATAGGATTAGCTTCTCTGCCTCGGAAACACTATCTGTTGTAAGGAAGTGGCGAGGGCCCCCGTTCAAAGGGTTCCTGTCTAGAAACTTCTCCCCCTTTGAATACAAGGTCACTTGTAAAGATGGACCCCTGGCCCAGCGCTCCACGAGAGAGGGATCCAAAGATTGAGCGAGTTCTGACAGTATGCCCCCTTCATAGATGAAGCCAACTCCGTTCGGCCGCTTCACAACCTCTGTAGTGCTCAATACCCATATTCTGAATTGGCTCTTGGCGCCGCCGTTAACTTTGGTCATGAAGCGTTCAGAATAGCCCAATTCGTACACCGCTGACTGAGGCAATTTGTCCCAGGGCGAGGCAGTCCAATCCGTGAAGTGAGCAACATCTGTCTCTGCGATATACAGGTTGAAGGGAAGTCCGAATTTCCAAAGCGCGTTCAGCAGATCCTTGAGGGTTTTCACGTCCGTGTAACAGTTTGCAATGATCTTCGCTCGAACGTGCGAGCGCATATCCTTGAAACAAATAATGGCCTTGTCTAACCATTTTCCGTTAAATTGTACGTCCGCTCTGTCCGCTCTAGTCGGGGCAGGTTCCGAGACTTGCCACAACTCAGACATGATGTCTCGTACGGCTTCCTCCTTTGACGTATACCTGGCGGAGTGTGTGTGACATGCTTCTGATACGGCCTGCACCTGTTCAAGGTCTCCGTGCGACGAGGCAGTCTGGCGTGATCCCTGACTTCCTCCTTTGGTGGCGTCCTTGTAGACTTTGCTTGATCCCTTGCTGTACCGCGCATGAAACTCTGCCTCAAAGATATCCGGCTCAGCTTCTCCTCGTTCATCCATGTCCTGGTCATCGTCGGTAACCCAGAGACGTTGAGTTTCGGCAGTGTTGGCTTCGGTGATAAGCTGTGAAAGCAGCCACACGTGAAACGCAGCTATTTTGCGATTTTCAGTATAAACAATCACGCAGACATCCCGAGAAGCTTCCGTGACGCCTCGCACGGAGAGCTACCAGTCATATAGCTAGAGTCGTGCTCACACAGAGACAATCTCGAATAACCAGACAGTACCTAGGAACCCGCCTAGAAGCGCTGACACTGACTTGGACTACAGAGGAGTTAGAAGGAATCTATATTTGGCAATCGCGGACGGAACTCAGTGGTTGCGACCACCTCCAGAGACACTTTGTTTGTCGCAGCATTCCTGGAATTAGTGGACGTGTGTGTCACATGCAAGCAGAGGGCTCCGAGAACGGAAAAGCTGTTACGACCATGCAACTCCTACACCATCCGGCTCCGTCCGGATCTCTCCGGCTCCGTCCGGACTTCCTCCGTCCTCCGTTCGGATCCTCGGATCCGACTCTCCTCCTTTCCGGACGCGTCATCCGAACTCCGGCTCGCGTCCGTCTCACTCGCTGTTGCGTCCGACCTTGGTCGTTGACGCACGCCCTCGGGGTTTTTACGCAATGAAGAATTACTGAGCGTTTCCCCTTCTCCGACCATATGACTTATGCCCCACATGTATTCCTTATTGTCTTTATTGTCTTCGCTTATTCCTATTGTCTTTAACTTCTTCTCCGAACACATCCGGACTATCTCCGTACTTAGTATAAATACGTACTTACTTCGGATGTAACCTTAGTTGATAATTAACGTGCTTTGCCTCCGCATTGCTCCGTCGTCCGACCTCTGTCCCATTCTCTATCCGACCTTCAGAGCCAAGTTAATTGGTGTACCCTTATACTCTTGTGGTATCGCTTTACATCCGGACCTTCGTCCGGCCCCCCGACACCTCATCCGGCCTTCCATCCTTCCGGCCCTTCCGGCCGTTTCCTTTTCTTTCCGGACACGGATATAACAGTATTATCAACTCAAATTAATTTGGCTTCTTCCCATGTCTTACGCTCACCTCGTTCCCACTCCGGATGTAGGCCAAGATCGTCGTCGATCGCGCCAGTTCAGCGCCATCGTTCCGATTCAGGCTCCGGGCCAGCAGCCCGTAGAATCTACCTCTGGTTTTCAGCCACCCATGCTCTCACCACCTATTGACCCTCGGGTTCAACGGTCCCAACCGCATTTTCAACCGGATGCGCGTGCTCTTCGGCCGCATGCTCCGGCCATGTGGTCAAGACCGCTTCTCGACCCAGAAAACCGAGGAGCTGCTTTCCGGCAGTTCAGCCAATCTCCGGTCGGTTCACAATACCCCGGATCGGTTTACCCCGAGGTGATGGATTTCAATGAGTATGAACGTGGCTCCGGTACTGGCATATCTTCTCCTACCCCAGATCGTCGTATGTTTCATCATCCGGTCCACACTGCTACCATTGTGGAGGTACCGGAAGAGGTCGACCCATTGGAGACGACCGAACCGATCGCTCCGATTCCTCCGATCTATTCCGGGCAAACAATGTTTGTCCCGCCATCGCCTACTACGATCGGCTCTCGACCGCATACTGCTCCGCCGGCTACTCCGGCTCCGGTCGACAAGGGTAAAGGTAAAGCCAGTGGAGGACAAACTCCTGACCCTACTGCTCAACCACCCACCAATCTTCCTTCCGGCTCTACTCCGCCCCCGCCTGCGGGCCCTTCCGGTCCTCCTGGACCTTCTGGCTCTCCTGGCGGCGGTAGCAGTGGAGGCGGCGGAGGTGGAGGAAGTGGAGGTCCGCCCCCGAGCGGAAATCCTCCCCCGATTCCAAACCCTCCGGTTCAACCATCGGGTTCCGGCGCGCCCGCGCCTAATCCAGGACCTGGTGGCGGTGGAGGTGGCGGCGGTGGTGGTGGCGGACCATTTGGTCCGGCGCTGCCTCCAGGTCCCCCCGGACCTCCGGGTCCGACAATTCACATTCCCGCTCCGAACAACCCGCAGCTCGATTTCGCCGTGCAACAAATGGCACAGGCTATGGCTCTCCTCGCACAGAACTCTGTCGCTCCTCCTCGCTCCACTCGTACCGCTTCCAAGGCTCCGGACACATTCGATGGTTCGGACCCGACGAAATTCGCCACTTTCATGTCGCAGATTTATCTGCACATCGCGGAACGCCCACAAGACTTCCCGGGCGACGAAGATAAGATCTTCTACGTCCGGTCGTATCTTCGGGGCACCGCTCAGCAGTGGTTTATGCCCAACATCTATGCGAGCGGTACTGCGCCCATTCCGCATTGGGATGCAAACTGGGGACTATTTGTACAGGAGCTCGCGACTAACTTCGGTCCGCACGACCCCTTCGGGGACGCCCGGATATCTCTGGAGACGCTGTCGATGAAGCCGGGTGACCGGCTGGCTACTTACCAGCTCGAGTTCGACACTCACGCGGTTATGACGGGATACAACGAGGCTGCCCTCTTCCGGGCATACTACAGGGGCCTCCCCAGTCGCATCAAGGACACCATCGCGCAAAACCAGATTCCGGCTTCTCTTGTCGGACTCAAGGCTTACGCCTCGCAGATCGACCAGCGCTACCATCGTCGACAGGCCGAGAAAGCTGCGGAGCGCGCTTCCAACAATCCGCCACCCTCCGGCAAGGCGTCCGGAGATGCCTCCGGATCTCCTCCGGCCGGAGGACAGAGTGGTGGTGGTCGTGGTGGGAAGTCCAAAGGAAAGGGCAAGGGCCGAGGTAATTCAAATCCTCCGGCCAAGACCAATCCTCCGTCGACTACTCCTCCGGCTACGTCCGGCAACGCGGGTCAGGCCTCCGGGTCATCAAAGACCCCGAAACCGTACGCGGCCAAGCTCGACTCCTCCGGTAAACTCAAACCCGAGGAGCGCGAGCGGCGCATCAAGAACAACCTCTGCATGTTCTGCGGTGGTCAAGGCCACAAGACGGCCGACTGCCGGAAGCGTCCGGGCAATGCTCAAGGCAAGGCTGGAAATGTTTCTAATCCGCCTGCGCCTGCCGCTGATGCCTCTTCTACCCCCGAGTCAAAAAATTAGACAGCGGCTCGGAACCCTCCGCACCGGGTCCGAGCCGTGTTGACTCCGCGGTGCTTCCGGAGGTTACTCTCAACGCGTCCACTCTCTCTCCTAATGCCTTTTACGTCGATCTTGATATATCTTTACTCTCCGCGGACTTTATCTCTCCTTCCGGCATTCTGTCCGGGTTTCCTACTCCGGACGCGGGCCTAACCCTGCGTCCGTCTTTTGTACAACGAGTTGCCACGGGATTCAACTCCCGCTTACGGGCGCTCATCGATTCCGGCTCTTCGCACTGTTTTGTGTCTACTCGAGTTTGCGAATCTAATGGGTATTCTCCGTACGCGGTCCCTCCGGTTAAGCTCCGGTATCTCGACGGCTCCTCATCTATTATAAACCGGCAACTGCATTTATTGCCCCGGTTTCCTTCCGGCGATGTCCATTCTATGGAATTTTACGTCACCCGTCTGGACTCTGCCTGTGACTTGGTTCTTGGACTAAATTGGCTACGCCGCTACAATCCGTTGATTGACTGGCGCAACGCCTCACTAAAGTTCAGCCCTGTTTACGACGAGTCTACTGTGTCGACACACCCGGAGATCACTCCGGCCTTTGTTGCGGTCCCTCCGGTTACGGAGGATATGGAGCATCCGGCAACCCCGGCTCTCATTCCGTCTATACCGCTGACGTCTTCGCCTGGACCTGCTCCTTCTATGGAGATTCCTCCGGCACCGTTTCCGGCGCCACCCGAGGCCCCCGCGCCTCGTCCGTTCACTATTGCCCCGCTTGTGTCTATGGTCAACGCTGCTGCTTTCCGTGCTATCATTCGCGATAAAAGCACCATCCAGTATACTCTGCGTGCTACGCCGACCGACGAGAGTCTAGGTTTTAAATCTTCGGCCGAGCCGGACTTGGCTAACTTGTCCGGCATTCCGGCCGAATACCACGACTTCGCCGATGTCTTTTCGGAATCGGAGGCTTATAACCTTCCGCCCCATCGCGAGTTCGATCTGAAGATCGAGACCTTCGATGACGCGGAACCTCCGGTCGGTCCTATATATTCCCTTTCTCCGGCTGAACTTTTGGCGCTCCGGGAGTTCCTCGATCAGAACTTGAAGGCGGACTTCATCTATCCGTCTCGTTCCTCCCATGGCGCTCCTATCCTCTTCGCTAAGAAGAAGGACGGAAGTCTCCGGCTTTGCGTCGACTACCGTGGATTGAACCGTATCACGAAGAAGGATCGTTATCCGCTTCCTCTGATCTCGGATCTCCTCGATGCACCAGGAAAGGCACGTATCTATACCAAGCTCGACCTCCGGCATGCCTACCATTTACTCCGGGTCGCCCCGGGCGACGAGTACAAAACCGCATTTCGCTCACGCTACGGCTCCTACAACTTCCGGGTCGTTCCGGAAGGTTTGTCCAATGCTCCGGCCGCTTTTCAGCGTTTTCTCAATACGCTGTTCGCGGATCTGTTGGACGTTTATGTCGTGGTATACCTCGATGACATCTTGGTGTACTCCGACGATCCGTCCGACCATACCGCTCACGTCCGGGAGGTGCTCCGGCGCCTCCGGGAAGCCGGTTTGTATTGCAAACTTCCCAAATGCGAGTTCGGCGTTACTACCTGCGAATATCTAGGCTATGTTCTTTCTCCGGAGGGTTTCCGGATGGCTCCAGACAAAATCTCCGCCATCACGGATTGGCCCGTCCCTCGGAAAGTTAAGGACGTGCAGTCCTTCCTCGGTTTTTGTAACTTTTACCGGCGTTTTATCTACGGCTATTCCGGCATTACCGTTCCACTCACCCGGCTTACCCGTACCGCTATCAAGTGGGACTGGTCGGTCGCTTGCCAAACGGCTTTCGACACTCTCAAGCGCGCGTTTACGGATGCTCCGGTCCTCCACCATTGGATTCCCGGCCGTCAGATTACGGTCGAAACGGACGCATCCGACTACGCTATCGCGGGCATACTCTCCATCACCGGAGATGACGGGGAACTTCACCCTGTCGCCTTCCGGAGCCGGACACTTACGGCTCCGGAGCTCAACTACGACACTCACGATAAGGAACTCCTTGCTATTTTTGATTGCTTTACTCATTGGCGTCATTATCTCGAGGGGGCTCCTTTAGTTGTCGACGTTGTCACGGACCACAAGAACCTCGAATACTTCGCAACGACGAAAACCCTTACCCGTCGGCAAGTACGCTGGTCCGAATATCTCTGCCATTTCAATATGGTGATCCGGTTCCGACCGGGCAAACTCGGAGGTAAACCCGATGCTTTGACTAGACGATGGGACGTCTATCCGAAAGAGGGGGATACGGCCTTCAGCCAGATCAATCCTCAGAACTTCCGGCCCATTTTCACGTCCGATCAATTATCCGCATCGCTTAACGCTACTTACCTTGAAGACGTTTGTCTCCGAGCCTCCGTCGTCATGGATGTTGATCAGCTTCACCGCGACATCATTTCCCACTATCCGGACGACCCAGCCGCCACTTCCGGACTCGCATCCGCGGCGTCCGATGCTTCCGGCTCGCGCTGGACCACAGATCCAACCGGACTTCTACTTCTTAACAACCGGATCTACGTCCCGCAGGTTTCCGGCAACTCTCCGGACATTCTCCGTGTACGTGTTTTACAAAACAAGCATGATCACATACTCTCCGGCCATTTCGGACAGAATCGTACGCTGGCCCTCGTCCGGCGCGACTATGCCTGGCCGGAAATGCGGAACTTCGTCCGAGACTACTGCAAATCCTGCACTCACTGCAAGCGCAACAAGGCCCCTCGGCACAAGCCGTACGGTCTTCTCCGTCCACTTCCGGTTCCTCTCCGTCCTTGGCATTCCATTTCCATCGACTTTATCGAAAACCTTCCCTTCTCCGGCGAGTTTAGCTGCATTTGTGTCATCGTTGATCGTGCATCCAAGCAGGTTATCCTTTTCCCCTGCGATTTCCATATCACCTCCGTGCAACTCGCCCGGCATTTCCTTATTCACGTCTTTTCCAAACACGGAGTCCTGGCCCATGTCACTTCGGACCGTGGCACGGAATTCGTCTCCGCTTTCTTCCGCGCATTGGGCGAACTACTCAATATGACCATGCATTTTACGTCCGGCCACCATCCGGAGGCCGACGGACAGACGGAACACATGAACCAAACCCTCGAACAGTACGTCCGGATGTATTGTGCGTATCAACAGGACGACTGGGCCGAGCTCCTTCCTCTCGGAGAGTTCGCGCTCAATAACGCTCCGAACGCATCGACCGGCGTATCTCCGTTCTTCGCTAACAAGGGTTATCATCCGGCACTCACTTTTCACGAGACTACGATCCAGGGCAAGGATGTTGACAAAGCCCGGGACTACGTCTATGACCTCCAATCCGTCCACGAATACCTCCGTGCGCAACTTACAATTGCTACGGAGCGTTACAAGGAAGTTGCTGACAAAAAGCGTCTTCCGGACCCGATCCTTGAGGTCGGAGATCATGTCTTTGTGTCGACCGAGTTCATTGCAACCACCCGGCCAACGGAGAAGTTCTCCGAGACGCACTTCGGACCATATGAAGTCATCGAGAAAACCTCCGGCGCATCTTATCGAATCCGTCTTCCTAAAGCCCTTTCGCGCATTCACCCCGTTTTTCACATCTCAGCGCTAGAACCACACTTTCCGAATCCATTCCCCGGACGCGAACAAGTTCCACCCGGACCGGTCGAGATTATCGACGGAGACGAACATTTCGAACTATCAACAATACTCGACTCCAAGATCGACCGACGTTACCGTCGTTGTCCGCTCCGGTACTATGTCGAATGGCTCGGATGGTCTTCGACCGGACAACAGTACCAGTGGGTTCCGGCCTTCGACTTGGACGCTCCGGAGCTCTTAGCAGAGTTTCACGAGCGATATCCGGACAAGCCCGGACCCGAATGGGAACGACTTTGAGCTTCCGGCTCCGGTCACATCCCTCCGGTCTTACTCCGTCTCGTCGGCGACTCTACGCGCTTCATGACCAAGAAAACATTTATTTCGGACTCAAGTTATTCTACAAACGTCCGTTTTTGATTTACAATCGTCCGTATTTTAATCGTTCATTTTTCCCCTCCTCCGGCCTGCGATTCCTCCGGCTCCTTCTGCTCCGGCTCCGGCTGCGTCCCCGAACCACTAGCGACCGGCTCCTCGTCATCGAGCATCTCGTAGACGATTTGGCCGTCGATGTCCCGGATGAGCCGATAACCCTCGAGTTCGCCTCCGAACGGAAGCGCTACGAGGGGGATCCGATTCTCCTCCTCTTCCTGCTTCACCCTGGCCGCCTCCGCATTTGCGCTCTCCAATAACGCGTTCTTCTCGACCTCGAGCTGGCGTATGGTTTCCGCGAGGGCAGTCGCTTTCTTCTTCGCCTCTTCAACTTTCTCCGTCGCTTCTTGCTTCTTCTTCTTCTGACTGGCCGAGAGCTCCAGCATGTGGCGCTCGTACTCCGCGTCCGACATCCCAAGCTCCGCGCCTCGTTCCTCCTTTACCTTCGGCTCCGGCGGAACGGGTTGGACGAATTCGCCCGGAGCGACCTCCACGAACGGACCAACCTCGGCTGACGCGTGAGTGGGCTCCGGCTCGGGTCCGTACATCGGACCATCCACCTCCATCGCCTCCGTTTCACCCTGTGCGTCCGGTTGCTCCGGTTCCTCGGGTCGTCCGAGATCCTCAGCCGGTGGCATTTCTTCGTCCTCCGGCTCGTCTTCGCTCTCCGGATCGCCTTTCCCATCCACTCTATCGTCGTCCGTGTCCTCCGAGTCGCGGATGGAAGTGGTCTTCTGTCTCCGGATCCATTTCCGGATGTCGTCGACTGCCGAGGCCGGTGGTGTGTCGTGGAGCGAGACGTCGAGCTCCTCGAGGTATTCGCGAGAGGAGATTTCTCCCCGGTCCCTCCACGCGTTCCACGCCCACAACTTCATCAACTTCCGGTCCGTCTCCCGTGCAGCTTCGAGACGAAAAACGCGCTGCTGGGTTTCCTCCAGCAGGTCGCGGATGTCGTCCATCCGGGTCCGACGCGAAGTCGGGATCTCCGGTTCCGTCCGTCCTCGGGTTGTGGACGACTTGCCCTTCGTGGCCTTCACGCGCGCCGGTTTCACCTTCGGACGTCGGACCGTGCTCTCCGGCATGAGCGGACACTTGATCTTCTTGCGCCGGCATTCGCGGCACACGCGGATGTTGTCGTCGTGCGCGACCTCGCACTCGATCCCGTGGTTGTGGCAATTTTCACATGCTATTAATCAATTAACCCGGGATCCAAAGAATTTTAAGCAGGCAAATCCATCACTTACCTTCCACCGCCAAAAACCACTCGATATCCTCCTCCTTCGCCTTCTTACGCGGTTTCCGGTTGACGTCCGCCTTCCTCTTCCTCTTCCCACTTGTCTCCGGCTCTCCCGGGTCCGTGCTCAGGTCGTCCGGTCCGATCCGCTCGTCCGGAACGTCCTTCGCGTCCGGCGATTCCGCCCGACGGAGCATATCCGCGAGATCCGCGAAGTCGTAGTCGGTGGCTGTGCCAGCCAAGACACGGAGACGAAGGTCACGGGCCTTCGTGCGCATTTCCGCCGCCGCTCGTTCCTCGGCCGCCATTTCCTGCTCGTACTCCTGGAGACGGGCTGCGTACCTCCGGTTCTGCTCTTCCGCGTCCTCCCGCACTTTCCTCTCTTCGGGCGACATCGCCGCCAACTCCGCCTCCCTCAATTCCGCAGCAGCGCCTCTTTTGCGCGCTTCCTCCTCCTTCCGTTCCTCCTCCTCTCGGGCGTTCCTGTCCGGCGTCGTTTCTCGGTTCTTCCCTTTACCCCCGGTCGGGGGTGGCGGTGGAGTGCTGTCACGGTTGGAGGTAGACGACATGGTGGAGGAAAGAGAAAAAAGTTGTTGTTCCCATGGCAACGTTCTCACCGTCACGTGCTGCCACGTCCGTTTCCATTCCCACACGTCATCGCGTCATTCTTTCAGTCATTCATTCATTCCGGTCCGTATTCCTTTCGGTTCCTGTTCCTTGGGGGCAAGGAACCCTAAGAGGGGGATACTGTTACGACCATGCAACTCCTACACCATCCGGCTCCGTCCGGATCTCTCCGGCTCCGTCCGGACTTCCTCCGTCCTCCGTTCGGATCCTCGGATCCGACTCTCCTCCTTTCCGGACGCGTCATCCGAACTCCGGCTCGCGTCCGTCTCACTCGCTGTTGCGTCCGACCTTGGTCGTTGACGCACGCCCTCGGGGTTTTTACGCAATGAAGAATTACTGAGTGTTTCCCCTTCTCCGACCATATGACTTATGCCCCACATGTATTCCTTATTGTCTTTATTGTCTTCGCTTATTCCTATTGTCTTTAACTTCTTCTCCGAACACATCCGGACTATCTCCGTACTTAGTATAAATACGTACTTACTTCGGATGTAACCTTAGTTGATAATTAACGTGCTTTGCCTCCGCATTGCTCCGTCGTCCGACCTCTGTCCCATTCTCTATCCGACCTTCGGAGCCAAGTTAATTGGTGTACCCTTATACTCTTGTGGTATCGCTTTACATCCGGACCTTCGTCCGGCCCCCCGACACCTCATCCGGCCTTCCGTCCTTCCGGCCCTTCCGGCCGTTTCCTTTTCTTTCCGGACACGGATATAACAGTATTATCAACTCAAATTAATTTGGCTTCGGAGCCAAGTTAATTGGTGTACCCTTATACTCTTGTGGTATCGCTTTACATCCGGACCTTCGTCCGGCCCCCCGACACCTCATCCGGCCTTCCGTCCTTCCGGCCCTTCCGGCCGTTTCCTTTTCTTTCCGGACACGGATATAACAAAAGCGGTGAATACCCCGAACGGCTATAGCTCCGAGGTCCATGCAGATCCGGAGTATGGCCAAGATGAATTAGGTGACCGATACCAAAGCGCGCTCCAGGTGGAGCTGTCTGATCAAAGATGGCAACAGCTGAAACGCGATCAATATAGTTGAACCGCAAGAGTTTGACAGTGCCCGCGAACCGTATAAGTCGCTCGCGAAGAGACCCCGACCTCAGTAGGAGAATCTGAATAGGGCTAGGATGAAGAAGAGACGCGTCTAGGCAAGAGCGTCACCCAAGCTGCGAGTTGCGGACCCAGCATATCACCAAGATACCATAATATTTCAACTTCGATCGATTGAGTCTGAACCGGTGTTCGATCTACCGGTATAGGGAGCCAATAGCGTTATTCGAACAGGGATTTCGAGTCAGATTTCACGGATAAACGGACCAGTGTATATAATATTATTTAGTCGTCGCGATAAGAGAGTAGTATAAAAGAGCAGGCAGTTTAACAGTACGGTAGCAGACCCCACCTCTAGACACAGCAGTGTTGTAGATAGGTTTGGCTCGACAGCTCAGTAGCCCAGCGTGACTGTTCTTTCACTTGATATAAAGTGACTTGTGGTTTGGATTAATATCCGTGTGGACTTGTGAACCTGAACTGTGGAATTGTGTCCGTGAACGTGTCTGTGTCCTGTGTCTTGTGTTTGTCTTGTCATTGTGTCCGTGAACGTGTTCTTGTGTGTCCTGTGTCCTGTGTTCTGTGTCCCTGTGTCCGCGAACCATCGTTGCGAGCTTGTTAAGCCAACGTGTTAGCACAAACCTGTTCCTCGGAACAAACCACGCCAGACCTTTGAGTCTGTTTCTTATACTAAGCAACCTACGTTCATCCGTGAACAAAGGAAAGCGCTCTTCGAACCAACAAAACGCACCACGCTCAACTACGAGACTCTCTCGAACGGTTGAAACCTGCACGCACTTGGCTATTTGACCTAATACTTGGTCTACACCCCCGAACTTAAACTATCATTCCTATTAAGGAAGGTGTCGTTGAGTGGTTTTGGTTAGGGTTTGGTTTTCATAGAAGTTAGCTTCGTGAACCTTTCTCGAACGTGATCCATCCACACTAGGAGTGACTGTCTTTCATCGGTGTAATCGTTCTGTCCATGATCTGCCGCCGGTGAATGAGTCCTCGACCTTACTGATGAGATAGAGTCTTCCTTCAAGCTTGAATGCGAGGAGCGCCCTCGGGAGCGGGAGGATCTAGGAGAGCGTCCTTCCATGGTGACTGATCGCCGGCTTGATGAAGGTCCTTCTCGGCGAATAGGTGAGCGATCCCTCCCCCTGTCTCGGCTTCCTCTAATTGGACTGGCCGAGCGATGTCTCGCACCTCCACTTAGGGTGGCATATGACTGTGACCCATAAGCTCCGGGGCGAGGAGAAGCTAGTCTCTCCTCCAGAGTGGGACAATGATTCCCACTGCTCCAGGCGACGTGTACTCTAGGCTCCTCTTTCATCCCGAGGATGTACCAATGCGGGGGGTTGCACGTGGGTGGTCTCTACCTTGGATCCTCGTTGAGCGATCATCCAGGTCTTCTCCCTGACTCCGCCGTCATATGGATTGAAACACCTTTCCGGTCGCTGAGCCCACTTGTTCTTGTGCTTTTCCTTGACTAGCGATTCTTTTTCGGTGTAGACCTCAGTTTCGTCCATTCTTCCCCAGAACTCTCCTTTGGCGAAATGTGTAAGGGCCCACCTGTGAGATCTGGGAGCAAAGTCGGGGTTCCTTGGTTCATCCGGCTGCAGCAGGCTTTGACGGAAGAATAGTATGGTCATGCCTTTGGTGCACCTTGTCTTCGTGCACTTGAAACGCTCTGCGCACACGCATATCTCGCACCAATTTACCAGAGTGCGAGCTCTGTTCCCCAGGAAATCCACAATGTAATAATGGTCCTTGGGAAACCACGAGGAGGATACGTAACCTCTTTGCTTGGCGTGACTATCTTGAAACCATACGTCAAAACGCTTCAAGTTATCCAGCGTCTCGTCTGGTAGCGTGAGTTCCTCGAGCAAGACTTCTCCTCCTCCTTTGCATTCCCTGACCTCGATCACTTCCCTAATGTACTTGGGACTGCAACGAACAAAGCACCCTTGATTGATCTCGTCCGTGGTCCAAGGATAGTGTACCGGTACGCTATAACGCGTCCAGTGTTCGAGGTTCAGCTCATGATAGTCGGAGCTTAGCTTGAAGATGGCGCCACGTTTGGATCGTCCATCCAGTTTGAGAGAATCAAGGTATTTCCGTTCGCTGTCCATCAAGAAGCCACGCCAGCTAGTGGATACTGAGCTAATCCAAGTAAGGAACCCGCAGAGGTCAAGCACTGCAAGTTTCGCGTCCTCGATCGAGTGGTATGCTACTGCGTCGTTAATGTGTAGACTCGTCAGCTGATCGGCGTTGACAGGGGTAGGCATGTCGCCCAAATCATCCTCGTGATTCAGAGCGTAGAAAGACGAGTTTCCCGCCGCTATGAGGCACATGGCATTCAGACGAGCAGACATGCGAGAGACCTTCTCGGTCCACTCCCTGTCGACATTGTATCCAACTTGCTCGTGAATTTCCTTGCTGTTCCCTGCGTAACCCACACTGGGGGCAAGCTGTGAACTACAGGCCCTGTAAACTCAATGTAAATGTAAGGGAAACTTTAAGTTTTCTCAATAAATACCCATCATATACAGTGCCTGTAAATTGGGAGTAAATTTAAAATTTCATCTGGAATTGCACCCAATTTACACGCCCTGTAAACGATTGATAATCCTGGGAATTAATCTAAAAATACCCATCATTTACACCATGTGTAAATGTGTGATTTACATGCAGTGTAAACAGTGAGTAAATCTAGATACCAAACAACATATTTATAGCTACACCTTCCATGATAAGAAATTCTGAATTCCCAGAAGGGGTCATTCTATTGTCAGTGAGTCTAGGATTCCTAGGATGCTGGCTTTAAGGGGATGATTATGCCAGAGCACTTCCAAAGCTTACAAGGGGTGGCAGTTATATCTCTTCCAATTGAGTCTAAGTCTGCTCTCATTCTCTGTATCTCAATTTTGGCTTCATACATTCTTATTGCATGCCTACTACTCAAAACAATGATATCATTTCTATTTGGTGGCTATTTTCACCTGGAGTTTGTCAGAATATTGCAAGGTTGAAAAACTGTTGCCCCACTTGAGCTCCTGATGAAGACTTACTATTTCTTTTTTGCTCTCTGTCAATTTCTTGTTGGTCTCAAAATGAGCCAGAATGTGGGATTTCTGGTTGGAACATGAGTTAAACATTGCCACTTCCATTTCTTTCACTTACTCTTGATGTATGTAGCATTCTTGTGCAGCATGTCATTCTCATGTTGCTCCCTTTCATTTTTTTTTGATAGAAATGTGACCAGATTGCCCCCAGAGTTCACAAGAGATGACCCACCTTGTTATCTTGACATTCGTTGGTCCACTGCATCTTGCTAAACAATTAAAGCAGTCAATGAAGACACTATAAAACTTTGTTAGAGTCTCTGTGCTAGGTTGGGATTGTATATCATTTCCCTGATTGAGAAGGTCGCCAACAAGAAAGATCTGCCTGCCAGGTGGGTGTAATAAGCAGGGCTTTCCACTTTGGGGAAGCCAGTATGAGTATAATGGAGCCAATGGTTGGATGACATCAAAGCTCTGCTACTCATCTCATCTTTCTGCACAATCCAATGGGTGTCAACTCATGGACTCTCAAAAAGATGAGGGAATAGCTAAAGAGAGCCAAGGTTGACAATGTTTCGGGTTTGATGTTGATGATGGGTGGCTGTGAGAGGCGTTCTGGATGGACAGAAAATTCCTACTGATTGTTCAATTTTGTATTGAAACAGGAGTTAAACACAGCAAGGCCTGATCAATTCAAGCTTGACAGCAATCCTGATCATTAAGAATCCTGGACTCACATGACAATAGAATGACCCCTTCTGACACCTCTGAATTTCTTATTATAGAAGGTGTAGCTATAAATATGTTGTTTGGTATCTAGATTTACTCACCGTTTACACTGCATGTAAATCACACATTTACGCATGGTGTAAATGATGGGCATTTTTAGATTAATTCCCAGGATTATCAATCATTTACAGGGCATGTAAATTGGGTGCATTTGCAGATAAAATCCTAAATTTACTCCCAATTTACAGGCACTGTAAATGATGGGTATTTATTGAGAAAACTTAAAGTTTCCCTCACATTTACATTGAGTTTACAGGGCCTGTAGTTCACAGCTTGCCCCCAGTGCCATGTAACCAGTCTCCTCGCTCAACTCAATGGCGTCCTTGGAAAAGAGAAAGGCCAACGGATCAGCATCATCTTCTGAAGCGGTGGTAGGATTCCAAGCTCGGGTGTGTTTAACTGGCGAGTACCACTGCGGCTGGTGGAGGTTTCCCTCGAGGTCCAGTACACCCTTAGGGAGCTGTTTGGAGGGGTACAGAGTAGATTTCCACTGATTCATAGCGGCGTCCGGGATATCATCAGGAGAGCCATTGAAAGAGATCCATTTAACTCCTTGTCTATAAGAAATAATTGAGGTAACATAAGTCCCGTTGAGCCTTTGATAGTCCATCCTCGCCGAGTAAAGTCCAAGCACTGAAATTCAGGAACTTTGACTTTCTCCCCAATCCCACAACCAACCGAAATTCAGGATGGTTGTAAGATAGCGTTGGCTCAGACCGAAAGATGTCGAGGCTTCGGAGACAGAGAGAGAGAGAGAGAGATGGAGTGAAAAGAGAAAGGATGATGAGAGATAAAGACAAAGATGCCACGATGGCAGTCCGTCACCAGTCTGATGATCAGAATTTCTGATTGAATAGAATGGTTACTGGATTTCCCGAGGCGATGTAATACAGGGTATAGGGTCCGGTTCCCGATCAGTCCCGTTTCGCGACTGACTTGGAGAATTCGCGCATCATCTCAGGGGTGTTGCACAAATCTCTGGTAGTCTGCCAGGAATCGTAGTGTGGGCTATAATTTCTCCACCTCACCAACCATAGGTGTGTTTTCCTTCTTTTATCATATTTTTTTGCGATGATTTTCTCCACTTTGTATTCTTCTGCAGCTATCCGGTCGCGCGTTTCCGGCATTCGAGCGCAATTCCCCAATGAACCAGGGCTTTTGAGGTAGGGCTTCAGATGGTCCAGGTTGAATATCGGGAAGCCCGGGTACTTGTCATCCAAGTGCACTCTGTATGTTCTCGGGTTAAGTTTCTGAAGAACTTCAAACGGACCAATCCATTGTTGAACAAGTTTCGCCCCTTCGCCCTTGGATTCCGACCATTCCAAAGAATGGGGGCTGATGAGTACCTGCAAGCCAACTTTGAACTCCGGTACTTCCTTCCTACTGTGGTTGTAGAATTTCGCCTGAGACTCTTGCGCTTTTGCAATGGCTAGTCTCGCGCTCTCCCGATGCATATCCAGTCTCTTGAGGTACGAACTGGATTCTGTGCTCATGCCATAGAAGTGAGTCCTTTCTTTAGCAGGTAAAAGGAATTCCAGTGGGGTCTTGGGCTCAAACCCGTACAGCAGAAGGAAAGGAGTGGTCCCTATTGAAGTGTGCACATTATTATTGTAAGCGAACTCCAGTAACTTCAGCCATTCCGCCCAATCGTCCCGGTCCCTAGACACGTAGGCTTGCAGCATTGTTTCCAGCTGCCGATTTACGTTCTCAGTTTGACCGTCGTGTTGCGTGTGATGTGACGAGGATAAGGACATCTTTGTCTTCAGAATTCTGGTCACTGCTTTCCAAAAATCCGAAGCCCACCGGGGATCGCAGTCTGCGATAATGCTATCTGGTAAGCCGAATCGAGAAGCTATGTTGTGAACAAAGAGGTCCGCGAAACCTCCAGCAGTGAGTCCCGATGTGGTTGGTATAAACAATGCGTGTTTGGAAAGACGATCCACCACCACCAAGATCGCGTTGAACTCCCCACTCCAAGGCAGGTTCACAATGAGATCCAACAAAATGGATTCGTATGGCCTCGAAGGAATAGGGTTCGGGATGAGGTACCCGTATCGAGTGAAATTACGTTGTTTTGTTTTCTGACAAATGTCGCATGAGAGGGCGAAGACCGACAAGTCTTTCTTCATCCGGTCCCAATAGAACCTCGGGCTGATCTTCCTCCACAAACGCTCTGGACTGACGTGCGCCGTCTCGAAAGGGCTTTCGTGAGCCTCCTCCATGATTGCTTTCCTTTGAGACTCAGGAACACACAACCATGGTTGGTAATCCGTGTCACAGAAGAATAATAGACCTTCCTCGTTCTTGAAGTACTGCTGACCTGGCTTCCAATGCTCCTTGGAGACTGACTTGTCGTTCCAGATTCGCTTTAATACCGGATCTTTCTGGTAGTCAGCTACGAAAGCAGCCCGAAAAGAGGGTTCCAGCTCCACGTGCAAATTAGGAGGTGGATTCAGCGCTCCCCAGTAGCTAGTCGTAGGTTCCAACACGTCCAATTCGTCGTCTGTCTCTTCCGAAGCAGCTCGAACTAGCTCTACTGCACTCTGGGAACTCTGGTCCTGATCCCCCCCCAGGGAGCTGCGTCGCTTTTGCTCGCTATGTCCTGGAAAATCACTGTCTTTGGTCTACTCCTTTCACTCTGCACTTGGCTCGTCCTTTCTTCTTGAAATGAAGCCCCCGCAGGTACTGCAATCGTTCGCTTCTTTCCCTGCAGCCGAGTGGTGATGAACATACTCTTTGAATCTAAACAGTCTGCCAAACTCCAAGCTGTGAAAGTAGCCCTCTTGGCGGGTTCCCTCTCGAGCCATGCTTCTTGTAAGTCCCTCAAATCAGTAGCCATGGAGATCGAGTTTCCCGCTTCCTCCATGGGGGAAACGTGCGCAGGAGGGGACTGTGGTAATCTGGACAAAGGATCGACATTTGAATGCTTATGGCCTGCTCGATGCACGATCTCTAGCTCTGGCATGTATGCCTAGAATATTGCTCCCCAGGCGGCAAGCCTCCTGTTCGAATTCTCGTACGTCCGAGCCCATTGCAAAGCTGAATGGTCCGTCACCAGTAGGACTCGCTCGCCTTCTATGAAGGGTTGGAATCGTACTAATCCCTCCTTGGCAGCCAAGGCCTCATGCTCGGTGGTGGGATATCGTACTTCTGCGCCTTTGAATGAACGGGACCGATATCCGATGACCCGTTCCACATGCACAACGGACTCATCGAGAGTGGGTCCCCACACGTCCTTGAAAGATGAGTTGTCACTCTTTCCCGAAATACTGGTGGTGAGTTTCGGAGGGGGTAATCCCGCTACAAAAGCCTTCTCCAACTTTTCGTACGCCCTAGTGCCTTTGAGATCCCGGACCGTTATTGGCTGGATCTGTTGCAACGCAGCACCTGCGGCCTCATCTGACGCGTCCGTGTAAAGCCTATACAGAAGCCCCTCGATAGGGTGACCGAGAACTGGTGCCCTTCGTAACACTTCTTTTGTCGCATGGAACACGTGTTCCTGTTCTGGCCCCCAAGTCCATTTGCTGCCTTTGCGTAGCAACTGGAACAACGGCATGCATATGTCGGCATAATAAGGAATAAAGCTGGAGAAATAGACTGCCATGCCGAGAAAGGTTTGCAATTGAGACAGTTTTTTAGGGTGTTTGAGTTCCAATATGGCTTTCACCTTCTTGAAGTGTGTTGACAAACCCAGGCGCTGGCCCAGAAGCAGAATTGATGAGTAAAATAAATGGCACTTGGTTGGGGATAAGGTCAATCCCGCCCTCTTGATGGCTCCGAGTACTAGGTCCAAATGCTCGATATACTCCTTGTACGTCTTGGAATACACAACTATATCGTCGATGTAGACTAACGTGAACAGCCACAGGTAGGGTGCCAGGATGCCTTGCATCACCCTCTGGAAAATCGAGGGTCCATTCTTCAAGCCAAATGGCATCCGCCTGAATTGCGAAAGCCCTCGATGAGTCCGAAAAGCTGTTGTCTCAACGTCCTCTTTGGCCATGTTGAGCTGAGTGAATCCAGAAAGAGCGTCCAGAGAAGATAAAACTTTAGCGCCCGATAAGGAGGATAAAATTTCTGACTGCCGAGGTATGGGAAACTCGTCTCCTATCATCACCGCATTCAGCTTCCAGTAATCAACACAGAATCGGGGCTTTCCGTTACGGTAAGCAATCACGACCGGGGCGCTCCATGGACTTATGGAGGGTTCTATAACTCCAAGTTCAAACCACTTGTCCAGTTGCTTGTCTATCACCCTTCTTTTCTCCGGGGAACTAGCATACATAGGTACAGCGATCGGCTCTTGTCCTTCTTTTGTCCTCACTCGTGCTTTCGCATCCAGATGGCCAAGGCGTCTGTCGAACCCGAAAGCGTTCACCCTTCTTGATAGCATGGACCATGCCTTTTCCTGTAGGTGTTCTGGAAATGACCCGATATTGAGCAACTCTTTCATCTTCTCTGACAGATACACTGTGCTATCGGGCATCGCCGCGGTCTTCGGGCCCTAATCTTCGGACTCGTCCTCTTCGCCAGCTCATGCTTCTGCTGCCTTCGCTTCCGCTTGGATGACACCCTTCTGGTTTGGTACTCATCCTAGATCATCTCTCACGTGTACTCCTGCCTTGCGGTTCTCCTCATTTGGAGGTACGCCTGTACCAAAATCTGTCCGGATCCTCGCACTTTCCGACTGTGGGGGTCTGAATTCCTTAGTCCCCAGAGCAGGCTCTTCTTCAGGCTTCTTGTCCCGCTCGCTCTGCAGATGTACCAGCTTAAGCATCAACACGCTCTTTCTCTGCATGTCCTCGAGACCTTCAGGCGAAGTCGGTTTGTCAAAGACATCCTCCGAATTGCTCAGGTGTCCAAGAATTTCTCCCTTCCTGATTATCCTCGGTTGGTCGCTGAGATTGCTCACGGGAACACAGGGTTTTCGCGCCGAAATCAGGGTCTTTGGTACACTAAATAACAAGTCGTCCGAATTCACGAGTAAGTTCGACTCCACTAGCCACGTTTTATCCTCGGAGAACTGGCCGCTCAGACCTATGACCCTGCTCTCATGAGGCTTAACCCGGTAGTTGGTGTCGGCTCTCACAGTGCGCCCCTCTGCACCATTCCGGAGTTTCCTGTGCCTTTGTTGCTTCTTGGCACGTTGATGCTCCTTAGCTTGTCCCAGTCTTCCTGCATGAAGAGTTAGCCCGGTAGCGATCTTGTGCATTTGCGCCATCCCAGCAAAGTGATCCACTCCCGTTGCTATCACCTGGAATTCGGAGGTACCGAACCCGATCTTTGTGCCCGTCTCGACGTTCTGAGTGACACTCAATTCGTAGTTCAATTGGTAGTCTTCTCCTAGAAGGATGGGCACTGACATCCCTTTCACCACGTAGGCCTCTACTTCCGACTCCAGGATTTCACCCGATGAAGCAGGCATGAACACCTTCAGCTTCGTATAGCCTTTTATTGAAGTTCCTTGGTCTGTCAGTTGGGCCAGATTCATGTGATGTCCTTCGCGAATCAATGGAGGATGTCTTAGCAAAGCATGGAATTCTTCCGAGACCAGGGAAATGTCTGCACAGGAATCAATGCGTAAGTCCAGCTCCTGCTCTTCGGTAGATTCGATCCATCCTTTTACAGAAAGCACCGATATCCCTAGCGCTGATTCGCCTGACTTGGGATTACGCTTCCTCTTGAGCATTACCACTTTCGGATCTGCCGGAGGGGGCTCCAAAACGGCCTCGTTCGGTTCTTCCGCGTCAACTTCTTCTTCCAAGACCTCCGCCTCAGTGTCCTGTCCGTTCTCGACATTCTCCTCGCCGTCCTCTCCAGTCATGTGGATAAGAGAATTTCCGCGATCAAGGGAGTCGCCAAGTCTATAAAGACTGCTCGCTCATCCATGCGTCTAACAAGATGCAATTGGCCGAGTGGTACATAGTCCCCAACTCAACTTCCGAAGCCTCTGACGAGACTACCAACAGCCCTCTCTTGACCTTCTCTGAGTAGACGTTCCAGTCGGGGCACTCCCTATCCCAATGACGAGCACTACCACAGACTTTGCATGGCGAAGGCAGAGCTCTTCCCATGCGGGTCAGAACGTTGTCGTGTTTGGGGAACGGGTAACCTCCCTTCGGCGGTGGCCTTTGCCTTTTTTTCAAGGTTTGGAAGACAACCTTAATCGTCTCATCCCCATCCTGCGAATCTGCACCATCTGCTGGGTGGTTCTGATCGTCCTTGCTGAATTCTTCCTTCGTTTCCAGGAGCTTATCAGATTCGTCCTCAGCTGAGGTCAAGTTCGCTCTGCGATAAGGAGGACGATGACCGTTCGATGGAGGGGAACTAAATCCTAGCTTCTTTAGATTTGAAGCCAAGTTGTTCAAGGTTACCACTCCCGATGAGTCTCGCTGTACCGCTTCGATAAGAGCTTTGGAATGCTCGTTAACTCTCTCGTAGAGCTCCTCCGAAGATTGGATATCCTGCAGAACTAGAATCGTACTCCATTTGATGGGCGCAACTTTCATTATGAGGAAGACTTCGGCCGGACCTCCATCATCGGTGTTAGCTAATAATCGGATTGATCTAATTCGCCGTCCAATGAATCGCTGAGGCATCTCGTCCTCATGCCCTCTCTGATGGAATCTCTGCATGTCAAACTCGGCGTTCACAGTCATGAGCCAACGCTTCCCCAAGAATTTATCACGAATCCCTTCGAAGTACAGCAGATAATGAGATCTCATCTCATCTTGTCTCGATATTGGCAGATGGGAGAACCATAACTGAACATCCGAGTTCAAGACTAGATGGGTCGGTAACCAGAAGCCTAGTGCCACGGGCATCCAACCGCGCAGATTGGCCAACTCTCCAACCGCCCAGAAGTAGTCTATGGCTGTAGCATGGCTTCCGTCCCAGGTGGGTAAAGATTCCACCTTGAGCTTTGGCTCAATCGTTGGCACCATGCTGCCGTAGGGTGTGCCAGGAGCTACATGTGGATATCCCTTGTAGCTAGGAGGTCTGTTTGAGCCTCCTCCACCTCCACCTGGACCAGGATCGCCTCCTCCGCCACTACCTCCGCTATTCCCTCTGTTCGACGGATTAGGAGGGGGTTGTCTCTGGGATCGAGACATCCTGCATGGATTATGTCGACGAGCTGGACTCTGCTCGTTGTCTTTGTTGTCTCCGTCTTCCCCATCATCGTCCCCTCTGTGGTCTCCACCACTGGCTCCCGCAGGTCCTGGAGCTGTTCCAGGATCACTCATTGGAGGAATAGTATTGGGGTTAAGGGAGAATCCACCTATACCCACTCGAGCGGAGGAAGCCTCAAGATGTGGCAGCATTTTTCTTGCTCAATAACTATAATCTGCTGCACGAGCGGTTGGAGGGGCATTTCGCTCCGAGGAAGGTCTGTTATTCTTCCTGAACGCAAAGCTAACCGAATCATCTCTCCTCAAGAACGGGGCGGCAGAGGCCATACCCGCTATAGGGTGCGGCAGGTACGACCCTGTCCCTGGTCGAACGGTCACTGGGCTAATCTTCCTAGGCGATTTTGGTACTTCCGAAGTCCCTGGCGGTAACATGTCCTTGGCCGGAGCGGGGGAAGCTGTCCCTTCAGCGAACACCACATTTTCTTGCGAATCCTTCTCCTTCCCTTTATATTTCTTCCCTGGGTGATCCGAAGGCAGAGTAAAATTATCTGATCTCCAGCTAGTCCGGTCAGAAGCAAATTGTTCAGTTCTTACTCCATGTTGTGAGTAATACACTTTAGGAGGATCAGCTTCGTATGGGCGGTCAGGGAAAGCGTTGACCAATTCCGGGTCCACAGGAAAAGCACTGAAAGACAGTCACTCCTAGTGCGGATGGATCATGTTTGAGAAAGGTTCACAAAGCTAACTTCTATAAAACCAAACCCTAACCAAAACCACTCAACGACACCTTCCCTTAATAGGAATGATAGTTTAAGTTCGGGGGTGTAGACCAAGTATTAGGTCAAATAGCCAAGTGCGTGCAGGTTTCAACCGTTTGAGAGAGTCTCGTAGTTGAGCGTGGTGCGTTTTGTTGGTTCGAGGAGCGCTTTCCTTTGTTCACGGATGAACGTAGGTTGCTTAGTATAAGAAACAGACTCGAAGGTTTGGCGTGGTTTGTTCCGAGGAACGGGGTTGTGCTAACACGTTGGCTTAACAAGCTCACAACGATGGTTCGCGGACACAGGGACACAGAACACTAGGACACAGGACACACAAGAACACGTTCACGGACACAATGACAAGACAAACACAAGACACAGGACACAGACATGTTATTCCACAGTTCAAGTTCACAAGTCCACACGGATATTAATCCAAAGCCACAAGTCACTTTATATCAGGTGAAAGAACAGTCGCGCTGGGCTACTGAGCTCTCGAGCCAAACCTATCTACAACACTGCTGTGTCTAGAGGCGGGGTCTGCTACTGTACTGCTAAACTGCCTGCTCTTTTATACTACTCTCTTATCGCGATGACTAAATAATATTATATACACTGGTCTGTTTATCCGTGAAATCTGACTCGAAATCCCTGCTCGAATAACGCTATTGGCTCCCTATACCGGTAGATTGAACACCGGTTCAGACTCGATTGATCAAAGTTGAAATATTATGGTATCTTGGTGATAATGCTGGGTCCGCGACTCGCAGCTTGGGCGACGCTCTTGCCTAGACGCGTCTCTTCTTCATCCTAGCCCTATTCAGATTCTCCTACTGAGGTCAGGGTCTCTTTGCGAGCGACTTATACAGTGTGCGGGCACTGTCAAACTCTCGTGGTTCAACTATATTGATCGCGTTTCAGCTCTTGCCATCTTTGATCGGACAGCTCCACCTGGAGTGCGCTTTGGCATTAGTCACCTAATTCATCTTGGTCATACTCCGGATCTGCACAGACCTCGGAGCTATAGCCGTTCGGGGTATTCACCGCTTTTCCGTTCTCAGAGCCCTCCGCTTGCATGTGACACACATGTCCACTAATTCCAGGAATGCCGCGACAAACAAAGTGTCTCTGGAGGTGGTCACGACCACTGAGTTCCGTCCGCGATTGCCAAATATAGATTCCTTCTAACTCCTCTGTAGTCCAAGTCAGCGTCAGCGCTTCTAGGCGGGTGTTACGCCCGTGCAACCCCAGGACCACTCCCGACCACATCCGGCCGCCTCCGGCCTAACCTCCGGCATTCTCTGCCACTTCCGGATCTTCATCCGAACCTCCGGTCCCCCGATCTCCGTCTTCCGTCTTCCGGCTTTGGCCTCAGAAGTATCACGGAACTTCCTCGGACTCCCCACACGACACCAAGTCCACGCGGTGTCGTATCCAATGGTTTCATCAGTCATCCGACTTACCATCACATCCTATGTCCTTATGCACTATGCTCCACATGCTTTCCTTTATTGTCCTTATTGTTATACGACTTATCTTATTGTCTTTTAGTTACTTCCCTCCGCATCCGGACTTGCCCCGTAAATATTATAAATACGTAGTACAGTCTTGGATGTACCTCAGTTTGATTATGAACGTTCTTCCGGTCTATTCCCCTCCGGATCTTCATCCTAACGTTGTTTCTGGTCCCAACCCACTTCCGGTCGAACTCCCGAACTTCCGATACTTCCGACTTAACGTTGTAACATTGTCTCTGTCTTCGGATAACTTGTCCGGTAGTCTTTCCTTACTTCCGCCTCTTCCGGCTTCCTTGTCTCGACAACCTACCTTCGTCCGACGTCCGGACGTGACCTCCGTCCTTCATCCGACATCCGGACTTATTCCGACTTCTTGTAGTCTCGGCTTCAAACCTTGCCTTGACTCCGGCCTTCGGAATATCCGTCCGGCCATCCGAATTCCCGTCCGGCCTTCACCCAACTCGTCCGGCCTTCACCTTACTCGTCCAGCCGACGAGTGAAGTCCTTTGATCATCTTCGTTGTCATCCTTCCCTATTCAAGTTGCCAGCAGTACAGTCCCCACTCACCCTTAACCCCCTGTCGTGTAGTGGTTTCGATATCCGTAGTTCCGGATCCCACATCACTGACCTCCGTTAACTTCCGCACTTCCGTTAACCTCCGTTGAGCTCCGTCTTCTGGCCTTCCGTCCTTCCGGCCCGGACATCCTTCCTCCGGAACCTACCTCCTCTCCTCTTCTCTTATTCCTCCTCTCCCGACACGGATATAACAGCGGGTTCCTAGGTACTGTCTGGTTATTTGAGATTGTCTCCGTGTGAGCGCGACTCTAGCTATATGACTGGTAGCTCTCCGCGCGAGGCGTCGCAGAAGCTTCTCGGAATGTCTGCGTGATTGTTTATACTGAAAATCGCAAAATAGCTGTGTTTCACGTGTGGCTGCTTTCACGGCTTATCAGCGCGATAAAGCCAGTTCTCCCCTACTCCCAGAATGTCCTTAGGTACCCGAGACCTATGGTGATGAACGTTCAAGTACATGAAATCCAGGTGCTCTTTGTTCGACACGTCCTGAGGCATTCGTTCGTAAACACCTGAATTCATGGAAACAGGAGAATTTGGCATAGTTGGTCCCGGGGATAATTGCGTCCTATATTCTAGCTGATATTTGGATAGGAACTTATCAGCTAGTTATATCCGTGTCAAGGGGATTGAAAGGAAGGAGAGGGAATAGGTTCCAGATGGGTTATGACCGGGCTCGGGAATGCCGGAGGTCAACGGAAGTAAATGGGATAGGATTCCGGAACATGGATATGGACCACTACACCACAGCTAGGTTTAAGGGTGAGCGTACTATCTGGTTGGCTAGGAATGAAGGAGGAGGGAAAGGGAGACGGCCGAGGGTTACCGGAAGTGAAGGCCGGTAAGCTGGAGGAGAAATGCCGAAGGCCGGAGGAAGTCTGGTAAGCCAGAGGTGATATGCCGAAGGCCGGAGGAAGTCCGGTAAGCCAGAGGTGATATGCCGAAGGCTGGGCGATGTCCGGTAATCCGGAAGTTATGCGGAGGTTCATGGATGTATGAGTCCGGACATCCGGGAAAGGTTTTCGACAAGTCCGGTCGTCGGACGGAAGACGGAAGTCAAGTCCGTCAGCCGGAGTACTCGGATGTTGGAGGAAGTGTCAAGACAACGGAGAATGACGGAAAGCCAAACAACGTTAATAATCAATCTAAAGTACATGATTGTAATCTAGACATTTTATAGTAATAGCGGAGGTAAGTATATATAAGGAAATTGATTAAAGAACAAGGGAAGAATAAAAGGAGAACATAGCTTCTTTTATAAGTACAAGGGAGATGACGGATTGGGAACATAAAGCATGTGTGCATAACTGGAGTGCATGCGGAGATCTGCCGCTAAGGCGGATAGACGGTTGCGTGAAAACTTGTCATCGGCCGAAGGGCCGGATGAAGTCCGATAAGGCCGGAGCATTCCGGAGAAGACCGGAACGTTAAGCCGGAAGAGGACGGAGATGAACAGATGATAACCGGAAGTCATCCGGTCGTTGTCCGGATGTCGTCCGGGGATGAGCCGGAGGTAAACCGGCGTAGACCGGGAGTTGACTGGGAGATGACCGGGAGATGGCCAGAGGTTATTGGAATGTGAACGGATGTATACCGGAGTATACCGGAAGTGGTCGGATGAGGTCCGGATGAGTCCGTGGTGGTACGGGATGTAACAGTATCCCCCCTTTACGTTCCTTGCCCTCAAGGAACATCAGAACAAAGATGAACCAGAAGGTATAGGAAGATAAGGGTCCGAGTGATGGAATACGGAGTGGACGGAACGAGGACGGAAGTTGGTGGAAGTTGCCAGTGGGTGATGTGATGAGGTGAAATGCCAAGCAGAAGTCCAACAAAAATTAATCTTCCATCGTGGTCCGTTCAGCACCAGGATGATCGGAAAGTGAGTCCGGAGGAGTCCGGTGGAAAAGGCCGGAAAATTCCGGACGTGAAGGAAGACCGTAGACTAAGGCCGGACGAACCAGACACCAAAGCTAGGAGTCACGTGCGGAGGAGGAAATGCCGGAGGGCGAAAAGCCGAGAAAAGCCGGAGTGCGAGAGAGAGGACCGGAGAATGGAAGTTTGAACTCTCGATGTGCAAGGCTTTTAACTGAAAAACAGTTCCGACGGAGTGGAGGAGGAAAGGCAACGGAAGTTGATAAAGGCGGAAGTCGAATTGCCGCATCGGCGAAGGGAGTTTGAGCCGGAAGACAAGAGACATCCGGAAAGCAGAGGGCTAAGCCGGAAGCGCCTAACTTATGCCGGAGTCCGAGTCGGCGATCCAGCCAACACGGAAGGGATGAACGAGGGTGGCAGAGAGCCGGGGGTGCAACGGAAGTCGCGGAAGAAGGCGAAAGTGAAAATATGGAAACGGAAATGAATGAAGAAGTTACTGAATCCAAATGCCGGTGTTTGTGAAATGGAGCCAACAAGTTTCGGAGATTCACCGAAAGGTGACCATCGCAGATGAACAGACAAGTCCTATTGCGAGACCAGAGGTGGTCAGCGAAATCGTGGCGGAATTGTTTCGCTCGCGAAACCTGCTACACGTTTGTTCCACCATCGAGCCGGAGCGGACGGAAGTAACGGAGCGGAGGTTTGGAGGAAGCAATTTTCCGTGTCGGAATTTGGCACAAGCGGAACCCATAGCCGACGGATGTAAGCCGGAGGTTTTACGCATGGTAAGCCGAGTTCGGACATAGGCGGAAATGGCCGGGACGGAGATGGTGAATGATCAATGAACTGTTGAGAGCTGGGAGTGCGGAGACAAAAATTGAGGGTGGGGTTGCCACTACATGCGTCTTTCGCAACAAGATCCATATCAGCGAACCGGAGGATCAGGGTAAGCTGAGACCGGAAAATGGAACCGGAAGAATAGGCCGGAGGTTACGCCGGACGAAAAGCCGGAGTAATGAAAACCGGTAATAAATGATGAAGGGAAGAAGGTAGGAAAGCGGACGGAGGACGGAGATCAGTCCAACATCGTCCAATGTCAATCCGTAAGTCCGGAAACGAAATCGCATGTCCGAATGTCATCAGTGACATATGCCGAGGATCCGCGGGTCAATGCCACAGAGTGGAGTCGACACCGGATTCGAGGGAGAAGTCACATTAGTGATGAGGCCGAAAGTGGATGGTGATTTTCCTATCGTCGAATGTCGGAGCCGGAAAACCCGGAAGTTCCAGTGGTAACGGAAATGGCAGAAAGGGTGAAGGAAAGCCGGATGGCATGCCGGAACAATTGCCGGAGGAAGGGATGGAAAGGACGGAAGATGCGGGGAAGGATGTGAGGTCCGAGGATGAGAATCCGGGGATACCTGATTCACCGCGTCGAGTCCGGGAAGGAGAAGATAAGGAAAGCGGAGGTAAAGACTCCGGAAGTGGCGGAAGATGTTTCACCGTGCAATCCAATTCCTGGAACACTGGCACGGAAACCGTAATGGAAATTGTAACGGACATCATGCGAGCGCCGGAAACTTCGGGAAATGGCAGAGGTCCAAGGCTATGCCGGAAATGTGAAGTCCGAGAAGGATACGCCGGGTGGCGAGAGCGAAGTAGATTTCACTTGTCGGAAGTTCGCCGGAACTATGTCCGTTATCGTCCGTCGTGTCCGGCACGGGAAACCGGAGCCGGAACGAACCGGAGAATTCGGGTGAGTTCGACCGTAACACGGATGATGTAATGGCGGATAAGCCGGAGGGACCATTTGTGCCGGAAGTCGCTTCCGCAAGCCCGCTGGAGGAGTCCAGGGGTGGAAGCGAACTGGTGAAGGGTCCAGAGGAGGATGAATTGGCAGAATGAAGGAAAACATAAGTTGAAGTCCAGAAATGGACGAAGGTGAGAGGTAAGTCCGGAAGGGGACGGAAACTCGGAACAATTGAAGTCTGAGAGGAAATCCGATGGGATGGAAGTGAGATCATGGAATGGCCGGAGGATAGCCGGAGATCGTCCGGAAGTTCCGGTCCATGAGTAGGAAATTTCCAAGGATTCCTAAGAAGGGAACGGGATTAAGAGTGGGGTAATAAAGAGCCAAATGAACGGAAGGCTCAAGGGCGATGTATAGGAATTGTGTTATGTCACGTGTCCACAGCTAGCACGATAACCAACTGAGCCAAAAGGCCACTATGACAGGTTAATCCTGTCATAGGCTGCGGACTATATATAGATGATTATATGCACTTTTTACATGCATATAACAAGTTGTCAGATTTGGTTCAGGCCAAGGACGGGATAAGCCGGATATGCGGGTTAAGCCAGATATGCGGGTTAAGCCGGATGAGCCGGGTGTGCCGGGGAAGCCGGATGAGCTGGATGTGATCACATATCTTGGTTACTGTATCCGAAGCCCAGTAGGTGGTCCCATGGTGTAAAAGTGACGAATCCGTGTTGAATACATCTGATCCGGAGATCCATCAGCAATCCGGGTGGTGCAGAAGTTGAAATCCGTAAAGTCATGGACACTCGGTTGTAAGCCGGTGTTACGCCGACGACCTATCGGAATATCCGGAAGGAGACCGGAAGATTGCCGAGGGAGTATGGATGAAGGAGCAAGAGGGCTGGGGAGCGGAAGAATAATGCTTGGCCGGAGGATGATGGGAAATCCGGAAGAAAGCCGGATGGTGATGGTGAATAAGTCCGGGTAAAAACCGGAAGAGGATGGAGTTGAGCGCCTAATGCCAGAGTAGATCAGAAGTTCATGCGGAGGAATGGAGCGTCTCCTAGATCATATCATAACCAGCATAGGTCTGGAATGCTCGAAGATGGCCGGAATAGAATGAATAAAGGCCGGAGGTGAACAGAAGTGGACAGATGACTCGGAAGTTCCCACGGGATGTGAGACCGATACGTCCGGGTGCGCAGGAAGTTGGACAAATAGCTGAGCAGAGTACTTGGGAAGGATGGCTAGTTCCGTTAGGTGATTCGGTCGAAGTCCGGAGGTAATCGGAGTTCATCGGAGGTTGCAACGTAGGCCGGAAGGCTATGCTCATGCAATATAATCCAGAACTTGGAAGTCCGTCGGAGATCGATCCGGAAGTTGGAACGATATGCCGGAAGTCCCGGAAGGGAGTAGTGAGTATGCCAGTGAGGTAGTCCAAGCGCGGTGTTACATCCCGTACCACCACGGACTCGTCCGGACCTCATCCGACCACTTCCGGTATACTCCGGTATACATCCGTTCACATTCCGATAACCTCCGGCCATCACCCGGTCAACCCCCGGTCAACTCCCGGTCTACGCCGGTTTACCTCCGGCTCAATCCCGGACGACATCCGGACTACGACCGGATGACTTCCGGTTATCATCCGTTCATCTCCGTCCTCTTCCGGCTTAACGTTCCGGTCTTCTCCGGAACGCTCCGGCTCTTATCGGACTTCATCCAGCCCTTCGGCCGATGACGAGTTTTCATGCAACCGTCTATCCGCCTTAGCGGTAGATCTCCACATGCACTCCTCTTATGCACACATGCTCTATGTTCTCAATCCGTCATCTCCCTTGTACTTATACAAGAAGCTATGTTCTCCTTTTATTCTTCCCTTGTTCTTTAATCAATTTCCTTATATATACTTACCTCCGCTATTACTATAAAATGTCTAGATTACAATCATGTACTTTAGATTGATTATTAACGTTGTTTGGCTTTCCATCATTCTCCGTTGTCTTGACACTTCCTCCAACGTCCGAGTACTCCGGCCGACGGACTTGACTTCCGTCTTCCGTCCGACGACCGGACTTGTCGATAACCCTATCCCGGACGTCCGGACTTATACATCCGTGAACTTCCCTACTGGTCGGACTCCATCTCGGACTTCGGCATAACTTCCGGATTACCGGACATTGCCCGGCCTTCGGCATATCACCTCCGGCTTACCGGACTTTCTCCGGCCTTCGGCATTTCTCCTCCGGCTTACCGGCCTTCATTTCCGGTAACCCTCGGCCGTCTCCCTTTCCCTCCTTCATTCCTAGCCAACCAGATAGTACGCTCACCCTTAAACCTAGCTGTGGTGTAGTGGTCCATATCCGTGTTCCGGAATCATCTCCCGTTTACTTCCGTTGACCTCCGGCATTCCCGAGCCCGGTCATAACCCATCCGGAACCTATCCCCTCTCCTTCCTTTCTCTTCCCCTTGACACGGATATAACACGCGGGATGGATGTCGTTTAGGAAGCGAATGATCTGCTCGGAAACAACGTTGGGTGTGGGGAATTTCCGCCGTATCCTCTGCTTCAGATGAGTCAGCGAAGGTTTTTGGAGCGGAAATGATCGGAAATGATCGGAAAATGACTAGCGTATCCCCCCTTTAAGTTCCTTGCCCTCAAGGAACGTGAGGAACAAAAGGTAGTATAGGAAGGAGGGAAAAGCCGCAGGTTTGACCAAAGTCCCCAGGAATACATCCGGAAAAGGCCGGAAGGCCACCGGAGTGTGGACAGAAGGCTCGGAAAGCGCAGCAAACAGAGCAGGAAGAATACTTCAACTGCCGGAGAGTCCCAGCTTTACGGTCATATACTACATGGAAACACTAGTGGCGTCCGGAAGACCGGAAGCGCTGCCCACGGAAGATAACTTCCGAAAGCGGGTCCGGAATTGACGGATGCAACGACCAAGTGTCCGGAGTGGTGATAGTGGAGTTCCGAAGTCCCGAGCGACCGAGGACAGAACACGACCGGAAGAGGAGTTTACACCTCCGAAAGCCGGAATCGGGAGCGGAAGTGAGCGGAGTAGTGTTGCCGCGACTCGCCAAGTCGAGTCACGACTTGGTAAGTCGACTTAATTTCACTTTTGACTCGACTCGACTCGACTTGGTCACGGTTGAGTCACTCCAAGTCACTCGAAGTCGACTCAAGTCGGCCAAGTCGATTCCAAAATATCTTAAACCAGAGAAGGACATAATATACATATATTCAAGTCATCAAACACCGTTTCAGATTATTTATAACACCTGTCAAGTCATATCATCCATCATTTTCCTCTGGCATCTCCATATCTGCAACTGCTAACTCGCAGCTATCTAAAATTTCCCGCCGGATTCCATCCCTCTGTGTTCCATCAGTGGAGGATGCGAGAACGCGAAGCCAGTCCTCCTCATTATCTGGAACAGCTGCCGACTGCCATTCAGCCATAAAGTTCAGCCTTTCCTTCTTATAATTGAACTTCAGCATTTGGAGTGCCTCAAAGAGTAGGGCGTTGGTACGATTCCATCGTTTAGTATCAGTCTCAGCCGATGAGGAGAAAACCCTCTCAGAAGGCACAGAAGTGGCCTGGATAGGTGCGTAATCGGTGAAGAGGCGGAATATCTTGGGCCACGTAGTTTTCCCATGATTCTAAATATTGGTTTGAATAAGTGGTACTTTGTTTGAAATTTAGGAAACAAACCATCCAATACCCAATCATGTCAGTCGACGCCCTGGGTAGGAGAGCACTGGTGATACAGTGGTTCACCTCATCTTCAAGAGACTGACTGCCATCTTCAATACCACCACCAGTGGGAGCAGAAAAATCAAGTGTCTGCACAACATTACAATAACGCTTCGCCACCTGCCTCACTCCAGTCATAGATGGTGTAACTGAACGAGATCGAGAGTGAGACCGGGATTGGGGGTGAGAATCGGACCCTGATCCACTGGGAGTAGAATCCCTGAGGTCGTTGATTTCCTCAGACTCATATGCTCCGATAATGCTCGGAGCTCAAGGGAGAATCAGCAAATAAATTCAAAAGTCGAAATTCAGCTCCACTCACTCTCTCCATAATGATTCTCTTTGCCTTATCTTGCTCATTGCGTGTCCAATTTTTCCGGATCCATTCGAACCGAATTGAAGGGTTAATGACTGGAAGGATTCAGCCTCCAGAGATCATGGGAAAAAATAACTGAGTCTACGCACACATTGCGATAATGTATGCATCCGTTTCTCCCATTTTATCATAGTACTTGTTTGCAATCGCGAGGCCAGGGTGAATAAACTTTCTGATATCCTTATGTTGCAAGTCGGGATCACGGAGCATGGCCTTCCAGGAAGCCATAAAAAGTTCGAATGAGGGGATTGCACCAGCCAAGATGGGTGTATTCTCTGCAGGCATGGTAGTTTGGATAATGTGGGGTTGCTGAAAACACAGTCAGACCAGGAGGCACACAGTACTCAAAGACTCACCTGAAGGATCAATTCCATCAACTCCAAGCGATTCCAGTGCTGCTTGTCAAGCAGGTGGCGAAATAAAAAGGCATCCCGGTTCAAAGCAAAAAAGCGAACCACAGGCTAAAATCACCTAATTAACAGTGTCATTACTAAAGTCAACTCCACTTACTTGATGTAAGTATCGCAACCGACACAGCATATAAAACACAGAGTCCCACTGTGTTTTTACATCTGCCAAGACTGTTACGGACACTAGATGGAGCTGTAATAAATGAGGTACAAATTAGAACAATTTCCGTGTCTGTTTGGAGACTGATGATGTTGGCTCGGATGAGCTGCCTGATCTCATTGATGCTGATATGTAGGCGCTCAAGGAGTACAACATATATTATGTTGTATGATACTTGTATCTTTTGGCTGTGTGATAGAAGGATGCTGCTATCTTGAAAATCATAATGTCAGTATTTGGGCACCACTGAAGGCACTGAACAGCTTGATTAGGGTACGCGGGATGCACACCATTTGATTCGGGATCAGAAGGTTGCTGGTACACGTGCCCTTACTTTTTGATTGACAGGCATAGCCACCCATAATGTGCCCTGGTTAGCTCTACGATCATTTTTTGATCGTAGAGCTAACCAGGGCACATTATGTAGGGCTCCTGAGACAGTTTTTGGACAAGATTTTTGCAAAATATGGATAAGTATCTTAATTTAAGACCTTTGATGAAGTGAAAAGTGGCAAAAGAAGTGTTTAAAAAATAAAAATTGTCAGAGAAAATAAAAAAACCTCCAATGGGAATTGAACCCAGCGGAGTGAGTATACTGACATAAGATGATAGCAGGTGACTATCCAGCGGAGCCAAGAGAACCTGAAGAACTATTGAGGCCGGAGATGATGAATGGGTACCAACATGCAGAAGGAAAGTGCCTGCCACGCCCATAACTCAAAATTCAACCAAGCTTTTCCAATGTAGTCTCATTGGTTTTATGCTGTGCTGACTCTGCTATCACACATTGCACACATATCCATGTTTCCAGTGGGAAACCTTTGGCATAGATACCTGTCTCCCACCAGTGACCTAGCAATACATCACAACACTTGTTATGCTTTATAAGAGTTGAAAACCAGGAAATAATCATCTTGATCAAAAGCTCAGGGTATTGTAGGATTTTCGATCTGGAGACCCGACTCAAGTCTACTTGAGTCACTTGAAGTCGACTTGGGTTGACTTTGAAGTCGAGTCAAGTCTTGTGTGTGACTCGACTCGACTCGACTCAAGTCGACTCCGTTAAGTCGACTTGGAGACTTCAAGTCCAAGTCGCGGCAACACTAGAGCGGAGGTAAGAAAACATTGCCGGTGAAGTGAGCCGGAAAGGCGCAAGGCGAAGAACCATGCTCCGAAGAGCGCCGGGGCTAATGCTGGTAAGCCATGGAAAAGTATTCAAGTCGTTATTGAAACACCGTCGGAAAATACCAAACTTCCAGATGGCGAGGTGGTCTCGAGCCAAACATCGGAAAAGTCCGGGACTAAGTCCGATAAAATTGAGGCAGGGGTTTAGAACCGCCAAGTCCAAAGTCGGCCGAGGTAATGTTAAGCCGGCCGAAGAGCGGGGCAAAGCCGAGGACAGGAATACAAGTCCGGAGAGCAAAGGATAAGCCAGAAAGTCGGAACCGAGGCCGGGCATGAAAACCGAGCACGTGCGTCAGACGCAGGCTAGCGAAAGGCCGAACACAACGGTTGCTAACCGGAGATCGATCCATGAGGCTTCGTCCGAAAAGATTCAATATCCGGAAGAGCCAAGAATCTCGGAAAAGACACCGAGACAATGACCGAGTGGAAACCGAAGAACGAGAAGCATGTTCATGGAGGATGGCAGAGTGAAAACTTCCGTGTGGAGGTTCGGAGGTCAAACAATCCGGAAGTAACACGATCCAAAGCGAGCCGGAGAGGCCGGAGCAGCATAGTGGGCGAGGGGTGAACCGGTAGAAGTATAATGGTAGAGAAATGCAGAGCGGAGTCATACAATCTCGGTGAAGGAACGATCGCCGGAAGGACGGACAAAGTGCCGGAAGTTCTGGAAGATTGCGAAGCGGAAGTGCCTCAGGGTATGTCCGAGAAAACGCGGAGAGTGGATACTCCGGGAGTTTTCGACGGAAGTGTGCTCGGAGGAAGTCGGACGCAATGCCGAAAGTTCCGGGAGAGCAACGAGTTTTGTCCGGAAAGGACATTCGGTGTTCGGCTTAAGCCAAAGGACCGAAAAGGATCGGAGGCCGGCATAAGCCGGAAGTCCGAGAAGGATCGGAAGTCGGCGTAAGCCGAAAGTCCGAGAACTGGAAACCGGAGTCGCCAGGGTTCGAGACTAGGTCTCGGAGGTGTTCCCTTCCGGGAACGGTGGCTGAAGTGCCATGGTGGAATGCCGATGAGACCGAAGGGCCTCGTGATGATGGCGCTAGTATTGCCGGTTTAACGTTAAAAACGCCGAGTCCAAGCCGCGGGGATAAGCCGGGGGAGCCGATACCGAGCAAAGTCCGACATCATAGTCGGTCGTGTGTACACACTAAAAACTCCGAGTAGACTGGTAGGAAATAGTTGGTGCCTCCGACGTTCGATCAACGGATCGATAATTGTGGGGCAATCCAGGCATCCATAATCCAGGTTCGCAGAGAATCAGAAACAGATAACGCAATATTTCTTCTGTAGAGGAAGACATCAACACAGATGGAAATAAGGCAGAAGAGGCTGCCGATTATCGGAAGATTGCCAAGAGGTTCCGAGAGCTTGTCCGGTGATTTCCGAAGGACCCGGAGGTGGACAGAGGTAAGCCGGAAGTTTCGGAAGCTCGCATGCACGGAGAGAGAAACCCATAAAATTCCATTGATAAGTAATAACTTTATCGGAAGAAAAGTATGGAAAGGTCCGCACACGGAAGTTGAATTTCGCGGCAAATGGTGAGGATTATAGATAGATAGATCCGGCTCGGAAGAGCGGGATTGTCGTGATGGAAAGAATGTAAGCATGGGAAAGAAATGAACACCTCGGAGAAAACCTCCGTACACCAACGCAGTCAGATGGAGGTTCGAGGCATCAAAGTGACTTGTCTAAAGGAAATCCGGAGATCCGGACGAAGGCCCGGCGGCGGAGGAATTGCCGGACGGAATCAACCGGGCAGGATGCTTCGGGCACTCAACAACCCGGTGGTCGGAGTCTCCGCAGTATCGGCAGAGTCCTCGGGACTTTTGTTGTCTACTTTCTTCCGGACGGAGTTTTCCGCCTCGGCTGATCACGGCAGAGTTGGAAGAATGGTGAATGGGCCGGAAGTTTCTCGGCCGAGCGAAACCCGAAGCCGGAAAGGCCGGAGGTTCACCGGAGGAAGAGCCGGGGAGTGACAGACAAGTTGAAGTCGATGGCAAGCCGCGGTTGCCGGAGTATCGGAAGTTCTGATCTCCGGGTGAAATAGGAGCGGCGAAGCCAGAGCCGGAATGAGTGTCATCGAAGTCCAGGAATCGTCCGGACTGAACATCAGAAGTGTCTGGAGGTTGAGAGTCGTCCAACTCACGCATCTCCTGCCTTTGCCAGTACTGGAAATTGATACCGCGCACACTAAGCCAGAGGCCTTCCAGTGTACCCAGAAAGTTTCTGTCGTCCAATTCGCGGGTGATGCGAAACGGAAGTGCTGAGTAAAGGGCATGGGCATGGGAGAGTGCAGAGTTGCTCCACCCGAGCACGGAAGTGAGTGCATCGAACTCGAGTAGGAAGGGACCGATCCGGCCGGAACTTTCATACAGAAGTTCCGGAGCTTCTCTTCCGCTTCCGCAACTGAATCCCGAAGGGTGAATGTATCGCAAAACTCCATCACGAACAAGGAAAAGTTCCCTTGCCATGACATATCCCGATTACCCCCGGCGTTGTACATAAGCCGGGCAGCATCACCCCGGACGAACGACAAGATGAATAGAATTTTGTCGTTGTCCGTGCGAAACTCCCGAGGGCGTTCCGCAAAGTGCATATAGCACTGGGCCAGGAAGGAGTTGAGTTTTGATAGATTTGTGCCGTCGAAGGTTTCAGGAAAGCGGAAGTTTGAGCGGGATGAGTGCAGCTCCGTCTCCGGGAGACGGATGTGAACATCTATCTCCGGAAGGAGCGCAGCTACATCCAGCAGAAGATGTGCCGGATGACGGAGGTCATGGACGGAGATTTGACTAGGGCCGGAACAGAAATCCGGAACGTCATAGTACCCCGGAGGTTCCGTAGACGTACGGAAATGGGAATCCGAATGGGAGCGTTCGGTGTCCGGGGTGTCGACCGATAAGCCGAAGGATCCGGCATTCAATTGAAAGTCGGAACTTCCGAAGACCGGAAACGGAGGTCTCGGAAATTCGCCCGTGAGGTGGGAAGGCACCGAAACAGCTCGGAAAAGCCCTGTATCCCTCGAGTCATTACGGCCGGACAAAGCTGGTCCATGATGGATCGTAGAGGGAATTGTCGGACCAGAACCGGAGGATGGATGATCAGCCGAAGGTGATTCTTCAAGTGTCAGAGTAAGCCGACATCCTAAACCGAGCTCCTCTTCGGAGCGCAGGGTATCCGCGCTCGACAGAATAGCATGAGGAGTGAGGTCCGGGAGCGAAGAAATGGAACTGGATGGTGAAGAAGACATTTGAGAGCCAACAAGGATAGGTGAGATTGATTATACTGTAATATCCGTGTCAAGGGGAGAGAAAGGAAGGAGAGGGGATAGGTTCCAGATGGGTTAAGACTGGGCTCGGGAATGCCGGAGGTCAACGGAAGTAAACGGGAGAGGATTCCGGAACACGGATATGGACCACTACACCACAGCTAGGTTTAAGGGTGAGCATACTATCTGGTTGGCTAGGAATAAAGGAGGGAAAGGGAGACGGCCGAGGGTTACCGGAAGTGAAGGCCGGTAAGCCGGAGGAGAAATGCCGAAGGCCGGACAAAGTCCGGTAAGCCGGAGGTGATATGCTGAAGGCCGGGCGATGTCCGGCAACCCGGAAGTTATGCGGAGGTTCACGGATGTATAAGTCCGGACGTCCAGGAAAGGTTTTTGACAAGTCCGGTCGTCGGACGGAAGACGGAGGTCAAGTCCGTCAGCCGGAGTACTCGGACGTTGGAGGAAGTGTCAAGACAACGGAGAATGACGGAAAGCCAAACAACGTTAATAATCAATCTAAAGTACATGATCGTAATCTAGATATTTTATAATAATAGCGGAAGTAAGTATATATAAGGAAATTGATTAAAGAACAAGGGAAGAATAAAAGGAGAACATAGCTTCTTGTATAAGTACAAGGGAGATGACGGATTGGGAACATAGAGCATGTGTGCATAACAGGAGTGCATGTGGAGATCTGCCGCTAAGGCGGATAGACGGTTGCATGAAAACTCGTCATTGGCCGAAGGGCCGGATGAAGTCCGATAAGAGCCGGAGCGTTCCGGAGAAGACCGGAACGTTAAGCTGGAAGAGGACGGAGATGAACGGATAATAACCGGAAGTCATCCGGTCGTATTCCGGATGTCGTCCGGGGTTGAGCCGGAGGTAAGCCGGCGTAGACCGGGAGCTGGCCGGGAGATGACCGGAGGTTATCGGAATGTAAACAGATGTATACCGGAGTATACTGGAAGTGGTCAGATGAGGTCCGGATGAGTCCGTGGTGGTACGGGATGTAACAGAAACGCCCAGTAAATCTTCATTGCGTAAAAACCCCGAGGGCGTGCATCAACGACCAAGGCCGGACAACAGCGATTGAGACGGACGCAAGCCGGAGTTTGGATGACGCATCCGGAAGGAAGGGAAGTCGGATCCGAGGATCCGGATGGAGAACGGAGAGGTCCGGATGGAGCCGGAGAGGGTCGGAGATGCATGGGCGTAACAGACAAGTACTTTGGGGCCGAAGGCCGGAAGTAAGCCGGATGAACCGGATGTGATCACACATCTTGGTCGAGGGTTCTGACATCGAGTTGGTGCACTAGGAACATGTGAATGGCAAATCCGGAGTGGAATACATCAGAATCCGAAGTCAGCGGCCAGAGGATAACCGGAGGACAGAAAGCCGGATAACCAGAGGACGGAAAGCTGGATAGCGTCGGGATGTAAGCCGGAGCTTAGCCGGGGCTGTTAGGACAATCATCAAAGACCGGAAATGAATCGGAGAATCACTGAGGATCAAATATGGAGGAGTCCGGGGAGCGGTTGTGCATTGCTCGGCCGGAAGTAAGGTGAAGTCCGGAAAGAGTCTGGAGGAGGTATAGGATGAAGTAAGAGGTGGAGCACCATTGCCGGACAAGACTGGAGATTCATGTGGAGGTATAGGACGTCTCCTAGAATTTGGGATCATAGTCAGTGTAGGTTTGGAATGCTCGAATTTGGCCGGAAGTAGTAAAAGGGATGATGGCTGGATGGACGGATGACACGGAAGTTCCCACAGAGTGTGAGGCCAATACGTCGGGGTTTTGCACAGGGGATGGACAAGTCAATGACAGAGCTGTTGGGACAGATGGATAAAGTTGAGTTCGGTAGTTCCTGTTAGTAGTATCAGGCTAACACCCGAATCCAGGATTGTCTTCAGAGGTTCAACCGGAAGTTCGGAAGTTCTTGGAGGTTGACATGCAGGCCGGAAATCCAGGCTCATGCAGTAACATTCCCAAGTACCCAAAATCCGTGAACTCGGATGAAGAACCGGAGGTTGGAACGTGATCCGTAAGTCCCAGAATGAACAATGAGTAGTCCAGGCGCAGAAGTCATTAAGGAGCGTGATGATCTACTCAGAAATAACTGTAGAGTTGGGGAGGAATTTTCCGCAAGAATCACTAGCATCAAATGAATCAGCAAGGATTTAATGCGAAGAAAACCGGAATTGAACGGAAAATGCCTCGCTTACTCCCCTTTTACGGTTCCTTGCCCTCAAGGAACTAGTCCCAAGTGTAGAAATCCTGTATAGGTAGAATGCTTGCCAGGTCCGAAACAATGTTCCCCAAGGAAGCTCCCGGAAGATTCCAGGAGGCCACTGGAGGGTGGACAGAAGAGCTTGGAAGACGTGGAACTCGAGGCAGGAGCGAAGTCCGACTGCCGGAGAGTAACGGCCTTGTGGTTGAGTACCACGCAATTCGGAGATTGCGACGGAGGAACGGAGAAGCAAATCCAAAGGAACATTATTCCGAGAGAATACAGACGTACTCTCCACGGAAGATTGACTTCTGGAAGGACATCCGAAAACTGGAACGGAATTCCTGGTAGCGCGAGGTAGCTTGTGAAGGTCCGAGCGACACGACCATTGGAGGGTGGAAATTCACTACCGAAGGCCAAAATAGCGAACGGAAGTGAGTGGAGGTGGAATGCATCGCCAGCGGAAGTCCCGAAAGGGCGCAAGGCGGAAGATCCAGCTCCAAACGGATGCTCTATCAACTCGAAGATAAGCCATTGAAGGTATTCCAGTTAACGTGGGGTCAGAAACAGAAGTATACTGAATCTCCGTGTGGTGAGAAGAGCTCGAGCCAACAAACGGAAATGTCCGGAAAGTCCGGACCAACGGATAATTGTCCGGCAATGAAATGGATGTCCGATGTGGGCGAGGATACCTCAAGCCGGGTGCGGAAGAAATCCGGAGCATCAACGAATGGAATACGAGGCCAGAGAACAACGGAAAAGTGCCAGAGAGTCAGAACCGAGGCCGGACACATCAAACCGCACCAAGCGTAAGAACGCGGGGTGGGTGAGCGTCAAAGCACTGACGGTTGAAAACCGGAAGTCGCCATGGAGTGTAGCAAAAAAGAAAACTTTTGTACGGAGGCTCGGAAGACGGAATAACATCCGAGCATCCGGAAAGTTTACACAATCCAAAGCACAACCATGAGGCTTGGAAGTGATGGGTAGGAGGGCATAGGATGAACCAGTAGAAGGCTAAAGAGATAGATGTGCAGAGCAAATCAATGCGGATCCGAAGAAGAACAATCGCCGGAAGGACGGACAAAGTGCCGGAAGTTTTGGATGATTGCTGAGGCAGAATTGCCTCAGGGTATGACTGGAGAGAACATGGAGGTTGGGTACTTCGGGAGTTCCAACGGATGGAGGAGCTCGGAGGAAGACGGACATAGTGCCAAAAAGCCTAGAACAAGCGGAAGTTCGGAAAATGGCAAAGCCGAAACTCCGAAGGATTGGAGACGGAAGTCGCCAAGGGTCCGAATCCGACCAAGGATTCAGAAGGGTGAGACCGAAATCTCGAAGATTCAGAACCGACCAAGGTTCCGAGGAGGTGAGGCAGGAGTCCAAAGGATCCAAGTCTTGGAAGTTGTTCCAGAGGGAACGGCGAGACCAAAGGGCCTCTTGATGATGGTATTAGTATTGCTGGTGTAACGATAAACGCAAAATCCAATTGCCAGGGATAAGCCAGGGGATTAAAAGCCGAGGCAAAGTCCAGGCATAATAGCCAGTTGTGTGGGCACAAAATTCTTGAAAGATACTGGAAGGAGTGAGTTAGTGCCAATCCGACGTTCGATCAACGGATCGATGATGTGGGGCAACCAGGATTCCATAGACCAGATTTTGTGGAGAGTCAGAAACCAATAACGCATGTTCCAAAGATGTGGAAGGCATCATCAACGGATGGAAATATGACAGACGGAGCTGCCGATTAACGCATGGAAGTTTTGCCGGAAAAGTTCCGAGATGTAGCACTGGGCCAGGAAGGAGTGGAGTTTTGACGGATGATTGCCGTCAAAGGGCTCGGGAGTCCGGAAATTTGATTGGGAGGAGTGCAAAGCCGCAGCCGAGGGGAAGATGTAGGCATCTCCCTCGGACAGGAATGCAGCTACACTCGCCAGAGGATAGGATGGAGGGAGAGTGTCGTGAACATCTGATGTTTCACGGGAAGTGCTGGAAAGGTTGCCCGAAATAATTGCCCCCGGAACCGGGTAAACCGGCGGATCCATAGGTAACCGAAGGAAAGTGTAGGGATAACCGGCATAGTGAAATCCAGGTGAGATGCCGAAATTGCCAGCCGAAAAGTGAAAGCCAGAACTTCCGAAGGCCAGAAATGGAGGCCTCGGAAGTTGCTCCATGGAATACGCAGAGACCGAATTTGGCATTCTCAAAGAGCCATTGAGGTCGGAGAAGACCGGACCATCGAACGGGGTCAAAGGGATGTCATCGGAGAATGGAGTAAACTCCATTGTCACGGAAGAATGGACAGTTGTCGGATGACCTTGACCGAACTCCTCATCGTTGTGCGGGAGATCTGCCAGCGACGAAAAGACAAGATGCTATATCTGTGTTGAGGAAGGAAGGAAAGAGAGGAGGAGAGGAGGTTCCGGATGACGGATGTCCGGGCCGGAGGGACGGAAGGCCGGAGGACGGAGCTGGACGAAGGTTAACAGAAGTGCGGAAGTTAACGGAGGTCAGTAATGTGGGATCCGGAACTACAGATATTGAAACCACTACACCACAGGGGGTTAAGGGTGAGTGGGGACTGTACTGCTGGCAACTTGAAATAGGGAAGGATGACAACGAAGATGATCAAAGGACTTCACTCATCGGCCGGACAAGTAAGGTGGGGGCTGGACGAAATGGATGAAGGCCGGATGGATTTCCAGATGGCCGGAGTCAAGGCAAGGATTGGAGCCGAGACTGCAAGAGGTCGGAATAAGTCCGGACGTCGAATGAAGGATGGAGGTCACGTCCGGACGTCGAATGAAGGATGGAGGTCACGTCCAGACGTCAGACGAAGGTAAGTTGTTAAGACAAAGAAGTGGGAAGAGGCGGAAGTAAGGAAAGACAGCCGGACAAGTTATCTGAAGACAGAGGTAATGTTACCACGTTAAGTCGGAAGTATCAGAAGTTCGGGAGTTCAACCAGAAGTGGGTTGGGACCAGAAATAACATTAGGATTAAAGTCCGAAGGGGATTAGACCGGAAGAACCTTTATAATCAAACCGAGGTACATCCAAGACTGTACTACATATTTATAATATTTACGGGGCAAGTCCAGATGCGAAGGGAAGTAACTAAAAGACAATAAGATAAGTCGCATAACAATAAAGACAATAAAGGAAAGCATGTGGAGCATAGTGCATAAGGACATAGGATGTGATGGTGAGTCGGATGACTGATTAAAACCATTGGATACGACACCGCGTGGACTTGGTGTCATGTGGAAAGTCCGAGGAAGTTCCGTGATACTTCCGAGGCCGGAGCCGGAAGACGGAAGACGGAGATCGGAGGACCAGAGGTTCAGATGAAGATCCGGAAGTGGCTGTTACATCCCGTACCACTTGGTACCTCCTCCGGTGGAATCCGGCTCACCGGCTTATTACGCTGCCCAGCTTATCACCAAACTCCGCCACTATGCCGGACTTCCTCCAGCTCATATTCTCCGATCCACCGGTCTTTGGACTAGCATCCAGCCTTTGGCTGAAGACGGGTTTTCACGCAATGAAGTATTCTGAGTGTTTCCCGTTTATCTGCCTTCGCGTGGATCTCCACATGCTTCCCATCTACATGCCCCCATGCATTGTTCTCCATCCATATGTTCCCTTGTACTCGCTTCAAGGCTATGTTCTCCATTTGCTATATCCCTTGTACTTCCCGATTGATTATTAGATCTGGCTTTAGTATTTAAACCCTGTATCTACCAGCTTGTACTTTAGATTAGTTATTAACGTCTTTGGACTCATTGTTCATCGTCTAAGTCGTTCTCCACGTCCGTTCACCTTCAGCTTTCGGCATTACTACCCCGACCAGTATTCCTATCCCGACCAGCTTTCATACACCGGCCGGTTTATCCGGCATAGCTCTTCCTTGCAGCTTGGTATATAACAGTACAACTAATCTCACCTACCTTGCTGGCAAAACCCATGTCTAACAATCTTCTTCCCGGTACCAACGACATTCAACATTGTCATCAATCCTGGTTCTTTTCAAGTGTCGTTCCTCTCAGTCCACCCTCTCACCAATCAGGTGCCTATACTAGCCCCGTTACTCCGTCACCCCAGCCTTTCTTACCCTCATCATTGGCCACTTGCCATGCGGCAAACCCCGCACTGGCCGTTGCATCGGTAACAGTTCCCGGGCTGGTTTCCTCACCACATACTCCGGACAATCCCCGTCGATACCCTGCCTCTCCTTATCCGGAGTGCGGCAGGGCCCAAGATATGCCTAGTGTTGAAACTATACCGTATGCTCACATATCCCGGCAGGCTTCTTCTGCCGGCAATAACGGTTCACGACATGCATCCCGTCCTCCACATCGTCCTCCTAGCGCCAGGCTGACCGATCATGGTTCACCTGTGCCGCCGGAGGGCGGCAATGAACCTTCTCACCATAGCTCCCCTGACTCATCAGATCATGGCGACGGCGATCCCGAGGGCCCCCCTGGGCCTCCTCCTGGACCACCCGGCCAACCTGGTGGCAGAGGTGGCGGAGGAGGTAGAGGCGGCGGCGGAGGTGGAGGTGGTGGCGGTGGTGACCAACGAGGTCCCGCCAGTCCTGGCCGGCCCCCAGGACAACAACCGGACTTTGAGCAGTTGCTCTTCATGATGATTTCCGGGCTCTCTGTGGCCCTCATTAATCACAACAACACCCAGTCTTCCGCTCCTCGTTCAACTCGCTTGCTTCTCTGCAACCCGGATACTTACGACCACGTCGATCTGGCGAAACTGCAGCCCTTCCTCAACCACTGCTACATGCATTTCGCTGAGCAGCAGCAGGATTTCCCGTCGGATGATGAACGTATTCTTTTCATCATATCGTATCTCTATGGGACCGCTGCTCTGTGGTTCCAGCCGAATCTCTACGACAATTCCGCACTGCCGTCTTGGGACACAAATCTCATTCTGTTCCTCTGGGAGTTATCCGGCAACTTCAGCCCCCAAGATCCTATCGGGGATGCCGAAGCCGGCATTAAAGTCCTGTGCATGAAGTCCAGCGATAAAATTGCGACATACATCATCTCCTTCAACCAGCTTGCGCCGATTACCGGTTGGGATAACCGTGCCCTCCGGTCTCAGTTCTACGACGGCCTACTGTCTCGTATCAAAGACGAGATGGCCCGGCAATACTGGGATAGATCCCTTGCTGGCTGCAAGGACGCAGCCCAGCGCATCAATCAGTGCCACTGGAAACGAGACATGGAGTGACAGCGCGAGCGTGCCCAAAAACCCCCATTCCGACAACGCCGACGGTGGACAGAAGTCCGGCCGGCGGGATAAGGGCAAGGGTAAAGGAAAGTCTGGTTCCAGCAACAAATCCCCTCCTTCCAACGCCAACACTCCTCCGAAAACCTCTGGCAATAACTCCGGCGGTAAGGAGAAGTCTGGCGGCAAAGGCAAAGGCAATACTCAAACACCGAAGCCCTATGCCGTCAAGCTCAGCGCGGATGGGAAGCTTAAGCCGGAGGAACGTGAACACCGCGAGAAGGCCGGTCTCTGCATGTTCTGTGGAGGTTCCGGCCATAAAGCCGATGATTGTAAGAAGAAGAAAGATCGGCCTGCGCTCGGTAAAGCCGCTAATGTCACTAGCGACACCGATAACACCCCCATGTCAGCAACGGCCTCTGGGTCGGCTGAACGACGAGCAACCCAGCGAGAACCCAAATCAGGAGGAACTCAACAGCTGCTAATAACTGGTACAGTCCCCGAGCAGCAAGACCAACCGAATGGACTCCTCGTTAGGAGGCCGTATATTGTGGGTCGGGATGTGAGGCAGAACCCGGAATGTGTCGAACAGGGTATGATATCCACTCAGGTATAATACCCGGGGTGTGGACGCAACCCCGCAATAGAATGGAGGGCAAGTGGGACAGGGTGGAGACAATCCCTAAGTCAAGCCAAAGCAGAAGCCTGAGATTAGACGAGGTAGAATCTACTGTACAAAGAGATTCTACCGTGTTTATATATGTTACGAATAAATTAATGTGATTGTGATCAGTTCCTGTGTAGCAATGTTAAGGAGCATCAATGCGTGATGCTCCTATCCCCTATGTGTTATCACCATAGCGTCTGAGGGTTAGGAGGATCGATGGTGCAGTATTCCTAACCCTTGATGTCTTCCGTTATCTTGGTCCCTGAAGCCCGTGATCGGGCTCCTGTATGTAGTGTCGGAGGGTTAGGGGAATCAACTGTGCGGGTTCCCTAACCCTTAACGGCTTCTCTTGTCCAAGCCCTTTGAAACCCGCGATCGGGTTTCAACTGTGAGAAGGTCCCGTGGTCGCATCATGAGAGTCCCGTGATGCAGATGCATCTGTATGCGGTACAGACGCGTTGCGCGAAAAAAGTAGAACCCGGGCGATTTATGACACCCCGACTCAAAAAAATAGACAGCAGCTCGGGTTCCTCCTCACCCGGTCCGAGTTGTGTTGACTCCGGGGTGTCTACCGAGGTTCACCTCAACGCGTCTGCTCTTTCCCCTAATGCCCTCTACGTCTCTCTCGATGTCTCTGCGCTCCTCTTGGCCTATCTCAAAGCCGGTTCGGAGTTAAGCGCAACCTTACTCCCTTCCGTTGTATCACGTATTGCCTCGGGATTCAACTCCCGCTTATGGACTCTCATTGATTCCGGCTCCTCACATTGTTTTATATCTGCAAAAGTCTGCGAATTAAATGCTTTTACTGGATACTCGTGGCTCACCCGCCATAATCCGTTGATTAATTGGGTTGATGCTACTATCTCTTTCCGGGCCATCAACACTTCGGAGTCTTCTGTGTCGACACCCCAGGCTATTATGCCCGATTCTGTTTTGGTTGCTCCGGTTACGGACGAGGCGCCCCTGGCAATACCGGCATATCTGCCCAATACACCGGCTGGCTTACCTACACCGAGAACGTCTTCGCCACCTCTTGCTCCTTCCATGGAGATCCCATCTGCTCCTTTACCGGAGCCTATCCCGGCCGCGGACCTTCCCCGGCCTTTCACCACTGCCCCACAAGTGTCTCTTGTTAATGCCATGGCGTACCACGCCATCATCAAAGATAAATCCACCCAGCAGTTCACCCTGCGCGCTCACCTTCCGGACGAAGTCCTTGCCCGGTCGGCCGAAGCCGAGCCGTTTAGTACAGCCGGTATACCGCCGAAATATCACGACTTCGCCAACGTCTTTTCGGAGCAGGAAGCCTTCAACCTGCCTCCTCATCAGGACCACGATCTCAAGATCGAACTCATTGGCAGTGATGCTCCGCCAGTCGGCCATGTATACTCGCTCTCACAGAACGAGTTGGCCGCCCTCCAGACTTTCCTTGACGAAAATTTAAAGGCCAGTTTTATTTACCCGTCTCATTCCAGTCATGGCGCTCCTATTGTTTTCACTAGAAAGAAGGACGGCAGCCTCTGGTTTTGTGTCGATTACCGTGGTCTCAACCGGATTACGAAGAAGGATAGCTATCCGCTTCCTCTGATCTCGGACTTACTCGACGCCCCAGGAAAGGCACGCATTTACACGAAACTCAATCTCCGACACGCATATCACTTGCTCCGGATCGCCGCCGGCCACTACATCCCGTAGACATTTTACAAAATCCAGGACATACAAAGTCCTGGGCTTTTGCAAAAGGCGCTTATAACTCTTATCTTGCCCCAAAAGGGTGAGTATCCTTATCTTTGGCTGTAATCTATCATATCTCTTGGGCCTTTACCACTGGGGGCAAGCTGTGAACTACAGGCCCTGTAAACTCAATGTAAATGTGAAGGAAACTTTAAGTTTTCTCAATAAATACCCATCATTTACAGTGCCTGTAAATTGGGAGTAAATTTAGAATTTCATCTGGAATTGCACCCAATTTACATGCCTTGTAAATGATTGATATTCCTGGGAATTAATCCAAAAATACCCATCATTTACACCATGTGTAAATGTGTGATTTACATGCAGTGTAAATGGTGAGCAAATTCAGATACCAAACAACCTATTTATAGCTACACTTTCCATAATAAGAAATTCAGAGATGCCAGAAGGAGTCATTATATTGTCATGTGAGTCTAGGATTCCTAATGATCAGGATTGCTGTCAAGCTTGAATTGATTGGGCCTTGCTGTGTTCAACTCCTGTTTCGACACACAATTGAACAATCAGTAGGAATTTTCTGCCCATGGGAAATGAACAAAGCAAATTCTTCTCCTGACAGAAATTTCATTGGTTATTGTATGGTTGAGGCATTAAAAAAAAGATGCATACTGTAAGGATTGAACCCAGAGCTGCCCAAGATGATTACATACACATTTGTGATGTGTGCAAAAAACATAATTGGTGGCTGTGAGAGGCGTTCCAGCACGCCTCTCACAGCCACCCATCAACAACATCAAACCCGAAACATTGTCAACCTCGGCCCTCTTTAGCTATTCCCTCATCATTTTGAGAGTCCGTGGGTTGACACCCATTGGATTGTGCAGAAAGATGAGATGAGTAGCAGAGCTTCAAGATGTCATCCCACTATTGGATCCACTATACTCATACTGGCTTCTCCAAAGTGGAAAGCCCTGCTTATTCCACCCACCTGACAGGCAGCTCTTTCTTGTTGGTGACCTTCTCAATCAGGGAAATGATATACAATCCCAACCTAGCAGAAACTCTAACAAAAGTTTTATGGTGTCTTCATTGACTGCTTTAATTGTTTAGCAAGATGCAGATGACCAATGAATGTCAAGATAACAGGGTGGGTCATCTATTGTGGACTCTAGGGGCAATCTGGTCACATTTCTATCAAAAAAAGTTGAAAAGGGAGCAACATGAGAATGACATGCTACACAGGAATGCTACATACATGAAGAGCAGTGAGTCAAAGAAGTGAAAGTTGCAACATTTAACTCATGTTCCAACCAGAAATCCCACATTCTGGCTCATTTTGAGACCAACAAGGAGCTGACAGAGAGCAAAACAGACATAGAAAGCCTTCATCAAGAGCTCAAGTGGAGCAACAGTTTTTCAAGCTTGCAATATTCTGACAGACTCCAGGTGAAAATAGTCACCAAATAGAAATGATCTCATTGTTTTGAGTGGTAGACATGCAATATGAAACCAAAATTCAGATACAGAGAAAGAGAGCAGACTGAAACTCAATGGGAAGAGATATAGCTGCCACCCCTTATAAGCTTTGGAAGTGCTCTAGCATAATCATCCTCTTAAAGCCATCCTAGGAATCCTAGACTCACATGACAACAGAGTAGCCCCTTTTAGCAATTCTGAATTTCTTATTCTGGAAGGTGTAGCCATAAATATGTTGTTTGGTATCTGGATTTGCTCACTGTTTACACTGCATGTAAATCACACATTTACACATGGTGTAAATGATGGGTATTTTTGGATTAATTCCCAGGATTATCAATCATTTACAGGGCATGTAAATTGGGTGCAGTTCCAGATGAAATTCTAAATTTACTCCCAATTTACAGGCACTGTAAATGATGGGTATTTATTGAGAAAACTTAAAGTTTCCCTCATATTTACATTGAGTTTACAGGGCCTGTAGTTCACAGCTTGCCCCCAGTGTACTTGATTAAGCACGCCTGCTGCCCATCAAATTGATCCAATGATCCTGAGCAGCGTAAATGAATACTTTATTCAATTAAAATATTCATTTATCGCCGGGGTTGGGAATTTATTTTGCATTTTGCGCCACAACCAGGGCACTGATTGCTAAATGGATTGCACTACTGGAAAGAGCTTTTTTTGCTCTACAACTTTGGTTTTCAGTCTATTTTTGGATTTCTTCGTGCGGAGGGGCCTTCCAGGTTGACATATTTCCTTTTTGGGCCACTACGCTTTCGGCCAACAAAGGCAATTACTTGTTTTTGCCCTTCTCAGGGTGCAGATTGACCGTTCTGGTTGTTTTAACTGTGTAGATGTCATTTCCTTTGTGTCCTGAGGTGACTGGAGGTACACTGTCCCTGTCAACTGGCCTGTAATGTTGACATAATTCAGCATTACTGATGCCACATAAAAATGATAGTGTATGAAGGACAAACAAATTTGAACCCAAGACCAATCAGTATTTCCTATATTCAGGTGGTCAGCTCTGTCCTTTGATACATTCTCCTGGTGTCCAATGAGAATATCCACATATCATTGGACATAACAACAATCTCAATATTTACCTGATTATATGCATACCAAAGAGCAGACTGCCTGCATACGTGAGCCCACCATATTTGGTAGATGCATAAACACTTCTGACTGGCTTTGTAGCAATATGATCATCAGTGACATTGAGAGTGAACCAAAGTATGTGCTAGGCAAGTGTTCAGCTTATCTGCTTGGTCCTATAGTAGTGAACACCAATAAAAGTGTGTAGACTAATCACAATAACATGTCCCAACACCCAAATGACAAAAGACCATTCAATAGATAGTCAGAAGTATGAGAATCTTGAAAGTGAGTTCACGATTTTATTTCCAAATGGGGGCAAAGGAAGCCACTGGGTGCGAAATAAACACCATAGAAAGAAAGCCACAAGGTAAAACTGTCATCTCAAGCTTTATTTCATGGAATTTGGTCAAGATTTGGTAAGATAGTGTTTTCAATTGTGCGTACTCTAGAGGCTGAAATTTACATTATAACCCATATGCCCCCAAACACCATTTGGTGGAATCTTGACGAAAATTCTTCAAATAAAGTAGAATATTGTTCTTTCAGATTGTCAAATGCTGTTCTTAGTCTTTTCTCTGCTGTATCTGCCCTGCCTGGTGCACTATTCACTAAATGATTGGAAAATGTCATGTCACATATCTCAAGTTCAAGGCCATATTTTGGGATGGTCTGTGGCTTAGAGTCGAGTAGGATACATTCAATACATTCTAGAAGCACCTATACATGGTTTCAAGATTCCTGGACAGACTAAAACACTGGAACACACATTTGGGGGTTGAACATTACAATGCTTGATATTCACATGATTGGATGGGCTAATTGTCCTATAGTAAAGTGTGATTTATATTGTAGAACACTATTGACATGGCCCAGAACCCTTAGGATGCCCATAAATTCTGGCCTTGACAAATAAGTGGATTCACCATTTGCATCAGAAGGGCTGCCCTATTGATAGGAATGTGATAAAATACATGTACAATGTATCTGATAGTGATAGAGTACAATATGGACTGTTCAGTAAACACACTGAAAAAGGAAATGTTTCATCTTGGATGAGAACCAACCGTGAAACAAGTAGTATCACTTTCAGTTATAAAACCACCTGAAAGTACCAGTATCAATGTAACATGAAGTGAAATTGAGACTGCTTGTTTCAAAAGACCTTTCAGTGTCACAAAGAGTGCTGGTTTCTTTGTATCCTGAAAGGCTTATGGAGGGTCCCAGTTTCACTGTACCTTTCAAGGCCACTGAAGGAAGTAGTTTCACGAATAAAGAATGGCACATTGAAAGAGTCTCTTTCAATGTGCCTTTCAAAAACATGGAAAGAACGAGTTTCGGGCATAAAGAAAGCTGCGGCATTTTTGCTATTGGTCCGGCATTGCCCGGACCAATGGCAAAAATCGCGCAGACAATGAAACTGGGTGTTTCAGGGTATCAGAAAGCAGTGCTGAAAGTGGTTCTTTCAGCACCACTTTCTTTATTCCTGAAACTGGCTATTTTGGCGTCCTTGAAAGCTGCAATGAAACTTCAGGTTTCCGTGAAGCTTTCATTATACCAAGAAACTACCTTTCTTTGTGACATTGAAAGGTCTTCTGAAACATGTTTCCTTTTCAGTTTATATTCCATTGATACTAATAGTTTTCATGAGGATAAGAACCTGAATTGATACTATGAGTTTCACAGTTGGTTTTGATCCTACTAGAAACATTTCCTTTTTCAGTGTGAAATATATAATTCATGCCCTTCAGAATTCTGAATGAAAGCAACAGAAAGTGAATATGGGGTAATTATTGCCATATTACAGTGTCATATCATGAGTAGGTGTGTTCTAATTATACTCTGTAGCTATAGATCATGGGTCATACAAAGTTAAACCAAGAAAAACGGCCAACCTAGGTCCAAGGAAGGGCGAAAACGATTATTTCCTTTTTGGACCAGAGGTGTAGTGGTTTAAAAAGGAAATTTCATCAATTTGTCAGCTATATATCAAAAAAATGGAGCATGTAGAGGCCGTTGAACTCTATTGATCTATCTGTACAGTTCTGTGATTGCGCCATTAGTTATTTCACAAAATGCAAAACAATTCGCAAACCCGGCGCTTTTTTGATGCAAAATTGATGTGCCATCACATACCATCACATACAAGACCATGCCGGATGATCATCATTTCAATGGCAGGGTGAGGTATCTTATCAGTCAAAGATATGATAGCTGGCAGCAGATAATGGCACTATCTAGGCTAGATTGTACTCCTGAAAGGGTTATAAGGGCCTTTTGCAAAAGGCCGGGACTTTACATATCTTGGGGTTTTGCAAAACACTTACTGTATCAGCTGCCCGCTGGGTCCCGCCGTCGGTGCCGGTTCGTCATCTGAAAGGTCGATCTCAATTGGCTGGCCATACGACCCTCCGACTTTGAACTTCAAGATCTCCCGATGGACGACAGTTATTGTCTTGACAACAATCTTCTTCCTGCCCGGTACGAGTGGGTCCTCTTCCTCGACCTTCACCGAAACTTCTTCTGTCCTCGGTTCCTCGGTCGATCCCATCTCCCCGGCTGGTGCATTGTTCGACGGTCCAGCAACCGGCTCTTCAGCCGGTGCATCAACGGGCTCTTCAGCCGGCACTTCTGCCGGCGCAACAACAGGCTTTTCCACCAGCTCCTCCGCTGGTGCAACGACTGGCTCCTCAGCCAGCGTAATCGTGGGCACCTGAGGCGGCGCATCGATCGCGGCGGTAATCACCGCCGGCGTAGGCTCCTCCACCTCTTCCTTTACCGTCACCGTGGCCAACTTCTCCCCCAGCCTCAGGGGCTGCGACGGGTTGTACAGCCGCTCCAGCAGCACCGACGTGTCCACCTGCATCTCGTCCTCCACCGGCAGCATACTGACGTCCTCCGTGACCAGCGAGAAATGCCACAAGGCACCGGTAGGAACTTTGCAGTTCCACGAGACGATCTTGTCCCGGTCGGCCGCCTTGTTGTCAGACTCCGGGTTTGAACCCAGCAGATGAAGCGAGCGGCGTGGAGTATCAGCGCGGCGATTCCAACACCGCGACGACAGCACACGAGATGGGCCAGCGACTGGCACCACCGGCAAACGTCCTCGCACGGACTTGCCCTTCCGCGGCTTTTCGGCCTTCGGCTTATCTAAAGCCGGTGCGGTTTTCTTCGCCTTCTTCTTCTTCCTCTCTTCCTCCTTTGCCTTCTGCTCCTCCTCGCGATCCACCTCCGCGACGTAATCGTTCTCCAGCATCTCCTCGAACGTCCGGAGCGCTGTTGTCGTCTCTTTGCTTGCTGCATTGCGAAGGTCGTTTACGAGCCCAGCTTGTGCGACTGTCCGGAGAAGCGCAATGCGCTCGTGGTCTTGCGCGACCGTTGCCTCCAAGCGCTCCACACGCCGCGACAAGGGGGCAATGGACACATTGGCATGCGCCGACCACGTTCGGCCTCCAATGACTTCTTCCGCCAGTGTTGACGCCCGCGAATCCACCATGACCTGGACGGGTCTCCGGCGTGGTTTCGGCTTTTCCTCCCCCTCGGACTTCAGCTTTTTGGAAGCCGCCTGCATATCGTCATTGTCTCGCTTCACATGTGTGCACCTCGACTTCGCAGCATGACATGCCGCGCAAGCACATCTCTTCCGCGTTCTTGTGCCGATGTACTCCCGGCATTGGATTTGGTTGACCGCGCACCGGTCGCATCCTGTTAAGCCGGTACGTTAGTTCCACTCTGCTATGGCTTACTGGCAACTGCGATGCACTGTCTTCAAAAATTCTCCCCTTCGATGGGGCCGGCACCTCCTGGATCTTGTCCTCCTCGTCCTCCTCCTCTTCCCGCAGGATCTGCACCTCCGTGTTACGCCCGTGCATCTCCGACACTCTCCGGATCTGTCCGGACTCGTCCGGCTCCATCCGGATCTCTCTATCCTCCGTCCGGATCCTCGGATCCGACTTCCCTTCCTTCTGTACGCGTCATCCGAACTCCGGCTTGTGTCCGTATCACTCGTTGTTGCGTCCGGCCTTGGTCGTTGACGCACGCCCTCGGGGTTTTTGCGCAATGAAGAATTACTGAGTGTTTCCCCTTCTTTGACCATATGACTTATGCTTCACATGTATTCCTTATTGTCTTTATTGTCTTCGCTTATTCCTATTGTCTTTACTTCTTCTCCGAACACATCCGGACTATCTCTGTACTTAGTATAAATACGTACTTACTTCGGATGTAACCTTAGTTGATAATTAACATGCTTTGCCTCCGCATTGCTCCATCGTCCAACCTCTGTCCTATTCTCTATCCGACCTTCGGAGCCAAGTTAATTGGTGTACCCTTATACTCTTGTGGTATCGCTTTACATCCGGACCTTTGTCCGGCCCCCCCGACACTTCGTCCGGCCATCCGTCCTTCCGGCCCATCCGGCCTTCCGGCTTTCCGGCTTTCCGGCCTTCCGTCCATCCGGCCGTTTCCTTTTCTTTCCGGACACGGATATAACAGTATTATCAACTCAAATTAATTTGGCTTCTTCCCATGTCTTACGCTCACCTCGTTCCCACTCCGGATGTAGGCCAAGATCATCGTCGATTGCGCCAGTTCAGCGCCATTGTTCCGATTCAGGCTCCAGGCCAGCAGCCCGTAGAATCTACTTCTGGTTTTCAGCCACCCATGCTCTCACCACCTATTGACCCTCGGGTTCAATGGTCCCAACCGCATTTTCAACCGGATGCGCATGCTCTTCGGCCGCATGCTCCGGCTATGTGGTCAAGACCGCTTCTCGACCCAGAAAACCGTGGAGCTGCTTTCCGGCAGTTCAGCCAATCTCCGGTCGGTTCCCAATACCCCGGATCGGTTTACCCCGAGGTGATGGATTTTAATGAGTATGATCGTGGCTCCGGTACTGGCATATCTTCTCCTACCCCAGATCGTCGTATGTTTCATCATCCGGTCCACACTGCTACCATTGTGGAGGTACCGGAAGATATTGACCCATTGGAGACGACCGAACCGATCGCTCCGGTTGCTCCAATCTATACCGGGCAGACAATGTTTGTCGCGCCATCGCCTACTATGATCGGCTCGCGACCGCATACTGCTCCGCCGGCTACTCCGGCTCCGATCGACAAGGGTAAAGGTAAAGCCAGTGGAGGACAAACTCCTGACCCTACTGCTCAACCACCCACCAATCTTCCTTCTGGCTCTACTCCGCCCCTGCCTGCGAGCCCTTCCGGTCCTCCCGGACCTTCTGGCTCTCCTGGCAGCGGTAGCGGTGGAGGCGGCGGAGGTGGAGGAGGTGGAGGTCCGCCCCCGGGCAGAAATCCTCCACCGATTCCAAACCCTCCGGTTCAACCATCGGGCTCCGGCGCACCCGTGCCTAATCCAGGACCTGGTGGCAGCGGTGGTGGTGGCGGACCATTTGGTCCGGCGCTGCCTCCAGGTCTTCCAGGTCCTCCCAGTCCCCCCGGACCTCTGGGTCCGACAATTCACATTCCCGCTCCGAACAACCCTGCAGCTCGATTTCGCCGTGCAACAAATGGCACGGGCAATGGCTCTCCTCACACAGAACTCTGTCGCTCCTCCTCGCTCCACTCATACCGCTTCCAAGGCTCCGGACACATTCAATGGTTCGGACCCGACGAAATTCGCCACTTTCATGTCGCAGATTTATCTGCACATCGCGGAACGCCCACAAGACGTCCCGGGCAACGAAGATAAGATTTTCTACGTCCGGTCGTATCTTCGGGGTACCGCTCAGCAGTGGTTTATGCCCAACATCTATGCAAGCGGTACGGCTCCCATTCCGCATTGGGATGGGAACTGGGGACTATTTGTACAGGAGCTCGCGACTAACTTCGGTCCGCACGACCCCTTTGGGGACGCTCGGATCTCTTTGGAGACGCTTTCCATGAGGCAGGGTGATCGGCTGGCTACTTACCAGCTCGAGTTCGACACTCACGCGGTTATGACGGGATACAACAAGGCCGCCCTCTTCCGGGCATATTACAGGGGCCTCCCCAGTCGCATCAAGGACACCATCGCGCAAAACCAGATTCCGGCTTCCCTAGTCGGACTCAAGGCTTACGCCTCGCAGATCGACCAGCGCTATCATCGTCGACAGGCCGAGAAAGCTGCGGAGCGCGCTTCCAACAATCCACCACCCTTCGGCAAGACGTCCGGAGACGCCTCTGGCTCTCCTTCGGCCAGAGCTCAAGGTGGTGGTGGTCGTGGTGGGAAGTCCAAGGGAAAGGGCAAGGGCCGAGGTAATTCTAACCCTCCGGCCAAGACCAATCCTCTGTCGACTACTCCTCCGGCCACGTCCGGCAACACGGGTCAGGCCTCCGGGTCATCGAAGACTCCGAAACCGTACGCGGCCAAGCTTGACTCCTCCGGTAAGCTCAAACCCGAGGAGTGCGAGCGGCGCATGAAGAACAACCTCTGCATGTTCTGCAGTGGTCAAGGCCACAAGACAGCCGACTGTCGGAAGCGTCCGGGCAATGCTCAAGGCAAGGCTGGAAATGTTTCTAATCCGCCTGCGCCTGCCGCTGATGCCTCTTCTACCCCCGAGTCAAAAAATTAGACAGCGGCTCGGAACCCTCCGCACCTGGTCCGAGCCATGTTGACTCCGCGGTGCTTCCAGAGGTTACTCTCAACGCGTCCACTCTCTCTCCTAATGCCTTTTACGTCAATCTTGATATATCTTTACTCTCCGCGGACTTTATCTCTCCTTCCGGCATTCTGTCCAGTTTTCCTACTCTGGACGCGGGCCTAACCCTGCGTCCGTCTTTTGTACAACGAGTTGCCGCGGGATTCAGCTCCCGCTTACGGGCGCTCATCGACTCCAGCTCTTCGCACTGTTTTGTGTCTACTCGAGTTTGCGAATATAATGGGTATTCTCCGTATGCGGTCCCTCCGGTTAAGCTCCGGTATCTCGACGGCTCCTCATCTATCATAAACCGGCAACTACAATTATTGCCCCGGTTTCCTTCCGGCGATGTCCATTCTATGGAATTTTACGTCACCTGTCTGGACTCCACCTGCGACTTGGTTCTTGGATTAAATTGGCTACACCGCTACAATCCATTGATTGACTGGCGCAACGCCTCACTAAAGTTCAGCCCTGTTTACGATGAGTCTACTGTGTCGACACACCCGGAGATTACTCCGGCCTTTGTTGCGGTCCCTCCGGTTACGGAGGATACGGAGCCCGGCAACCCCGGCTCTCATTCCATCTATACCGCTGACATCTTCGCCCGGACCTGCTCCTTCTATGGAGATTCCTCTGGCACCGTTTCCGGTGCCACCCGAGGCCCCCGCGCCTCGTCCGTTCACTACTGCCCCGTTTGTGTCTATGGTCAACGCTGCTGCTTTCCGCGCTATCATTCGCGATAAAAGCACCATCCAGTATACTCTGCGTGCTACGCCGACCGACGAAAGTCTAGGTTTTAAATCTTTGGCCGAGCCGGACTTCGCTAACTTGTCCGGCATTCCGGCCGAATACCACCACTTCGCCGATGTCTTTTCGGAATCGGAGGCTTATAATCTTCCGCCCCATCGCGAGTTCGATCTGAAGATCGAGACCGTCGATGACGCGGAACCTCCGGTCGGTCCCATTTATTCCCTTTCTCCGGCCGAACTTTTGGCGCCCCGGGAGTTCCTCAATCAGAACTTGAAGGCGGACTTCATCTATCCATCTCGTTCCTCCCATGGCGCTCCTATCCTCTTCGCTAAGAAGAAGGACGGAAGTCTCCGGCTTTGCGTCGACTACCGTGGATTGAACCGTATCACGAAGAAGGATCGTTATCCGCTTCCTCTGATTTCGGATCTCCTCGACGCACCAGGAAAGGCACGTATCTATACCAAGCTCGACCTCTGGCATGCCTATCATTTACTTCGGGTCGCCCCGGGCGACGAGTACAAAACCGCATTTCGCTCACGCTACGGCTCTTACAACTTCCAGGTTGTTCTGGAAGGTTTGTCCAATGCTCCGGCCGCCTTTCAGCGTTTCCTCAATACGCTGTTCGCGGATCTGTTGGACGTCTATGTCGTGGTATACCTCGATGACATCTTGGTGTACTCCAACGATCCGTCCAACCATACCGCTCACGTCCGGGAGGTGCTCCGGCGCCTCCGGGAAGCCGGTTTGTATTGCAAACTTCCTAAATGCGAGTTCGGCGTCACTACTTGCAAATATCTAGGCTATGTTCTTTCTCCGGACGGTTTCCGGATGGCTCCGGACAAGATCTCTGCCATCACGGATTGGCCCGTCCCTCGGAAAGTTAAGGACGTGCAGTCCTTCCTCGGTTTTTGTAACTTCTACCGGTGTTTTATCTACGGCTATTCCGGCGTTACCGTTCCACTCACCCGGCTTACCCGTACCGCTATCAAGTGGGACTGGTCGGTCGCTTGCCAAACGGCTTTCGACACTCTCAAGCGCGCGTTTACGGATGCTCCGGTCCTCCACCATTGGATTCCCGGCTGTCAGATCACAGTCGAAACGGACGCATCCGACTACGCTATTGCGGGCATCCTCTCCATCACCGGAGATGACGGGGAACTTCACCCTGTCGCCTTCCGGAGCCGGACACTTACGGCTCCGGAACTCAACTACGACACTCACGATAAGGAACTCCTTGCTATTTTTGATTGCTTTACTCATTGGCGTCATTATCTCGAGGGGGCTCCTTTAGTTGTCGACGCTGTCAGGGACCACAAGAACCTCAAATACTTCGCAACGACGAAAACCCTTACCCGTTGGCAAGTACGCTGGTCCGAATACCTTTGCCATTTCAATATGGTGATCCGGTTCCGACCGGGCAAACTCGGAGGTAAACCCGATGCTTTGACTAGACGATGGGACGTCTATCCGAAAGAGGGGGATACGGCCTTCAGTCAAATCAATCCTCAGAACTTCCAGCCCATTTTCACGTCCGATCAATTATCCGCATCGCTTAACGCTACTTACCTTGAAGAGGTTTGTCTCCGAGCCTCCGTCGTCATGGATGTTGATCAGCTTCACCGCGACATCATTTCCCACTATCCGGACGACCCAGCCGCTACTTCTGGACTCGCATCCGCGGCGTCCAATGCTTCCGGCTCGCGCTGGACCACAGATCCAACCGGACTTTTACTTCTTAACAACCGGATCTACGTCCCGCAGGTTTCCGGCAACTCTACGGACATTCTCCGTGTACGTGTTTTACAAAACAAGCATGATCACATACTCTCCGGCCATTTCGGACAGAATCGTACGCTGGCCCTCGTCTGGCGTGACTATGCCTGGCCGGAGATGCGGAACTTCGTCCGAGACTATTGCAAATCCTGCACTCACTGCAAGCGCAACAAGGCCCCTCAGCACAAGCCGTACAGTCTCCTCCGTCCACTTCCGGTTCCCCTCCGTCCTTGGCATTCCATTTCCATCAACTTTATCGAAAATCTTCCCTTCTCCGGCGAGTTTAACTGCATTTGTGTCATCGTTGATCGTGCATCCAAGCAGGTTATCCTTTTCCCCTGTGATTTCCATATCGCCTCCGTGCAACTCGCCCGGCATTTCCTTATTCACGTCTTTTCCAAACACGGAGTCCCAGCCCATGTCACTTCCGACTGTGGCACGGAATTTGTCTCCGCTTTCTTCCGCGCATTGGGCGAACTACTCAATATGACCATGCACTTTACGTCCGGCCACCATCCGGAGGCCGATGGACAGACAGAACGCATGAACCAAACCCTCGAACAGTACATCCGGATGTATTGTGCGTATCAACAGGACGACTGGGCCGAGCTCCTCCCTCTCGGAGAGTTCGCGCTCAACAACGCTCCGAACGCATCGACCGGTGTATCTCCGTTCTTCGCTAACAAGGGTTATCATCCGGCACTCACCTTCCACGAGACTACGATCCAGGGCAAGGATGTTGACAAAGCCCGGGACTACGTCTATGACCTCCAATCCGTCCACGAATACCTCCGTGCGCAACTTACTATTGCTATGGAACGTTACAAGGAAGTTGCTGATAAAAAGCGCCTTCCGGACCCGATCCTTGAGGTCAGAGATCATGTCTTTGTGTCGACCAAATTCATTGCAACCACCTGGCCAACGGAGAAGTTCTCCGAGACGCACTTCGGACCATACGAAGTCATCGAGAAAACCTCCAGCGCGTCTTATCGAATCCGTCTTCCTAAAGCCCTTTCACGCATTCACCCCGTTTTTCACGTCTCAGCACTAGAACCACATTTCCCGAATCCATTCCCCGGACGCGAACAAGTTCTACCCGGACCGGTCGAGATTATCGACGGAGACGAGCATTTCGAACTATCAACAATACTCGACTCCAAGATCAACCGACGTTACCGTCGTTGTCCGCTCCAGTACTATGTTGAATGGCTCGGATGGTCTTCAACCGGACAACAATACCAATGGGTTCCGGCCTTCGACTTGGACGCTCCGGAACTCTTGGCAGAGTTTCACGAGCGATATCCGGACAAGCCCGGACCCGAATGGGAACGACTTTGAGCTTCCAGCTCCGGTCTTACTCCGTCTCGTCGGCGACTCTACGCGCTTCATGACCAAGAAAACATTCATTCGGACTCAAGAAAGTTATTATACAAACATCCGTTTTTCTATCTACAATTGTCCGATTTCCGTCCGTTCACTTCTCGCCTTCATCTGCGCCCGCGTTCTGCTCCAGCTCCAGCTTTGAACCGGAACCACTCGCAACCGGCTCCTCGTCTTCATTGACGACCGGCTCGTCGTCCAAAACCAACTCGTACACAATTCCGGATTCCTCTCGGGAAACCCGGAAGCCGGATGGTGGAATGGACTCGTCCCGGACGGGCAACGGCTCATCCTTCTTCTCCTCCTTTACCTTCTTCTCGCCGGCCGCTTTCTCCATCAGCGTGGTCCGCTTCGCGTTGAGCGCGGCCATCTCCTCCTCGAGCCTCTTCGCCTCCCTCAACGCTTCCTCTTTCTCCTTCTGCTCTTCCGCTGCCTTCTCGGCCGCTTCCTTTTCCTCCGCTTCCTTCGCGGCCTTCCTTCGCGCTTCCTTCCGAATCCGACGCTCGTTGGACCGAGCGAACATCTCCGCTTGGTCCATGACGTCTGTCTCGCTCTTTACGACAACCTCCGGCTCCCGGACGACCAAAACCCCGGGTGAAATCTCGACGTAGGGACCAACGACGTTCGGTCCGCTCGGTAGACAATCCGGTTCCGGATCATCCACGTCCATCGCCTCCGCGTCCGGAACGTCCGGAACGTCCGGATCGTCTTCCTCGTCATCGCCCTGAGCATCCTCGTCTTCGTCCTCCGACTCCGGTGAAACCTCGCGCGTATCCTCCACTCCCGATTTCGACTCGTCGTCCAGCGCGTTTTCCGGCTCCACGAGCGCTCCGATGCGCGCCAAATATTGCGAGGAGTCGTGATCCCCGGTGTTGTTGACATGATGTTCCGCCCAGTGAACGAGGATGGCGCGGTCTTCAACTTGAGCCGCGCGGAGCTTGGCGATCTCGTCGCGCAAGTCGTCAATGTGCGTCCGACGCCCTTCCGGCTGTTCCGACATGCCTGACGCATGGACCCGGACTCGCGATTTCTTCTTGCTGCCGGACGACTCGCTCCGGGCTTGATTCGACTCTCGGACGCGCGGACAGTGTACCTCGCTTTCCGGAACGAGCGGGCATTTGGTCCGCTTGCGACCGCACTCCTGGCACGCATGGTGACCCTGCTTTGGCGCGGTCCGGCAGGGAATGCCACGGTCGTGGCATGGAGCACAAGCTGAAATCATCCGTCAGTATCCGTCTGAGTCCGGCCTGTCCGGCAAATCCATCACTTACCTTCGATCGCGAGTTCCCAATTCACTGCCTTCTTATCCTTCTTCTGCTTTTTCATCTTCCCCTCACTCTCCGTATCCCGCTTGCGCTTCCGGTTCGAACCCGACGCCTCCGGCTCCGTGTCCTTTTCCTCCAACACCTGTCGCAAAATCTCCGTGATTTCGGCATTGGTGGCGGTGCCGGCGTTGACTCGCGCGCGCAGTTGAAGCGCGCGTTCGCGTTGCTGCGTCGCCCGAGAGACCGCAGCCGCGGTTTCCGAGTCCATGGCGGCAAGACGCAACGCAACTTGGTGGTCACATTCCTCCCTGGCCAGCCGCGCATTCCTCTCCTCCTCCGGCTCTGCTGCTCTCTCCTCCTCTGCGATTCTCTCCTGCCGTTCATTCTCCTCCTTCCGTTCGGCCTCCTCTCGGGCCCGGGCATCCGTCGATGTCTCGCGTCCTTTTCCTTTGTTCCCTGACGGTGGTGGCAGTGGGGTATTATCCCCGTTGTTGTTCGTGGTGCTGGCAGACGACATGGTGGTAAGAGGAAAAAATTTGTTGTTTCCCTAACAATGCTCTCACCATCACGTGCTGCTGCGCATCCTCGACTTCTAATTCTCATGCCATCACTCCTCCGTCACTCCTCCATCATTCCTCCGTCATCATCCGGCTCCGGCTATCGTATTCATCCGGTTCTTTGGTTCCTTGAGGGCAAGGAACCTAAGAGGGGGATACTGTTACGCCCATGCATCTCCGACACTCTCCGGATCCGTCCGGACTCATCCGGCTCCATCCGGATCTCTCTATCCTCCGTCCGGATCCTCGGATCCGACTTCCCTTCCTTCCGGACGCATCATCCCAACTCCAGCTCGCGTTTGTATCACTCGCTGTTGCGTCCGGCCTTGGTCGTTGACGCACGCCCTCGGGGTTTTTACGCAATGAAGAATTACTGAGTGTTTCCCCTTCTTTGACCATATGACTTATGCTTCACATGTATTCCTTATTGTCTTTATTGTCTTCGCTTATTCCTATTGTCTTTACTTCTTCTCCGAACACATCCGGACTATCTCCGTACTTAGTATAAATACGTACTTACTTCGGATGTAACCTTAGTTGATAATTAACGTGCTTTGCCTCCGCATTGCTCCATCGTCCGACCTCTGTCCTATTCTCTATCCGACCTTCGGAGCCAAGTTAATTGGTGTACCCTTATACTCTTGTGGTATCGCTTTACATCCGGACCTTTGTCCGGCCCCCCCGACACTTTGTCCGGCCATCCGTCCTTCCGGCCCATCCGGCCTTCCGGCTTTCCGGCTTTCCAGCCGTTCCCTTTTCTTTTCGGACACGGATATAACACTCCGGCTCTTCACCGCCGGGACTTGGCGGTTGTGAGTCCGGCCTATCCAGGCTGAACGGCGCTCCCTCGGGCGATGGTGACGGCGTCGGCATATCCTCGTCTTCATCCTCCAATCCCGCCTGGCGCATCAATAATGCCATGTTCCTCCTCGCCTGCTCCGCGGCCTCGATCAGCCTCTTGTACTCCCTCTTGTACACCGCGGCCTGTTTGCGAAGTCCCTCCTGGTCCGCACCGCGTGAATAGTCCCCGATGGCCCTGCCGCAGGGTTCGCCGATGCCTCGGGCTCCTTTGTCTTCTTGGCGGCGTCCCAATCCACACATGCCTGTTGTTTGGCGGCGAGCTTTTTTCTGGCAGCGTCCCGCTCAGCCTGCATCCGCAGCGATTCCTCCCGCTCCTTCTCCTCATCCCACGCCACTGCCAGCGCAACCTCCGAATCCCGCTCTGACAGCCGGGCGAAGTCCTTCCTGCACACCACTTCAGCCACGGCATCCTCGTCTCCGCCGTCCTCCCTCATACGCTTCTCGTGCCCCTCATCCCCACTCTCCAACCCCGCATCGGCCGCCCTCCGCTTTCCATGGATCACGTCCACCCGGCATCCTGCGTATTCCGGAGAGCCCTCACGGCTCCCGTCATTGTCGCTGCCGCTGGGTCCGGGGTTTCCTGGTTCCATTTTGTGTCGGTGTTGTGGGTGGTGGTTGTGGAGAAAGAAAATTTTCCTTGTTGTGACATGTTTGACAACTGTCTTAGACTTGTGTCAACACCGCATGTGACAGCATTGTTCTTCTCCGGCATTCCATTACCTTCGGCCGTCACATGCTTCCTCCCACAGCGTCCTTGTTCCTTGAGGGCAAGGAATGTAAAGGGGGGATACTGTTACATCCCGTACCACTTGGTACCTCCTCCGGCGGAATCTGGCTCACCAGCTTATTACGCCGCCCAGCTTATCACCAAACTCCGCCACTATGCCGGACTTCCTCCAGCTCATATTCTCTGATCCGCTGGTCTTCGGACTAGTGTCCGGCCTTTGGCTGAAGACGGGATTTCACACAATGAAGTATTCTGAGTGTTTCCCATTTATCCGCCTTCGTGTGGATCTCCACATGCTTCCCATCTACACGCCCCCATGCATTGTTCTCCATCTGTATGTTCCCTTGTACTCGCTTCAAGGCTATGTTCTCCATTTGCTATATCCCTTGTACTTCCCGATTCATAATTAGATCTGGCTTTAGTATTTAAACCCCGTATCTACCAGCTTGTACTTTAGATTAGTTATTAACGTCTTTGGACTCATCGTTCATCGTCAAAGTCGTTCTCCATCCTACGGCCTTGTTCACTTCAGCCGTCCAGCTCTTCATCCACTCCGCCGGCTGGTAGTCTAGCTCACCCAGCACCTCTGTGGCCTCTGTGGTGTTAGCATCCCCCACGTCTGTTCACCTTCGGCTTTCGGCATTACTACGCTGACCGGTATTCCTATCCCGACCAGCTTTCATACACCGGCCGGTTTATCCGGCATAGCTCTTCCTTGCAGCTTGGTATATAACAGTGGCGCAGAATGCCGGAGGCGGCCGGATGTGGTCGGGAGTGGTCCTGGAGTTGCACGGGCGTAACACACGGTAGATATACGGGTGGAATAGATGAAGGCTCAAGCACATGCAGATAGCTGGAGGGACAAGTTAATTTTGGTGGAGGAATAGATGTGACAGGTTTTGGAATTTTGCACATGGAAGGTGCAGCGCAGTGGTGGTGTGAGAAGGTTGAGCCGTGTGAGGCTCGTGAGCCAAGCTTGCCGAGGGCTTGTCTGCATATGCCCTAGAGCAGGCTACATGTGAGGAGGCATGGCTGGCAATGTGGGGCGTGAAGTGGGAGAAGGTGCACGCAAGAATGCAGATGATTCTTCAGGATCACCCTGCAGACGTAACAGAGGAGGTGGAGTTGGACAATGACAAGGAAGGGCTTTCTGGGGACGAGGATTTTGGAGACAATTGATTTCCTGTTTTGACAGTCAAGCGTTTGATTGTGGTGCACAATGCAACATGCTGTGGTGTTTTGGGCAGGCGGTTTTTTAAGGTTGTAAGGCTTGATGCTCTTACTGGAGACTTTCCGCAGGGTCTAGCTAGAGTGCACAGACTACCTTTGTGGTATGAACCTTTGAGGACTCAACAGTCACACTCACTCCAAGACTAAGAGCCAGGAGTCGAAATGTTGTGCTCCCAATGGCCCTTCTTTGCCTTCCTTGAAAGTTTGAAGGAAGTGAGATAAGAGCGAGATAAGAGAGATGAAGTCGTAACAATCTATTCGTAATTGTTAGTCGTAATGGAATAAGGGTTCGTACTTCATAGGGGCCACTCAGGATCCTTCCCAACTCGGAGTTACTCAACATAGTTGAAGGAAACAAGTGTAGATGATGGTTTAAGAGTAAAAGATAGATTATGTCACTCAGTGACCATTACATGTGACTTGTACGTAAAGAGTATATAAAATGTGTATATAATCTCTTGCAAAGGTGTGCAGTGCACATTGCATTTTGCACTGTGGCAAATTCAGGGATTGGGATTTTTGGAGCAGTGCACATCTCAATGTGCACTTTGGGAAACTCCGGGACAGGAGAAATGACCACAGTGCACATGGTGCACATTACAATGTGTACCTCAGCAGGCTTCAGTGCTGATTTTTTTTTTTCAAGTGGAATAGAACCAGTGCACATTGTGATGTGCACCTGCAGCAAACTCCGGGACCAGGATTTTTGGGGGCGAAATGATCATGGTGCACATTACAATGTGCACCTCAGCATGCTCCGATGTTTTTTTTTTTCAAGTGGAATGGGAGCAGTGCACATTGCAATGTGCACTGTGGATTTTTAGAGGATAAATGGGCAGGGTGCCCGTTGGAATGTGCACCACGGCAAAGTCCGGGTTTTTTATTTCAGCTTGCAATGGCCGGCCATATTCGGAGGTAATAGTGATGGGGGGTGTTCTGATTGATGGTTAATGCATGCCAGCTGATGCCGCAATGCCGGGCAGGTGCCCAATGTGATGTGATGCCTAGGGTAAGGGTGTGCAATGCATTGTGCACCTGTGACGAGGACTTCTAGTAGATAGATTCGCTGTTGTATGTTTCCGCTCTTACCGGTATTTGGTACACAGTATTACGTAGTACATCACGTAAGACAACTATTCTTTGCCTTATACTTCCATGATCAAGACGACGTGAGTGCATCTTGCACGGGGGTGTTGAGCATTCGACTAGCTCCTCACCCCGGCTGGGCACCCATACATCTGCCCTCCTCTCCCGGGTGACAGGAGTCCGTTCGAAGGGTTACACGATACCGGGCAAGAGCTTTGCTCTTGCCTACGGTGCGACATCTTACTTCAAGATATTGGACGAGCGCTCGCGGCGCTCCCTGAGGTCTCCTCCGACGAGAAGCCCCCTGCGCTGAAGCACGACCGCTTCACAGTGGTGGACGCACAGGGGTCTTCATCAAGTTGGATGGAGACCTCACACCATCGAACATCGCTCCGTGAGAATAAGACCTCGGAGCGGCCGTCTACTCTCACTGGGCGCAAAGCCGTATTTCCACGGCGCGGAAATTTTGAATTTCCGCAGGATTTCCGCCACATTTGCGCATTATTTGCGCCGAATTTCCGCGGTGCGGAAATTTAAAATTTCCGCAGTATTTCCGCTGCATTTGCGCAGGATTTCCGCGGCGCGGAAATTTAAAATTTCCGCAGGTGCGGAAATACGAACCTGAAAAGGAAATAATGAAAACTGACGAGCTGACCTTTAATTTGCAGCTGTTACTGTTCATCTTAAAAGACTTACCAGAAACAGTATAAAGAGCAACTAACACGATAATTAGAGGTAGGTGTACAGGATATGGTTACGTGCAGTTCTAATGGGTAATAAAGCAAATCCTCTGCAGTTACAAAAAAAAGGTCCAAAGCCTAGAATATCGTCGCCAGCGCCCCGTCGTCGTATCCGCTCCCACCTCCCAGCCCCGTCTGACGCCCGGGTCCATTCTTCCCAAACCTGAAGCCGACCCACACGCCGCGGTCAAATGGCTCCTCCTTTTCCTTGACCGCGTCAGCGTTCTTTTGCTTCTCCTTGACCTTGGCATGCCGTGTCGACGCGAGCGGCTGCAGCGTGACGCACCACAGCACTACCTGGCACGCTAGAGCAGCGCCCTCCTCGGCAGTGGGCACCGCGAGAGACGCAGCAGCAGCTGGCGCGGGTGCGCAGACGTCGTGTGTGGAACGCCGAGAGAGAGCACAAGGGAGGTGCTGGTGTGCGCCTACAGACTTGCGCGGGCGTACGGCGACAAGGACGAGACGAAAAGTCGCGCCGAGCGCGAAGAACGGGCGTTGGCCGTACCTGCGCAGTCGGTGAGAGGCGTCGAGAAGACGCGGGCGTTGGTAGCTAGCGTGCGCGGTGTGACGAGTGCGCGCGAGACGCTGGCGTCTCGGTAACGGCGTTGTGGGTGGTGAGACACACACAATCGCGCACGGTGGACGCGAGAGCGTAGGGAGGCGTCGCGAGTCGTCCGCACACACGGAACGGCTATGGCGCGGACGAGCCAGCTCCGCGCGCACACCGGCAGCGCGAAGCCCACAGCACATTGAATCGAAGCAGGGGCATGAGGCGACAGCGCTTCCGCACGGACCAAGGTCGCGGGGAGCGCGAGCGCGAGCGAGGTCGGTGGGCCAGGCCGCGCACGATAGGACGCCGCGATCGTGGCGACGAGGGGCGCGGACGTTCGTCGTGCGGAAAACGCCTGCCCGCGGACGAGCGCAGACGCTGCGGCAGCGAGGGACGAGCGCGGTGGTGCGCGATACTTTTCTGCGCACATCGGTGTGGTAGACCTCGCCGTCGAGACGAGGGTAGAGCGTCGAGAGCTGAGAGGCAGCACCCCCCACTCGCTCGCACCCTGCGGCGCTTCTGCGCGCACCTGGCAGCGCGGGAGCCAGTACCGCGCGAAAAGCGAACGCCGTGGTGGAGCGAAGGGAGTCGGACAGGCATGGCGGCTCGAGGTCAGAGGCGCTGCGGCATGAGCGAGCGTAACGGAGGCGTTGAGGAACGTTGCCCAACGCCGAGCTGCGCAGCCGCACGGGTGAAGAATCGTCCGCGCACTACGGAGGGGTTTCGGGTTGAACACAGTAGCAGCGAGGGTGGCGTCGACGCGAGGTAACGGGACGGGTGCGCTAAGAGATGGCGTGGACGGGCTCCGCGCGCACACCGGCAGCGCAGAGCATCTTCGTGCGTGGACGCAAAAGAGGGCGCGGCGCCTGGCTACCCCGCTGCGAACGCTCGCTTGGAGGTGACGTGCCCTCCGAGAGTGCGTGCGGCACATTAAGGGGCGACGGCGCGCGCAGGGTGCGTATGTCTTGAACAACTCGGCCCAACGCCCTGAGTCGTGCAGCAACACGGCGACCGTACATAGCGCGGCACCAGGGACGAACTCACCGCGGACAGCGTGCTCTGGCCCTCAGAATCCCATTCCGAAGTCGCCACGAAAACCGCAGCCACTAGGGCGCAGGTTTTCTCGTTCTCCGTGTCCCCACTTCTTGATTCCCATAGCCATTGCACTTGAGACCCGGAATAAAGGTAAGGGAACGATGGCGGAAATATTTTGAAGGGTGCCGAAGACTTACGGGCTATAGTTGGAGAAAGTATTTGGCCGTTGCGAGTAAAAGATGGCGAGAATATTGAAATCCAGATATCAAGGCGTTGACAAGATAGACGGAAACCAGGGGATAGCCACCGGGGGTGATATAGAACATGTTGGAATACCAAAAGTGCGAGGGGAAGGGCTGGAAAAAGTTTTGCACAGAAGAATATGGTAGGTGGGAGCCGAGATATCATGCATCGCTTTGCAGTGCCACCGGAGGCCGGTCCGATCTCTTTTGGATTTCTTGAGGCGGTCCGGGCTCAATATCCCAGTGAAAACACCGGCAAGCCGTATCGAGCCAGATCGAGCCAGTTATGACCGCTTTTGAGTGGGCATATCTGGCTCGATAATTGTCTCAGGGCTCGATCTGGCTCTCACCAATCACGAACCATTTCGAGCCAAAATTAATTCACATCGAGCCAGAACAAAGCTGCTACGAATCCCACTACCTACAGCCGCGCCGCCCGCTACCGCGCCGCCCACTGCTACAGCGCCGCCCGCTACCGCTCACCCGCGCCTGCATGCCCACCCGTCCGCACTCGCTACGCTGCCGATGAACCCACCACCACCACCCGCCTTGGCCATCTCCGTCTCATGGTGCCATTCTATCAGGCTCTGGTAAATAAATAAATAATGAGACAAGGAAGATGGAATATACTCACTGCATTTATCCCGCCCCTTTCAAATCTCTTGTTGCTTTTAAAATACAAGTGTCGCCTCGCGAGTCTGGGAAATACAATCAGAATAATTATAGGATGGCAAAAGAAGGATCACGCACCTGTTTCTGATACTTATTGCATCCCAAAAGTCTAAAAATGAAGAAGTTGTCAGCGACACTGATTTTGCATGTCTAAGAAAACGTACGAACCCCAATAAAATTTGCATGTCAATTGACGTCTAGTGCATCCACAATGTATTGTCCAAGAAAAACCGGATAACAGCGAGAGTGAGTGGATACATACTATACACGCGTACATTGCTGTATCATCTTCCTTGCAGTTGTTTCGGTTCCCGAAGGCGGGACTTTCGGCTCGTGAAGAGGCTTGGCATTGGGGGGATCTGGGACGAGGAGGATGAGGAGGACTGGTCATAGTCATCTTCAAAAGAGTCGTCCCATGCTTCGAGGGTAGTTAGGATGTGCTTTAAGGAATGGACAACGTTGAAATAGATGACAGTGCGCCATGAAAAACGCTCCAGCTCGATGAAATTCGGTTTGTACATGAGCTGGAACTGTTTCTGAAGGGTGCTTTTCCCGCTCTCGGCTGAAAAATGGGCGCTGTTGGTCGGAAGATGCGGGGATCAATGCACGTCCACGTACCTTGGCCGAGTAACAGCAGCTGTACGAAGACAAAGGTGAGTATATGCGCTTCAAAAGAGACATTGTGCATGAACTGACCTTGACGTCGCCCCGCGAGCGCCTCATTCTCTCGCGCTCCTGCCTGAGCTCCTCGTCAATCTGCTCCGAAACCAGTTTCGCCTCCGCCTCTGCCTCGAGACGAACCCTGCGCTCCTCAGGAGTCTCGGAGGCATGGCTTGCGCGCATCACCTGGGAGATCGGATCCACCGCCGAGTCCACACTGTACAGACTTGGTGCACGCATTTCGTCGTTGGCAGCGCTAACTACAGGCCCTGCAATCAGAATACCACGAAAGACAATGAAGACTTGGCTCTGCATGCACATACCATTGATTAAGTATAGAAGTAAGTACGCGCGGGAGGTGGAAGTCCGACAGACGCGATGGGTGACAGGTCACATAGCCTATTTGACAGTTTTGACTTGATGATCACCGTCGTCGCCATGGCGGCCAGATGGTTCCGCGTTTCCGTTTTTTGTGGTGGCCCGAACCTCATGTCTTTTCTAGTCTGTAACGCTGCACACCACTCTCGGAGAGCTCAAGGTCCATATTTGCATTGTTTCTGGGGACTCTGGCTTACTGCTATCCAGATTGAAATATTCTGTGAGGCAGTTCCCAAGACAGCCGAAGTCCATTGATTTCCTTGTGCAACAAAACACGCCTGTTCATGTCTCTAGCTATCGAATTTCCTCGCTTTATGTGCCTCGAATTACTACGATGACTCCGTCTTCCATTGGAACATTAAAGGCTTCAAACTGGCGATCCAAGTGGGTCAGGGAAAGGCGGTCAGAGGTGACACCTCTTGGATTTTGCCACGTTCATTTAATACTACCTCAGTATCTGCGGTAAACCCTTCCCGGACGAAATCCGCTCCACACTCAAGGTCAGCCGTTGACATGGTCCATCTACATCTGATGCGATCCTCCGCGGTTCAACGCGCGCTGCATCGTGGGGATGGTGAACGGTGGTCCGGATACGAATAAATCCTGGCAGTTCTTCATCACCTATGCAAAGCAGCCCCATCTCGACGGCAAGTACACGATTTTTGGCAAAGTCATTGACGGTGCAGATTCCACTCTTGACGCAATGGAGAGAGTGCCCGTCACCGCTAAAAACCGGCCAATCAACGAATTCAAATTGACCCATGTGCGTAATTGAACGTGGATTGTGTATTTCATTTCAGACCATGTTGGTAGATAACAATATGATCTTTGTGGTACCACACGCCCTCGAATTCAGCAAAGTACGCCTGGTGACACCTGGCTCTCGCAGCCGCAACTTCGTCGTCTGTACCAAGCCGGGTAAGGGCCAGAAGCCAACTGGCATGCAAGGGAACGCCTTCAGACACACGAGTGGCTCGTCGGGCGCGTTCAATTTCCCTTCCTCACTGTAACTCTCGACTGCAAGGCCGAGCATGCGACATTGAATCTCGCCAGCATAAACCGGCAAGGCAGAGCACATGCCGGCGAAAAGGGAGCAGATGTCGGTGCCACCTGACCAGGGTTCATGTCAGGTAAGTGAATGAATCAGAACAAGCTTTCGCACCAGTAATTGAACCCAGCAGAATGTTTGGATGGATATTTTCATACACATGACCGAACAGGTCCGGGGAGAGGGGAGAGCAGGTACCGCGTTCGGTCAGTTCGCCTCGACGGACAGAATAAACGAAACGCACGAGTATATGTGACGCAGCGAGCTTAGATCGTGATGATAATGAGGTTTGTACTTTTTCTATATGAATGAGTTGAGGTCGGAACAATACAGATCTTGTATAAATGGAACAAACCGAAATTTGCTCGATATATTTGGCGCTTGTTCCAAAAATGAAGATTTTGAGATCGTCAGTGAGCTTCCACAGGAAAGCAGGATCTCGGGGTGGGCTGTCATCAAATAGAACAAGGGTGCAGCCTACACTGAGCCCGCTGAGAAGAAAATCATACATCATCCACCCGCTTGACAAGTGGTCAGTAAAAGTCACCAGAAAGAGACGGAGACGCACGTTGTGGTATAGTAAAAAAAAACATCATCTGGTTTGAGGTCTCCGCAGATTACGAATTCCTTTTTTAGCCTGTAATAGCATCCCACCAGCGCGATGCACAATTGCTCTGCAGAGATTAAATACACGATGAACCTCGTTGGCACGAGCTTACTTTGGCCGTCCTAATGCAAAATTAGAATGTTATATTTGGCGACCAACGACGAACCAGTCGAACCCGAAGAAAAAGGATCCAAAGCGGCCAGTTGAATGAGGCATGATACCAGAGAATTTCTCCTGAGGGGGCACGTCCCAGCTTTTTGGCCTCGCCCTCGAATAGAAAATCCTCCCAGTTCACCCAGTCTTCCTTCCATGCCCTTTGGTAGCATCGGGAGTAGAGGCTTCCACTAGACAGTTTTTTTCATCAACTCAAATAGTGTTTGCCTGAACAAAATTAATTAATTTTAACCAATGTCTAGTGCTGTCTGGTAGGCTCGTGACCAGCCTGGCTATGAAGAGCAACAAGTGCAGTGAGGCCTTTCCCGCTCCTTGTCCTTCCCAAGCCCCAGAGAACCGGTCGCACTCCGACACCCAGACGCAGATGAGGTAGAGGTGGTGGAGGTAGCCGAGGTATGTATGTGTCTGCGGCTGTGCCAGCACAACCCAGATTAGAATGGCTAGAGTTGATCGATATCAGCAACAGTCCTTTGTTTTCGTGCACCCGCCAGTCGCGTCGTGTTTGCCCTCAACGTCACGGCGTGTCGGATCTGTGACTGGACGCGTCAAGAATTCACGGACGTCCGTGAATTTTACCGCACACCCCGAGAACACCAACGGGAGGCTCAATGCAGCACAGGGACAGCACGCTTGCTGACGTTGTCGGCCGCACGCTGCAGAACTCGCGTTACGTCGAGATCCTGATGCCGCCGCTGACGAACCAATTGAAGGACGACAACGAGGATTTGATTCCCCTCCTCGAGGTACGTTCTGTTTTCGTCTTTTTTTATCTTTCTTTTTTGGTGCCGTTGCTGATGGTTTTTTTCGCCCAGTGCCTCGCCACGGTGACGCCTTCGTGCCCTACGCGCAACCCGTCTTCGAGCGGTGCAACAACATTATCCACCAGTTGCTGCTCAAGTATCAAGCCTTCCAGCAGAACCCCGGCATGGAGGAGCCGGACAAGTTCTTCCTTGTCGTCGCGCTCGACCTGCTCTCGGGGCTCACGCACGGGCTGGGCATGGAGCTGTAGCCGCTCATCAACACGTCGAACCCGAACCTGCTGCAGCGAGCTGGCTACCCCGCGACACATAGGATTCCACACGGAAGTGGAGAACACCGTTAATACGACACCACCACAGAAGCTCCAGAACGCGCTCTCGAACGCGCCGCCCTCGCCGGTGACGCCAGAGGAGTACCGCACTGCGCGCACTCGCCGAAGGGCCCAAGGGGGGTCCTGTCCTTGAGAAGGCGCCGCCGCCCGTGGTGCACGGCATCCGTGGGCGCACGGAGATTGATGTTCGTGCCGGCGAATGTGCGTAGCAGACGGATGTCCGTAAGTGCCCACAAAGTCGCCGTGTCTACTCACGCGTCTCCAGAATGCCCAAGTTCTTATCATAGGAGGTATGTATATCGCACCTGTTCCCGTTTTTCCCTCGTTTAGCCTGTGTTTTGGGCCGCCAGGAGGTCCTGCCGGATCATATACCACTTCCGTTCTGGCCTGCGAAGGGATCTCGGTCACTGTGCTCGAGGCTTCGAGTCGCCTGCGAAATGAGGTTTCCTTTTCTGGGAATGGACTTGCACTGCCACTGCCTTTCATTACACTCGCTTTTCACACTCACACGCCCACAAGTATATATATGATAACAATATCCCTCCTTCCCCCAGTGGGATTTCAGTCGGTCTTATGCGGCATTTTCCGAGTCTACATACAACTGCGACGACTTGGACTGACTGTCCTGACGACTTGATCTGTGTCTGCATTTTGTTCTTCTGTCACGGGTTCCCTCGCATTGCCGCCAACATTCTTATCTTTGGGTGAAGCCTTGCTTGCATTTCTCTTGCCAGGAAACCGGTCCTTTTTTTCAGCAAGACTTTCTACTCGATACCGATGAGCTGTACGTTTCTCCCTTGTTTTATTTTGGATCTACATATTCTAACGTGCACTTGTTAATTATCACAGTCTCCTCGGACTGACGAAGTTCGGGATCCACAAAACAACGCTGGCTCCGAACATGATCTCGACCGTAGAACACTTTCACGACGTCGAAGACGAGTGGTTCTATATTCTTAAAGGCAGCGGGACGCTCTTGTGCGCCGGCGAAGGCGAGGACACTACGGTTGCTGCGGGCGATTTCGTGGTCTTTGCAGCTGCGGCACAGCGCCCGAATACGTTCCGCGTGGGTGAAGAGGGCATGGAGTACCTCGTTGGGGAAGCAGGTAGGAAACCTATGTTGTAAGTCCGTTGGATCAAGCTGAGATTTCGCTAATAGGGAACCTGTCGACGTGTGCCACTATCCGCTGTCGGGTTTTTTCCCCCAAGCAATCTTCGGCCACCCATCAATTCTCGAAAACAGAATCGGCAAAACACTGGTAAACCGCACTCCGGGAGCAAGTATGATACTGGTCGACACAAAGGATATTCAACAAAGTTGAGTCAGTCAGCGCTTCATATTTATCTTTCACTATTGATTTTTAGTGTGTAGAAGCTCACGTAGTCCAATCACCACCGCATGCGATTTGTTTCTGACGACTTGGAATTGACTTCATACATACGCACCAGTGGAACAGCCGAAAGCAGTCCTTTATTCCGCCCACTTTTTTTCAAGATCTCAGAAGAACAATTCCTTCCCTGCCACATCTATCATTTCGCACTGCAAGATGTTAAAGCGTTTCTGGCTGTTGTGATATAGCATCATGTCTGCCTGCGGGACTGCAAGAAATTCGATGCATCATAATTCCTCGCTCCTTGGCTGCGCCACCATAAAATCCGAGCCGGGGACGACTCGGTCGAGTGACGCCAGTGTCTGCAGTACGTCGTTCAGGTAGGAGTCGTGGCTGTCGGGATGGCGCCGGATGAACCGGCTCGGTTGTATTATGCCTAGGTTCCAATGGTGCGACGGCGGGGGGACGGCAGCGCGCGACATTGTTCTGGCGCTGCGGCCTTGATGGGGCTGTATTGGGTGGATATGGAGATCAACTCTAAGCCATGCTAAATCTGGAATGTGCTGGCACAGCCGTAGACACATACCTCTGGCATCACCAAATCGGGAAAAAGCTTGCGAGCGAATACAACTTTAATGTTGGACATTGTCAGATGAAGGTAAGTACGACTACGATTGTTTAAAAAATATGTCCAAAGTCCCCACTATGAAATACGGCCAATATGCTTAGAATACGCTGGTATTCGCAAAATAATGCCATGTCAATATTTGCCATGATATTCCGCAAATAATTCGCTGAAACATGATGTATTCACGGAATATCTACTGCTAAAAATTTGCGTCAAACTCTGAGATCTGCGTGTGTGACGATTGTCGAATCAAGTATTATTATGATGTTTCGCAAGGCTCATAACGCAGAGAAGCCTTTATCTGTCCTTTCGAGCTCAGGTGGCCCTCAGAGAAAGTTACTTAGTTGCAGAATCCCAGAACCATTTATAGCGGATGAAAAATATAATATTAAGCATATACAAACAGGGCAGAAATCTAGATACAGAATCTACACATCAGATTCACGAGCAAGGCGAGCAGCCCTCATCAGGGCCACCGAAGATGTCTCGGGTGTCTCGCGGGACAATCGGCTCTCATGCTCCTCATACCGGGACCACCGCGGGGTCGTCCCGAAGACATTCCTGTAAAGGCAAGGTTAGACTGTGTGTAGCATTGCCGCGAAATGACGTACGTGTTCCACCAATCGAGCAGGCGAGCCACATCGTTGCGCGCGACAGGGCCCGGTGGGAATTCGAAATACTCGATGATGTTGTTATAGAACTCACGGTAGTCGAATCCACCGTCCTGGTCATCCCAATGATTGGCGTCTGAAATGGCAACACGATACTAAAAGCGACATCAGCGGAGTCGTGGATTAGATACACGGCACTTGCCTGAAACGCTGCGTAAGCGATCGAACGCCCGGTGACTGCTCTCAAGTCGATGATAGCTGCAACATTGCTCTTCGACTTGCTGCCGAGTTTCTTGGGCTTGGTGGTCCTAGGCTTCGAGCTCAAAGCACGGCGGGTAGGAGAAAAAGCAGGAATCTCCTTGTCCTTTGGCATGGTCTTCACGGATAAAGGCGAGGTGAAAATAAATTTGTAAGTCTGTTCAAGCATCACTACGTGCATGAAAGACAGAAGAATATATATTACCTTCAAGAGGAGAACATTTGTGAAGGGGTGAGCTGGATCAAATTTGCCAGGAGGATATAGGCCGGTCCACCAACACCAGCAGTGATCAGGTAGTTAGGATCGCCCTCCCGAATGGCCGTCTGGACACTGAGCAGAAGGACTTCAGTACACAGGGATGTGGAAATGGTATGCTCTCACGATTGGTCGTTCCAATCGAACTTGACCGGGCAAAGGAGTCTGCCCAGATCGTCATTATAGATGCCACGGTTCTCTCTGGAATCCGGGTCCAGAGCGGGGTTGAGGTCGGGAATCGCAGCGACAAGCCACGGTACAATGGCCTCTCGCATGTTTTCGGTGTCGTCGGAGCGAGTATTGCGCGAGCCGCCACGGAGCTGAAATTTGCATGAGTCAGAGATGTCAAGGATGTTAAAGATATCGTACGTACGGCGGAAAGTACAGGAGCCAACTCTTCGTGGTCAGCCTCTGCAAGTAGCTTTCGTAGCGGCACAATGAAGCGGCAGAGCTCTCTATAGCCGTTATGCAAGATATCTTGCCTGCACTTGTGTTAGAGGATTGGAAGACTTTGCGAAGAGGACACAAACTCCATCGTCGGAACTTCTTCCTTTTCGTGAACTTCGTCGCCCAGAGTCACTGGGGGCAAGGTGTAATATAACACACATTTATATTGCAAGTATATCAGAGGTATATTTCAAATATACAGCAAATATACTGAAAATAGACAAGGGTGGTATATAGCCAGTCTATATGATATATACACCCAAAATACCAAGAATATTCAGGGTCTGTATATCCTCAGTATATTGCCTAATACACTGAGTATATACTCATAATATACTGAGGTCTGATGGCTACCATATATAGACCTCAGTATATTGCAAGTATATTGCAACCAAACAATCCACAAAAGGAAGAAAAACACTTTCCAATGCAGGTAATATCGGAATTTCCCACAATAGAACCTCAATCATGATCAAAAGCACCTCATTTGCAGACAAGACTTGGTTTCAACTCTCTTCTTACACAATATGCACAATGTGCTATAGGAGGTCATAATGTGTGCTCCACCCCTGTATTCAAACTCGTCTAAAATTTCCATTCTACAATACCACAAAAATGTTGCCTGAGATGCAATTTTTACTATTGCTGCTGATAATCATTAATGGCTGGGGAATTGTCTTGGCACCATTAATGGGGATCAATGTCTTTGCACTGTGAAATCAGGAGATTGTCTCCAGAGATGTAGGCATGCCAAAAAATATTCCAGGCTAAGGCAGGGGTCTTAGGCCAGCCACCCTGATGGTTTCACATCAGAACCTTTGATATCTGTTGGTAGACATGTTCTTAGGTCATGTGAGTCAAGGACAAGTCCTTGAATCACATGACACTTGTCACCCTTTGCCTTATGGAAAATGATTCCCATGACTCAGGTGATCATAATGTGCATGATCATACTAGAGGAAGTATGATCACGCACAACAAGCACAGCTTTTTTCAGGTCTCCGCTTGCTTTTTCACCTCTTCCATCAATTTCCCCCCAACTTTTTGTTGCTTCTCATTATGGATCACTCATTGGCCTTGGGTTCAATTCCTACCCTAGGCATTCTTTTCTACTTTGTCCAGTAACAAGATATGGTATCCTGAAGTCACTATGGATTCTGTGCGCTCCATTCAACAAAACTCCTGACACAAAGCATGGAAAGTATCATTTGAGATGTCCTACACTCACATCTCCCAACTTCCTGTTCTTGCTTGTCTTGGTCTATTGGAATTGAGATGAATCCCATAATTTTCAAGCTCAGATAGTTGCAAATCAAAATAGACACAACACTTCCTCTTTGGATAACAAGAATAGAACCATAGTGATATTGAATATTATCTGTATTATAAGTCTACCAGGGTAATGAAATTTGAGGATGTGTTCAGAGAGAATGATTCTGCTTTATCAACATAGTGGTGGAGCCAGAAGGAAGATCTGTCATTATTGGATGGCACTCAATAATCCTCTTAGGAAAGAACTGGGTGCTAGGTGGAAATTACTATGTATAGAAAGTGTTATCATCCATTTTCTACTGTTTGGCTGCAATATACTTGTAATATACTGAGTCCATATATGGCAGCCATCAGACCTCGGTATATTACATGTATATACTCAGTATATTAGGCAATATACTGAGGATATACAGACCCTGGATATTCATAGTATCGTGGGAGTATATATCATATAGACTGACTATATATCGGCACTGTATATTTTGAGTATGTTTGCAGGATATTCAAAATGTACCTCTGATATACTTGCAATATAAAGGTGCCTTATATTACACCTTGTCCCCAGTGAGTGCGGGCATGCTCTAAATCGTGGCGGCGATCGTCCTCTGCGATGAGCCTTTCAACACTGTCGAAGGTCGAAACAACCTTGCAAATAGCACGCCCGAGGTTTGCGAAGGATTTTCTTGATAGGTGATAAGCAAGCGAAGAAATGCAGAGCATTTGTGTAGAACCACATACACTTGCGAGGCCACATTGGTCTTGCTGTGGGCTTTTTTCTCCTGAGCTTCAAGCTGGGAAATGCGGCGCTTTAGGAGGTTGACTGTTTCCTGATGCTCATCAGAAAATCAAGCTCGCTCTGCTTCAAACATGATACATGTTCTCGCGTCTTCGTGGCAGACCTTGATATTCGAGTATCCAGTCACCGCCAGACGGATACGCCATTCCTTCTCGTCAATGGTGCAGTGCGCGCGATCATCCGTGTAGCCAAACAATCCGTGGAAGGATCCCCAAATGAAGTCGTTCCAAATGGCTCCTGGGCGCGGGGGATTCGCGCTACGCGCAGTGCCATCGGTATTGACGACAAGGAGGCGCCCACCGGGTGCAAGGAGGGTGTTGAGATCGTGGAGGGTTGCATTGAGGTCGGGAACGGCGTGGATGACGTTCAAGCCCGTAATTATGTCATAATGACCGAGCTGGAGCCCTTACTCGGCCGGCGTCTTCGAAAGGAAGCCGTCGATCATGTCGTCGGAATACAAGGCTCCGACCGCTGCCTAAAAGGATGGAGTCAAAAGCTCAGTGTCTGCTACGCGCCGTGACACAGATACACATACCGCTGGAGACTCCATTATGGATGGATGCACCCTCGAAATACGGTCCGTCGTTTCGAAGTACAGAGGGAACAGCGTCTTAGAACGCTGGTATTCCTCGTCTGTCCATGTGCTCTGTGATTGGGTTCGGACGAACTCCTCAGTCACGTCAAACAACCGCTGCCGAGAAATCTGTGCAGGCGTTAGTTACCTTCTCACATCGACAGGGAAATGTTCGTTACCTCTGAGCCGACAGGAGGATTTTGCTTGAGGGTGTCCGCCGTGACTCGCAGTGCCACCGTATCCAGAATCTTGAACATGACTCCGAGATCCTTCATGGCAGGGTTGTGCACCATCGAGGCGAGCTCGTGACTCGGCTGCGGATCGACCCAGTCGAATTCGAGACAGCGCGAAAAGTCCGCCTTTTCGAAGATATCAAAGTGGCCCAAGTCAAAGTACTGTGTGCGAGTTCCCCGCTGGCTGTATGAAACGCCCAAGTCGCTCCAGTCCAAGCCAGGAGAGACCGCAGCCCCCAATTTGCGATTGGAGCGTTGATGGGGGTCCGAACCTTGGCGATCTCCTCGACCATGCGCCGTCTGGCGGCCTCCTCGCGGGTCTTCGTCTCGGGGGCAGCCCACGTAGACCAGCCGCCTCCGAACTCAACGACCTGTTTCAGGTTCATCTCTGTAGTTTTCTTGATCCATTCCCAAGACTTAGCTGCAGAGGGGCGACCTTCAGAAGCGGCAACAAGGCTATCGCCGCATGTACGGCGAGCAGGGGCAAAGTCGCAGCTACAGCAGTCGGCAACCATGGCTACACTGGCCTTTCTCCCATAAAGAATCAAATCCTCGAAGGTCTGAACGTCTGCGGTGAAGCCGTGTAGCGGAGAAGTAAAGACCATGGGGTGGTGATCAACGAAGGTGAGCTGAACGATCTCGTCTTCATTGGCTTCGAGGAGCTGAGCAAGGCGCAGCATCGTCATACTAGAAGCGGAGAATCCAGCGATACGGTAGGGACCAGCCGGTCGCGCTTCCTTGATTTTCTCGAAGTAGAACTGCGCCAAGGTGTCGACGGTATCAAGGGGAGCCTCGCGAGTCGGTTGAATAGCCCAGAGCGGGGTAGAGAACTGCTCTTGGATGGCCCGGAAAGCAGCGATATCTCCCGCACCACCGTGAAAAATGATGAGTGGGTTCCGCTCCCAATGATGAGTTTGAGGACAGTCTGCCAGTGGAATCGGCAATTCCAGGCGAGACGAAGGCCCAAGCATTGGGGTACCGTGCCTTCAGATACTCGATACCGGTGTTGGCGCTGTTGATGACAGAGGTTGGATTGAAGGATGACATTCTTGGGGGCACACCTCGCGTAGTTGGTCTGACCAGCGGCATCAAAGCTTACGACAGAGGAAATGGCGAGCAAGAAGTCGAGTATCTCGACCGCGACGACCTTCTCCAAGGCAAAATACGCGTCCGTCTTCGGCTTGAAGGGGATGGGGAAAGTCTCGGCATCCTGCTTCAAGAAAAAACTGTCGGCCAGGACGGCCGCGGTGAGCACGCAGCCAGCAAGAGGACAATCCAACGACTTGATGAGTGTTGTGAGAGCATCGACCGAGGTGGTGTCACAAGCTTCGAGCCGAAGATCAATGGGAAGGCTTTGCAGATAGTCGACTGCACCATGCAACAACCGGTTCTTAGGCCCGGAAAAGTTGCGCAGCGCCAGTTCGGGAAGTGACGGCGATATGGCGAGCACATTTCTGCAGCCACATTCGGGTCAGTACTTGTTGGCAACAAGAAAGGGTCGGACTCACTCGGTACATTTAAATGGCCACCTGGAGCCCAAAAGAGCCAATGCCACCCAAAATCACGTAGAACTTGTCATCCGCCAAGGTCAGAGACTTCGAAACGTCGAAGGTGGGGGGAAGCAATTGCGCCGGAGTGAGCGAGACATTTTCCACACTGACGGCTGCCAAGGCCTTAGGTAGGTGTGCCTCCATTGTGGTGCTAATTAACCAGGGATTTTGGGCTACAGTGGCGAGCGCACCCTGGTCTGCATCATTCCAGTTGAATACAGAGACAGCGTTGTTCCGAGGGATGGTACGAGCAGATTCAGTCGGTAATCTGCCCATAATAACATCACCAGGGGAAAGACGAGGCAGGATCAGAGGAAGGGAGAGGGGAATCAAAATTGCTTTGACACCAAGGTGTTCGAGAACGCGCGCGACGGAGGCAGCAGATTTGCCGGTGTCAAGGACGGCAGCTTGGATCTACTGCAAGCTCTTCAACGGCCAGGAGTCGAGGCGAAGACCAAGGGCAGCGAAGACCAACAGCAATGCAACACTCGCAGAGCTCGGCTCATCAGCTATCTCAGGGATCTCAGTGATTTGTTCCTCGTGAACGACGACAAAGTTGGAGCGAGTGGATGGCACGACGGCCACCACACGAGTTCCGACTTGCCACTGTGATGATTGGGTGCGCGCCGCTGTTCCGACAACGCCCCGAAGTCCACCCTCTGCATCAGACAAGGAGGAAATCTGCACGAGAACATGGTAGGTCCAGGCAGAGGGTCCAGAGGCGCGGACTGCACAACAGTGTGAGCGAACACGTGCCCCGCTCTGAGTAATTTACTTATTCTTTCCTTATATAGCAGGTCTTGTCGCAGCCTCGTGGTATCAAATTTCCGCACCCGCGGAAATACTGCGGAAATGTTGCGGAAATGATGCGGAAATACAAAATTTCCGCCGAATTTCCGTGCCGCGGAAATGTGGCGGAAATGTGGCGGAAATTAGATATTTCTGCGGCGCGGAAATACTGCGGAAATGATGGCTTGCACCCAGTGTCTCTGGCAGAGACCCTTCTTCTCATTCCTAGACGACCGACTCGAGGACTCTGACCTCACGAGACCCTCGACCCTCCGACGACCAGAACCGGCGAACAATCCGCTCGCTACGGTGGTCAGTTTCGATGAATTTCGTATTTTCCTTCATCAAGACCCCTGGATCGGATCGTCGTTAACGATGCTCGAAAAACCTCTACGGGATTTCTTTTTTTTACTAATCCTAGACTCGTTTTCCATCGCGCTAAGGCGCGCGTCCTTCCCGGTCTGCGCGTTCTCTATCGCCCGCCTCTGCGAGAGGCTTGGAAGAACGAGCCCCTTTCCCTGCTCGATCGATCGCCCACATGCTCTACATGAAACGATCATCGAGGCTGCCGCTCAATATTGCAAATTGCCCACTGATAAATACGCCCGCACTCCCGCTTTCTTTCTCATACCGCTACCATGAGCAAGAGGAATCCCCCTCCTGCCGAGAAACCGGCCCCGTGCCAGGGCAAGGCCAAAACCCCTGGCGCTAGTGGCGACGGTACGCCTTCACCTCGCCAACCTCAACCACCCCCTCCGAATCGCAGCTACAACCCGCAGATGGCGTCTCGCCGCACTGGCGCTCCTCTGGATGCCGCGACTGCTGCTGCGGCGGCTGCTGCCGAGAAATTAGCAGAAGATCGCAACGCTCGAGATGCCCGGGCGGCCACTCGTCTTGCCAAGACCTCCACTACGAGCGGCGACGGAAGTACAGCGCCCACGGAGGGTTCTGCTCCGAACCTGAGTGGAGCGCCGCCCACCGATTCGGACTCATCCTCGGGGAAAGACACCGCGACCGCGCTGTCTGGCCTTGCCGCGTCGGTCCCACCGGCGGCATCCGCCACTCCGTCCCTCACGTCTTTAATCAATCCGACCTCCACCACGTCTGGGAGTCAATCAGGGCGATCCGACTCGCTGACCAACTCCTCTGGATCGGCGCTACTCCATGGTCGCAGAGTTCTCGCTACAGAGAGCGTCTCTCATCTCTTTAATCGCAAGACCGACTCCAGGATCTTCGTCTCGGTCTGCGTGGATAGTGAAGTCCTTGACGAGGATCTTTCTGCTTCCTTGCAGAAATATCACCCCGTATACGATCCTCTCTGCGACGACGATCCTCTCATTGCCTACGGTGCCGTGGATGGCTTAATGCCGGGCAAAACTCCGGAAGAAACGATTGCTTTCCGCGACGTCATCATGCGATGGACTCAGCCTCATATTAACCTCAACTGGGAAACGCTAGAGGAAGGAATCAGTCAGTTCAAGGAAGAGAAGCCGTCCAAGCATGCTCTCTTGGTATTCAAGCACCCCGATCAGGTTTCCAACACGTACTCACTGGGAGCATTCATCCTCGACCGCTTTGCCCATTTGGTACTGGCTGCAACGCAGATTCTGGACGGGTTGAACGAGTTCCTGGGAAACCCCCCACAGAAATGTTTCCTCCTCGACCCCGAGTGGAAATTCATGCGGGTCATGGAACTCGATGGCAGCCGTACCGTCATCCTGATGACGTTTGCCACGCTGCAGCTGCGACTCGTCAATGCGGGGCTTCACATCCACAAATTCTTACAGACTGTGCAGCGGATGTACGGACTCACCGCGCCGGACTTGATATCGGTTCAGTCAACTCGAAGCTCTGTCCATTCGGAGTACGGGCGCGAAGCACCTCGCGTGGAGTTAGCCAAGCTTCTCACTCAACCAGACTACGGCGCAGTGGCCGATACCATTCACGCCAAGGCTCGAGAGCGTCTAATCAAGAACACCGCCCTCCCCCTTCGCGAACTGTTTTATCGCACGACACCCCGCTCGCTAGAAGCTCACCACGTCGCCTTGCCAGCTACTCCCGCTCCCAGCAGCCAGGCCTCCAAGGCTGCGCCAGAAAAGCACGGCGCAGGTTCTACTTCAGGACCTAACGAACCCACTCTCAAATACCCGGTTCCTCCTTCGCTTACCGCGGCGCCGCGAGGCCCAGTGAGTTTTCTGCCGGCCATAGGAATGATACCCCGATATGGGGAGAATCTTTCGGCAATGGTGAAGCCGCGTCTATTCGCCCCAGGAACCAGTATTTCTGAGGTTTGATGTGTTCAAACTACGGCCCCAGGCGTTGGCACCGTCCCTAACCAATACGCGGCCGCTGCGGCAGCAGCCGTGGCCGCCCTGAATCCAGGAGGAGCGCCTAATCAGCACTGGACGTCCTACAATTATCAAGCGGCTCCCAGTCAGCAAGGCATACCCCCGCCTCCTTTCGTTAATCAAGGAGGACCTCCTAATGGCGGTGGTAATGGACCATTCCAAGGCGAAACGGGAAACCCGACCGGACCCTATCTCCCAGGTGGCTACGGTGCGCCGGCCCCGGGGGGAGATGGCGGCGACGGTGGTGCCGGAGGAAACGGTGGAGGAGGCGGTGGAGGCGCTGGCGGAGGCGGCGGAGGCGGAGGTGGCGGGGACGGTGGACCGCCCGCAAACCCACTCCCAGCCTCCAACCCGTGGGTGCCTCCCGATTGGCAACTGAATCGTAAGCTCAACTTGAACATGGTCCCTGCGTGGGACGGCCCTGGGAAGACCGTCATCGACTATCTCTGTTCGGTCGCGGAGCTTACCCGTCTCTCGCCGCAAATGATCTTGGACCTTGGCGCCATGGCGCCTCTGAAATTCACCGACCGAGCGCAAACTTGGTGGCAGACTATGCCCATCGACTTCCGCAATTCCGTGAGCCAGAATTGGAATTTGCTGTTCAACGCCATCTCCGTGCACTTCCTCAACGAAATATGGGTACACAAGCGAACGACGGAGTGGGAAGAGATGCGTTTCAGGCAAAAAGGGCGCGAAAGCGAGTGGCCTCTAGATTTCATTCAGAGACGCGTCAAACACCACATGTTTCTGTTCACGGCTTCTACGGATGGACCGGAAGTCGTAGCGCGAATTCTTCGCAACGCTCCCGACGTGTGGCTCGGAACGATCAACTCCACCACCCATCGCGACATATTCTCTCTTAAGGCCGCGGTGGTAGCGTTCGGCCCTACTCTCATGTTGAACTGGAACCAGGCCCTCCGTTTGGGAACGTTGGACGATTATCCTCAACGCCAACACCGTCGCCGAGGACACGCGGCTACCATCGAGGAAATTGAGGACGAGGATGAGCTGCTACCGAAGTCCGGCCCACCATCCAGAACTGCTCACGCTGCGGATAGTCAAGCGCGAAACAGGCCCGTTAACCGCCCAATCACCCCTCGACCGGATTGGCCAGAAGGCAGAACGGTCAAGGGACACGCATTTGTTAAGCGTGACGACGTCCACAGCCCGCGCAAACCCCCTGGGAGTTGCTACATCTGCACGAGTGGGAATCACTTCGCCAGGAATTGCCCGCACTACGGTACCTGGCTGAGTTTGAGGGACGCCAACATGATTGATTCGGACGTCGATGCTATACGTGAAGCTGAGGATCTTAGAGAGTGGTTAGCTATGGCTGTTGAGGCCAATAATGATTCTATTTCTGCTTATTCGAGTGAAGCACGTGAATTGAGAGAACTCGAACGACGCATCGCGTTCCCCGCCGCCGAGCAACAACGAAACGCGGCCTCAGTACACGTCGTCGTCAATGGTCCCCCTAACCGCAACACCACGCAACGAGTCCGGTTCGAGAAGCCACCTCCTTCACCTTCCAATTCAAGCAAGGGCAAACAAATTGAATCACACGCGCTTGTTTCACCCATACCGCGCCGAGTCCAACGCTCCAAGACGCGAGTCGCTACATCCGGGCTCGAGGACAACCGGAACTCGTCCCCCCTCATCAGGGAACGGACGAACCTACGGAATCCGACGAGCCTACGGCCGCAGAATTGAGACCGGAACCGTTCCAGGAGGACGCGCGGTACTCGGACCCTCGCTTCAAGGAGAGACGCATCGTTAAGGCCCACCGTGCGCGTTCTATGCCTGCCGGGATGGGATCCCTAGGTATCCGAGCGCTGCACATGAAGGTCCACATCGGCAGTCCCGACGCGCCCTCCACGATGGGTCGATTAGATTCGGGAGCGGACATTACACTAATGTCGGAGGAGTTCTTCAATTCCCTGCCTGGGCTTCCGAAACCCAGGGAAGGATTGTGCATGCGCTTGTACGCACTAACCGGAGAAGCCAAAGTGCTGGGATACACACGGTTCACGATGTTCGCCTTGTCCAACAACGGCTCCTTAGTCAGTTTTGAAGTGGAAGCCTACGTGGTGCGCAATATGCGGGTGCCGCTCCTCCTTGGGGAAGATTTCCAAGTTTAGTACGAGCTCGGGGTGACCCGTTATTCCAGTGGGCACTGCGACGTACGAGTCGGTCGGTCTGAATTCGTAATACCGGGGTCTTCGGCCCAACGGGTGGATTTAGGATTCGAGATTTGTTCGGTCCACGCAGTAGTAGCCAGCGGATTCCGCCGCTTCAAGGCTCACCAGAGAGTTAAGGTTCATCACCACCGCCTACAGGAAGAAGACTCCCGAACACCGGTACTCGCCGCCGAAGATACACTGATTCCTGCTGGTGCGGTTCGCAACATCCTTCTGCGCGGATCTTTCGAAGCAAGAGCGGATTGGCTGGTCGATAAAATTGTGATGCCCACGGACGACGCGTCAGTGATCGCGGCGCCGCTCACTTGGATTAATAGCGAGTCGCCATACCTTCCCGTAGCTAACCCTGGAGTTCGCCCGTGGTACGTGCGGAAGGGAGAAATCGTTGGACGGCTAGTCGACCCCGCCGGGTTCGGGGATGTTCCACGGGACGAGGAGCACCGCGAACTGATGGCGGCCAACGCGGAGTCTATCCGAGCCACGATCGGAACGCTACGACAACAGGATGTGTTCGAAGCCGGCCTTTCCGACGTCCAGCCGCATGAAGACGATCAGTTGGATGGTGACGACCAGTGGGGGCCGAAGACCACTGCAGTCCCTGAGGACCCACTACCCGATGTAGACGTGTTGACTCTAGTTAATTGGGGCCCTGACATTCCGGCGGACGTGAAGCCTCGCCTCGAGGACGTTCTGCGACGGAATGCCGCAGCGTTTGGCGTAGGAGGCAGACTCGGACACGTCGACACCAAAGTGCCGATTCCACTGAAACCAGGTACTCAACCCATGTCGATGCCCATGTACGGCGCTTCTCCCGCGAAAAGGGAAGTCATTGACAAGCAAATCGACGCTTGGTTCGAAGCCGAAGTCATCGAACCTTCGGTCAGCCCTTGGGGATTCCCGTGTATAGTAGTCTACCGCAACGGCAAGCCGCGTCTCTGCGTCGACTACCGCAAGCTGAACGAACGGACGGTACCGGACGAACTCCCAATACCTCGACAATCGGAAATTCTTCAAGCTCTCAGCAGCGCGCAAGTACTGTCGTCCTTCGACGCCCTCACCGGGTTTACTCAGCTGGAAATGGCCGATGACGCGAAGGAGAGGACGGCCTTCCGCTCTCATCGCGGCTTATGGCAATTCCGGCGCCTGCCCTTCGGGCTGCGCAACGGGCCATCGGTCTTCCAGAGGGTAATGCAAGGAGTACTTGCGCCTTACTTGTGGCTATTCACACTGGTGTATATCGACGACATTGTTGTCTACTCCAAGTCTTGGGACGAACACTTGGAACATTTGGACAAAACCCTGTCGGCTATCGCCAAGGCCGGGATCACGCTCTCACCACTGAAGTGTTTCGTCGGTTACTCGTCCATCTTGCTCCTCGGGCAGAAAGTTTCGCGTTTGGGGCTGTCCACGCACTGTGAAAAGGTCGCGGCCATTCAGGAGCTGGAACGCCCGCACTCCGTCTCCGATCTGCAGAAATTCTTAGGGATGTGTGTGTACTTCTCAGCGTACATTCCGTTTTACGCCTTCATCGCCGCCCCACTTTTCGCGCTCCTGAAGAAAGGGGTACGGTTCGAATGGAAGGCGGAACAGGAAATCGCGTTCCAACAAGCGAAGGACGCTCTCGCGGCCACTCCAGTGCTGGGTCACCCGATCCAAGGCCTTCCGTACCGTCTATACACGGATGCGTCGGATTTTGCTCTAGGGGCTAGTCTGCAACAAGTGCAGGCAATCAAGATCAAGGACCTGAAGGGCACGCCTGTCTACGATAGGCTGCGTGGCGCGTGGAACGCCGGACTGCCGATTCCTCGCCTATTCGTAAACCTTTGCAAGGACGTCACGGAAGGATCGAAGGACGAGTGGGCAACGGAGTTTGACGACACCACTGTTCACGTCGAGAGGGTGATCGCTTACTGGAGCAGGACTTTGAAACCAGCAGAATGGAATTATAGTGCGACTGAGAGGGAGGCTTTAGGTGCTAAAGACGCTTTGGTTAGGTTCCAACCCTTCATCGAGGGCGAAGAAGTGATCCTAGTGACGGATCACGCGGCACTTCAGTGGGCGCGGGTATATGAGAATGCGAATCGGCGTCTAGCGGCGTGGGGGGCAGTGTACGCGGCATACCCTGGCTTACGGATTGTTCACTGAGCCGGGCGAATCCACTCGAATGTGGACCCTCTCTTGAGGTTACCACGAGTTCCGCCGCATAATTCGCCACTTCAAGACGATATTCCGTCCATAGTTCCCGACGACGACAAGCAACAGGTGGCCCAGGCCGCCGAGGATCGTGAGTCCTTCGCTCCTGCCAAGAAAGCGGTGTTCGTGGCCCTATGGTGGAGTGACGTAGTGGAACGATTTGAGGCCTTCCCAGTCACAACCAGACGACAAGCCAAGGAAATGGAGGAACCTCACTTACCGGGGGAAGAGTCGGAGCAAGACCTCCTCGACGGTATAGCACAGGAACCGGAGGAAGAGGATAATTCGGAAACAGCGCCTAGCCTTCCCTTTCCCCTCTCAGACCCCTGGACTTACCCCGTGGGCGTCGACGCGCCTTCAAAGGACGCAGAAGAACGCTGGGAGGATCACGCTCACCTCCTACTCTCCGTCAGTCCCGACTTGACGCGGAAATTCGTACAAGGGTATAAGACCGATCTGTACTTCCGCAAGCTCTACATCGACGAGATGACCAGCGCCGACAATTTGCTGACGCCTTCGCGCTTCCAGAAGGGAGCGAGCGGATTGATGTACTTCCAGGACGCCGACTGGAACACTCGCTTATGCGTCCCTTCCTCGATGGTACCCTATATTCTCAAACTGGTACACGATTCGGCCAGTGAAAGTGCACATGCCAGTCCGCGTCACTTCCTCGCTCGAGTGAAGGAGACCTTTTACTGGCAAAAGCTTGCTTCCGACGTGGAGGAGTTCACCGACACCTGCGACGTATGTCAAAAGATCAAGGTGGACCATCGCCGGCAGATGGGTGGGCTGCGACCAGCGCATATTCCAGCTCGCCCGTTCGCGACGGTATCCCTGGACTTGATTACGGGATTGCCACCCTCGGGTCCCGAGAAGTTCACTGCCGTACTGGTAATGGTGGATAAAATGATCAAGTACTCGGTCATGATAGCTACCCACAACCAATTGTCTCAGGAAGGATTCGCCCGCCTCTTCGTCGATCATGTCGTGAACGTCTACGGTTTACCGGAACGAATCATCTGCGATCGTGACAAGCGCTGGTCCACCGCTTTTTGGCGTTCCGTAGTTTCTTATTACGGAGGCTCCTTGGCGCTCTCCTCGGCCCACCACCCTCAAACCGATGGTCAGACCGAAGTGCTCAACGCGACTATCGAGCAAATGTTATGCGCCTACGTCGCGGATGACCGTTCCTCGTGGGCACGCTGGCTGAGTGAGATTCGGCGTGCCTACAACTCGTCCGTCCACGGTTCTACTGGGTACTCCCCCGATTTCTTGTTGTTCGGGTATCAACCAAGAGTATCGACGGCTTTGTTAGTCCCACAGAACGACCCAGCAGCCCGACCGTTTCTTCCGAGTCAAAAGGCGGAGGATTACATTGCCGTTATGGAACAACATCGTCAGTCGGCTCACGACGCTTTGGCGCTTGCTCAGGAGCGTCAAGCTAGAGCCCATAACAAGAATCGGCGACCGGTGGACGAAATCCGACCAGGGGACCTAGTCACGATCAATCCCCATACCCTCAAACTAGTTGACGCCAGCGGTCTCGGCATCAAGCTCATTCAGAAGACCATCAGGCCCTTCGAAGTTACCAAACGTATTAACCCTATGGTGTATCGACTGCGCCTGCCCGACAACTACCCGATGCACCCCGTCATCAACCTCGAACACTTGCGACGTTACCGCGCCTCCCCGGAGAAATTTGGTGAACGGAGCACCCTGCCCCCAACCAGGGATTTACTCAACGCGACGGAGGAGTACGAGGTGGAGGCCATTCTCGGCCACCGACTCTCCCGACACAAGGACGGCAACCGGCGCATGTACCTTGTGCCACTAGGGGCAAGCAATCATTTGCGGGCTCTGCAAATCCTATGCAAATTATAAGCAGATTATGTATTTGCTCTTTATCTGCTTATCATTTGCGGGGTCGGCAAATTTTAATTTTGCTTATCATTTGCTTATCATTTGCGTGCTATTTGCGGGGGTCCGCAAATTTCAAATTTGCGGACCCTGCAAATCAGAAGCAAATCAGATGTGCAAATAAATGACACACCTCACACCTTCCATATCTGGAGATTGAAGATCTTCCAAAAATGGAAGGATTTTACACGTGTTGGTGAACCGGGATTCCCCGGATTTCACAAAGCTCTTTCTTTCATGGCGATTCCTGAGGACTACCTCTATGCTGTTATTGGAGGTACAAACCCTGGGGTTTTTTCCCATCCGTCAGTGAGATAGTGCTTGATCCATGACTTCTACTCACATCACCCAGTCCCTTGTTGGCCAGCAGCAATTCCAGTCCAATTATGCCAATCATTATAAAGTGTACCAGTCATGCTGAGGCGACTGCAGCCTTTGGCTTGCACCAAGTTCTGAAAAGTTTCAACTATGTTTCAGTTGAAGCAAACCCAGAGTTGTTTGCAATGACTATTGCTCAGTCAACTCATATTTCTGACACCTTTGCAACATCCGGCCCATTTAATGCTGTCTACCATGGCAGAACCCAGAAGGCAATCTATGTCAGAAACTAGTGTGTATCATAACACCCTAGGATATATAGATTCTACTGACTGATTACAGTAAGGATGTTGCTGAGCAGACTCACAACTATCATTATGCTAAATACCAACAATTTGCTTCTATCAAAAATGCATTGGTCTACATGGTCCTGAGAGGAAACATGAAGCAGATGGAGGAATTGGGATTGTACACAAGAGGTTCATCTTCAAACTGCTGTTTCACTGCATGTCTGATCTATCTTTGCCTCAGAACGTGCAAAAAGCATTATCTATTCCCATATCAAAGACATGGAAGGCATTTTCGATACAATATATGGCTCCTCAGCCCCTCCAGAATATGTGATGTACAACTTGGGGAGACATGCAAGCTATTACTTGCAAGCTCATGGGTATACAAGAGCAGCCATATTGGAAATCGAGACCTTGTGGTCTGCCAGCAAAACGGTGGATGACTTCATTGATCAGCTTGGACAAAATGGGATGCCAGCAACAGAAGTGCAATGGCTCTAGGATCTTATTGCACATGATGATCATTGCGAGTTATAAAATAGAGCTATGCTTGTCGATAAATATATTCAATGGCCAATCTAGAAAGATGATTGTGAGTGAACGAGACAGTGATCAAAAGGAATAAGCAACTTACTCCATGACATTTGCATCATGAGTGAAATCATACAACTCTGCAGTGGGACGTAGATCATGCTGTCATCGAGCATCACTTTCTATCCACCTCTGGTCATATGCCCCCAAAGGAAGTCCTGCAACAAACTTGGTACTTTTGCTTTGTTGTCCTGTTTGCTTGCGGTGACGAGGATCTGAACCAGCACCACCTTTTTTGCGGAAGATTTTGTGGATAGAATCAAACATCCGCAGCCAGCTGGTAATTATAACCCAATGGGCTCGCCATGGAGGATTAAGAATTTGGTACTGGTGGTTAGGGTTAGAATTGTCCTGGTCGTGATTTCTATATTCTTGATCAGATTCATCACTGGACATTCCATCAACTCCCAGATACTCTAGCATATCAATATGCTGTTGGAAAGGTTGGAAGATATGTGCAATATATCGGCGCTGATGGAAGAGCTAAATAAACTGTTACTGTTTCAGTTATATGACTAGCCAAATAAACAAAAGACCTGATATTTATGACTTTGGCAACGTCCAACAGATCTCAAACGAAGTTGTTCCACCTTGGCCTTTTGGGCCAGTTGGTATCTTCTTATGATCCGTTCAAGATGGGCACCAAAAGCATGTTGGAGAGCTTTGAACATTGAAATTGTGTTTGAGAGACACATTTGACGAATGACCAGGTCACCAAATACCCAAGCAGCAGATTTGTTCCATTGCGAATTTCGGGTCCCCAGCACATCAAATCAGAAGTTTTTTTCGGATGTGGCTTCTACATGGAGATTGTTGGGTCCTCCCAGCAGTACTCTTGCTTCATATCCCATCCGCTCTTCTCTAGAAACAGAAGGAATAACTTGGTCGCTCAGGGGAACCAAGATTTTTAAGTGGTCCCGAACTAATCTCTAAAGTTGTTTTTAGTCCAAAAAAGTGCTTCTAGCTTATTGAATGGATCTCCTTACTGCTATCATCAGATTCGAGGCATCACGTCGCTTAGGTGTCCCAGTTTTTTTCTTTGGCACTACAGGAAATGGACCACCACCATGAAAACTGGCAGGATCAAAAGGGGGAGGTGGAGGAGGATTTGAGGTATATCCAGCTTGCCCTGTAGGTGCTTCCCTGCTTCGGTTGCTAGAGAATGTATGAAATTCTCTCCACATGGCTTGAGCAAAATCCTGGAGTTCATCACGAGAAATTGGTACAAACTGAGATGACTGTTAATGCCTAGTTGCTACATGATAAACATATTCATACCTGTCGATTTGGGGGAGAATGCTGTTGGCTATTCATTGCTGCTCCTCCTGATGTATGCATTGCATTTGGCCTGTGCGAGTCACCTAAATTGGGGCTGTCTCTGCTTGATTGACTCGAATTGGAATTGGAATGAGCTCTGGCCCATTCTGCTGTCCTTTGTGATTGATTCCATATATTTTCCCATTGAGAAACTCGGTCTGGGACCAAATGATTGGCATTTAAATCTGGATTCAGACTTGGTCCAGGAGTTGGACCTGAAGTACTAGCATGCTGTCTGCACTGATCACATCTTTGTTGGGATATAGATGGAGGATGTTCAAAGGAACGTGTCTAGGCCAATTCACTTGATAAAATGTTTTGAGAGAAGTTGGCTGAACTTACAGACTGATCTGAATCAAAATCTCGCCTACTACCAGCACCATCACGGTAGCTTTGAAACCAGCCTGTTCCTTGGTCTTTTTCCTTTTCTTTTCCCTTTCCTTTCCCTTCTTCCAATCAGATGATGTCAAGCATTTTTACAAAGTATGTATACCAGTTGACGTATTTCGCAACAAACCCCCTGGCCATTGTTTAGTTGAAGATATCTTAGCTCATAATGTAAAGATCTACCTCCATAGGCTTGTTCAAGCTCAGAATAGTCATTTGCCTGAGATTTGGCAAAGGCAAACATGCTTGTACCTGTCTGGAGTTGAATAAACCAGATAAGAGAAATTCAAATCCAAGCATTACCTTGAGATGATAAATTCGATCTTCTTGAACTGATATGTGACGGCGGAGGTGAGCTAGCTGTATTACTGGCCATGGTGCTCATGGTAGTTTCTGGCAAATAGTCAATAAATAGGTATAAACAAACATGCAAATCACATGCATATATAGACCAAGTGGTACTATTTTGAATTCCACCAGACATTCTTTCGCACAATTTTGCTTGCCAGCAGTTGTTCAATAGCCATTGAAATGATGATAGTATGCATGTTATACAAAAAGTAAACCACCGCCAAACTTGAACATGTACACATAAGAAGCTCTACCCCATAGCTGCAGGAACACTACCAGCAATGAATCTGCAAGGACCAGTGATTATAGCCAGAGAAGCATACATAGGATGATGTAAACCCACTTGTTAATGGCTTTGATAACCAAGGCATTTGATACTTTAACTTTGTATGGAACTTGACGCCCAAGTGCCACCACAACAATCTCTCCACGCCAATCAAAACCTGGCAGTAGTTCCTTTAATGCTCCATTGATCATTCCCTTTGGATGATAATGTGCTGATATAAGAAAGCGATCGCACCCGATGGCCACAACAGTGTCATGTATGGTGCGGTGTAGGACTGTGACAATATCTTCGATATTGAGATAAGGGAGCTGTGATATGCGTGTTTTAATCATGCTGAGATCCATGTTGGCCGCTGGAATATTGTTGCCTGGAATGGCAGGGACTTTGGTTTCAGTCTTGATGCTGACACAAACTGCGCCAAGATGAGTGTAAAGGAAAGCCTTCCCAGGAGTCCTAGTTATCTGTTTGAAATCCCTTTGAGTGAGATGTAGATTGATTTGCAAACTGGTTACCTTGCTTGTGCCAATAGGACGAGCACGTAAAAAAGGCATTTTATGTGAGGAATGTGGAGCAGTCAAGCAGTAAGATCTCACAGGTGGCTTTATATATAAGCCCAGGTTATTGGGCATCAACATGAGGCTGCCTCGACCAAAGATAATTAATATTCAAGCTCAGATGCCTAGTGAAAGAAAAGCTTCGCTGAGGATGCAGAACGTAAGTGTGGGACAAGACATGCTCATGTGCAACCATATCACAATAACAGAGCTGCAGCCAAGGAAATATGCTCACTATAATCAAGGAGAAAGGTTTGAAGACAAAAATGAGGCAGCTAATATGAGCCGGGCATCAGCATGAGGCAACCTTATCAAAAATCCAAGCTTGGATGCCTGAATAAGAGGAAAGCTTTGCAAAGAACTGTACATGTGGAACCTATGCATAAAACAAGTTAGCCATATATATATCAGTAAAATCACAAATTGCCTTGTTGTCTTGAAATCTGGTCCTGTGATGCCATCAAGGACAACTTTTGAAGACAAAAATCATGTGACCTATACCTGTGCTGCCAGCTCCAGAGGCCTCCACACAGCCACCCAACTTGCTTTCAGTATATATATATTGACCACTTGATCATAATCAATGTACCGTGATGTAAATATACACGTGTTGGCGAACTCTCTTCTGCACAATCATGGCCTCTACTCCTGTTCTGCCATTTACAGAGGCACACACCCTTACTGGCCATATAGACTCGATAAATTCCATCTCATTTTCCTCCAATGGTGAACTACTAGCCACTGGAGGGGATGATGCTCGTCTGTTCATCTTCAATACAAAGACCTGGAGGGAAAAAAAAAGGTTTCAAGCAGTGGCTCCGATTAGAGCCATAGCTTGGCACCCAAATCAGCTCGGTTTTATAACCTATGGGATGTGAAATGGACTTGTCTGCACATTGTCATTGAAAGTAAGGGGTTTTCAATATTTTTTTTTGGTCCTTGCTCTAACTTGGAGTTTTCCACTTCAGAATAATGTTCAATTTGAGCACCCTCTTCCAGGAACAATCCATTGTATTGCGATCACATATGATGGAAAATATGTAGCAGTGGGGTTCAATGATCAGGTTATGATAGCACGCCAGCCATCCATTTGTAAGATTTTCAGTTTGGGAATCTTCAGAGCATATTGATATAGGGCTGATAGCTTCTTGGACATCTGAACACTATATGCCACCACCATCCACTGTGAATGGACAACCTGACATCACCATCTCTGTGAACTTCCATCATGAAAAGAAATGGGTTATTGTAACCTACCTATATGGTAAAGTCATGTATGTAACAGACAAGCTTGCATCTTAGAGCCACTGTAACTTACCCGATTCAGTGCTTATGACTATTCCAGCAATGTTGTGGTGTGGAATGTTGAGATGAAAGGCATTTGGTAAGGCTCATGTTTTTAACCCCACCAAACTCATTCTGTTTGGTAGTGGACAATCTGCCTTGTCTCCAATGTCAAGAGTTCTGGTATCAACTACAGTATTCAATGGAATCCAGTGGCTGGATTTAAACACCAGAAAGCTTACATCTACTGACTTGGCACCAAGCTCGAAAATGTTGCCAGTCCTCTTTGTTTTAGCCAACATCATTGTTGTCGGATCAGCAACAGGAGATGTCGCAATACTCCAGACCGGAAAGCAGGACCCTGTCCAAGTGCTCACTCATCATAGTAGGCAATTATACTCTGTCATGAAACATTAGAATTGATATTTCTCATCTCCAGACCAAATGGTTCAGGCTCTAGTTTGTTGTTCCACTAATATGATTGAGATGGTGTATTTATTGATTTTCAGGTGTATTTCCACAACTACCGTTGACTTCAGTGATAGTGCGACCCAGGTTGATGGTCAGTTTTGCACCTTCTCATTCCCACCTTGGTCTCACCTTAATTTCTTGATCAGATGGCCAAGCAATCTCGTTGCTAGAGCAGTTCATGATCAAACTTCAACGCTTCTCCATACCTGGTAGACTCTGATATGGGATAATTTTGAATATAACCTACTGTCTTCGGAACCAGCACCTGACGCGGCCGTGGATCCATATTAAATATCACACAGACAGGAATGCCGTCTTTAAAGAGACTCCTTGGCGCTCCAGAGTGTTTCAAACTGGATCCTGGACAAGCTTGAAAAACGAGGATCTCCAAGTGGCCGGTTGTCCTGAGTTTTATGACTGTCTGGAACGGCTCCAAAAGTTGAATGCAGAAGGGTACCCCAAGCCAGGAAAGAATATACTCGATCGAGCAGAATTCATAGCTCTCCTCAATAAGGACGAAACAAAGCCAATTTCCGATGTTTCATTGGCCTCCCGCGCAGCATGGTTAACATTGCTACGTTTCCAAGCACTCGATTTGGTGCTGAGTTGGCACCTGGCACCTGGCATCTCAGCACAAGAACTGGTGCAGCCAGAACTTCCAGAAGACTTCCATCACCAAACGGTCAAGGCAAGTTCCATGGCCTCCAGACCCTTTGCACATATACTTATCTGAACTTAGCTTTTGAAAACTCTTGAAAAGTGGCCGGGTCATCTGGTACGCCTTCAAAAGGCTGTAAAGGCAGATAAGGCAGATAGGGCTGCACAAGCGAAAAACGAGGACAAGGATGAGGACAACCATAGTGCCGCCGATCCTAGTGCTCCAGTGATCATCACAACTCCACCAGTCACAATGAACATTGACGATGTTTCGGCGCCAGCGCCAGATACTACTGGCAATGATACCAACAATGATGATACTGCCACGGAGGCTGCCATGGAGCCAGATCCAGAATGGGTGGGGTGCCTCGACAGTCTAGAGGATGCGAAATGTCAAAATCATTTGACAAAAATGAAGAAAAACATCCATGGAATCGCAACTGGACTGATGTGGTTACTCAACGTAAAAACCTGTTTTGTGTGGTACTTGTACATGCTAATACAAATATAATACAGTTTCGAGGAGATACTGTCTGGTCTGGTGGAGACCTTAGTGGGCCTCTCTCAACTCGCATCAAGTGAGTCCTGTCCCTGCTTTGGAATGCGACAGATTTACATGTTGGAGAAGATTGAAAGAAAAATCGGGGAAGATGACCATTGGCAAACTATGCCGACCCTTCTCACACTGCATCACTCTGTCGCCATCTTTGGCATTCTGTGACAATGATATGCAGAACTCTGCAGCTATTTCAAAGATTCAACAGCAGGTGCGGAGCCATTTGTTGGGATACTTCCATATATATATGAATAATAAAAACCAGGTTCATCGATTCATTGGGAATCACCGTCCTCCTGGCTCCGCTCTTGCATGTTCCGAACTTGCGGTTATAGCGTCTGTTCGAGCTGTAAGCATACGGAGGCCCATGGAAATGGTCATAGACCGATTCATCGAAACGATGGAAAACAAACCGGCCACTTTGGTGTACGATACCAGCATCTTTGATTCAACATTGCAGGTTTGGCCTAACACAAATGGGACAAACACTGGAACACCCGCCGTCCCCAAGTGGTACATCGCACCAGTATCCCTCATCAATATACAATTCGTGTCAAATCCAGGACCCTTGGCGAGAGGTTTATCGAGACCTCTGTCCTTAGCTCAGTGTCCTGATGATGCAGCTTGCAAATTCACTCTATTATCAGAGCTGGACGAAAATGAACAATTCCAATTCCAGAATTTGCTTGGTCGGCAGCTGGATGAAGTAGCTCTCACCCCAAACATTTCAAACGAGTTTGAAGTTATGGCTCGACATGCCCAGCAATGGCAACAAGCTTGGTTTGAAATTCACCAGCGCAGAGCTATGATGAACGAGGCAAATCCGAGCAAAGGTATGTATATATATATCCATGTAACACCTTGGCTTATGCTGATTACGATTCTCAGATGGTCACAATGTGGCTCCATTTTCGCCACCCACTGCTGATTCAGCCAGAGACACTGGGTGCAAGCCATCATTTCCGCAGTATTTCCGTGCCACGGAAATATTTAATTTCCGCAACATTTTCGCAACATTTCCGCGGCACGGAAATTCGGCGGAAATTTTGGATTTCCGCATCATTTCCGCAACATTTCCGCAGTATTTCCGCGGGTGCGGAAATTTGATACCACGAGGCTGCGACAAGACCTGCTATATAAGGAAAGAAAAGGTAAATTACTCAGAGCGGAAATTGCTACAATAGGATGGTACAAGTCCAAGCAACGAAAACGTAGATAGCGTTTTGACTAAAAATTATTCACCAGTAGCAGGTGACTCGTAGCGTAGTTCTAGCTGTGATATTGTACTCGAATTGTAAATTTGCATTTCAGCTCGGAGCTTGAATGAGCAGGGAGCTTCGCTTGTTTGTTAAGCAGTCACGGGCTCAAACTCATCCTGTCTTCTTCCTCCATTTTATCCCTACGCCTCCCAGGCAATGACTCTCGAGAACAAAACTCCACACTCTTTCAATCCTCCTTCTTTGGTCCCCGGCGGGCGATCCTCTCATCGCAGGTACAACTCGGAGCCTTTCAATGTGTCTCGCCAAAAAGATGTATTTCCGACAGCCATTCGTTGGCCATGGCGAGATCTCGTTGCATCCTGGATGCGAATTAGACTCCGATGTTCATACCTTGGCAGCACCAGCTCCAGTTCCCTTACTCTGCGGCAAACTCCAAACTTGCCACAATAAGAGAACGGATGGAACACCTAGAAGCAGGCACGCGCGTACCTCCCTGAGCTCATGCCGGCGCTCTTTGCGGGGCTTGCGGATGCGTCACTCGCAAAGCGGGAGGCGGTGTTGACTGCACTCGGGCGTCGTGTGCAGTGGCACCGGCTATGTCATCGCGCTGCTCGTGGACTACCCCGGGCTGCTGCCGCTGCTCGGGCGGATTCTGCGGCAGGACGGTGTGGCCACGGGGGGCAGCGGTGAGGTGGTGAAGTGGGAGGTAGTGAAGTTGATGGGGGCTCGGGGCGATGGATCCGTGCCGGAGGAAGACAGGCTCGGGGTCTGACGAAAGTGGGAGCGAGATGGAGGTGGTGGCGGTTAATGCTAATCGAGTGCCGCTGACATCTTCGGCGCTGATATCGAGCACGGGGACGTCGCCGGACGATTGCTTCCAGACAATAGTCGTGTCTGCGCTGCTGCGCGTTCCCAAAGATCCTGCGTCTAGCGGGCATCATCACACCGTCATGATCATTGAGGCGATTATGTCCCAGGGCTTGAAATGCATCGGGAGTCTTCCTCAGGTAAGCAGGTCAACCTCTCATCTCTCTTCACGCCGTTAACTCGGACATCTAGATCATGCCCGCTTTCGCGGCCGTCACGAGGACGTCGGGACCGTGGCTGCAAGAGTTCCACCTGCAGCAGCTGGCGATTCTCATCGACATCATCAAGCAGCATGTCCGGAACCATGTGGCGGAGGTACTCGGGCTCGTCACAGAGCTCTGGGATAACATGACGCTGCAAACACCGATCGTCGCCCTTATCGAGGCGGTCGGGAGAGCGCTCACGGCGGAGATCAAGCCGTTCCTGCCCACGATCCTCCCGCTGCTGCTCAAGGTGTTTGCGGTCGAGGGCGAGCTGACCGAGAAGAGCATGGGGACGCAGATGAAGATCCTCGAGGCGTTCCAGATGTTTGGAGCGAATATCGAGGAGCACCTGCACCTTGTTATTCCGATTATCGTGTGCACGGGCGAATCGGCGTATGGAAGCGTCGCCCTGCGGAGGAAGGCGATCTTAACCATTATTCAACTGAGCAGAGTCGTGAACTTCTCGGACCATGTATGGCGCATCGTGCATCCGCTCATGCACATCTTGGAGCGCGGCGTGAATGAGCTCCGCGTCGCCGTGCTGGATACGCTGTGTTCCCTTATCGTCCAGCTAGCTGGGCTCGGATTTCGTCATTTTGTGCCGAGCATTAGGTTGGTTCTTTTTTTTCGTGGGGGATCACAGTCTAACATCCTGCAGTGTCTCATCCGTCACCCAATCACGCATCCGGGGTATGACCGCGCCGTCACGACGGTGCTGAACGGCGAGCGACTCACTCATGAGACGAATCCGTTCATGTGCGTATTTTTTCATCGAATTAAAAGTCTGCCTGCTGATACGCTCTGCAGTATCAACGACAACAAAGTCGCGGAATTCACGCCCATGGAGGCGGCAAAACTCACTGAACCGAAGCTCGGCCCACACACGAGGATTGAGCGTCACTCCGTGCGTCGATGCTGCTTCGTCATGCGGCGACGAGGTCACGGTTGGGTGCGCAGTGGGGCGCGCTGAAAAGCGGCACCCCACACCCTGGAACGGCAACTTCGCAGTCTCGTCCCGCCAACGCTGTACCCTCGGTCCTTCCCCTCGATGAAAGTGCAGACGCAGCGGCGAGGCGAGCGCAGAAGCTGCCGTGCCCGCGAAGCAACTGCGCTGGATCGTGCATGGCGAATCTCGTGTGACAGTAGCCTCGCGCGCGGGCGACGCTGCTGCAATAGCGCGGAATTAGCCTCGTCCGTTATGTGTGATGAGGTTCATTGAAACCTACACACATCTTGTGCGAATCGTGGTCTGGCGTTTTAAAGTTGATGATAACTTTGATGAATGCCTGCAGTGTTTCGAACAACGTCCGCGTTTCGCCTTTGGTATACAACGATGAAGCATCTGGCGACGCAGTTGCGCAACGCGACCTGGAATCGGACACGGATCCTGCGCGAGCACAATCTTCACAAGGGCAGCCTCTAGGTCAGCTTGTTTCAATTTGAGCAGTTCCTACGGTTGGTCAGGTCGGTATTGGAGTAAGAGGTGTTGTCAAGGTCTTTGATTGTACCTGTGCTGAATAATTTCCGCGTAAATCCGAAAGGAAAGAAGAATCCGGAATGTGCTGGCACAGGTGACAGCCGCAGACACACACATACACCCAACATACACCCCATCCGGCGATTCCGATCTTGCCACATTCTTGCGCCTTCGTCTTTCATCCGGATCCGCGCCGTCCGTGAAACGTTTCCTGTGAGCTCGAGGCGTGCGCGACAAGCAGACCAGCAGCACCAGAAACGGTGCGCTTTCTTGACCTTGTATTGGGGACATTGAGATTGAGACGCGCTTCAAATAGGGTGAAGCAGAGGCCGCGGGAGTTCGTCCAAAGACTCGATTGATTTGGCCGTGTGGGGGCGCGGGCACGACTGCCGCATCGTCCCCGAACCCGTCGCGGTCAACGGGGTACTTTATCACGTGACCTGGCTCATTCGACGCGACGTCCCTCGCCGACGGGCACTGGAAAGGTATCCTCCCTTTCTCGATCCAGGGCAAGGAGTTCGAGATGACGCCCATCCCCCTGCGCACCGTGCACCGGTTTCGAGAGCGTCGTGTTGAGTGACATCGCCGAGGAGGCTCAACCTCGGGGACCAAATGGAGATCACAAAATTCCTTGAGAACAAGGTCAACGCGCTCATCGAGAAGACGAACGAGCAGTGAGAGGAGGCGCGACGTGCGCGCCGCGGAGGACGGCAAGGAGCCGCTGGAGGTCTGTCGTTCCATTTTGGGCCACTACAGCTAAGTACTTCGCGTTTACAATCTTTAGTACACTGCGCGCGGGAAAGTCACTAGGACCATACCTATGTGACTGAACGCGTCCAAATCAAACGGAATCCGTTCACTGCCAGGCACAGCCTCTCCCATTCCCCATGTCAGCGTTGCCAATGTCTATTAAATATATTTCGGTGGCACTCGAGAAGAAATGCAAGTATCTTCTTCAAGTCTGCATCTTTTTCCTTCGTCTTAGCTCTCCCCAGCAGCCTTTGCATCCTCTCTTAAGATATGTGAGGTCGCCGGAGCCATCCGCTACCTCCAACACATTGCCGTCGCCGTCTCAAACATTGACCTCCTTGATTCAGCTCTGAGGAAGAAAGGTACGTGTCTTATTCCACTTTGTCTTTTGCCTTGGTCTAAGCTATACTCAGCAGCTTTTGAATCCGTTCTTGAGATCTGTGAGGTCGCCTAAGCTGTCTGCCCTCTCTGAAGCCTCGCCGTCGTCATCTCAAACGTCGACCTCCTTTGGTTTAGCATTGAGCGAGAAACGTAAGGATTTTCTTCAAAAATTCTTGTTTTGCCTCGGTCCAAGCTATCTGCAGCAGCTTTTACGTCTGTTCTTCCGATTTGCGAGGTCGCCTAAGGCCTCCGCTGCCTCCGGCGCGTCGCTGTCATCGTCTCAAACACCAACCTTGTTTGGTTTAGCATTGGGGAAGAAATGTGATTATCTTGCTCCAGTCTTCGTCTTTAACTTGGTCTAAACTATACTCAGCAACGTTTGAATCCGTCCTTGAGATCTGCGAGGCTGCGGAGTCATCCGCTGCCTCTGATGCGTCGCCGTCGCCGTCTCAAACTTCGACCTTTACACCTTGAGCTAAGTTATCCCCAGCAGCTTTTGCATCACCTCTCGAGATCTGTGAGGCCGCGGGAGCAGTCCGCCGCCTCCGACGTGTCGCCGTCGCCGTCCCGAACGTTGGCGTCCTTTCATTTAGCAATATAGAGGAAATGTGAAGATTTTCTTAAAATCTCGGTCTTTTTCCTTGCGGGGTACGTGCTTTCAAATGCTTCAAACTTGCTCATTGACAACACATTCATTCCAGAGTTATCAAGTCTACCTTCATTCGCTGGTTGGACATGTAGTTAACTTGTGTTTGAGCCACCAGGACCAGGTGCGAAACAACGCGGTTCAGATGCTTTTCAGCATCATTGTGTCCGAATACCACCAATCACAAAATTTCGATGAGATTGAAACCGAGCTGGTGACACGACTAGATTCGTTATTCATGTCGGATATATATAGCAAGGGAGATGATATCTCTCAGGCCTTCTTCATCGGACATCTACGGCATCTATTTTACTCTACCGAGGTCGACAAAAGCTGGAGGGAGAGGGTATCAGTCTTCCTAGATTCTTCCTCGAGCTCTTGCTTAGTGTGCGTGCGCTGCCAGAGGGGGGATGATCGGGTTATTGCCACGGCAAGTTCAATCTGATTCCATAACCGCCCTTTATGCTCACTGTCCCCAGCTCCGTTTGATGAATTTCATTCGGAGAATAGGTCGGGATGAGATATAGATTAAATACGAACACCAACTCGTCAATGTGAGCACCTCTTTGATCCTGAAGCATTGCGCGTGGCTAAACAAAACACAGATGCACTTACAGCCTCAGAATTACGTTGAAGCTGCGCTGGCCCTGAAACTTCACTCTGATCTTCATGAATGGGATCTCAATTCCTTTGTTGGACCGATGGAGGACCTGGGTATTCCTCAACAGTCCCAGTTTCATCGCAAGGAGACCCTTTGCTTGTTGATTCTCGACTACTTAGGTGAATCCTCAGTCACGCAAGTAAAACATTCGATTACTAAATAAACACCGATTTTCCAGGCAAAGGGAAGGCGCGGGAAAATGCCATCGGAATTTGCAAAGAACTGGCCTTCCAGCATCCCAAGTCACCTTCAATTAGTACGTCCGTATTGACCCGTAAACCCCTTCTCTGATTTCTTCTTTAGCGGCCGACTCTCGGAGATTCTGAGACATGAAGCAGCTCTTCTGGAGCATATCGTCACGAATCAACGCTATTATTCGGATTACTACAGAGTAGGATTCTATGGCAATTTCCCCGGTGCCATCCGAGACAAACGGTTCATTGTACGTCAATATAAAGTTGTATTTCACACCGCTCACCCATATCACAGTACCGAGGATATGAGTGGGAAAAGTTCGGCGCATTCTGCGAACGAATGCTCAGCAAGCATCGAGGCGCTCAGCTACTGAAGACTCCGGGAGAACCGCCGGTCGACATTCGGTTTGGCCATGACCAGTACATACAATGCACTGCGGTTACCCCAGAACCGAATCCCGCGCTCCCGATCTTCTCAAACCCGGATGTTCCTCTTCCCGTTCGGACATACTATGAACACGGGTGAGCTCCCGGGATAATCGTCAGCGATAGTTTTCTCAACGATGCTCTAGTGCTATCAATTTATTCAGCTCATCGCGGCAGGTAAAGAAGATCACACGCTCTGGCGGGGAGGAGATATGGCTCGAAAAAACCTACTTCACGACAGAAGAAGCTTTCCCCACCGTCCGGTTGACTCACGAATGGGGGATCTCGGAGCTTTATCGACGCTATTGTCCTCAGATGAGCCAGCAGCCAAGTACGGACCGTACGATGACGCACTCCTTAGAAGGATAATCAACAAACGGGATGAAGAAACGCCCTTCTTTTAACAGACGTTAGTGCGAATCTGTAACGGTGCGCTAATTATCTCCCTACAACCATCACCCCACTTCACACTCTCTTAATTGTTTCATCGACACTCATTGACTGCAACCTTGACACGGTTGCTTGACATCACACACACTTCTTGACTCCCGTCTCCACCTTCTATTTGATATTATATTCTTGTCTACTATAAATCCCCGGTTGTCTGAAGTTAATAGTTCAGTCAATCCGATACCTTTACACTGCTTACCTCTCTTGATCCCTCCCTCAACACGATTTGTGTGGCGGAACTAGCGGCCAACTTGTTTGCCGGCTGCTCTCTGTCACAGAATCCTGCCAGGAAAGATGAAGAACTCGCCGAGATCCGGAGCGATGGGAGACGCAGACACCCAGGTGACAGCCAGTTGGACGAAGATTGGGAGGGCGAAAAGAGATTTCATTGCAAAGTAAAGGTGTCAGATGCCTTCGAGTGTAGAGGGGATTTAATCATCATGTAAGGCACTCATAAGCATGGTGCAATTTTATACCGCGTGGTCTTCTACTCGGAAACGAGAAGGATGCGCCGATGGGCCGCAACTCTTTTGCCTCCCGTTCGTTCACGTGGCAGCAGACTGGGAGACACCGAGAAGTCTGGATTTCCACACTTTCGAGAATCAGCTTTCAGCAACCTCGCGAATGGTGCGAATGGCCTGACTAGGCCCAATCGCCGGGTGGGCCATAAGAGACCCGGAATTTCAAAGCCAACTTTGAAAGCAAAATCCAAAAAGTGTGGAATGAGAAGATCTACGCAGCGCACTTGGTGACCATTGAATCAAACCATGAGAGTTTGGTGAAAAGCAAGCTGGGAAGGCATTCGGGATGTTTCGGCCGATGGTCACTTGCCTTTCTTGCTCTTGGCTCTCATAGGCATCAGCCCCAACTCTCCCCGGTTGCTCTCCGTTAGGAATCCTTCAAGCGGTTTACAATAACTCACGTCACTGCGCTCGATACCGCTCTAGATCTCTGAGAAGGATCAATGCTGAGCCGTGCCGATCCAGTGTCGGTAGCGCAGAATCTGGCATCTGCCGCAGAGGATGTATGGGATTCGTATCGTCGGGTGGTCTACAGTCTTTGAACTGGTTCGCGCCGGGACTAAGATGCTTACTTGGTCGGACCTACGGCCAAATAATGGTCGGATTCGCGAATTCCTCGTACCTTACTTCCTGTCTTCTCCCGTCGTGCGACTGCGGGCTTATTCGCGCAAAAACGAGCCAAAACACAACAAAAGACTCATCTCTATAACCACTGCCTGCCTGTCTTCACTTTCTCGCTATGCCCAAAGGACCGCACGGACACACTTCCTTGGCACTCGACTCGGGCGAACTTTATCTCGAAAAACAAGAGCTGCGCTCTGATCGAGTCTTGTTGATTCTTCTTTCCATTTCCTTGCTCTGCAATGTCCTTGTAGCATCCTACTGGATCGCGCAAATCTTCCAAAGACCTTTCAGCTTTCCCGAGCTGGCTACTGTGAGCCCATACTGCAGGCCGACTAACTTGAAATCCTTTTCGCCTTGAAAATTTGAATTGTTTATCTGGATTCTGAGCCTGACTTCGATTGCGATTTCCCAAGCGCCGCGGCTTTACTTCACAAACGGAATGACCTCATCACACTCGGAGAACATCGGACAAGGGCGTGACGTGTCCCGCGCCCCGTCTCTGCCTTCACCTCCCTTGAGCCTGTGCTTTCTGTGGCGGCCTGTAGACGCCGGAGGCCAGCCTTCGTCCTTTCATCGTCATCTGTACTGGAGATGCGAGCATCCGACTCTTCTGGCCCTCAAAAGCTCGCTGGACTTCCTCTAGAATCGCTGCGTCAACTTTGACCGCAACAGGCCTATGTTTCAAGCCCACGGTACTTAGAAGATACAGAGCCATGAATTTAAGCTTCAAGCATCAAGAATCAAGGCTCGATACGAAAAGCAAGACTGCAATATAACACCTCAAAACCTCACAAACTTCCGTCTCTTCCTCTAGAGTTGTACCGTCAAGATAATCCAGTGTCTTACGCGTCGAAATCGGAGGAAGCCCACAGACCAGGCTTCCTCACACCGTGCAAGTATATTCCATAACGTTCAAGGAATCTCGGTGCCATCTTCCTCAAACCTGCGCCCGCCGTGTCTTTACGCCTTACGGTTTACAGAGCAAGGGGTTTTACATTTGCGACGGTTTTGTGACGTACGTGCACGTTCCACATCCTTCAATGCGGCACCTCATTTGTTTCTTTATTCTTCGTGACTTAATACCGCCCTCAGAGCGGGCATTAGGTTGACCTCGATAACTGGATTTCACAGGCCTGGTAGAGTCGATATTAATTAGCTTTGGATTAGTTTGATCGTGGACTCTCAGCATCGGCATCGTTCTCGTTTGTCGCATACACATCGCATACCATTACACACATTGTTTTGCATTGGGCTGATACCTCTCTGTATCTGTTGGTTGTACCGACTGAAGTCCCTCTCGACGAAAATTCGCAGCGATGAGTGATGAACTGAAAGTTTAAAATTATTCAAGTAACATACATCACTGTCGAAATGTACTTACATCGCGCTGGACAAGTCTTGGAAATAAAACGACTAATATCCGCCGGGCTCTACCACATTATTTGCGCGTCCGACACGCTTTCGCGATTCAAGAATGAATCCCATTCCGGCGCGTCGACGCGTCTTTTTGCTTGGCGTGTGAGTGCGCCGATGATTTCTGTGATTAGCGCCCATCTGTCACTTGCCTTTTCCGTCTACACTCATCCAACGCGCCCGTTTTGTCCTCTGTGCCCTCAAGATGCGTTCCGTTGCTCTCGAATACTCTCACGTGCGAGTCTGTTTGCGCAAAAGCAAGCAATAGCGTGGGAACCTTGCTCAGCCACAATTGCCTCTTAACTACCACTACTATGCTCGCCTTCATCCTCCACGTTGTCTCCTGCATCTCCGTACTCGTCTCTCAGGCCGACAACACCCGTTGCTGTGCCATCTCCACCTCTCAGAAAGCCGCCGATGGTGTTGTCGTCGCAGTCGTTGGCGCATTCAAGTCTCGTCGTTCAGTGGTCAGCCTCCCTCCTCCGCCCACCAGAACCTGGCACCTGTGGACTCCTCCCACTCAAGCAGTTCTTGTCCAACCGCGCCCAACTCTCTAACTCATCATCAGCCTGTTCTTCGCCTCGGTTCTCCCCGCCGTCGCCGTACTGAAGATGCATGTGGGCTGCAAAACCGTTGTCCACGTCGAGAATACAGGCCTCAACGATACAATCCTCTTCCTGGTTCATCGTGCTTGACTCACCCGGAGTTTTCATGGTACAACATCGACCGGATGCTCCAAACTGCGCTCCCAGGCCGCAACGCGCTCGTCAACACATCAGTACACCGTCACCGATTTGTGGAGTTTTGGGGGTCCCATTCATGGAATTCGATTTCTCGCATTGTCCAAGATCCCGTCGACCCCACTCAGCTTCGGCAGATGAACACGCTGGGTTCTGGCACTTTCGGGGATGTCATCAAAGTCTGGTCTATACAACATAAAGAAGCCCTCGCCGTCAAAAAGCCGAAGGATTCCGGTATCCGACTCTGCTGCGCCTCCCGCCTCGGCAAATCACACTCCCGTCAATGCTTCGTACTTTCAGGTCTGGCAAGCTCTTTGGAGGGAGATGACAGTGCATCATCGAATGACGACACCCTCAGCTTTCCCTACTCTGCACGGAGCTTTTCATGATCAAGACAACTACTATCTCGTAATGGTATTCCCTTTCCTTCCTTCTTTCTTCTCTGTCTCACTTTTTTTTCCTTCGCCAGAACTGTGGCGTTTCATTTGTCGAGACATCAATTGCGTCTCGCAAGGTCGCCCTCGCCTATGGACGACAGCTCGCACGCGCACTGCTGGCTCTTCATGAGCGCGGTATTATTCACTCGGATCTGAAAGACGACAACATGATGCTAGGATCCGACGGGCACCTCATCGTCATTGACTTCGGCCTAGCGTGTGTTTTCAGCGGGTGAACCACCCGAAAGCTGAGGAATTTCCGCACTGGGACTCCCTTCGTCAAGAAGCATTCCGAACACCCGGCGGAGGTCACTTCCAGCTCCTCTGGCCTGGGGACGGTACGGACGGGTACATCTCTCCGGAGGCCGAGAGGGGCGACGTGTGCTCATATGGATCCGATCTCTTTGCGCTCGGAACGCTCCTCGACGAGTGGCTCGTCGACGCCGCAATCTCTCAAGGCGAACAAGATCCCCGCTCTATGACAGAGATTGAAAAAGATTTCTTTACACGAGTGAGTGATTTCTTTTCTTCCTTCCGCATTGACAGCCTGTACCGTAGATTACTTCATCCACCTACCCGGTTCGCTTCGAGGGCTGGAAGGAAATTCTCGACCACGCAATCTGGAACTCGTGAGTTCCATATACCCACCCTATTTTCTTTATTCATCATTGACCCGGAAGCCGTCATCGTTGTTGGGGATAGTTTTGTGGGTTGTCGCGATGTGTAGATGGAGGTCCGCCGACCGGACGACGGTGTTGAGTTGCTTCTCGCACCCGAACAGGGTTTTCACCAGCATGAACCAAGAAGCTTCAAAGTACTTCAAATCTCTCGTTTCCTCTCCTGGATTCGGCAAGCAGTGTCCAATCCGGGTGTTGGAAGTTGGCGCAGGTCGGGATATTTCTTCTATTCTTTGATAGTTTTGCTGACTGTTCGTGCGTTTAGGTGTCGGTGGTCTCACCAAGTTCCTCGTCGAGGCGTTGTGCGATATGCCCAACGCCGATGTCGAATACACCGTCACAGATCTTTCTTATTCTCTAGCCAGCAGCTTGGCAGAATCCTTCACGTACAAAAACATGGTTGCGGCAATGTACGACATTTCGAAGACGCCGGCCGAGCAAGGGCTCTCGGTTATTACAACATAATTACCAGCTTGAACGTCATTCACGCCGTTCCCGACCTCAATGCAACCCTCTGCGATCTCAACACCCTCCTCGCACCGGGTGGGCACCTCCTTGTCGTCGATACCGATGGCACTGCGCGTAGCGCGAATCCCCCGCGCCCAGGAGCCATTTGGAATGACTTCATTTAAGGATCCTTCCAGGGATGGTTTGGCTACACGGATGATCACGCGCACTGCACCATTGACGAGAAGCAATGGCGTACCCGTCTGGCGGCGACTGGGTACTCGAACATCAAGGTCTGCCACGAAGACGCGGGAACGTGTATCATGTTTGAAGCAGAGCGGGCTTGATTTTCTTTATAGCAATATGTATGACAATTAAATTTTCGTAGAATAATGTTTGAGGTATAGCTTCTGTCTCTGTATCCCTAGTCTAGAATATATTTATGCTTGTCCTCAAATGTTGTAATCCAACGCTTTGACCTTCTGATCTTCGAGTCTTTTTCCTTCATCCCATAATGTCCTCCCGTTGGACACCGGCCGGAAAACTGTCGTTAGAACATCTGCTACAGCTTTCGACAATACAAAATCCAACGCAGCCTCCAGTAGCCTCCTCTCGGATAAGTCGCGCCAATTGGCAACGTCGCGTACCGTGGTTTTTGCATTACTTGCTCACTTGTTGCTCCACACGTGTCGAATATTTCTCCTGCAGGCACTCTAGCCACAAACTTCAACTCACGCTCGTTCTTTCACAAGCCCAAGGAGACAGCTAGCCGAAGTCACATTGACAGTCACAATTTTTTTCTCTCTTCGACGACATGGACTCGCCCATCTCCTCTTCCCAGTGCTCGTGCTCTTGCGGGGTCGCCTGAGCCTGCAAGCGAGCATGTCGCGTCAAAGCCCAGCCCTCGGTAGCGGATCACCAGAGGTACTGGATTATTTCCTTCAAATCGACAGTCACGCGTCACGCACCCTGTGTCGATCCCGAAATTTGGTCGCGGTCACGCGTCACGCAGGCGTCTGTCGAATCTCCTGAGCGTCACACCAAGCCCAAAATTGCCTGAAAGATGCAAAAAAGACAAAATTTCGGTGGGAAATGTCGAAATTTTGGGAGTGTCACACCAAAATTTGGCCGGTGTCGAACTGTCGAATAGGTAAAACCGGTCACGCGTCACACCCTCTGTCGATTTGAAGGAAATAATCCAGTATGTATGTGTCTGCGGCTGTGCCAGCACATTCCAGATTTAGAATGGCTTAGATTGATTTCCATATGCACTTGACAGGGATCCACCCCGGACCTACACGAAGCCTATTCCCGACGATCTCTCGCCCGTCGCCCTGCGCGATGGTGCTAGCTGGTGCTGTACGCCCCGTCGCGCGACCTCTCATGCAGGCTTGTGAGGCCTCAAATCGACCAGGCGCGGCAACGATCTGGACGCGATCAGGAGCCGCACGAGCGACCGCTTTCGCACGCGCCGCACGCCGCCGTGGCCGTCCACGCCCTCATCGAGCGAGCATGTGCAGCCGCTAGTGTTCCATGCCGCCGCCCTCTGCTCGTGCCTAGCCCAGCACGTCCACACTGGGCAGCATAGCAGCTGTACGTCGCCACTGCTGCTGCCCGATCCGTCTCGCGACAACGCGGTGGGGGGCTTCGTGCCTTATCAGTTGTGATGCCACTTGGCTGGGGGGGCTTCGTGCTCCACCAGCTGCCATGTGACGCAGATGAGCGGGGGGCGCTGCTTTTCAGTGCGCCGCTCTCCTTTTTCTCTCATCCGCGCACAGGTGCTTCGTGCTGCCGGTGGGCGCGTGGAGCTGCTCGTTGGCGCCGTCCTCTCGCCATCCTCCCACTTCTCTCGCCCTTCCTCGTGACGCCTCGCTTACTTGTACGCACGCGAGTGTGTGTACGTACAACGGCAGCATGTCTTCGTGGGCGTGCGCGCATACACCGCGCGCGCTGTCGAGGAGGGCGCCGCTTCAAACGCACCCTCGTCGGTCGTTTACGCGCGTACACCGTTCGCTCTCATCGCGGTGCTGCTGTAAAGGAGGGGGGAAAGCACTGCTTCCCAGCGAGCTACCCTTGTGTTGCTCCTGACGTCTTCCGAGTCGACGCGGGCGCAAGCGTCTTGGGCGCTCTGGAGTGCCTACACTCCCTCGTGCATCTAGGACTCTTCGTTCTCCGCGACGCCGACGTCTTCGTGCACCACGGAGAACTGAGCGGATTCGCCGCGCGAGCACGCTTCCTACTCGCGTCCAGGAGTAGGGGCGCTGCCTCTTAGCGTGCCCTTCTCTCGTTTGCTTGCGGCATCTACCGTGCACCCCGTCGCTCCTTTGCCTCTCATGGACAGCGAGTGTGCGTTCTTCCGTCCCCCGCACTCACGGGTCTGTGCCCTTGACATCCGCGTTGAGCGGTTCCGCGGTCTCAGTCTACAGTGCCTGTCCCCGCGCGCAAACCTTCCCCGTCACGGGCCTCGCGCGCGACCGAGTGGGCGTCACTCCCGGCCCCGCTAAGCTTTTTCAATGACTGGAACTTCTACGGGTCTTGTACTTGCTTCATGTTCCTTCTACCGATCGTTTCGTTCAACATATTATTATAATATTTCTAGTCGACAACCTCACAAACGGAGACGCTATCTTCGTGACATCGAGTGTAGCCAGCTCATCCAAGCTAGCATATGTGGATCCCACAACCAATCGCGCCATAATCAAAGTTGACAATAACTCCACGTTCCTTTGCCCCACGGACAGCAAGCGCATGCGTGGCTTCCCCACGTCCCTTCGTCCACCGCGCCCGCCTCGCGGCACCCGCGCAGCACCCACTGCGCTCGTCGCTCTTGCCGCCGCAGCGTCTGCGCTCGTCTGTGGGCAGGCGTTTTTCGCACGACGAATGTCAGCGCCCCTCGTCGCCACGATCACGGTGTCCTATCGTGCACGGCCTCGCCCACTGACCTCGCTCGTGCTCCCCACGACCTTGGTCCGTGCGGAAGCGCTGTCGCATCATGCCCCTGCCTCGATCCAACGTGCTGGGCTTCGCGCTGCCAGTGTGCGCGCGGAGCTGGCTCATCCGCGCCATACCCGCTCCGTGCGTCTGAGTTCCTCGCTGGCTTCCCTCCTTTCAGCGGCAGCACTCCTGACGAAACCTGGACGAATCTCAAGAATTGGTCCATGGTCCTGCGCTGTCCCGAGTACGACAAGCCCGAAGACCTCGTCTTCAATCTCACCGATGTCGCGTGGGACGCCGTCACCTGGTCCGCCCCCTCCCTTTTCTATCAATTAATTCTTAACGGAGTTCCCTTAGTCTCATCGCGCACACCATCACGCACTACTCGTTCATCGGGCAGGTCAGCGTGCACAGCTTTTTCGACGGCGTTGGCTGGGATGACCTCCGTTCCGTCAACGCGTCGTTCGTGCCCGCGCTCGATTCGGAGATCAACATGGGGTACTACCACAACTTTACATTGCTCGAGGACATGGCCAAGTATGGTGAGGTCAAGGAGAAGCAAAAGAACGTCGACGTGGTCAAGGAGAAGGAGGAGCCATTTGGCCGCGGCGTGTGGGTCGGCTTCACGTTTGGGAAGAATAGACCCGGGCGTCAGATGGGGCTGGGAGGTGGGAGCGGATACGACGACGGGGCGCTGGCGACGATATTCTAGGCTTTTTGACCTTTTTCTGTAACTGCAGAGGATTTGCTTTGTTCCCATCGGAACCGCACGTAACCATACCCTGTACACCTACTTCTAATTATCGTGTCAGTAGCCCTTTATACTGTTTCTGGTAAGTCTTTTGAGATGAACAGTAACAGCTGCAAAGTAAAAGTCAGCTGTTCAGTTTTTATTATTTCCTTTTCAGGTTCATATTTCCGCACCTGCGGAAATTTTTAATTTCCGCGCCGCGGAAATGCTGCGGAAATGCAGCGGAAATACTGCGGGAATTAAAATTTTCCGCACCGCGGAAATTTGGCGTAAATAATGCGCAAATGTGGCGGAAATCCTGCGGAAATTTAAAATTTCCGCGTCGCGGAAATAAGGCTTTGCACCCAGTGAGAGGCAGAACAAGAGCGACAGCGAAAGGGTCCTGCTGAGGGTGTTGCTGATGCAATGAACATGGCATATACCACGAACGAGGCAGATAAGGCAGCCAAAAAAGAAGAAAGACGGCGACAGCGGAAGGGTCCTGCTGGAGACGTCGCTGATGCAATGAACAAGGCATTTGAAAAGCACGAGAGTGACGGTATATATGCACAAATTTGTGGACAATGGCTAGATGCTAATGGGATTTTCAGATATTGCTCATGAGACGACGAATCCCCTGATCCGAAAAACCTCATTCCCACTTGCAAATCATATTCCTTCGACGCAAACCTTCCTTCCAAATTCGGAAAGAGACATGCCACCTCAGTCCATTGATACTTTGCTGATGCCTGCATTGGTGGACAACATGATTGGCCGGAATGTCCGTGGTCAAGAAGACATACTAGACCAGTCAAACGGTAGGAACACAGATTGAAGTAATTCCAGATTCTGAATGTGCAATTTTCAGATCCTATTCCCCTGGCAGACACCTCAATTTCAAATCCTATTCCTTCGAAGCCTCCCTCTTCTTCGAATTCAAGGCCATCGGATGTGCTACCTCAGTCCGTTGATGCCTTGCCAACGCCCTCTGCTGAAAATGGTAGGTACTTATGTTCAAATATATTTCCACATTCTGAATATGTGATTTTCAGATCCTATATCCCCGATGCCCACCCCTTCTCTAAACTCCCAGATAAGAGATGTGCCATCTCGGGGTGTTGATGCTTCACCAACTTCTGCATCAGCTGAAGCAGATGAACAGGCAAAGAAACCTCGGAAGAAGGTGGATATGGGATCTACACCATTACGATGGAGCGACCGTGCAAGGAAAGCCCCCGAAGTCTATAAGTCTGATCCAGTGGTAAAAAGCGGAGTCAAGCGCAAAACTGAGGATCAAAAACTGCATAAACGACAATTCAAGCAGCAGAAGAAAGCATCCAAAGAGGACTCGGAAAGTGAATCTGACAGCCCCTCCAACGATGCAAGCCCACAGGACAATGATGTGGCGATGGATAGCGATGATCATGAAATTGGTAATGTCATAGATGATGCAGAGGTATGCAGTTGTATTGATATTTTCTGTCCACTGACAATTTTCTTAGAAACAGTGGTCCCACAATTCTCTTCTAAAAAATGCATCTGCAGCACCTGTTTGTCTTTTCAAATTCTCTGGAAAAATATTTTTGTTGACCAAAATGTCATAGAGAACGACTGAGACCACGTATATATCTGCATACGATCCAGATGGCAATAAGCTGGAATACCAATTCCCATCCCATGAAGCTTCAGTACGTTGGAAGGGAATGCTTATGCAATATAACTGACACCTACTGCAGAAGGATGCTGAATTTGCTTTGGTTGCAGCTGCCAACACTTCAAACTCTCAGTATCCTGAAAGAAAATTCACAGTGTATGATGCCACCACTCCGATACCCAGCATGCCAGCTCAGATTCATTAATCTGACTTATTTGTTATCGATATTCAAGCTTGGAGCCTGATGACACCTCTCCAGCACGTCAAATTGATGCGAGCCAAGCGGACTGTGTTTGTGAAAGGCATGATCTGTGGTCCTTTGGGACTGACAGATGTTGAGCGCACTCTCCGCTTATCATGTGCTCCAGAGGAAAGATTTCAAGTATCAGGTGTGTGCTATTGCATTTGAAAAAAAAAAAATTGACACCAATTTCTTCTCAAGTCCAAGGCCTACGAGCCCCGCCAAAGGAAGGTAGTTCAATGGCTGCCAACTACGACACATGCATGTACAGGGCAACAATGTCTGAACTTCTGGAAGAGGTTACAAAACCAGATGGATGAGTTCTCAATGCACTCTCCATTCCTGGAGCTCACGATGTCCACTATAATCCATTGTTGGGGAGGTATGTGTTATAATTAGATGACCATTGCATTTTGAATGCTCACAACAATACAGTGGCCTCGATCTTGAAGATGTTGCTTACAAGCAAACCACTCTTCTGGAAGGCATGTCTGGGACCTATCCCCCAAACGAAATTCGATACTGGGCAATCTTTGGAGGCCACTATACTTTCACTCTCCCCCACTTTGATATTTTATGGACCCGAACAACTATTCTTGGCCCAGGTTCGAAGATCTGGATCCGAGGACGTGAACTGCCTACCAATGCCAAAACTGGTGATTCAAGATCTGGAAATCTACTGGATTCTTTTGCTTTTGAATCTTGGGATCCTGCTGTTCCAGCCATCGATAGTATCTCATATGAGTCAGTTGTACTTGCACCTGGTCAAGGCACTCTGTGAGCTATATCTTATTTGCTGGATTCAATTCCATGACTGAATATTGCATAGCATCATGCCTGCTGGGACACAACATATGGTTATGGGAGTCCCATCTTCAAACATTTCCTCGTCAAACCTACGAGGCTGTCTCACCATTGGCGGCCACTTTTGTGTTGCTGCCCAGATTGACGAAACAATTAGTCAGTTTCTCCACATGACTATGATGGAGAGAGTCATTACAAATGTGGAACATGCTGCTGCATGGCCAATTTACACCCGTATCTGCATTTTCTGGCTGAACCTGACAATGAGTGTGTCCTCTGTCATCTATCCAGTCATTTTATCTATAGCTAATTGCATCAAAACAGATGGCTCATCTGAACATCGCAGATTGTGCAAAGAGTATCTGCCAGATCTAGGGCAGAATGAAACAGAATCTCAAGGTTGAATGGAAATTATTCATCTTGCCTGTGTGATTGTTTTGGCTGGGGCTCTTGATATGCGGAGGTATGTGGATGGGATCCCAGCTACAGACCAAAGCCAATTTGCTGTAACAAAAACAATGTATGCAAAATGGCAGACCTGGTTTGCTGGTCGATTCAAGTGCCAATTGAAGAAAACCACTAGCTCTGGAGAAATCCAATGGGAGGATATCATTGACGGGGAATCTCAGATTTTTGCGGTAAAGGAATTTTCTGTTTTTGGGTTCTATAGGACACTGATATCATTAAATCCATAGCCTATGGTGGTCCACCTCGCTCTTGTCATGGAACAATATCATTGACGACAGATAGAAAGCTGCCCTACTGCATGGATTTTCCTCCGTTGCGATGCCAAAAGTTTGGCCACCAACTTGGACAGGGCCATCCAAGAATATGGACCAGTCAACATAGGCCAACTGTTCAGAGCAAACCACATGAATAATCGGGAACTGCCTCATACTCGTTTTTTCTGCTTTTCTGGGACCGATATTTTGATATCTAGAAAACACTTATCATCTTAGCTCTTGTACATGTTATAAGTACTCATTCTTGGCCATCTTTTGCCTTGTGTATTATTTCATGCTTATAAAAGAGAAACCTTGTTCACTTTGAATTTACTACACTGTTTACTTTGTTCTGAAAAGAAACACTAGAGCAAATGAAGTGTTAGTTCAAATGACACTTCATTTGCTCTAGAGCTCTCTAGCTTCCAGAATCCACCTTTCTTACCCAATTAGAAATGTATAGAAACCTTTTTGGGATATGGTGCAGATGCAATCCTAAGCAGAAAATTCCCAGATATAGATTGGAATCCCAAAGAAAATCTCCACAGTCAGATGACAGCAAGAATCAAATCCTTTGGAATCCTAACAGTCAGATGACATCAGAATTTTGCCTTTTTGGGGTTGTTTGTCCATCATATTTGCTTCTAAATTGCGGACCTCCGCAAATTCATAATTTGCGGACCCTGCAAATAGGGCGCAAATGATGGTCAAATAAGAAGCAAATTCAAAATTTGTGGAGCCCGCAAATGATGAGCAAATAGAGAGCAAATACATAATTTGCTTACAATTTGCGTAGATTTTGCGGAGTCCGCAAATTATGGCTTGCCCCTAGTGTGCGCTGGAAAGGCTTTGAGCCGTCTGAAGATACTTGGGTCTCGGAATGGGATTTGCGCAATGCCCCCGAATTGAGACGCGAGTATCTAGCACAGAACCATCTGCAATCGGCATAATTCACATTTGTATTTCGAAAGAGATACTCCGTTAAATTCTTATGGACTTTGGCTGAGCCAAGGGTGCGGAGTTTGTTCCTGTTTATTCTCGAGGAGATCGCCCTCCGCCGATCTCCTAACTTCTCTTTCTTCACGCCATCATCGTCGCCGACGGACCTCCGGGCACTTTCGATAGCGCGTACCTTCGTCTACGGTTCTCCGGGCGATAATTACCGCCAAACGTAACAACACCCTTCGCGCTCGCGCCTTGCCTACGGTTATCCGGGCAAGAGCTCATCATCGCCTATCTACCGACCGACTAACTACCGTGCACACTGACATGTACCCCGAAGTCGAAGGATTCCCCGACCAGACTCAGCTGTACTCGGGAAGGAGGCTTCTAAGTTCTCAGGGATACGCCTATCCCCCCCTAATTGACGACGCATTCACCTTGCGGCTACCCGAGCCAGGGACCAATTTCGGGCGGGAAGTCAGAACCTCCAGTGACGGCCACGCCCGACGCTTCGAGCTGTGGAGCCCGAATTCAGTTCAGTTACCGTACTATCCCGGCGTTCGGTCCAGCGTCCTCGATCTCCGGCTCTCCGACTCGTTGGAGCAGCGACGGTATGACGGACAATTAGGCCGCTTCGACCCTACGTTGGCCCCGCAATACTACGACCGTCGACATCCGTGGCGAGGAATGCTCGCCGCGCCGACTTCGATTACAGCCTTCGATCTATCCACCCGCGCCGAGTACGTGCCAATCATCCGAGTCTGGGAGGTCTCCGATGAGAAGCCATTCACGGGCCACCTGCGTGCCGAGTTCGTGAAGGACCTCGAAGAAGCTAGTCGTTTGGCGCAGACCAGGATGATGGGGGTCGGCGTGCGAATTTATCGGGAACGGGTAGAGCTCTGGAATCTACGCCCCACACGACCTCTCCAGCGAGAGTTCGACAATCTTCGTGTGATCACCAGCTTCGAGCGAGCGCTGGATTTGGGTCGGGAACTGCAACGCGCTATACAGGAGAAGTTCGCGTGGGCACAAATGGCGGAAGCTTGGCTGCAGTACGATGGAAAGGAAGCCGAACTCGCCTCCGTGGAAATCCTGCCGGCCAACGAAGAGTTCATCGGGGTTTGGATTCACGGCATCAACGCAGCCGAACTCAGGTTCTTTCTAGGATCGGCGCACGTTCCGTGTTTCCTTATACACGAGTTATCTGAGCTAGACCCGCCGGGCGAATTGGTCATGGGGGACTTCGTTCAAGGAACTCCCCTCGCCGATTCGCTCGATCCTCAGAATTCGGAGTTCGACAGGATTGCCCTCCTATTGAACGGTGGAGAACGTACCCCTCACGACGGATCCCTACCGCTGCCTGGAGTCGCGATGAACGCCCTGGCGGACCGAGTGTTTTCTGGGAGTCGGGCGCAGTGGGGATCACGACCCTTGAGTAATAGCGCGCGATCCGAATCACCTGGAGGCGTGTCCATACCTGAATCGGATGAAGACGGAGAGGAGCCCTCAGAAGCTACGGTACAGACCGGCTCCGATTGGGCGGCGGCATCTCGCGTGATGATTTCAAGGACGGAGGTGACTGTGCCTAGTATTCACGGTGTGAACGTCACGGCAGTTCTAAAGCTGACGGTACCGGACGCTTTTACGCTCGACGGTGTACTTTCGTGGCTCTCCTCGGCCGAGCAGCTTTTGCTGGGGGGCGGCTGGCAACGAGTCTTCAAGATGGAATCGAAACCGCGTGCCCATTATTACGTGGAATTCGATTCACGCGACACTGCCTTGAGAATTAAAGGCTTAGTGGATGCCAACGGGCTGATTCGAATTGCGTCCTTCGCCGAGGACGCTGAATTTCAAGGGATAGCGTCAGGACATCCTGCTGTTGCCGTGCGCCCCGCCGCGACCAACTCTCCGCTTCCCCCTTCGGGCAGTTCCTCCTCGATTCCGCCTCGACCGCCCTCGGCCGGTCGCTATTCTCGCCGCCCTCCTCGGTCACCGCTAGCTCGTGCGTCACCGCTTAGTCATTTCGGCCGCTACTCTCGTGCACGCTCGCCGTCCCCTCGCTCTCGACTAGAGTATTCACCTCGTCGCTATTCTCCTCGACATTACTTATCACCGGTGTGACGATACCGGTCTCGTTCCCCGCCTCCTCGACGGTCGCGCTCTCCACTGGGATATCGACGGCTACCCCGCTACCCCCAGCACGAGCGAACCTTACGACGACGCTTGCGGTCTCGATCGCTGATTAGGAGGAGCGCGTTACCACAAGGGAATCCGCGGCGACGAAATCGGAGTCCTCGATCGCGATCGCCTGCTACAAGGGTCGCATTACCACGAGGAAGGAGTCCGCGGCGCAGGAGTCGGAGTTCTTCGAGTCGACGGACCGCATCCACCTCGAGCAGTAGCGGCAGCTCCGTTTCGCGACGATCGAGCGCGCGTCCGTCGTCGCCACGAAGGTCGCCAGACGTTATGCCGATGAACGTCGACTCCTCTCCTGCGGGTCCTAGCTTACTCGCACGTCTTCAGTCGCCGCCCCCGCCGCCTACCTCTGTGATTGCGAACCCAGGGCAAGTGCCGACAGAGACGCTTTTCAGGCGATTTGGACTTAGCTTGGAAGAGAGGATTTGAGATGTTCGACCGGGAAACAAGGACTCGGGACCGAGAAGGAAGAGGCGACGTCCGCCTAAGGCAATGCGACGCGGGCAAGGAGCGTAAACATTGGGGGGCTCTGTGACGAGGACTTCTAGTAGATAGATTCACTGTTGTATGTTTCCGCTCTTACCGGTATTTGGTACACAGTATTACGTAGTACATCACGTAAGACAACTATTCTTTGCCTTATACTTCCATGATCAAGACGACGTGAGTGCATCTTGCACGGGGGTGTTGAGCATTCGACTAGCTCCTCACCCCGGCTGGGCACCCATACATCTGCCCTCCTCTCCCGGGTGACAGGAGTCCGTTCGAAGGGTTATACAATACCGGGCAAGAGCTTTGCTCTTGCCTACGGTGCGACATCTTACTTCAAGATATTGGACGAGCGCTCGCGGCGCTCCCTGAGGTCTCCTCCGACGAGAAGCCCCCTGCGCTGAAGCACGACCACTTCACAGCACCACATGTGGAAACCAAAGGGGCACGTTGTAACGTCCACTCCAGGCCTAACCAGTGCACAATGTATTGCCACATATGCCTCGATAATTTCCTCGGTTGTCATCAGCCCTCCTGTTGGCTAGTAAACCTTTTATATTTTCATTTCCCGCTCTTCATCAAAAACCCGATAATAAATGCCAATTCCTCTCCTTGACCAGGCATGGTCAGCTCTTCGAAGCTTTGCGAAAAACTGGCTGCGAAATTCTTAGATTGACATCCTACTCTTTGTCAAAATAATGTACAGTAATCGATCAGAGAGAGTAGTATATAAGAGCACAAGTTGGGAGGGTTCAGCAGCAGACCTGGGGAGCTACCGGCCCTCACACGCACTTGGCAGGTTGCCAGTGTGGGTAAAAGGGTCTGAGCTCAGAGAAGCAGTGACGTATCCATTGTGAATGGGGACTTAGACAAAGGATATGGATTTGATTGAACAAGTTGTGTTTGATTGAACTGTGTGATGTGTCTTGAGCATTTGTGTCCACGATTGAAATGAACTGTGTCTGTGTACTGTGTCCTATGTGTCTTGTGTGTCCTCGAACGTGTCCTGTGTCTGTCTTGTCATTGTGTCTGTGAATGTGTCCGTGTGTGTGTCCTGTGTCTTGTGTACTGTTCGTGAACCATGTTGTGAGCTCGCTGAGCCAACATGTTAGCAAAAACCTCTTTCCTCGGAACAAAAACTGTGCCAGTCCTTCGAGACTGTTTTATATTGAACAAGCAAACTCTCGTTCCTCGGAACAAAAAACAATGCCGGTCCATCAAGGCCGTTATCTGCACAAAACTGTCCACACTTCGAGATTGCGAACTCCAAGTTCCTCTCTGAGTTTGACAATGCCCAAAAAGTGAACATGACTTCTCTGCTCGACGACTTGACCAGTCGTGGACGGAGGTCCTAATTCGAGGACAATGGAATCTATGCTATAGGACCTAATACTTGGTCCTCACCCCCGAACTTGCACACATCTCGCTCTTGGTAAAAGAGGGAGTTGATTTGGTTTTTAGTTGGTTGGTATATTTTTGGGTGATCTTCGGGTCAGTCGAGGATATATTGGCTTGCTAGAAGCTAGAGCGACTTTCACCCGCGCATGAGTCTGATACCTTTCAGTGCTCCACCTCTTACTTCACCCTATACTCTCTCCGGACTCTTTCTGGACTTCATCTTCCTTCTGGCCGAGCAATCCACATCTGCTTCCCGGACTCTTTCATATTTGACCCGCAGCGATTCTGCAATTCATTTCCAGTGTTTGATGATTGGCCTAACAGCCTCGGCTAAGCTCCGGCCTACGTCCGGTCGCTATCCAGCTTTCCGTCTCCAGTTATCCTCTGGCTGCTGACTTCGGATTCTGATGTATTCCATTTCGGAATTGCCATTCACATGTTCCTAGTGCACCAACTCGATGTCGGAACCCTCAACCAAGATGTGCAATCACATCTGGTTCTTCTGGCTTACTTCCGGCTTACTTCCGGCCTTTGGCCCTGAAGTACTTGTCTTGTTCCGCAACGAACTTGGCATTCCGCATACATTTGAGCCTTCTGTCCATCCGGCTCTTGTCCCTCACAACCCTCACCCTTCTGTTTTTCCTCAGGAATTCTGGATATGTCTTGTTCATAACCGAGCTCCGGACAGGTTCCGTAGAACTTCCGTTCTCTTCCGTGACTTGACTATCATCCCGGAATCTCCTCCATCCATCTTCCGGACTCATTCCGTTCATTTCTGTTACTTCCGGCACTCACTCCATTTCAGTCGGAATGTACATTGATTTCAATTCCAAGAAAACACCAAGAAAATCAATATGTACAACTACTTCCCGGACGTTGTTTTTTGTCCCTCCAATAACCTCCAGACGCTGGCTTCACAGCTCCAACTCAGCATTCTCCTCGGACGTCGGAGTTCGCGCCTTCTCCTTTCCCTTTCCCTTCACATCCTTCTTCTTCTTCTTCGGCGCATCCTCTTCCAACTCCGAGTCCGGTTCCGTCTCTGAGTCGTTGGACTCGACAAGGTCAATAACCTCTGCATCCACTGGTGGAGATGTCCCATGGCCCTTCCGGAATCCCTCCAGCCAATCCACCTTGTTGTCTGTCTTCTCCTTCTTCACCTTCTTCTTCGGCCTCGGTCCTTCCTCCGCGTCCCAGTCCGCAAGTCGCTCAACTACCGTGCGCTTCCTCTTCCGTTCATCCCCCTCCTTCTCTTCCTTCGTTCATCCTGATCCTCCCTGTCCTCCAGCATGTCGCTGCATGTCCTCCGAAAACCTCCAGGACTCGGTGATCGCCCCCTCCATCCAGGTGTTATCCTCCACGCCTCCGTGGGCAGCCAAAGATCCAGCGATGAAGGTGGCGAGACGGGAGCTGGATTCCTGTGTCACGCGCAACTCCCGCATCAGGTCTCGGACCTGTGTGCTCAACCTCCGCACATCCGCACCCAACTCGGCAATCAGTGCTGCATCCTCCTGCCTCCGCGTCTGCGAGACCGGAATCTCCGTGACCTCCGTGACCTCTGTCCGTCCTCGGGCCCGACGCGAGCTGGTGGGTTTCATCTCGGTGGGTTTCTTGGCCAAGGACTTGTGTGTCCCCGAACCCTTGGTCTTCCCGGCGAGAGAACAGCCAATCTTGTGGTCGTGGCATCAAACACATGCAGTGGCTGTTGGGCCGGCTGATCTCCCCATGTCTCGGGGGTCACACGGAGCCTTTGTGGCTCTGTACGCATCGCAAACTGGATCTATACGAACTTCCGTGAGTAAGGTCCGGATCTTCCGACTGTGACGCACCTTTCTTCCGGACTACCGGAACCTCCGCTTCCTCCGTCTTCTTCTCCTTCTTCATCTCCTTCTCCATCGCCTTCTTCCTCTCCGCCAAATTCTTCAACTTCTGCTTCATCTCCGCTTTCCTTGCCTTCCGCTTCCGCTTCTCCTCCTCCTTCACCCTCACTACCTCTGTTGGATCCTCCTCGCTAGAATCTCCTTCCAGCAGGCTCTTGTTGTCTCCCTCCGAGCCGGCTGGAGTCGGAGGTCTGTTGAGGCCCGGGTAGCAGGAAGGCGGAACTGGTGCCTCTTCCGGCGGCACAAAGCACTTGAGCAGGAGTTGCTCAATCCACTGTTCACAAACCTCCGCCCTCCATTCCGTTTCCTCGGCCCACCTCAGCACTCTCATCAGCAAGTCAGTGAAGGCAGGTGAACCGCCGACATCAACTTGCACTCCCTGCGGGACTTCCACGCACTGACTGCCCTCCGGTACCACTCCTCCTTGTGTTTCCGATCAACTTCCTTCCAATTCTGAAAACCAACTCGCCACATACCTTGGCCTGGGGCCGCAGCACTACTGCTGCCCCCAACGCCACTGACACTGCCACCCATGTTCTCCACCCTCAGCGTCACCCCCGTCTCCGTCACCCCCATCGGAGGTGTCCCCCGCCGGACGGTGTTCTCGTCCGCGTCGGCTCCGTTCTTGCTGTCGTTCGGGTGTCCGGACATCGGTAGTAGTGGTGGTGAGAAAGAAGAAAATTTTATCTTCCCATGATCACGCTCACAACTATAAACCTGGCACCTGGCTTCTCGGCTCTGCCACCTCAGCATTTGGTTTTCTCGGACTTTTTCAGTCATCTCGGATTCCATTTGGACAACTCGGTCCTCGGTCTTTTCGGCCCTCCTTGTCATCTTAAATTTTTCCTGATCATTTTTTCTTCACCATCCTCACCACGTGATGCGACTCTTCCGTCCTTCATGTCCTCTGTCTGTCCTCGGTCCAGCATTACCTTTGCAATTCTCTTGTCCTTGGTTCCTTTGGTTCCTTGTGGGCGAGGAACCGTAAAAGGGGGATACTGTTACGCCCGTGCAACTTCAGGACCACTCCCGACCACATCCGGCTGCCTCCGGCATTCTACGCCACTTCCAGCTCTTCATCTGAACCTCCAGTCCTCTGATATCCGTCTTCCGTCTTCCAGCTCCAGCCTCGGAAGTATCACAGAACTTTCTCAGACTCTCCACACGACACCAAGTCCACACGGTGTCGTATCCAATGGTTCTAATCAGTCATCCGACTCACCATCACATCCTATGTCCTTATGCACTATGCTCCACATGCTTTCCTTTATTGTCTTTATTGTTATGCGACTTATCTTATTGTCTTTAGTTACTTCCCTTCGCATCTGGACTTGCCCCGTAAATATTATAAATATGTAGTACAGTCTTGGATGTACCTCGGTTTGATTATAAATGTTCTTCCGGTCTAATCCCCTTCGGACTTTCATCCTAACATTATTTCTGGTCCCAACCCACTTCTGGTTGAACTCCCAAACTTCCGATACTTCCGACTTAACGTTGTAACATTACCTCTGTCTTCGGATAACTCATCCGGCTGTCTTTCCTTACTTCCGCCTCTTCCCACTTCTTTGTCTTAACAACTTACCTTCGTCTGACATCCGGACGTGACCTCCATCCTTCATTCGACGTCCGGACTTATTCCAACCTCTTGCAGTCTCGGCTCCAATCCTTGCCTTGACTCCGGCCATCTGGAAATCCGTCCGGCCTTCATCCATCTCGTCCGGCCCCCCACCTTACTTGTCCGGCCAATGAGTGAAGTCCTTCGATCATCTTTGTTGTCATCCTTCCCTATTTCAAGTTGCCAGCAGTACAGTCCCCACTCACCCTTAACCCCCTGTGGTGTAGTGGTTTCGATATCTGTAGTTCTGGATCCCACATCACTGACCTCCGTTAACTTCCGCACTTCCGTTAACCTCCGTCCAGCTCCATCCTCCGGCCTTCCGTCCCTCTGGCCCGGACATCCGTCATCCGGAACCTCCTCTCCTCCTCTCTTTCCTTCCTTCCTCAACACAGATATAGCATCTTGTCTTTTCGTCGCTGGCAGATCTCCTGCACAACAATGAGGAGTTCGGTCAAGGTCATTCGACAACTGTCCATTCTTCCGTGATAATGGAGTTTACTCCGTTCTCCAATGACATCCCTTCGACCCCATTCGATGGTCCGGTCTTCTCCGACCTCAATGGCGCTTTGAGAATGCCAAATTTGGTCTCTACATATTCCATGGAGCAACTTCCGAGGCCTCCGTTTTTGGCCTTCGGAAGTTCTGGCTTTCACGTTTCGGCTGGCAATTTCGGCATCTCACCTGGATTTCACTATGCCGGTTATCCCTACACTTTCCTTCGGTTGCCTATGGATCCACCGGTTTACCCGGTTCCAGGGGCAATCGTTGCGGACAACCTTTCCAGCACTTCCCATGAAACATCAGATGTTCACGACGCTCTCCCTCCATCCTATACTCTGGCGAGTGTAGCTGCATTCCCGTCCGAGGAAGATGCCTACATCTTCCCCTTGGCTGTGGCTTCGCACTCCTCCCAATCAAATCTCCGGACTCCCGAGCCCTTTGACGGCAATCAACCGTCAAAACTCCACTCCTTCCTGGCCCAGTGCTACATGCACTTCGCGGAACGTCTGCGTGACTTCCGGACGGACGACGACAAGAATCTGTTCATCTTGTCATTCCTCCGGGGCGATGCCGCTCAGTTGTTCTCTACTTCCGGCAGTTCACAGGACCTTCCGTGGCAGGGGAACTTTTCCCTGTTCATCATGGAGTTCTGCAATGTCTTCGGCCCTCGGGATCACATCGGAGATGCAGAGGATAGCCTCCGAAGAATCCGGATGAAACATTCCAATCAGATCACTCCTTTCCTGCTCAAGTTCAACACACTTTCCTCCGTGCTCGACTGGAGCAACTCTGCGCTCTCCCATACTCTCTACTCAGCTCTCCCTCTTCGCATCACTCACGAGATGGATGACTACACCTTCCCGTCCACTTCCGAGGGTGTCCGAGCATTTGCGTGCCGGATCGATCATTGGTTCTGGCAGCAGCATGAGCGGCGTGAGTCAGAGATACAACATCCTCCTCTGGATGTATCTGATTCTTCTGATGGAACCTCCGAGTACTACTCGGAGGATACCGGAAAATCTTCTGTCGATGACTCCGAGTACTCGGAGTTGTCCAGAAGTTCTTTTGGTGGAGATTCTCAAAATGACAGTTCCAGTGTGTCTTCTACGACAAACTTTTCCGTCCTATCCGTTCCCTCCGGCTCTTCCATTCCGGTTTCCGTCCCGGCTTCCGTAGAGTCAGGGCCGGTGAACGTCCGAGCAGTACACCCAGCATCTGTTCGGAAGCTGCTTGATCGCAAAGGCAAGCTTCGGCCAGAGGAACGCAAGCGACGGGTCGACCACAACCTTTCCAATTATTGCGGAGGTTCTGGGCACAAGGTTTCCGTCTGCAAGAAAAGTCCGACCGCAACGTCGACATCTGGCAATTCTTCTGCTGCTGGACCATCTTCTGTGCTTGAGTTCTAGACAAACCACTTGACGCCTCTCCTTCCGTTCGGCCGTGTTGGCGTTCGGAGGTTCATCCGAGGTGCTCATCAATCCCACACATTCCATTCTTTCCATTCATGACAGTCCCGCTCCTCCGAGCCGGACCTATGATCATCCTCTATCTGTATCGACTGCTGCGAAATTCAACTTCCGTGTGTGGACATTCCCTTCTATCTCTGGATTTTGTGATATTACTTCTCTATGAATTTATGGGTTTCACCTCCGTATGCGTGAACTTCCGAGCCTCCGGTACCTCCGTCCACCTTCGGGTCCGTCAGAACTTCCGGAACTTCTCTCGGATATTTTCCGGCAAACTTCCATTCGTTAATTGGCAGCTCTGTCTATCATATTTCCATCAGTGATGATGCCTTCCATATCCTTGGAACATGTGTTATTCGTTTCTGACTCTCCAAGGAATCTGGTCTATGGAACCCTGGTTGCCCCACATCATTGATCTGTTGATTGAACGTCAGATTGGCACCAACTCACTCCTTCCAGTATCTTCTGAGAATTTAGTGCGCGCACGACCGGCTATTATGCCGGGACTTTGCCTCAGCTTTTAATCCCCTGGCTTATCCCCAGTGATTGGATTTTGCGTTTATCATTATGCCGGCAACACTAACGCCTTCATCAAGAGGCCCTTCAGTCTCGACATTCCCTCCGGAACAACTTCCGAGACTTGGATCCTTCGGACTCCCATCTCACTTCCTCGGAACCTTGGTTGGTTCCGAATCTTTGAGATTTCGGTCTCTCGCTTCTGAATCCTTGGTGGGATTTGGACCCTTGGCGACTTCCGTCCCCAATCTTTCGGACTTCCAGCTTTGCCGTCTTCCGATCCTCTGCTCGTTCTAGGCTTTTCTGCACTACGTCCATTTCCCTCCAAGCTCCTCCATCCATTGGAACTCCCGGAGTACCCAACCTCCACGTTCTTTCCGGTCATACCCTGGGCAATCCTGCCTCAGCAATCGTCCGAAACTTCCAGCGCTTTGTCCTTCCTTCCGGGGATTGTTCTTCTTCGGATTTGCATCGATTTGCTCTGCGCATCTAAGGTAGCCGGCATCCACCCTCGACAAACGTCACGTGGTGTTACGGTCACATTTCCATCTTCGGTGTGCACAACAAAAACAATTATTATCGACACAACCAGGAAGCGAGGGCCAAATCCCTTCGACCAGTTTGTGAGAATAGGTACAAAGTAGTTATAAACGAAAAATTAGGAGCATCCGTGGTGTGTAGAATAAGGAGATACCAAATTACAGTAAAATCTATAGTCAATTCATGCCTGCGCCCTCGAGTAGTTCGAAAATGGATTCCGGGTAGGTCCTATGACCCGGGAATTTCTTGGAGATCCATGCGGCCTGTGGTCCTGTAAGGTTGTGGGTGAAATACGCATCTCCGAACCGATGCGAGTGATCTTTCTTGTGCTACTTGCCAGCGTGGCACGAAATAGGCTAATTATTCACAGATTTGGTAACTCTTCGACCAAATCACCCTTATGGACGTGTTTTTGAGGCTCAGAAGCTAGATTGAGGGCAAATGCCCATTCTGGTCGAGGGATTTGACCAGATTCACCCTACTAATTATTTTACAGAATTATTGAGTCGGCTCATCTTAAATAGGAAATTGTCACATCCAACCACGTGACGTTCGTCGAGGGTGGATGCCAGCTACCTTATCTCTTTTCAACATTCTACTGGTTCATCCTACACCCTCCTACCCATCTCTTCCAAGCCTCTTGGTCGTGATTCGGATTGTGTGAACTTTCCGGACGCTCGGATGTTATTCCGTCTTCCGAGCTTCTGTGCAGAAGTTTTCTCTTCGCTATGCTCCGTGGCAACTTCCAGTTTGCAACCGTCAGTGCTTTGATGCTCACCCATCCCGCATTCTGACGCTTGGGTGCGGCCTCGGTTCTGACTCTCCGGCACTTTTCCGTCATACTCCGGCCTCGTATTCCATCCGTCGATGCTCCGGATTTCTTCCACACCCGGCTCGAGGTAACCTCGCCTGTGTCGGACATCCACTTCGTTTCCGGACATTTTTCCGTTGGTCCGGATTTTCCGGACTCTCTGGACATTTCCGTTTGTTTGCTCAAGCTTTTGTCGCCACACGGAGATTCGGTATACTTCCGTTTCCGACCCAACATTGACTGGAATACCTTCAATGGTTTATCTTCGATTTGATAGGGCATCCTTTTGGAGCTGGATCTTCCGCCTTGCGCCCTTTTCAGGACTTCCGATGGTGATGTGTTCCACCTCCGCTCACTTCCGTTCGCTATTTTGCCTTTGGTAGTGAATTTTCCACCCTCCACTGGTCGTGTCCGCTCTCGGTCGCTCAGACCTTCGGACCTTCACAGCTACCTCGCACTACTAGGACTTTTGTTCCGGTTTTCGGATGTCCTTCCGGAAGTTAATCTTCTGTGGACAGTACGTCCGTCTTCCTCGGGATGATGTTCCCCGGGATTTGCTTATCCGATCCTCCGTCGCAATCTCCGAATCACTTGGTACTCGACCACAAGACCGTTACTCTCCAGCAGTCGGACTTCGCTCCTGCTTCAAGTACCGTGTTTTTCAAGCTCTTCCGCCCACCTCCAGTGGCCTCCTGGAATCTTCCGGGAGTTTCCTTGGGGAAAATTGTTTCGGACATGGCAAGCATTCTACCTATACAGGATTTCTATACTCGGGACTAGTTCCTTGAGGGCGAGGAACCATAAAAGGGGGATACACGAGTCATTTTCCGTTCAATTCTGATTTTCTTCGCATTAAATCCTTGCTGATTCATCCGATGCTAGTGATTCTTGCGGAAAATTCCTCCCCAACTCTACAGTTATTTCTGAGTAGATCATCACGCTCCTTAATGACTTCCACGCCTGGACTACTCATCATTCATTCTGGGATTTACGGATCTCGTTCCAACTTCCAGTTCTTCATCCGAGTTCACAGATTTCGGGTACTTGGGAATGTTACTGCACGAGCCTGCATTTCCGGCCTGCATTTCAACCTCCGAGAACATCTGAACTTCCGGTTGAACCTCTGAAAGACAATTCTGGATACGGGTGCTAGCCTAATACCACTAATAGGAACTACTGAACTCAACTTTATCCATCCGTCCCAACAACACCGTCATTGACTTGTCCATCCCTTGCGCAAAACCCGGACATATCGGCCTCACGCTCCGTGGGAACTTCCGTGTTATCCGTCCATCTGGCCATCCCTTTTACTAATTCCGGCCAACTTCGAGCATTCCAAACCTACACTGACTATGATCTCGAATTCTAGGAGATATCCTAGACCTCCACACGAATCTCTGGTCTTGTCTAGCCATGGCGCTGATAAGCCGTGCAAATAGCTACACATGAAAGATTGCAATTTTGCGATCTCGACTAGTGAAAGCAACATGCAAACATCTCAGAGCAGTTACTGTGAGCCTCAAACATATAACTACGTCACATAGCTAGAGTTGTTCTTCCTTGACGGAGACTCCTCGAATGACCGAACAGTACCTAGGACCCTGCCTAGACAAGCTGAAGCTAGACTTGGACCAAGAGGAAGTGAAGATATTATATTTGGTGCTATACAAAATGTTCGCGACAATCACAAAGTGTCCGCGACGGTTTCAAACCCACCTCCAGGGACCAGTGTTATTTGTGCATGCATTCCGAGACTGGGAGACATGTTTTGATCACATGTCAACATTACATGATGGATCATGATCCAGAAGGCCCAGACACCAGTCTGGACAAGCTAAATTCGTTCAAGGACTGCTCCGAGATCAAGTGTCAACCTGTCCGATCATGACAGCTGTCATGGTCAAGCCAAGGGAAGTTGAATCCAGTTCAACACACAAGAATGAAGCATTGAGGAGGAACCTAGTCTTTCGAGACCCACTACTAGGACTCACAAGAAAGAGGCATCCTTACCTGGACAGTAGTCTGGAGGAATCTCAGAGGGATTTGGAATTGTGATCATGGGAGCAACAAAGTGACAAGCTGTCCAATCAAGCTGTCCGATTGCAACAGTTGCCAAAGTGATTGAGAATGGTGGAGCTCTGCTCAACAAAGGTCCGAGCTAGGCTGAAGGCCTCCTCAAAGAGTCCCCATTGAGTTCAGGATGTACTGCATGGGCTCAGTTGAAGAAGACAAGGAGCAGCAAGAGGAACTTTGGTCTTCAGCAGACACAGTCCCATAACAACCCAAATTTCGATCACAACCTGTCGCTTTGACATCCAACAGATAGGGGGAACCAGTAGTATTAATAGAGCAGATCATATGAGTCAGAATCTCGGTGAAACGGACTTTTAACACATAATATCAAATGGCCTTCCCAGCAAGACTTTGTATGCTGGGTCCCAAATGACGTATAAATCTTCAATTCCCTCCACTGGAACAGTACATTCCTCACCAATCCTATTGACTCCTCCAATTGACCATTTGCACTTTGCATATAGATGTTAATATTCGGGTCCCAAACCAATCCGCACATCTGTGCCTGCGTGAGTGATATAGACACAATTTGGGATCCCGAATCCAACACACATCTAACTGGCCCTTGGCTGTTGATGTACGGGAAGGTAACTCTTAATGGTACAGAATCCCGCACAATATACATTTGCCTCGGCTCCTCCCCACTGCTTCATCCTTCCAGATATTGCAAGTAATAAGGTAAGTCCCTCCCCTTCTCCTTTATTTCTTTTGGCTGATTTTCGGACTTTTCTCCCTCCAGAGGCTTAGAGACCACTTGTGTTGTTTGCGCCTCTTTCCTCAGGGCCTCTAAAAATCCTGCTCCAGCAGGTCTGCAAAACCCACAGTACGTGTTTTACTCCTTGTCTGAGTATACTGCTCTTGCACTGCTCCTCCCATCATCATACTGAATACAGTGCACCCCAACTCCTCCATATTAATTTTAGGTCTCAGTACCGCTTGGTTTGACACTGGGGGCAAGATGTAATATAACACACACTTATATTGCAAGTATATCAGAGGTATATTTCAAATATACGGCAAATATACTGAAAATAGACAAGGGTGGTATATAGCCAGTCTATATGATATATACGCCCAAAATACCAAGAATATTCAGGGTCTGTATATCCTCAGTATATTGCCTAATACACTGAGTATATACTCATAATATACTGAGGTCTGATGGCTACCATATATGGACCTCAGTATATTGCAAGTATAGCAACCAAACAATCCACAAAAGGAAGAAAAACACTTTCCAATGCAGGTAATATCGGAATTTCCCACAATAGAACCTCAATCATGATCAAAAGCACCTCATATACAGACAAGACTTGGTTTCAACTCTCTTCTTACACAATATGCACAATGTGCTATAGGAGGTCATAATGTGTGCTCCACCCCCATATTCAAACTCATCTAAAATTTACATTCTACAATACCACAAAAATGTTGCCTGAGATGCAATTTTTACTATTGCTGTTGATAATCATTAATGGCTGGGGAATTGTCTTGGCACCATTAATGGAGGATCAATGTCTTTGCACTGTGAAATCAGGAGATTGCCTCCAGAGATGTAGGCATGCCAAATAATATTCCAGGCTAAGGCAGGGGTCTTAGGCCAGCCAACCTGATGGTTTCATCAGAACCTTTGATATTTGTTGGTAGACATGTTCTTAAGTCATGTGATTCAAGGACTTGTCTGAGTCAAGGACAAGTCCTTGAATCACATGGCACTTCTCACCCTTTGCCTTATGGAAAATGATTCCCATGACTCAGGTGATCATAATGTGCACGATCATACTAGAGGAAGTATGATCACACACAACAAGCACAGCTTTTTTCAGGGTCTCCGCTTGCTTTTTCACCTCTTCTATCAATTTCCTCCCAACTTTTTGTTGCTTCTCATTCCGGATCACTCATTGGCCTTGGGTTCAATTCCTACCCTAGGCATTCTTTTCTACTTTGTCCAATAACAAGAGATGGTATCTTGAAGTCACTACAGATTCTGTGCACTCCATTCAACAAAACTCCTGACATAAAGCATGGAAAGTATCATTTGAGATGTCCTACACTCACATCTCCCAACTTCCTGTTCTGGCTTGTCTTGGTCTATTGGAATTGAGACAAATCCCATAATTTTCAAGCTCAGATAGTTGCAAATCAAAATAGACACACCACTTCCTCTTTGGATAAAAAAGATAGAACCATAGTGATATTGAATATTATCTGTATTATAAGTCTACCAGGGGAATGAAATTTGAAGATGTGTTCAGAGAGAATGATTCTGTTTTATTGACATAGTGGTGGAGCCAGAAGGAAGATCTGTCATTATTGGATGGCACTTAAGAATCCTCTTAGGAAAGAACTGGGTGCTAGGTGGAAATTACTATGTATAGAAAGTGTTATCATCCATTTTGTTTGGCCACAATATACTTGTAATATACTGAGTCCATATATGGCAGCCATCAGACCTCGGTATATTACATGTATATACTCAGTATATTAGGCAATATACTGAGGATATACAGACACTGGATTTTGAGTATATTTGCAGTATATTCAAAATATACCTCTGAGGTACTTGCAATATAAAGCTGCCTTATATTACACCTTGTCCCCAGTGTGAAAAGGGCTGCACCTGTGCTTGCATTTGCATGGTGGTAGTAGATTAAAAGGATGTGAGGACTAAGTTTGGACTTGATTGAGTTTTACATGCAAGGTGCGTACCTCATCCCATAGTGCGTCAAATTTATCTTCCGTTGTGTCACCATAGAACATTTCCGCATAGTGCTGCCTGGCCATGCTTTTCTGCTGATAATACTCCTCTACTCGTACTGCTGCTGGCCCTTTGCCTCGAGGAATATTTATCAGCTCATCCAAGAGAATATGACCGACACTTGCCATGGTGTTGGCGCGGCACATGTAGGGAACAAAGAGAACAAAGAGATTCTACAGCCCAGATCTGATCGCATCTCAGGAACTCTGCCTGGTGTGAAAATAACTTGTGTTCACATACTCAAAGGCTCAAATTTCCGTTCCATTTGGGTTCCTTTTAACCTGGGATACAAACTTCAACTGAACTTTGTGGCAAGAGGTATGTTGGATATCACTTAGGTCCTTTCATTTTGAGCTCTGGCACATCACCCTTCATTCATTGTAACTCAGTCATTCTGGGCCCTGCAACTCCAACTTCAAGTTTCAATGCAATTGAACATAATTCCATCTCTGAGTAATCAGGTACAAACTGTTTACTGTTAGAATCAACAACGTCGGTATAAAACCGAACGAGGAGGACGACTAAGAGAGCGTCTAGCTCGTAGTTATGAAAGGGTAAATCGTTGTATTCGAGGTTCTTCCTCGATAGGGAAGAACCTTGTCGAGGGGAGCTACTTATACAATACATGCGGGCCGTACGACTAAGCTACTATGAGTAACCGGATAGACTACCGAAGGCCGTTTAACCGAGCCGAGGTGCCGATACTTCTAAGAAGCACTACTACGTCAGACTTCGTACGTATGTCATGATACAATAATATCCGTATATGTAATGGTCCGAATCAATCGCGGAAGGGGAAACTAAACTAAATACCGTGTCCAATTCCCACGTTCAACATTTACTCATGTACAAGACCTCAATTCCCTTGTCCCACTACTTGAAAAGTTTTACAGTGTTGTAATCTGACATATGCTTCAGCATCCTTCACAGTGCTCAGCTCTAAATCTTCTATAACAATCCATAACAAAACAATTCAGATATGCCTTGAATTTATAGCTTTGAAAATCTGCATTATATTCAAACCGGGTTGCCAATACCAGAATCTTAATATCTTTTTCCCTCACCAGTGCTCAGTGTTTTGTGAGTGAAGGTGAGGGAGCACCAGTATGAGCACTTTACCCACTGTATACCCAAGCTATACAATACACACCACATGTTGGACTCGCCTTCGTGCATGCCTGCATCAAGGGGGCTTGTGTGCAGGCATGAGCCGACTTTCCGGTCATGGCACATATGCACATGCACATCCCTCCACAAGCCCATGCAAGGGTGCAAACTGATGTCCTGAAACACGTTGGCCAGTGTCTGTTCCCACAGCCCTCTCTCTCTGCTAGAGTGTTGGAACCTGTTTCTGACTCTATCATTCTCGCTCTTATCATACTTATCTGATCCTACATAATCCTTACTTATGATTCTATCTGATCCTATTCTTGATCCTTATGATCCTTCCCCTTTGGTCCTGATTGATACATATCTGACACTCATCTGACATATGTCAGATACAGATCTTATTATATCATGTCCTTGTTCCCATTTTGGATATCCCTTTGTATCTTGTTATAGTGTTCCCTTTGTTTCCATTTTCGTCATTCCCTTTGTTCTTATATGTATATACAGAGTAGTATTGCCTTGGATCTTCAGTTCTAGGGAAAGAATAGCAAGGTACATATGTACATACCTTGTTCACCTTGTTGCTCCCGACCAACTCTTGCTTGCAATCTAGCGCATGCAGGATCTGGAAGGAGTGCTTAGTAGGCCTGGAGCATGCATACAGCATTTGACAACATGAGTGGTCATACAGTTGTGTTCTGCACATCACATGCTGTGGTATTTGAGTTAACTGTGGGGGTGAAATGAGTGAACAGAAGTGCGAATCTTAACAAATTGAGTCAGCATAAAATCAATGGGAACAATAGTATCTTTTGAAATTTGACTGAACACTATATGCCTTATGGAATTTCCCACGATGCCATCGCTTCCGGACCCTAGGCCACAGAATCTCTTTGTACTCCCACCGCATGTGGCACCAACACCATGGCAAGTGTCGGTTATATGCCATGAACTCACACTCATGGCACTTGCCCGCAGTGTCAGGTTCCTGGTATTGATTGCCATCCTCAATGTCTCTGCAAATCCTCACTCGAGCGCATCAAGGTAGCATTGACAGGCCTCCTTATTCAAGATGCTTGCGGGCAGCTGGTTCAACTTGTCGAAAAGAGCTTGATAGCACATTCCAAAGTGCTTCAAATGTCCTTCCTCGCCATGTTTAATTACTCTGTTCTCCGCACACAGCCTCTCTAATACTGTGTGCATCAAGCACCTGATAGCCACATCATGCCAGGCCTACAACGATGCCTCTAAGAACACCGAGGATCAGGACACCGATGATGAGGACACCACTGAGCAGGAGGACGCCGCTGAGCAGGAGGATGAGAAGACGGATACATAATATAGATTCTTAGCTGCATGTTTGAGAGGCTGCCCTAGGCCAAAAATGAATAGCAAAGTATATGACCCTGGCTTGAATGGAATGAAGACATGTTTCTTTTGGACCCAGGAGTTTATTCCGTGGCCATCAACGGTCAATCCTTCCAATTGGTCCTGCTTAACACGAGGACCTTTTAGACACTCTTGAATAGGCCTTTGATGCAGTAAATGTGGGTGCGCTGCCCTGGACTTTACCCAGTGTTCCCAGCAGTGCATGTGTTGTGTGCTTGTTTGTTGATGCTGGAAAACTATCACTTTTTATGATACAGGTCGTTTGGAGACTTGCTAGCCTAGTATGGATACAATGGGTGAGGGCCTCTGACTTAGGCGCTCACCGCCACTGTGACCCTGTTGGCAAGGGAACCTGTCAACCTGAATAGGCCTCTGTCATACCGAGGTCATAGAGCAGTTGTACGCATGCTCAGACAGGCAGGGGGTGGCAGGGGGTTCCCTTAAGTAGCTTGATCTCACGACATGATGGAAGAGAGTAAAGATAAGATAGATTATATAATACTACAATTATAATATGTTTATGCAAAATGCTACCAGTTTACTACTAGGGAATATCTGTGGCCACTGCTGTGTATCTACAGGTGAATTGTGCAACATCACCTTATGGGGACTCTCTGCTTTCTTGGACTATTATTGCTTGTGTTCCAAGAGAGGAATGCCCAATTCAGCTCATCGTAGATAATGGACCCTACTCACCTTGCAAAGGACATCCTGTTAGGTGTATTTTAATGTGGGAGTTCTCTGAGCAACAGTACAATGCTCTTCAGAACCCCTTTCACTGGGTGGAGACCCTAAGTATCATGGTTCCTCACTTCTCCAATATGGCCACTTCAACCCCATATCGTCCTTCTCCTACACATACTCCACAAACTCCTTAACATTGCCAGTGCACTTGACATTCTGGCTTGGCTGGTCCTTGAGAGTGTCCCACACCTGATCAATAAAGATCCCTGGCTCAAACTACTTGAGTTATTGCAATGACCTATAAACACTTGCTGAGTCAACTCACCTTTTGGTACAGCAAATAAACCACCCACCTTTGGCTGATTGTCTCCTGTACTCCTTCTTGTACTTGGTGAACACTGTCTTCAGCTCCTCCTACAGATCGGCCCTGACTTGCAATCCCAGGTCGGCTTCCTTCACATGCTAGTAGAAGTCCGCAAAATCCGTCTTGAACACCACCTTGAAGTAATCACTCTTCTATTCCTATATACTCAATCCAGGTAATCACAACTTGAAAACCTCGATCTGGTGAAGGATATACTCCATGAACAACATACCACAGTCGACCCTGGGCTTGAGAGCTAGCTTCTGCAAAAAAAATTAGACAATACAGACATCACCGTCTACCACAGCTTACTGTATGTGCTTCAATTCAAAGACATTCACTCACATCTGAAATTGAGTTGTTTCATGTTGATCACGTGCACATGGCATCCCATTGTCTCAAGCAGCCCAGTGCAGCCCATGGGTGGAATCAGAACCACACCTTTTTAAGAGGAAGTTAGACTCACCCATACGTCCTCCGCTTGGCATTTGATCGTGTTTGGTGCCCTATCACAAGATCCTTAAAATTGGGAGGTCTCAAAACAGTGGCCCATAATTGCTAGCTTTGGGGTAAAATCCAGTCATGTCCTTTGAAACCCCTCAAGCTTTCCCAACACAGCGACTTCCTCATGATGTCTCTGTCACATGTGTTGTTCTCATCATTGTGGTCTTGTTATTGTCATCATGCATTTCCTTCTTACACTGTCATGTTCTGTTCCCGTGCTCTGTGGCTCGTTCTTGCTGTTGCAGCTTGGACTGGCCATATTTCTTGACCTATATTGGAATGTCACACTCCTCGTCAATGACTCTCATAGTGCCTCTTTCCCCATCCTCCTCAACCTCATCATTCAAAACACTCCTGAGAAGCTCCAGGAATACTGGAATGGCATATCAGAGGAAGTCAGGCATCGGCACTCACTGTTCTGCACCAGAAATACTGGCCCATATCTTGGCTATCTCGGCGCACTGGTCATACTAAGAAGAATCAGTCCTATTATGTCTATGTATACAGTGAAGAGCATACATAGAAGGCAGCATGGGGGACTGGTCTTCTCTGGCCATGTGCTGCGTGATTTGGGCTTTTTGTCAGCAGCTGTGGGAGTTGGATGGTTTTGTTTGGTGAACTACAGGAGTTGTCATCAATAATAGAACATATTGTTGTCGAAGTACGCTGGCAGATGAGAAATACCTCTTGCACGCCATTTGGTGGTCTTTCCCTTCCTTGATCACTGTGCCTGGCTGAATGCCTGCACATCCCCAATTATGGTTTCAAGAACAGCTCACCCAATCACTGATGGCCTCCAGCCTCTTCTTGACAGGATGACCTTGTCTCTATAGCATTAATATCACTCTGCTGTCAAGTTTGAACCCTGAAGTTGGAATATTTACTGAAGGTCAAAGTTGTACTTGGTACTTTGAAGTCTTGAGTTCTAATCAACCTCATGGAATCACTATGATGCAGTACATGCGCCCATAGATGCTGACAACAGGGAATGCACTTGTCCAATATTGGGTAGATGATATGCACCCCCAATGGTAATATTTGTGCCTTGGAGTCATTTACAATTGAACAGAAATGGTCCATTTAAAGCTCTTGTTTTATGCAACCAACCAACTAACCAACCAACAAGCAATGGCAGGTGTGAAACAGAGTCATGTATCAGTATAAGAAGAAAAATTTACCCATATTGGATCTTCACAAATAATTTGGATGGGCCCAGAACGTAGGTAGCAGCCTGCCAGCATAGTTTACTTGCGGAAAAAACAGCTGAAAATTAGACATTAATATTTTCTGTGCTGGACAGGACCATCCAGATCATGTTGCATCCTTTGCAAGCCGTTCAGGACAGGCAAGTTCAAGTTCAGACTTCGACATTCCAAGTTCGGACTTTGAACTTGTGATTACTCCTTTAAGACATGCGCCATATGATCACCGCCTCAAACTTGCGATGACCTTTGATGTTCAACTACAAACTAGGCTGAAACTACAACCTTCGAATTGAAAGCATCCGGAAACTACAGCAACTGCAATAGAACTTCGATTTTACAGTGAAAAAAGGTCCCATAGTCAAAGCATTTAGCACTCATAGTGCAAGTTAATCTGACATCTACTTCTTGCAACTGCCACATGTTGAACGGTAAACTGGGAAGGCAGTATTTTGTAGTTCTCCAGGCTCTCAACCTCCTTCCACAGCCTCTTTCCATGTCCAGCTAAAGAACATTGGATTTGGAGATGTTATGTCAGAGTAGGGCCCAGGTGACACCAAAAGCAGCTATGTCTGAGTTCTCGGATAGGATATAATCAGCTGAGCTGTTCTTGTGCAGCCACACAAGTTGACCATCAGATTTGTATGGTGATATGATGTACTGTACTTTGGCCTGTTCGAGAGTGTCTATACAAGGATGGTAAAAAAGATGCTAAAAATGTCAGGTGATCACTACAAATCTGTAATCTGTTGAACAGTGAGCCAGTACAGTGGTTTGTGTACTGGATCTCCCTCTCATGATTGTTATGGATCATTACAATATAGTGGGTTCTGCTCTGCAGATTATTACCATGTTGAAGGTTCCTCAGGGGGAGCAAGAAGAAATGTGCCCTATGTTGCCAGATGGACCAAGTGGTCTGTGTGGGGGGTGCTGGCAGCCTATGACAGCTGCATAAGACATTGTAGGCAAAGGCAATTCCCATGCTCCTGCAGGCGATCAATTGATCACGCTGTCAGCTGCCCAAAACGGGTGTCTGCCAAAAAGTTCCAAACTTTCAGGAAGAACCGTAGCAGCAACCCCCATCGGACTTTTGACCAGATTGCTTACCCTATGGTTATAAATGTTTTTGTCAGAAAACATCAATGAATTTAAACCCAGTCCCTCAGATCCTGTTCCAAGTCACACTGTTCCCAGCCCGTTTCTGGCATGTTTTTTCTGACAAAAACCCCCAAATTGAGTAACAAAACTATTTCCGGCATGAATCAGACCAAACAAGGCCGGCACTCACTCTAGCATCCGACCCTCATCTAGCGCGCTGTAGCGTGCGTTCGACGCAGTGACGCACCGCAGCAATGCCTAAAGAGCCAACTCTACCGAAACGCTACCTCTACGGGTCCACAAAACAGACCAGTAAGGTAGGTCGTGCCGCCAAAATCGAAAATGCGCACTGCCCTAGACGCAGCAAAGACCTTATCTGGGTGTCTGGATGACACAAGGGACAAGGAGAACATGTCAAATCCTCTCACTGACCATATTTCTTACCTGGAAACGGCCCTTGATGCCTCGGAACAAGAACGCAAGCGGCATATGGGGTTGAAGAGGAAGCTGTATGACAAACATCGATATTGGGAGAAGGATGCGGTGAATAAACAACAAAAGCTAAAGGATGTAAAGGCGATCATAAGGTAACAGGAGAAGACAATTCATCAATATGAGGAGGCCAATACGCGGCATGTCGAGGATATTCATGTGCTCAAGGATCAGATCCACAGACTGAAGGATCAGAAAACTGGTTATGAACAACAAATTCACGCTCTCAAGGCGCAGGTCAAGTGAATTCCTGCTTGTATTGGGACCGCAATTCAGTGGGCATTGCATCGAGCTGAATCTTCCAGCTCCGCCCCCACGGGTGTGCCGGAGACATATAGACACAAGGAAGGCAGCATCATTACGAACACCACACGGGACTGCCTCACAGATTTAATGGCACTTGATCACATTCCCGCGTCCCGAGTCGCTGGCGCATTCAAGCATGTTGCCGAGTGTTTGGGAGTTACAGTAGAAGACGATGTTGACTGTTGTAGTGCAAAGAGGATCCAGAAAGAAGCAGGTCTTGCCACAAAATTACAATTTGTAGAAGCAGCAAGGAATGCAGAAGGTACACTCTACACTCTATATTTCGACTTTTGTTTCTACTAATAGTTTGTCGAAGGCCTAACACTGTCGGGAGACGGTACTAGTCACAAGAACAAGCAGTATGAGACCCGAAATGCAACAGTTATTACGACTGTTTGCATTTTTTCCTTGGGGTTAAAATGGCCGTTAATCACACCAGCAAATCACAGCTCGATAGGCTCGTCGAAGTCAGTGGAGTTGTACCAGCTCTTGCATGACAGCGGCATGGCTACCGATGCCGATGTGAGGGAATTTTGGAACTTGGTGACGGGTTTTCACTCCGACCACACCAAGGACCAAAAAGTTATTTTGATTGTTGAAGAGACTTAAAGGGAAGATGGAGCACGAGGTGCGCGGCGAACGGGTCCTCAAGTCCATGGGCTATACAGAGGTCTTTAACCTCACTTTCAAATGTGGTCAGCAGCCAGTAGAGAAGGCTGGGGGTCAGCGAAGTGAGACGTGATGTCACACACAGATCAATCGCGTATCTACGCCGAGGCACATGCTTAACTCCTTCAGGACATAGGACAAGCGGATTTCGATGCGCTGAGCCAAGAAGAAAAGGATGTGTTGAACGTGGGAATTGGACATCGGCGTTTAGTTTAGTTTCCCCTTCTGCGATTGATTCGGACCATTACATATACAGATATTATTGTATCGTGACATACGTACGAAGTCTGACGCAGTAGCACTTCTTAGAAGTATCGGCACCTCAGCACAGATAAACGGGTTTCGGTAGTCTAGCCGGTTACTCATAGTAGTTTAGTCGTACGGCCCGCATGTATTGTATAAGTAGCGTCCTTCGACAAGGTTCTTCCCTATCGAGGAAGAACCTCGAATACAACGATTTACCCTTTCATAACTACGAGCTAGACGCTCTCTTTGTCGTCCTCCTCGTTCGGTTTTATACCGACGTTGTCGATTCTAACAGGATGATGTCGACCTATTCTTGTGGGCCAGATGTGCCATGCACAAAGATCTGAACACATTTAAAGGTATGTTTTTCTAGGAAGGTACCTTTGAGTGGGGTTGAAAATCAAACTGTAGGTGCCGCCACTGGAATGGAGGTGTTCTGGGAGCTGAACGGACTGGAGGGTCCTGTAAAGCAGCTCAACCGCAATAACGATGCCATGATTTCAATGAACCCCGCCTGAGAGCACAGCTGCCAATCGTGCCCGCGAGCAGACAAAGGGTGTGAGGGCGCCATCTGTCCATTGCCGCGGTATTGCCGTGCCACTGCCGCGCCTATCCCAAATTATGACTATACATCAAATTGGTGTTCTTTCACCCTGAATTGGGTTTCTGGAGTGCAGGAATGCTCTCCAATGGCTTGTGATCTTTCAATGGAATGCTACTGGTTGATGTCATCATATTTTTCAAGTCTATTTTGGCACTGAGTCACTGTTGGAATGCCCCGAATTGCAATCACCACAAGTTATGGTGAGTGGAACCACTTTCCTTACCGTTCATCGAGTTTTGGAGGTATTAAAACCACTTTTTCAAGTTGAATTTTAGCGTGACACACCTTCGCAAGTGTGCAGCAGTGGCATGTCAATGCCGCGGCAGTGCGTGTCAATGCGCGTCAGTGCCACGTCAACGCCGCAGCAGGTGCGCGGCAATGCGCGTCACTAGCACGGCATTGCAATGCTTGGGCATTCCTTGGGTATGCATTCATGTGAAGGAATGGTGTTTCTAACACTATATTCAGACTTGAATGCATCATATGGAATATGAGACGGAAGGAACTGCGAAATTGTAGTTTTGTGAAATATCTGGTACTACAGGTAGTAGGTCTAGTCACTTGCTGGGGCTCTCCTTGTTAAATGTGGGAATTGGACATCGGCGTTTAGTTTAGTTTCCCCTTTCGCGATTGATTCGGACCATTACATATACAGATATTATTGTATCGTGACATACGTACAAAGTCTGACGTAGTAGGGCTTCTTAGAAGTATTGGCACCTCGGCTCGGATAAATGGGCTTCGGTAGTCTAACCGGTTACTCATAGTAGCTTAGTCGTACGGCCCGTATGTATTGTATAAGTAGCGTCCCTCAACAAGGTTCTTCCCTATCGAGGAAGAACCTCGAATACAACAATTTACCCTTTCATAACTACGAGCTAGACGCTCCTTTAGTCGTCCTCCTCATTCGGTTTTATACCAACGTTGTCGATTCTAACACTCCTGCGGCCGATACAGCAGACTGAGATGGATTACGTTCAAGTTTCCAACATATATCAAGTGGTGTACTGCCCACCCGGCAGTTGCGCGTCAATCCCGCTCCATCTCCGGATGGAATATTTGGGAATGAATCAATCCACTTGCTGCAGCTTGTCCCTGTCACCTTCTACAGTTTTGGGACTGCCGCAGGACTTTCTGTGGAAGGAGTCCTTTGGTTCCGTAATGCAGTCTATGTATCTACAACCTCAAAGAGATTCCATATCCGCGTGCAGACTTGAATGAAAATGAAGGAAAAAAGCAGACAACTTCAAGAAGGCAGACTCAATTCCTCAGAACTCACTGATTCACACTGGAAAGGGAAATGTTTGTGGTAGGATAAAAACCGAGTCTGATTCCACCTGTATCACTTTGAGTTTTCCTCCTACCTTGAACTACGAGAATCAATGTAATGTCAACCAAAAATGAATGAAATGGTTTTGAAAGTGCTTTCAATGTCACAAAGAAAGATAGTTTCTGCAGATCATGAAAGGCTTCACAAACTTGAAGTTTCATTGCAGCCTGCAATGATATCAAAATATCGAGTTTCAGGAATAAAGAGAGCAGCGCTGAAAAAAACACTTTCAGTGCGGCTTTCTGACACCCTGAAACAATCAGTTTCAGTGGTTGAGCTATTTTTGCTATTGGCGCGGACAATGTCAAACCAATAGCAAAAATAGCGCAGGTTTCTTGATGCCTGAAATACATTGTTTCAATCTGTTTGAAAGGCACATTGAAAGTGGTTCTTTCAACATGCCTTTCCTTATTTGTGAAACTCCTCCTTTCATTGGTCTTGAGAGGGGCCTTGACAGCTATAGTTCTTGGCATGCTTTCATGAAGCAAAGAAACTGTTAGAATCGACAACGTCAGTATAAAACCGAATGAGGAGGACAACTAAGAGAGCATCTGGCTCGTAGTTATAAAAGGGTAAATCGTTGTATTCGAGGTTCTTCCTCGATAGGGAAGAACCTTGTTGAGGGACGCTACTTATACAATACATGCGGGCCGTACAACTAAGCTACTATGAGTAACTGGTTAGACTACCGAAGCCCGTTTATCCGAGCCGAGGTGCCGATACTTCCAAGAAGCGCTACTATGTCAGACTTTGTACGTATGTCATGATACAATAATATCCGTATATGTAATGGTCCGAATCAATCGCGGAAGGAGAAACTAAACTAAACACCGATGTCGAATTCCCACGTTCAACAGAAACTGGTGTTCTTTGTGACATTGAAGGGCCCTCTGAACCAAGAAGGTGTCAGACATCGAACAGGCCTATGCCAATCACCAGGCATTTAGGACAGCTCATCAGGAAGGTGACACCAGCCAGATCAGTCCACTGTCTGGCCTTGCATTGGCTGCAGCTCTCCCTTCCCAAACACCCTCATCATCTGCATTGCCTGCTGTGACAAACCCAGCTCTGACACCTGTTATTTGCATGTTCTGTGGCAAGTCTGGGCATCTGGGTGTAAACTGCTTCCAGTTCTTGGACTTGATTGGTAAGCCCAGACCACCAAAGGGTCCTGTGACAACCAAAGCCCCTAATGCAAGTGTCCTTTCTGCTTCCACTACATCACTCACTGACCCAAGATGGAACCCAGACTCAGGGTGCACTTCACACATGACGGGATCGCGCGAGCGACCTTTCAACACTCGTCCGCACAGGGTTCCTATTGCGGTTGCAAATTGAGTTGTTATTTCTCCGAGTTGATTGGATGGACATTGCTTAGGCCGCGCATACATGGACGTCGTCATAGCAGGCACATCGTTCTCACAAATGTACTATATGTTCCTCGTTTGTCTCACAATCTCATCTCTGTCACATATCTGTCTCGCGTTCATGGTTACTCCATTCTCACAGAAGGCTCTACTGTGAGGTTTACACGAAATGGAGAACTTCTCTTTGAAGGGGACATTGATGAGAGGAACCAGTCATTTGTTAGAGAGGATGATGGCGAACCCGATTATGATTCAGCATTGTCTGCAGTTGGTACCTTGCCCCTTGATCTGGCGCTGTTGCATCATCGAATGGGTCATCATTCTGATACCCAAAAGATCTTGAGCAAGGACGTGGTGACTGGTGTGAAGCTCACTTCAAACCAGAAGTCAGATCCAATCTGTGGGAACTAGCGGGAGAATCCGAAGTAAACTCAATTCAAGGTACTAAATACAGAGTTCTAGAATACGCACCTAGCGGGAGAATCTGAAGAGAAGAAAGGATAAGGATTCCCACACTAGGCGAGGTTTTTATAGGTACTAGCCAGTAGCACGTGTCCGGAGTGATCAGCAGTGGTCTCGAGCTTGATCACATAGCACGTGCCAGTGAGAGCGACCGGATGAAGGGGAGCAGAGGGGACAGAGTCCGGAGGGACGGGGGACGACGTTCCGGGCGAAGGTGCTGGCTGGGGTATAGGACCGAAGGCCGGACGGTCGGACGAGGCCGGACGAAGGATCGGACGAGGCAGTGGGGCAGTGCGATGGGCCGGAGCCGGACGGACGGACGGACGGACGGACGGACGGGTGGTTCCCCTGACAGCTTCCTCCTTCCACTTGCCTCTGCACCATCTCTCAGCAAATGCTCACTAGGCGCAAGCCTCTGGCACCCGAAACTAAGCGAGAACATCGACGGGTCAGTTCCGCACTATATGAAGCCAACTCAATTTGTTTATTTCATTTCTTCTTCAAGACAATAATTTGTTTCAGAAATGTAGACCAGCAGTGTGAGGTTGCAAAGCTCCGCATGCGCCAGTGAGTCCCCGGGCTCTAGCAATTACACATCTACTGAGCTAAGGCACCCTTTGTTAGCCACCGCAAAGCCATGGCGAACTCAGACTACCACACACGAAGGAAATACCGTGCGCAGGTTGCCGAGCATTCAGAAAATTATTGTAACAGGTGAGCGGCGGGATCCCTCAGCAATTCTTTTCATTTACTAATTCTCCATCTTATGCAGAAAACTGCAGGAGGATCTCGTCGCCAGGTGCAGTGCTGAAGTCGTAAAATGGCAGGCTAGGTGCGCCCGACTTAGTCACGTTCATGTGGTTACAATTTTCTTATTATTCTTTGCATTGATACAGGAAAAAGGACGCAGAGAAACTGCATGCCTCCCACAAAGTTGCAGCCAACCATTACGCACTGAAGAACGCAAATGCTTGCTCAAGCAGCTCCAGCATGACTCTACTCTCCCAAAAATGAGCCCTCACCTAGCACTCCAGCCCAAGCAGCGCAATGCCTCAGACAAGGACGTGAACATGGAGGATAGCGACACCTCCCAAGAAATGGAAACACCGTACCTCCCACTCGACAAACCTTTCTTCCCCGGACGCATCACTCAGTGGATAGATCATCCTGGGGGTCACTTTTTTCCAGACTGCAAGAAATGTGGCAGCACGGACTGTCCCGGGTGCATGTGCATATGCAAATACTCAACAGTACTCGTTGAGCACGGTGGACATGTTCGCAAAAATTTCCCCATAACGTGCTGTAAGTATTGCTGCAAAGAATAGTCGGAATTTCGACAAGGATCCAATCTCATCACATCAATTTGATGATCTCGCATTTGTTTTGCACCCTCATGTCTCTCCAATATTTTCCTCCCTCTCTCGGGCTGCTCCTGTGTGAGCCAATCTATGCACCTGACCCAGGCTTCTTTGCAATAATCCACGAGGATTGGATGAGTGTAGTGACATCCGAGTGAGTCTGGCTCCCTCTTTTTGGGTCTTCATTGGCTGAACGTTTTTATAGAAATACAATTGTGTGCATGCTCAACGCGTACCCAAAGGCGCGCATCTTCCGCACAACCACCTGGTCCAGGTTCAAGGACCTATGGAACCAGGACTGTACTGAGTATCACGAACACCCCAATGCCGTTCTGACACCAGCTTCAAAGCTGCCCTCGCTGCGCAACAAGGGCGAGCTCCCAACAGAAGACACCCATAATAGGGAGACCATGGTCAAGGAGAACATCCGGCACAACCTTGGATGCACCAGGCCACCACTGGTCCCTATGGATGCCGAAAGAGCTGACACTATGTTCACGCTTGTCTTGGGACCCCATGTAGCTGCACCGTCACGCACTGAGCTGGTGCATCTCATTGTGATCTCTGGCCCTGGCTCACAATATGCTGCTTCTGCGCTGTCACCTTCTGAGCTGGTGGGTGGGATTGCAGCAAGACCGGGGCAGCAGAGATTGCAGCAAGAGGTGCTGCAGTGGACCCATCACCGTCTGAGCTGATAGTTGGGTTTTCCGCCATGACAATGAATAGTCACGCCCATACTCGCCCCTCGCTGCCCCCTCTCCCGATTGAGCCAATTGAAGGGAAGTCGGAGGACAGGGAACAGACGGAGCGCAATTGGGCCAGCACCAGCGCACCGGTGATGTACGCCGTGAGCGGACACAAGCGCTCGTTTGTGAGCAGGCGAGTGTCTTCTCGCATTAGATGCGTCTTGCAGCTCACATTTGTTTGCAGGATCACACTGTGGCAGTCTTCAAAGCAACTCCCAGTGCGGAGCTCGCATACAGCTGCAATGCAGAGGAGCCGCTGTGTTTCCTCGAGGATGAGGACGATGTGCTTCCAGAGCTGGTCAATGAGGGATCTGAGTAGTATTTTCAATCTGTGGCCCTTGTTTTTTCGTGTTTCAAAAACTATGTCTGTGCACTTGTCATTGGGATTCAATTTTTATAGCAATACATTAGGAGGAAGCTAGGATATCTGCGTATATAGGGTTGGTGTTCTTGGCGCAAATGGCAGCATGGTCCAAGGTGGCGGACAAAGACATGGTTGCTAAAACATTTGCAAACCTGTCTGGCTGCCTCAGCCAAGCCCATTCAGCGGCAAATCTGAGTAGCATAAGGAATACTATTCAACAAGTATGAATGTAACTCACTTGTTGCGATAGATAACACAGTCACCATCAATTGCGTAGTAAATGTCTCGTGCAGGTAGAGGCGACCCATGTTGCGCACAAAAACCCCTTCGAATCCACT